>CM067345.1:12696563-12946462 GCA_034190875.2 Urechis unicinctus | reverse complement strand
CTTCCAATGTTTCATTTAAAATTCGATGTAAACTTCGCTTTGTGTGTCAATTACTTTGTTGAAGCATTCAAAGAAGAAAATGCAAAGAGCTCTAATCCAAATGTTATACAACTAAAACAGAAGGTGGATGCCATCTGCAGAGAGTACAAGGGCAATATTGTCATCCTTTGCCCCCTTTGTTTATCCAAGAAGAAATTTGCAAGAAAGAAACGCACAAAATGCGAAAATGGACATAAATGGGATGAGGGTATTGTGGCGTTTTCCACCGGCGACGACTATTCTCAAGTTGAACCAGCGAAAAACGCTCCAAAGTCAACACACAAGAATCTTGATGCAGCCCTGAAGACGTTTTGGGAGTGGTGTTTATCGTGTGGTTTGCTGAAAAGGGAGATTGCAGTGGAAGTTAATGCCTTCATACAAAAGACAAATGACGAGAAAAACAAAACAAAGACTAAGACAGTAGATAAAGTTGTGACAGCCTATAGCGCCTCTGAGACCTCAATCTCTTCAAGTTTCATCGATTTAGACACTGCGAGGGAGATCTGTACAGACGAGGGCGTCGGAGAATCAAGTCCGGACTGCGGACGATGTGCAGGATGCTGTGCTTGGATACTATGATCTGTCAATGCAGGGTAAAGTCGAGGAAGCCCTGAAAGAGCCAGAGCGGTTTGTATTGTGCACTATCCACCTCCATGGAACGCGAGCAGCTACGTGCAAACCTATAGGAGGACAGGAGGATATTCAAATCAACGCGCGAATGAACTGTGGACCAACTTTTGACGGAGACGAGGTTCTGGTGGAAGTGATGGAAAAAACCGCGAACAAATTGACGAATGAAATCACCCGAAAAGGACGTGTGGTTGCTGTGGTAAGATGCAATTCAAAACGAAAATGGACAAGCTATTTATGCAAGGTGGACGAGCATGATTCTCGATTGATGCGGCCTTTGTGTGGTACGCTTCCGAAGCTGCGCATGGATGATACTCCCATGAGGAATGTATCTGACAAGTACAGGACGTCGAACGTCGTTATTCAGACCATGGATGAAGGAAAATTGAAGAAAGTCAGAGATGAAAACGTGAGTAGTCATTCACGAGAAAGTCGGCTTTATGTGGTGACCTTTTTGAAGTGGGAGACACGTTGCATGTATCCACTTGGATATGTGCGAGGTATTGTGAAACTGCCACAAGACTTGTCCATCACTGAGAGGATCAAACTCATCGATATTTTCTACAAAGTACCATTCCGGGAAGTGGAGGATTGTGATCTTAGTGTGGAGCATAATGACCTTGGAAGAGGGCGCCTTATTGACAACGTCTTTTCCATCGACCCTGAAGATTGCGAGGACATCGATGATGCTATCAATATTGAAGGTGTGGTTGGTCAGACAGGTCACTTCCGAGTGGGCATCCATATAGTCGACGTCGCTGCTTTCGTGAAAAAAGACCACTCTGTTGATTGCCAAGCCCGTCGAAGGGGTGTGACGTACTACCCAGGAGAGTCATTGCCACACCACATGCTACCGAAACGCCTGAGCATCGACATGTTGAGTCTGAAGCAAGGCCAGGTGAGATCAGCGCTCTCTGTGTTCTTGGAAATCGACAAGGATGGCAAGATACACGGTGATCCCTCAATTGAAGAGACACTTATCAAAAATGCAAGGACAATGACTTACAAAGAAGCTCAGCTTACTTTGAATAACGATTGCTCTCAGGGAGACCAACATCCATTCAAAAAGGAATTGCAAAATCTACATGAAATCACCCAAGTCCTTAGGAAGCGACGTCTTGGGAAAGGCTCATATCATGTAGACTTCAAAAACGGGAGTCCAGAACAGGACAGGGAAGCACACCAATTGATAGAAGAGCTGATGATTTTGGCCAACAAGTCAGTGGGTTCGTTTCTGAGCGATGCATTGTCGGTGGAGGTGTTTCCGGCCAGAGGTCAGCAACCTCCGAATGAGAATCAAGTGGACAGTTGGACACAGCAGTTGCCATCTGCTGTCGGGCCACATTCATTATACTTTGACCAGTTGAAAGACAACGGTATGGAACATAACTGGCAAGAAATGATCAACATATTGAAACAGATCCCGATTTTGAAAACCACAGCTGAAAGAGCTTTGTGTGCAATAAACGAAGGTGACTTCAAAGAGGCAGCTCGTTTATTGGCAGCAGAGAAACTTCACCCACTCCACTTAGCTGCCCTGGAACATTGGTATGCCATTCAAAGCCATGCCCAGTTTGAATGTGTGAACAGAAACAAAATGAAGACTGTTCTTCACCATCAACTCAATGCCGAGAACTATGTTCAGTTTACATCCCCACTTCGAAGATTCAATGACGTTGTCATTCACAGGATCGTCAAATCAGTTCTCCATAACGAAAGCATGCCATATATGGAAGAAGAACTGGTAGCCATTTGTAACGAAATGAATGATAAGACGCAGAATCAGAGGCAATATGGAGCTGACTGCGACCTCCAGCAGCGATGTGCGGAAATTGAGAAATCACCCACGTTTGTCTCTGCAGTAGTGTGCAGCATCGAGGATGGCTCTTTCACAGTGAGCGTAGCTGGAGAGAAAAGAAGGAAGAAGGACAATAGAATAGTGAAATACAGCCATCTCAAGGTCAGTGAAGCCCCAAGAGTGGAGAACTACAATAAGGTGACCTTGAACTGGAAGATGAGGTTGTATGATGCGCTTGGGTTCAGCAATGAACCTAGAACGAACGCTTCAACCCATCAGGTCACCGACTTTTCCTGCAACAGTCTCACAATCAGTTTCTCCACCAGCGAGTGGGATGACTTAATGACAACCATACAAACAAATCCATCGTCATTGAATTCGTCCATCTTGTCTGACAAACTGGACGAAGTAAATAACAGCCACTCCAGAGAGGCTACATCTGAAATGAAATTTGGTGAGCGTCTATGCCACCAACACTGCTATGGAACCATCTCATTGAACGTGGGAGACGTTCTGCCTATTCAGATTAGCGCAGAATCAAAGTTGGGTCTACTTCATCCCACCATCACTTTGATTCAACTGGAACCAAACCTGCACCTTTGCTTGAAGCATCACAAGGATCCTATCGAGTGTTTTTCAAATAAAGCAATAGAGCCAACAAAGGAGACCTATTGTAACATTGAGCATTATAGGAATGTTCTGAATCCAATCATGGACATGGAAGCTGTTACAGCAACAATGGCTGAGGCTGGGATGATCTGTGTCAAGCATTGTCCTGTGAAACTGGAAAGGAGGGGCAAAAAGTGCACGGGGTGTTTTCGTCTTAGCCTGGAATTTTGCAAGATGAGGAATCTGCCTTTTGTTGAAGACAAACTTGCGGTAGCCTATCTCTGTTTGAAATACAGAACAGAAGAGCAAGAGGGAAGCATTCTGCAGCCGACGAGGCATAATGTTTGGGTGGCTCATGCTGTCGTTTCTAAAGCTGAAAACATAAAAGTGAAAAATGGCCATACAATCACTGAAGCCAGCTTCAGAATTCATCATCAGTCTTCCGAGTTTCCTGATGAAGATCTACACAAGGAAATCGAGTGTTCTATTGAACTCTTTTTCAAGCCCCTTACTATCAGGTATGCAAGTTTTCAGTAACTGAGCCTGTTGGAATATATCGAGGTAACTTGATAGCAGCATTAATGAGATCAATACTTAAATGGGAAGGAAAATGTTATTAGGTGCCCTACATGTCATAAGGGTATATTACTTCAGGTTCCTGGACGAAGCAGTTGCTAATCTACACAAAGCATCACCTTTGGTTCAGAACTTAGCACTTGGACGGCAACTGGAAGACAACGTCATCGGTAATTCATAATGAAATAAATTTAAAAAAAAGAACAATGCAGATTAATTATCTCTATTCTAATTTGGTATGCTTGTCATTGGCTTCCAGATACTACTCAAAGCATCACAAATTATGACATTCCCAATTTGATGAAAAACAACGATCGTCAAACTGAAGCAATTCGAACCGCCATGAGCTGCACGTTTGCTATGATTCAAGGTCCACCAGGTATTTGTTACTGTTTCCATGTGTCTGGCAGTATGAAAAACAGAAGAGCTGTTTTAGAATATTTATGGTACAAAGTATTTCATTTTGCACCTGACTTATTGACCAGGTACAGGAAAAACATCAACAGGGACCAACCTTGCCTACTGGTTCACTCAGAAAAACAAGAGAGTTTCACGAAAAATCAATCGTAAGGAACTTGTCTTATACTGCGGTCCGTCCAACGCATGCGTGGACGTTGCAGCTGGTGAGCTGGTTTATATTATATCATACACTGTCCTTATGACAGAAAGTTAGGGTCCAGTATCCTGTTCTTTATATAAACATACCCTATGTTTGGATATGTTTGCAAATGGCTTCATGTTTTATGTTTTCAGCCTCCATGAAGACAAAACTCAGTAAGAGATGTCCTTCGCTCGTACGCATATACAGTACTGAAATCGTCAACGCAGTATATCCTGTGCCACGTGAAAGTACTTTTAGTGCTGGAAGAACGTCTACTGCAGGAGTTGATCGTAATCAAGAAATGGACGACATAGCACTACATCATCTCGTGCGAAAACCAACCAACTCCCACTCGAGCAAACTCAGAAGTTATGATAAAAAGTTTCGTGAAAATATGAATACCCCAGAAAATATCCCTGACCAAGATATTGAAGATTATAACAAAGAGCTTGGCCAGGCATACAAAGAGGAACTGATGTCGGATAGGGCGGAAGTCGTCCTGTGTACTTGCGCCATGAGCGGATCTGGGTTGTTCAAGTTTAAGCCTACGGAGAATATTGTGATTAAACAATGCATCGTGGACGAGTGCGGCATGTGTACCGAAGCAGAAACCCTCATTCCCCTCGTCGCCACGAAGCCCTCTCAAATCGTCCTGATCGGAGACCACAAGCAACTCCAGCCCATTGTCCTGAATTCTGATGCCAAAGAACTTGGACTGGACGTATCCCTCTTTGAATGTTACAGCAGAAATGCAGTATGCCTCACCCACCAGTACAGAATGGTATTTATCCGAATGTAAAGTCTTGTGTCCAAGCGAGAGTTGTTGATCGAAACAACCCCTAGTATGTTTTAAGCGTGTTTAATTTTTTGACTTCCTTTTATGATTGCGTTCGACAACGTACTCCCCTTATGTGATTTTTCTCTTATTCGGGGTAGAGATGCTTCATCCAGGCTTAGGCAAGTGCATCTTTACTAAAGAGCCTATTTCAAATATTAGTGAAATCTCAGTTGGATGAAAACTCAAAATTAATCGATGACAGTTGATAGTCATTTTGGAAATCTTGAGGCAGACGATATGGCACTGATTGTTGTTGATACCAATACTGAGCAATGGACATTTTATATTTGTTTCCAGCACCCTGCAATTTGTCGCTTTCCATCCGATCATTTCTATGACGGGGAGCTGGTAACGAAATATGATGTTTGGAAGCAGACGTTGTTCTCAGTCTGGCCTCGAAGCGAGCAGCCAATCGCGTTTTGCCACGTGGAAGGAAGTGAAATCAGCTTGAGTGTGTCTACGTCTGACGGCAATGAGAACTCGAGGAAAAACGAGGAGGAGATCGAACACGTGGTGATTCACTTGTGACTTCTAGCTCCTTCAACAGCAAATCATACCATCAATATTGCTCACTGCATCCTGGGGACTCTTATATCATATAGATTATAAAATTAATTTTCACGATTTGTGCGTTTACTGTTGTTTTGAGTTGCAGGTGAGAATATATGAGAGATTTGCTCGTGAATCGAAGTCTGTGGCTGTGTTGACACAATATCGAGCACAGTGCGCGGAAATCAAGCGCCGATTGGAGACAAAATATCCACATTCTGAGCCCATTGTAAAAACTGTGGTGAAATCTCAAGGTTTGTAAGATTGATAAAACCAATTGCTACATCTCATACCACCATGTCGGCTTAATTTGTGCTTTATAGGCTTATTTGTAATACCTAAATTAACACGTTACTGTAAGAAGGCTAAAATATGATAGCTTTATACCTTGCAAATGAAATACGAATACCGCTGATTAATCGAATCATATATAATCACCCTTCTGTATATATTGTCCACTGAAATTGCTAATACACCTTTGCTATACATAAACTTTCGTACTATAATGGTATATTGTGCACACCATCAGCGTAATGCATATTACATCAGCATAACTTATACTAGATCGGCCTAATGAATAATACATCGGCATGATGCATAATACATCGGCATAATACATCGGCATAATGCATACCACAGCAGCATAATAGATAATACATAAATCATTTGGTACAACTGACGACCAGTGTGATTTGGTACAACTGATTACCGTGTGATTCAGGAGGAGAGTGGGATTACGTCATACTGAGTACTGTGAGGTCCATGCCACTGTGGGACATCGAGAAACATCCCTCTATAGGCTGGCGCAAACAGAACCTTGGCTTCATCATGGATCCGCATCAGATTAACGTGGCTTTGACACGGGCCAGGAAGGGCTTGGTCATATTAGGTGGGGGTATTAATCATTTATGACCATATATATATATTAATTATTTATTTCTTATAGGTAGAGTGAATGCCCCTGATTTGTTCATTTATGTTGCTATTCGAGCCTAAATATAGTAGCTTTGGTGTTAATTTGGCAGGTAACCAACACCTGCTCAGGTGTGATGGGATGTGAAGAAATTGCTGCTGCATTACAAGAATTGTGGTGCTCTTGTTGACGTTGCGGATTTTCCACGAAAACAAAACTGACACACCCTGACAATGATGATGATGACGACTGCTGTGATGACATATTGGATTACCTACTGGGATTACCTGGTGTGACCCAGTTGTATCATGAATATATTCAAGCATATCATTTTTTGTTTCAAATATATATATTAACATGTTATCAATTTTAAGTGATTTATTTAACCTGCAGCGATTGACAACTGTTCCATTCTACTTTCTGTGATATTTGAAAAGTTTACACACTATCATGACATGATCATTATGTTTACATAATAAATTATAAGTAAACAAACACTGGTGTGTGCTTCCTAGTTCAAACTGCTCTGTCATTTTACGGGTTATACATCTTTCTTAAAAAACATTTGTTAAAGAATTAAGAACGTACGCTCGTTCCTTTGTGAAATAGCAAAATCCATCAATGTTCATGACCTCATAAAAACTTATAAAGTATGATACATTAAAGGCTGTAATATTGGATTTCAAAAACAATCAAATCGTTTTTCTCAAAGGAAGATGAAAAAGCAGCCCTCGGATGATGGGGGAACAATATCAGATGTTACCACATCATCATCATCATCATCATCATCATCATCATCATCATCATCATTTACAACGTTGATGATAATCAGCCTTTTTCTAGCAATCAGTACCTGCTTACGACTCTCACGGATATTAACCAGTCACACCGGAAGTGTTCCGACGAGCCGACGTAAATGAACAGTATCTCAGCCTGTCAAACACATGTAGTAGACAAATATATTCCATCACCAGTGTGTACAAGAATATTCGCAATGTAAGAATATATAACTTATTTTAATATATCAAGGTTATCAACAGGTGATGTATGCAACAAAGAAAAAGAACAAGAAAGTTCCAATGATTTATGGAGGAAACGAGACAAACAGTAGGAGACTGAAATTGAATTATTTAACAGCAATCAGTGATAATTTGGTAATTTAAAGCACAATTAGAATAATAAAAGCAATGATGAATTAATTGCAGAAAGGCTTTTTCTGGTATTCTGCAGTCTATGATAACAACATCAAGAGTCAATATTACCGCGCTAAAGAGGTTTATATCACAGAATTCATAACCCGACAAGATTCTACGATTGTTGACTACTGCATAACAACAATAAGGTGATCGTGTACGGCCTCTGGTTTAACAGACATTGAAGTCATTGTCGACGGATGCGCCCTCACAATGTCGGCCGTCCGCGCTTGGGGCGGGGGCGTCACAGCTGCGTACGCGTACCTTGAGGCGGACTTTAGAGCGGTGACTCGGTACAGCTGCTCCAGTCTCCCCAGCGACCCCATCCACCATCCACTGCACGACAGTGATCATAGAGTTACCGTATGAAAGCTTAAAAGGAATTGATGAAATTATAATATCTAATCTATTTCCATTTGTAGCAGCATTGAGACTAATAGTTATGTCTAGGCAAAGCCACGGTGAGTACTTGCTTGGCAATTTATATTAGTATATTTGTTATAAATGTACGCTGCAGTGTTGATACGTAATACAATATCACTCGTTTACATCTGCTCTACTACGATTACCTCTGTTGATTGTACACGATTACCTTTATTGGGTACACATGTTGGGGTTTGGTCTTTGAGGACACAGGAGCCAGTGGCTAGATCACACCCAGTGCTGTTAGAGATTCGGCTGCCTACCGTCTGAGATGCCGTCTTGCAGGCGTGGTGTACGGTACAGTCCTTGTTGTACCAATGACTGTCAGGCTGAAGGTAGAATGCATAAATTTATTTGTTAATTCTTCGTTCTTTCATTCTCTGATTGTACCTTTATTCATCCATTTACCGTGGGTTTATTTACTCATTAATGAATTCATTCTTTATTTATAACTTTCGGAACTGACCCTTTCTTTATTCCAGAAGCTAGGTGTGTCATGGTATACCGTCGCAAAACGATTGAATGATGTATGCGCTTGATTTTCGCATTCACCGCATGTTGGTGATTAAACAATACCTGGTGATATGTGTGATTAGAGTCCAAGGTGCCACACAGTTTCGGTTCCACGCATGTGCCCTCGTCACTTAGTAATCGCCCAGGTGCACAGCCGAAGCCGTTCAATTGTGAGAGCTGGCAGAACCGCAGCGCCATAGGCACATCCGTCGTCAAGGTCCCCTAGCCTGTTGGCTGCGGGCCCTGTTTACATGTTAATGATACTCAATTGTCTCGCCAACAGTCAAGGTGCAGCATCCAAGATTTGGGATGCTCCAATCAAGAGCCGTGTCTCTCGGTCACTCTCAGGTACTTTTGAGTCATTGTCTCTCATTGGTCAGTGTCACATTTTCCGAAGATTCGGCGCCATATTAGTTTTGGTACGCTCCGTTTGAAAAACTTGTTCGCTTGGTTGCTGGATGGGTCGTGACTGTTTTGTAAATGTGGCTGCTGGGACAGGGAAACATTTTGCTACACGTTGTTAGCTACTGCTCTCGATGCAATGCTTGGAATGGGTCAGGGTTGGACACCAATGGTTGTCCGCTTGCCTGGACAAGTGATTTGTCATGTCGGACAAGTGACTTGCCAAGTCAACTTATCCAACCGGACGAGAGATTTGTATGAGCCGGGCACACATTCTACAAGACCCCGATTTGTTGAGCGGCACCATTAATCACACAGTCGGGGAAAGAAGTAGACACACAACTGGTTCTTTTTAACTGACTATTACGAAAACATACTATCCTGCAGCTAAGTGATTAAAGCGCTTGTTGTGGTGTCAATTTGAAATTTTGAGACGCCCCATAATTCCAGAAGACATTCAATGTGTTTTCAATGGACGCAGACCACAACAATGTACATGACGTCACATAAAACCTAGGGTGCGTATCACAAGCCAGTTTCATGAGCCAGACGCGCGCAATTAAGGTCAATCCGGGTCACAACCTTTGCGTTGATTGGTCACGAAGATTAACAAACGAGTATAATGAATATTATTGCAGTTGTACGATATTGTGGTTGTATAATCACTGGTTATCATGGTTGTACGATTACTGGTTATTGTGGTTGTACGATTACTGGATACTGTTGTTGTATTATAACTGGTAATTGTGGTTGTGCGAATACTGGTTATTGTGGTTGTACGACTACTGGTAATTGTGGTTGTTCGATTACTGGTTATTGTAGTTGTACGATTACTAGTTATTGTGGTTGAGGGAGTATTGGTTATTGTAGCTGTATAATTACAGATTGTTTTTATTGCAGTATGCCAGTTCAATATGGTAAGTTACGGCACTGTGCTTTGTCCAAGTAGGTGTCGTCATGGCCCAGAGCCAATATCTCATCATGCTCCAGCGAGTACACGTCATAACGGCAGCTGGCGTGGTAGGCCGAGCGCGCCTGACAAACACACAATCATCCCGTTACGGCGAGGAGATATGGTCATACGGGATCTGGAGGGTGCTCATTCATCAGGCAAGGAGAGTTATAATTGCGTGTTTATATGTACCTGCTGGTCGAAGTTAAGCCAGAATTGGTAGAAGGGGCCCTGATGATTGAAAGGATGAAGAAGACCACAAAGATGCGCTGAGTCCACCTCGGTCTTACATGACGGCTGGGGTTGATGTATCTGCTGCTTCAGCTCTGCCGAAGAGGGATGCTGGCATCTGGTGACAAGGCAATCGCATTTGATGGTAAACATGAGACAATGGGTTATAAAATTGCAGTACTCACGATGGTTTGAGGTCTACACAGCTCACTTGACGAAAGCCTATTGGCCTCACCGGGTAGCGACGTGCTCTGAACATAAAGAAATATGACCACCTTCTTCGATAAGTGACTCATACGTACACATCCTCAAGCAGGGAGGTCACTGGGTTTTGCCAATCTCTGTTAATTTCGTCGTCGGCACTCTCGTTGCTGTTCTCGTCCGTAGTGGCCCCGGGGATCGGGCCACAGATGCCGCATAGCTTGTCGGAGTGGGTCACAGGCAAACATATGTCGTCCAGTCGAACCAGGAGGTTGTGTGTTTGAAGGAGAAGGAAGTAGGGAGTGCGTGTGATGGTCATGTCGTCCAACTCGATAGGGGCACTGCTTGGCTCCTCGTCCACCTAGGGGGAACACATACGACACACAGATAACACGGTGGTGTCACCAATGCTTCTGGACAAGCTAAGGTCAGCTAATATGTCTTAGTTTTTATTATCCATCTCCGCACCTATAAGTCTTAATGATTTAAAAGATAGTCGTGATGATTTAGAACATATCCAGGAAGTCAACACCTCTATGCGACCTACTTTTATGAGGTTCACTTTATGGCTATCGTGTTCAATGGAGACTTCGCGCACTGAGGTTCACATTGATCGGAAAGTGCTCAAGGAAATGCTCGAAGTTGGTGGAATGGGACAGGTGCCCGTCAGCTGGTAGCGACATGCTCCCATGAAGTCGAGAGCCATACCAGTGAAGGTGAGGAAATGAGGATCTCCCCAGGCTTTACAGCAGGTCACCTTTGGGTAGCATTAGTGACACAGTCGTCATTCAGTCACTCTGAACTACTCAGAGAAATTAACCTCAACAAAATTACTCCTAATTATTCGTCATTCGGTCATATAAATCTTTAATTTAAATATGATCAAGGATAATGTAGAGATTTTCTCAACAAATTAACTAAGCAATAATTAGACGTTTAATAATTTTCAACTGAATGATTCGACTCGGTAGTCTCCTCACGACAGTGTCCAGTAATTCATCACTTGATATGATAGAAGTACGAAGTGAGGTGAAGCACCTGTTTCACAATGTTTCCCAATGAAGCTCCATGAACATCGACACTTGCCAATGGAAGGTATTCAATTCCCTTCATTCATGCAGTTAAATATATTAATTCAGTAGTGAACAAGCACATACCATCCCATTCTAAGTTGCAAGTGAGATACCGATTGTGCTTACCGTATTGGCAGGTAACTTCGATAGTGTGCTTACCTTATTGGCAGGTAACTTCGATAGTGTGCTTACCTTATTGGCAGGTAACTTCGATAGTGTGCTTACCGTATTGGCAGGTATGTTTGCCGTTCTCCTTAATGCACTGAGCGTCACCAGGACATTGGTATGGCTTGGTCATTACCATGGATTGTTGAATCCCAAACAAACACATGTCAGCGCCCTGCAGTCATGAGAAAGCCATTTGGTGTTTAACTGAGATACATAAAAAAAATTTGTAGTGTGGTTTAGATACAATATTGAGAAAATCTCAATTTCCGTAACTACATAGCGTGAGTGTAATGAGCATTTTCACATGTCCTGAGGTGATCCTGTAGTCATTTTACTGACACACAAATAAATTTTAACAGTCATTTGTTGTGTTCTGAATAATTCACGATAAGTTTACATAAAACATTTGTTGTGTGGTTTAGATACAATATTGAGAACACAGCCACACTGGGACCGACAAAACATCGAGTCTCTGACAGCACCGTATCCCATGGACATATTTTCCCTCTCCCAGCAGGTTATAGAGTTTAGTGGACCTTGAGGAACATGAGGGTGTCGTGGACGGCACTGGCATACCCGCCTCCATCCCAGTGGGGCACTCAAGCTCTGCATTGTGGGATACGACCGATAGAGCGTTATGATTATATCACCATAATCAGGATGAACTCAAATCAATGCGTATCATTGTGATCACGACGCATCACATTATAGAGGTTATCATAATGATAGGGAGCAAACGGGCTTTTTACAGCGTTATGAAAATGCATCAAAAAAGACCTCGTAACGTAAAAATATCCTCTGAGGCTGACAGGAATCACACAGGTATCACTCATTGCGTGATGGTGTTTGGGCCAGGTTTGATGGGCGACTTTAGGGTCGTACTGAAACAGATTCGGAGAGAGGGGTTGAGGATAGGTGGTGGGGGGAGGTGCAGAATGCGGGTATATGTAAGAATATATGCGCCGATAGAGTAGTTTACGATGCGCACCAACCCAATTGATTTCAAATGGTACCTGTATATTCCCTTTCTACAATACCCGCGCGTCAGAAACAGACTGACAAATGGCAAATGCAAATGTGGAACTATGGTGTTGGTCTGCTGCTATCAAGTTGGATCTGCATGAGTTAATTTATATGTTCCATATAAAAACTACCAAGACACAGACCGACAGCAGAAGGTCTCGCACACTCCAGGGATATCAGCTCGGACAATAAAAACCTTATTGAACAATAAATTACGACAAATGAGCAAATAATTAGAATCGTGGCCATCCTTTTACAACAAGTACAATACCTCACAATAATGGCACTATTCCTTTAGGGTCACTGCTAGACAAATAGAGTTTTAGAGTTTTATTCTTGGGCGCCATTACTTTTTTCATCCAGGGTAATGGGTACCATGATTTGAACGCACACAACACCCTCTCAGGTGAACCAAACTACGTCTGGCTACAAAAGACCCTAAAGAGGTCATTTACAGCGATACCAAACCTACTATCTGCAATGGCGCTATATTTGTAGGGAGCGGCAAAAACAAAGCACGGTTCCTACGGCTTTCGACGATGTGATTGCTTTTAAATGATTTAAGGTATTCTCTGACACAATCATATGCAATCAACACCGCTTCGCAATTGATATCTTTGAATCACTATCGACCGGGCCATAACGGTGAAAATATGGAGAGCTCATCACGGCTAGAGCAAGGTGGAATGAAAGCAAATTCGAACTGGTAAAGTAATAGTGGTTTTGGCTACCGAGGAATATGGGATTAGAATTATTATATTTTGTGAACGATTTTTAAAGGCGAGTGTCAGAGAAGATGGAAATCATGTTGAGATAAAAATGATGAAAACAACTACGTTTTACTGCTGTACATAATTCACGCATGTCTATCCAGCAATGATAGCACCATGATATCTTCGGTCTCACCATTATATCACATCACATTCATAGCAGCACAACAACTCCATCCATTATATCAATAACTTCACCAGAATATCAGTGTTATCAACCACCTCACCATTTTATCAATACTACCAACCACCTCACCATAGTATCAATATTACCAACAGCAGCACCATGATGCCAATATTACCAACCGCTTCACCGTAACTTCAATATTACAAATCACTTCACCATTAGATCAATATTACAAACTACGTCACCATTATATCAATATTACCAGCCATCTCACCATTATATAAATATCACCAACCACTTCACTATTATATCACCATTTCCAACCATCTCATTATCATATCATTATCACCAAACACCCCTACCATCATATCAATATTACCAACCACCTCACCATTATATCAATATTACCAACAGCCTCACCATTCGATCAATATTATCAACCACTTAACCATTATATCACCATTACCTGCCATCTCACCATTTTTCAATATTACCAACCACCTCTTCATTATATCACCATTACCTGCCATCTCACCATTAATCAATATTACCAATCACCTAATCATTATATCACCATTACCAGCCATCTCATTATATCACCATTACCAGCCATCTCATCATTATATCACCATTGCCAGCAATCTCACCATTATACCAATATTACCAACTATCTCATCATTATATCATTATTATCAATCACATCTACGATTTTGTCTGACGTGTTTGCGTATAGACAGGTGCTTATTTCAGCGCCTCGCGCATACAACCCCAATCAGATGACACCCATACTTATCGCCATAACATCATCAGAAACAGAAACTATGACACATTCCGACGTCGAGCTCGCGTTTTTCAACTTGAATATCAGCTGACAACTCCCATTTGCTATTGAACTTTGACAACCAACACGCACCTCGTGACCGAAACTGGAAGGACTGTATATTCCCAGCACGCGACGATAGAGCAATGTTGATGTCAGCTTGTGTAAGTGCATAAGAACTTTCCAGGAAAGCCATCCGAAACCGAAACTAGGCACAAGCAGAATACATATGTGGTTTCTCCTCTCCTCACGGTTTCGATGTTACAAACTTCCTGTTTTCTTTCAAATCGATAGATAACATGCCTACTCGACACATTTGATAAGGTTAGCGATCGCTAACAGTACACTTTCAACACTGAAGCGATAGCACAGGACCTGGAAACAATTATAATTGACAATTCAATGGATTCAGCTGTGGAAATTGTGGATAATGCAGCAGTGTGATTATTTAAGGTAAATATCCTTTTAAAACACAGTCGCTCGGATTATTTGTTGACGATGGTATTGTGTCATTAACTACGATTTCCAATTTCCATCACTGATTTGATAAGTGTTGTGTTATCGCCAACCCAACGATTGTGCGACGTTATGATTCATATATGATTTGTGAATTGGGATCTTTGGGCAGAGAATTGTAACACATACTTACGTTTGTCAGCATGAAAGTGTCTAAGTCAAGGGTCTATCATTGAATGATTTATGTCCCATGACGCTGTGGCCACGTTTGAAACGATCATCGGCGACATAAAAGACTAATCTGTTTATGTTAAATTAGTCAGAAACTATTGTATTCTCGACTGAGGTTCATTGTCACTCTCCGATTCGAGCCCGGCGTTACGTCCGCTTTTGTAGAATTGATAATCGATAAGCCACTCGGCTTTTGACTTTGTTGTGGTACAGTTCATATTTGAGAAGATTTTTGTACTGAATTAAGGAAGCCAATCTTGAATCTGCGACAAAGATGCTTTATAGTAACAGGGTCAATGTATCAGTAGACCAATGTGTGAGGCGGATACCTTTATTTAGCTGAAACGCTCTCACAAGGCTAGACATTTTGTCTATTTATGTATCAGTAGACCAATGTGTGAGGCGGATACCTCCATTTAACGGAAACGCTTTTACAAGGCTAGACACCATGTCTATTTATGAAAAGACAGAGTTATAACGCCCGTGGGGGGGGGGGGCACTTGGCCTTATTCTGGATAGGGGTGTGCCGCGGGACCTCGAAAACCCGTACCCGTCATACAAGGTCAAAGTAGCCAAAAGCATACCCCGTCGTATAAGGTATTATGTGAATATATAGACCGTCGTGCAGATTGAAGCTGAAAAACATATCCCGTCGTACAAGTATGAGGCCCAAAAACCCGTCGTACAAGTCAAGAGGCCGAAAAAAGATACCCCGTTGCGCGGCACATATATACTACCTCTATACACTTAAGCCCCCCCCCCCCCCCGGGGGTTATAATACAGCCGTCAGCACCGACGACGGGCACCGACATTCTATAATTCTGACATGTTGGTGTTAGGTGTTGTTTGTGTACTGTACTGTGAGAAGCTGTTCATGTTAGCCCTGTGCGCACGTACCGTTTCATCATGACGTCCTGGGAATCTTTTCACTTACAAAGCATACGTATACGCAAAGTAGCGCACAGAAATGA
Organism: Urechis unicinctus; assembly: GCA_034190875.2. Taxonomy (NCBI): domain Eukaryota; kingdom Metazoa; phylum Annelida; class Polychaeta; order Xenopneusta; family Urechidae; genus Urechis; species Urechis unicinctus. The sequence goes on along the minus strand of CM067345.1, from coordinate 12,930,355 downwards.
CTCGTCGCGAGTTAAACAAATGCGTAACTCCAAAACCGTTTTACTGAGCGTGCATGCGAGTTGCATGCGAGTTGCATCATAGCGTTTTGGGTCATGGACAACTATCATATTGACACACATCTTGTCATAGCGCACACGAATTTTACGGGTCACAAAATACTAACGAATAGGTCAAATAACGTGTTTATAGCTCCGCTCCAACGGCTCAGGATACTATAATGACTTGCGGTACGCCGGGGCAAATAAATCTAACGAATTACAATATAAATATATACCGTTCTGCTTCGATCATTTGGGCGCACATTTAAACATGCTATTGGCTGGGTTTGGCATCTAGAAAACAATATATATCACGAGCCTGTGAAAAAAACATCGCACCAAAAGCTTACCCCCGATCGATGTTATTCCTTAAGAAATGCCATCTATATATCATTTCCGAAAAATCGCGATGCGTTGACTGCCATTTTGGAAAATATTGGGTCGCGTGATTTTCCGTGATTTCCCGCCGCCTCATCCGCATTGCCTACCTGCTAAGCTTGTGAAGCACGTTGAAGCTCTTTATATACAATCTTCTGTATCTTGTCACATCATCGTTTTTTTGATATGGAGCATCATCTGAGAAATATTTTGTCACGCCATTTAAATTGGTGGCCAATTCCATGTAGGGTCCATCACAAATTTTAAAATATTCTTTAAAACATTCTTTTGGGTAAGGATCAAATAATAACATTTAGAAATTTCAAGAATTATATATTTATTTTTCTTAATCAATATATAAATCAGAAAAAACAATTGAGTACATTGTTCATCATTTTAAAAAATAAATAAATTATTTCCAGATATCCTTTTCATAACAAAATGCTTAAATTTTTGCTACTCTAAGAAAATTCTTTATTATATTGGTTGATGTATTGTCACAGCATTTCCAGCATTATGATCTCATTGATCTTTAAAAGTGTGGACAATCAATTTTTCAAAGTCTGTCAAATCTTTGCAAAATACCACAGGATACCACAGGAAAGGTCTCTTTGTGAGCATTCCAAAACTGCATCCAGTTTTGTTGTATGACCATCGGTTACTAAGATATTTTATGTCTAAAAAAGTGATCTTATTTGGGCAGCTCCCTCATAAACTTCCACTTTCTGTTATGGAGCATTTACAAACAGCCATTTTTTATTTAAAGGCCTTTGTAGCAGGATAAATGTGATAACATGGAGCTGTTTGGCCTGATTAAAAACGTTGAACTATATTTGTGGTATGAGATTGTGTTTTATGGAGCCATATTTCCAACTATGGACATACTTTGGGGCTGCACTGTAAAATTGTGCAACACAATTATGCCTTCTAATTATTTTAAGTCAATGTCACCAACATGGACCATAAAAGTACAAATTTGTGATGCTCTTTGGCAACTTTGTAATATTAAAAAGTTACATTTGATATCAAGAATCGCTCAATTACAAAAAAGTATGCACAATAATTATCTTACTAGTCTGAAACTTGGTATTATTAAGGACCATCATGTCTCCTGTACACCAAACTGTTGAAAACATTACCTTAAATATTACATATCATCCTTTTGCCTCACCTTCCCCCTTAAATAATTTGAAACTTAGTCCACTGAATTTAAAAAATATCACTTTCTGAAGGATCCACCCCTACCATTATTTTGTACATTCTGCAATCTATTGTTAAGTGATGCTATGCTTACATATTAACTAACTTATGGAAAATTTAAGTATTCAGTTAATTCAAATTGGTGAAAAACCTCTTGGGTATGTTTGATGTTTGGTTGGTGTCTGAATCGATCTCAAAATGTATAACATTGCGTCGTTTGCAAACATCGTAAGACGTCTACTCATACGTCTTGTATGGCTAAACGTGTTGATAGCTATTATAGAAAGATATTTACCTGTCAATGTAATAAGATTATATCTCCTATGAAGAAGTCAACAAATTGGACGGGCATTTTAATAGAAGCCCTCATTCAAGGGCTGGAGGAAATTCTCCATGATGATGGAGCTAAATAGAATAGCAGTATATGAAAGGTTAATTTCACCATCTACGTCTATATCTATATTGTATGGTGATTAAAAAGTATGTGTTGTGTGACAGATTTCGGTGATAAAGATAATTGAATTAAAATCAGAAATAAATATTCATATATTTATAAATATCACCATGTCTTCATCTGAATAATTGTGATACATTCGAGAAAACTGGCATCAATGTTATCACGCCTAGTCGCACAGCTATTGTTCTGCTGTTCACATTCATGATTAGCAACAAAAACATCATCATCATCATCATCATCATCATCATCATCATCATCATCTTCATCTTCATCATCATTTTCATTATATCCATCAACATCATAATCGTCATTGTTGTTTCCTAACTTTTCTTTTCTAATCATGTTGTGCAAAACAATACATGCTAAGATGACATTGATAACATATACTATTGATTGTGCAGATTTACACGCGCAAGAAACTGATATCATATTCAGAGTTTGTGTCACGTTAACATAATGCAACAATTCATGCCAAATACGAACATACCGAATAGTTGTTATAAATATATAAATATTGCACCGTCAAGTCTGTCAAATAACATGTTCTGTTAAATAACAAACACGGTATGAGCGGAATAAGTTGGTACAGCCTTCATAGGTAATGTGATGTATTAGCGCTGACGAGGCGGACGGAAGAATGGCAGAAGATGAAGGATGTCTTATACCCAGTAATTCACGACAAACATCGAGCAGCTCGGGGGCGGATTTGTCATGGATTCACCCGAGCCACCTACAAGTAAGGACCTTACTAACCACATGTATAAGAGCTTCAATAAATTTGTGGTTGCTCGAATCATGTAAATCTTCAACCAAATTGACTTCTGTGACAGAGGCAAAAAGATGCGCCACCCTTTGACAAGAATAGAAAGAGTAAAAAAAGTAAGTTGTTTATCTAACTCTAGCTGACGTGATATCTAATTAGCTTATGCTGCCCAAACCCTGTCATTCAAAACACCGGTGTCTTCAGAAAAGAACAAGTTAAAGCAAATTCCTCGACGACCAGATAACGGCAAACAACCACAACAACAACAACAACAACAACAACGTTCACCGACTGATCGGAGATTGAAGCAGTCGGCAAATACCACTCGTCCTTACGGTATTTTTAATCCCCTATGTGTAGAAGTGCCCATAATCTTAGCTGCAATATCTTACCAAGACTATTGACTGTATGAATGATCAATGTTAATATATCTTCAATATTTTTAGACCAATGCATTGAGCCTATACACAGGTGCCACTGTTGACAAATATCGAGGAATAGTTGATGTCAGGCATTCTTCCCTTCCTAGTGACCATTGTGTGACTCAGGTCAAAGAGTTAATAGCCACGCTAAGATGACGCACACTAATTGGCGCTACAATAAAATCAACAAAAGCACATGGGACTTCTGGTTATGTTGAGGTTATGGAGACATCAATTTGATCAACTTGACCAAGCCATTAGATTTCCGTGTGATTTGAAGACCACATATTACGTCATGTGTGAGCGTAGCTAGAAGCTTGAGTCACGAACAGACATCTCTGACAGAAATAATTTTAGTTTCTTATGAGTGTCATACATCTTTCCGCTGCTGACTGGGAGCAATATCTTCCAATTTATCATCAGACATTGTTTAAGACTGCGATATCTTGTTTTTGCTGTTGCTCAAATTCGATGTAGCATTTGTTTTAAATACTTTGTTCAAGCATTCAAAGAAGAAAAAGCAAAGATCTCTAATCCAAATGTTACACAACTAAAACAGAAGGTGGATGCCATCTGCAGAGAGTACAAGGGCAATATTGTCATCCTTTGCCCCCTTTGTTTATCCAAGAAGAAATTTGCAAGAAAGAAACGCAAACGCACGGAATGCGAAAATGGACATACATGGGATGAGGGTATTGTGGCGTTTTCCACCAACGACGACTATTCTCAAGTTGAACCAGTAAAAAAACATTCCCAAGTCAACACACAAGAACCTTGATGCAGCCCTGAAGACGTTCTGGGAGTGGTTTTTATCGTGTGGTTTGCTGAAAAGGGATATTGCAGTGGAAGCTAATGCCTTCATACAAAAGACCAATGACGAGAAAAAAAAACTAAGAATAAGATAGTAGATAAAAGTGTGGCAACTTTTAGCGCCTTTGAAACCTCAAACTCTCTTAGTTTCATCGATTTAGACACTGCGAGGGAGATCTGTACAGACGAGGGCGTCGAGAGAATCAAGCCAGACTGAGGACGATGTGCAGGATGCTGTGAGTGGATACTATGATCTGACAATGCAGGGTAAAGTCGAGGAAGCCCTGAAAGAACCAGATCGGTTCGTATTGTGTACTATCCACCTCCATGGAACGCGAGCAGCTACATGCAAACCAAATGAAGGACAGGAGGATATTCAAATCAACGCACGGATGAACTGTGGACCAACTTTTGACGGAGACGAGGTTCTTGTGGAAGTGATGGAAAAAACCACGAACAAATCGACGAATGAAATCACCCGAAAAGGACGTGTGGTTGCTGTGGTAAGATGCAATTCAAAGCGAAAAGGGACGAGCTATTTATGCAAGGTGGACGAACATGATTCTCGATTGATGCGGCCTTTGTGTGGTACGCTTCCTAAGCTGCGCATGGATGATACTCCCATGGGGCATGTATCTGACAAGTACAGGGCGTCGTTCGTCGTTATTCAGAAAATGGTTGAAGGAAAATTGAAGAAAGTCAGAGATGAAAACGTGAGTAGTCATTCACGAGAAAGTCGGCTTTATGTGGTGACCTTTTTGAAGTGGGAGACACGTTGCATGTATCCACTTGGGTATGTGCGAGGTATTGTGAAACTGCCACAAGACTTTTCCATCACTGAGAGGATCAAACTCATCGATATTCTCTACAAAGTACCATTCCGGGAAGCGGAGGATTGTGATCTTAGTGTAGAGCATACTGACCTTGGAAGAGGGCGCCTCATTGACAACGTCTTTTCCATTGACCCAGAAGATTGCGAGGACATTGATGATGCTATCAGCATTGGAGATGTGATTGGTCAGACAGGCCACTTCCGAGTGGGCATCCATATAGCTGATGTCGCTGCTTTCGTCAAGAAAGGCCACTCATTTGATAGCCAGGCCCGTCGAAGGGGTGTGACGTACTATCCAGGAGAGTTATTGCCACACCACATGCTACCAAAACGCCTGAGCATAGACATGTTGAGTCTGAGGCAAGGCCAAGAGAGATCAGCGCTCTCTGTGTTCTTGGAAATCGACAAGGATGGAAAGATACACGGTGATCCCTCTATTGAAGAGACACTTATCAAAAATGCGAGGAAAATGACTTACAAAGAAGCTCAGCTTATTTTGAATGGCGATTGCTCTTGGGATAACCAACATCCATTCAAAAAGGAATTACAAAACCTACATGAAATCACCCAAGTCCTCAGGAAGCGACGTCTGGGGAAAGGCTCATATCATGTAGACCTCAAAAACGGAAGTCCAGAACCGGACAGGGAAGCACACCAATTGATAGAAGAGCTGATGATTTTGGCCAACAAGTCGGTGGGTTCGTTTCTGAGCGATGCATTGTCGGTGGAGGTGTTTCCGGCCAGAGGTCAGCAACCTCCGAATGAGAATCAAGTAGACAGCTGGACACAGCAGTTGCCATCAGCTGTCGGGCCACATTCATTATACTTTGACCAGTTCAAAGAAAACGGTCTGGAACGTAACTGGCAAGGAATGATCAACATATTGAAACAGATCCCGATGTTGAAAACCACAGCTGAAAGAGCTTTGTGTGCAATAAACGAAGGTGACTTCAAAGAGGCAGCTCGTTTATTGGCAGCAGAGAAACTTCACCCACTCCACTTAGCTGCCCTTGAACATTGGTATGCCATTCAAAGCCAGGCCCAGTTTGAATGTGTGAACAGAAACAAAATGAAGACTGTTCTTCACCATCAACTCAATGCCGAGAACTATGTTCAGTTTACATCCCCACTTCGAAGATTCAATGACGTTGTCATTCACAGGATCGTCAAATCAGTTCTCCATAACGAAAGCATGCCATATATGGAAGAGGAACTGGTAGCCATTTGCAAAGAAATGAATGATAAGACGCAAAATCAGAGGCAATATGGAGCTGACTGCGACCTGCAGCAGCGATTGGCGGAAATTGAGAAATCACCCAAGTTTGTCTCTGCAGTAGTGGACAGCATCGAGGATGGCTCTTTCACAGTGAGCGTAGCTGGAGAGAAAAGAAGGAAGAAGGACAAGCGAATAGTGAAATACAGCCATCTCAATGTTAGTGAAGCTCCAAAAGTGGAGAATTACAAGAAAGTGACCTTAAACTGGAAGATGAGGTTGTATGATGCGCTTGGGTTCAGCACTGAACCAAGAACGAACGCTTCGACCCATCAGTCCACCGACTTCTCATGCAACAGTCTAACAATCAGTTTCTCCACCAGTGAGTGGGATGACTTAATGACAACCATACAAACAAGTCCATCGTCATTGAATTCGTCAATCTTGTCTGACAAACTGGACGAAATAAAGAACAGCCGCTCCAGTGAGGCTACATCTGAAATGAAATTTGGTGAGCTTCTATGCCACCAACACTGCTATGGAACCATCTCATTGAACGTTGGAGACGTTCTGCCCGTTCAGATTAGCGCAGAATCAAAGTTGGGTCTACTTCATCCGACCATCAATTTGATTCAACTGGAACCAAACCTGCACATTTGCTTGAAGCACCACAAGGATCCTGTAGATTGCTTCACAAAAAAAGCAACAGTGCACACAATGGAGACCTATTGTAACATTCAGCATTATAAGAATATTCTGAATCCAATCATGGACATGGAAGGTGTTACAGCAACAATGGCAGAGGCTGGGATGATCTGTGTTAAGCATTGTCCTGTGAAACTGGAAAAGAGGGGCGAAAAGTGCACGGGGTGTTTTCGTCTTAGCATGAACTTTTGCAAGATGAGGAATCTGCCTTTTGTCGAAGACAAAATTGCGGTAGCCTATCTGTGTTTGAAATACAGAACAGAAGAGCAAGAGAGAAGCATTCTGCAGCCGACGAGGCATAATGTTTGGGTGGCGCATGCTGTCGTTACGGAAGCTGAAAACATAGAAGTGGAAAATGGCAATAAAATCACTGAAGCCAGCTTCAGAATTCATCATCAGTCCTCCGAGTTTCCTGATGAAGATCTACACAAGGAAATCGAGTGTTCTGTTGAACTCTTTTTCAAGCCCCTTACTATCAGGTATACAAGTTTTCAGTAATTAAGCTTGTTGGTATTTATCAAGGTAACTTGATTGCAGCATTAATGAGATCAATACTTTAATGGGAAGGTATGTCATTTGGTGCTGTACATATCATTAGGTATATTACTTCAGGTTCTTGGATGAAGCCGTTGCGAATCTACACAAAGCATCACCTTTGGTTCAGAACTTGGCACTTGGACGGGAACTGGAAGACAACGTCATCGGTAATTCATAATGAAATATATTTCGAAAATAGAACAAGGTTGATTATCTCTATTCTAATTTGACTTTCTGTTCATTGGCTTTCAGATAATACTCAAAACATCAAAAATTATAACATTCCCAATTTGATGAAAAACAATGATCGTCAAACTGAAGCAATTCGAACCGCCATGAGCTGCACGTTCGCTATGATTCAAGGCCCACCAGGTATCTGTTACTGTTTCCATGTGTCTGGCAGTTTAAAAACAGAAGAGCTGTTTCAGAATATTGATGGTACAAAGTATTTCATTTTGCACCTGACTTATTGACCAGGTACAGGAAAAACATCAACAGGTGCCAATCTTGCCTATTGGTTCGCTCAGAAAAACAAGAGAGTTTCACGAGAAATCAATTGCAAGGAACTTGTCTTATACTGCGGTCCGTCCAACGCATGCGTGGACGTTGCAGCTGGTGAGCTGGTTAATATTATATCATACACTGTCCTTATGACACAGCATCTTGCTCTTTTTATACACATACCCTATGTTTGGATATGTTTGCAAATGGCTTCATGTTTTATGTTTTTCAGCCTCCATGAAGACAAAACTCAGTAAGAAATGTCCTTCGCTCGTACGCATATACAATACTGAAATCGTCAACGCAGTATATCCTGTGCCTCGTGAAAGTACTTTTAGTGCTGGAAGAACGTCTACTGCAAGAGTTGATCGGAATCCAGAACTGGACGACATAGCACTACATCATCTCGTGCGAAAACCAACTAACTCCCACTCGAGCAAACTCAGAAGTTATGATAAAAAGTTTCGTGAAAATATGAATACCCCAGAAAATGTCCCTGACAAAGATATTGAAGATTATAACAATGAGCTTGGCCAGGCATACAAAGAGGAACTGATGTCGGATAGGGCGGAAGTCGTCCTATGTACTTGTGCCATTAGCGGATCTGGATTGTTCAAGTTTAAGTCTACGGAGAATATTGTGATTAAACAGTGTATAGTGGACGAGTGTGGCATGTGTACCGAAGCAGAAACCCTCATTCCCCTCGTCGCCACGAAGCCCTCTCAAATCGTCCTGATCGGAGACCACAAGCAACTCCAGCCCATTGTTCTGAATCCTGATGCCAAAAAACTCGGACTGGACGTATCCCTCTTTGAACGTTACAGCAGAAACGTAGTACGCCTCAACCACCAGTACAGAATGGTATTTATCCGAATGTAAAGTTTTGTGTTGACCATTCCCAGTATGTTTTAAGTGTTTTTAATTTTTTGACTACCTATAATGATTGCGTTCGACCCCATAATTCCCTTAATTGATTTCTCTTATATTCGAGGTAGTTTTCTTCATCAAGGCTTAACATGGGCATCTTTAATCAAGAGCCTATTTCAATATTAGGGAAATCTTAGTTAGTTGAAAACACTAAATTAATCGATGACAGTTGATAGTCATTTTGGAAATCTTGAGGCAGACGATATTACGCTGATTGTTATTGATACCATTACTGAGCAATGGACAATTTGTTCCAGCACCCGGCGATATGTCAGTTTCCATCAGATCATTTCTATGACGGGGAGCTGGTAACGAAAGGTGATGTTTGGAAGCAGACGTTGTTCTCAGTCTGGCCTCGAAGCAAGCAGCCAATCGCGTTTTGCCACGTGGAAGGAAATGAAATAAGCTTGAGCGTGTCAACTTCTGATGGCAACGAGAACTCGAGGAAAAACGAGAAGGAGATCGAACACGTGGTGATTCACTTGTGACTTCTAGCCCCTTCAACACCAAATCATACCATCAGTATTGCTCACTGCATCTTGGGGACTCTTATATCATATAGATTATGAAATTAATTTGTGCGTTTACTGTTGTTTTGGGTTGCAGGTGAGAATATATGAGAGATTTGCTCGTGAATCGAAGTCTGTGGCTGTGTTAACACAATATCGAGCACAGTGCGCGGAAATCAAGCGCCGATTGGAGACAAAACATCCAAATTTTGAGCCCATCGTGAAAACTGTGGTGAAATCTCAAGGTTTGTAAGATTGATAAAAACCAAGTGCTACATCTCATACCACCAAGACGGCATAATTTGTGCTATATAGGCATATTTGTTAAACGTAGATTAACACGTTACCGTATGAAGGCTAAAATATGATAGCTTTATAGCATATTGTGCACATCATCAGACTAACGCATACAATGTCAGCATAATTAATGCTACATCGACATTATTCATAATACCTCGGCATAATGCATAATACATTGGCATAATGCATACCACAGCATGATAATAGGCAACACAAAAATCATTTGGTACAACTGGCGACCAGTGTGATTTGGTACAACTGATTACCATGTGATTCAGGAGGAGAGTGGGATTACGTCATACTGAGTACTGTGAGGTCCATGCCACTGTGGGACATCGAGAAACATCCCTCTATAGGCTGGCGCAAACAGAACCTTGGCTTCATCATGGATCCGCATCAGATTAACGTGGCTTTGACACGGGCCAGGAAGGGCTTGGTCATATTAGGTGGGGGTATTAATCATTTATGATCATATGAATATTTATTATTTATTTCTTGTAGGCAGAGTGAATGCTTGTGATTTTTCCAATAATGTTGCTAATCGAGCCTAAATATAGTAGCTTTTGTAATAATTTGGCAGGTAACCAACACCTGCTCAGGTGTGATGAGATGTGGAAGAAATTGCTGCTGCATTACAAGAATTGTGGTGCTCTTGTTGACGTTGAGGATTTTCCGCGAAAACAACACTGACACACCCTGCGATGATAATGATGATGACTGCTGTGATGACATATTGGATTACCTACTGCAGTTAATGGTGTGACCCTGTTGTATCATGAATATATTGATATCATATAAATATATTTAACTGTTATGAATTGTTGTGATTAATTTAACCTGCAGCGATTGACAATTGTTCCATACTACTTTCTTTTATGTTTGAAAAGTTTGCAAACTATCATGACATGATCATTATGTTTACATAATAAATTATAAGTAAGCAACCACTGTTGTGTGATTCTTTGTTTACACTGCTCTGTCATTGCATAAGCTATACATCTTTCTTAAAACAATTTTTAAAGAATTAAGAACGCACGCTCGTTCCTTTGTGAAATAGCAAAATCCATCAATGTTTATGACCTCATAGAAACTTATAAAGTATGATACATTAAAGGCTGTAATATTGGATTTCAAAAACAATCAAATCGTTTTTCTCAAAGGAAGATGAAACAGCAGCCCTCGGGCGATGGGGGAACAATATCAGATGTTACCACATCATCATCATCATCATCATCATCATCATCATCATCTACAACGATGATGATAATCAGCCTTTTTCTAGCAATCCGTACCTGCTTAACGACTCTCACGGGTACTAACCATTGACACCGGAAGTGTGCCGTCGCTACTTCCTGTATTCTAGTCAAAGTTCTGATCACAGTAGTTCGTCAATGTTGCATGCTTGTCTTTGCGTCATGCATAATCGGCCATGAGACGACGTAAATGAACAGTATCTCAGCATGTCAAACACAAGTAGCAGGCAAATATATTCCATCACCAGTGTGTACAAGAATATTCGTAATGTAAGAATATATAACCAATTTTAATATATCAACAAAGAAAAAGAAAAAGAAAGTTCCATTGATTAATGGAGGAAACGAGACAAACAGTAGTAGACTGAAATTGATTTATTTAACAGCAATCAGTGATAATTTGGTGATTTAAAGCACAATTAGAGAAATAAAACCAATGATGAATTAATTGCAGAAACGCTTTTTCTGGTATTCTGCAGTTTATGATAACAACAACAAGAGTCAATATTACCGCGCTAAAGAGGTTTATATCACAGAATTCATAACCCGACAAGATTCTACGATTGTTGACTACTGCATAACAACAATAAGGTGATCGTGCACTGCCCTCACAATGTCGGCCGTCCGCGCTTGGGGCGGGGGCGTCACAGCTGCGTACGCTTACCTTGAGGCGGACGTTGGGGTAGAGCGGTTTCTCGGTACAGCTGTTCCAGTCTCCCCAGGGACCCCATCTACCATCCACTGCAAGAAAGTGATCATAGAGTTACCGTATGAAAGTTTAAAAGGAATTGATGAAATTATAATATCTCATCTATTTCCAATTTGTAGCAGCATTGAGACTGATAATTATGTCTAAGCAAAGCCACGGTGAGTGCTTGTTTGGCGATTTATATTTGTATATTTGTTATAAATGTACGCTGCAGTGTTGATACGTAGTACAATATCACTCGTGTACATCTGCTCTACGATTACCTCCGTTGATTGAACACGATTACCTTTATTGGGTACACATGTTGGGATTTGGTCTTTGAGGACACAGGAGCCAGTGGCTAGATCACAGCCAGGGCTGTTAGTGATTCGTCTGCCTATCGTCTGAGATGCCGGCTGGCACGCGTGGTGTACAACACAGTCCTTGTTGTACCAATGACTGTCAGGCTGAAGGCATAATGCATCAATTCATTTATTCATTCTTCGTTCATTCATTCTTTCATTGTACCTTTATTCATCCATTTATCGTTAGTTTATTTACTCATTAATGAATTCATTTTTTCTTTATAACTTTCGAAACTGACCCTTTCTTTATTACAGAAGCTAGGTGTGTCATGGTATACCGTCGCAAAACGATTGAAAGAGGTATGCGCTCGATTTTTGCATTCACCCCAAATTGATGATTAAAAAAATAGCTGGTGATATGTGTGATTAGAGTCTAAGGTGCCACACAGTTGCGGTTCCACGCATGCGCCCTGGTCACTTAGTTATCGCCCAGGTGCACAGCCGCAGCCGTTCAAATGTGAGAGCTGGCAGAACCGCGGCGTCATAGGATCCGAGCAGGTCGCGGGGCATGACGGTATATTCCCCTGGTAATACTGTCCAACAGCACATCCGGGTCCTGACACAAACCGTTCGGCATGTATATTAGATTAAGGTATTATGGTTGTATGATAACTGGTTAGGATTATTCGTTATTATTGTTGCATGAAAACAGGTTATTGTGTTGTGGGATTATGGTTATTGAGGTTGTATTACAACTAGTTCGGATTATAAGTTATTGCAGTTGTACGATACCTGGTTATTGCAATGTAGGATTGTGGTTATAGCGGTTGTAGTATTATAAGCTATTGGGGTTGTACGACTACTGATTATTGTGGTTGTATGATCACTGGTTATCGTGGTGTGTGCGATTAATGTTTATTGCGGTTGTACGATTACTGGTCATTGTGGTTGTACGATCACTGGTAATTGTGGTTGTATCATCACTGGTTATTGTGGTTGTATGATTACTGGTTATTGTGGTTGAGGGAGAATTGGTTATTGTAGCTGTATGTTTACGGATTGTTTTTATTGCAGTATGCCAGTTCAATATGGTAAGTTACTCACGGCACTGTGCTTTGTCCAAGTAGGAGACGTCATGGCCCAGAGACAGACACACCTGCGCTGTCGCCGCCAATATCCTGCAGGCTGCGGCGTGCGCAGCTATCCCATCATGCTCCAGCGAGTACACGTCATAACGGCAGCTGGCGTGGTAGGCCGATCGCACCTGACAAACACACAATCATCCCGTTACCGCGAGGAGATATGGTCATACAGCATCTTGAGGGTGCTCATTCATCAGGCAAGAAGAGGTTATATTTTGCGTGTTTATATGTACCTGCTGGTCGAGGTTAAACCAGCATTGGTAGAAGGGGCCCTGAAGAATGAAAGGATGAAGAAGACCACAAAGATGCACTGAGTTGTCCACCTCGGTCTTCCATGACGGCTGGGGCAGGTGTATCTGCTGCTTCAGCTCTGCCTAGGAGGGAATAAGTGGGTAGAGCCTTCTATCATATTTTAAAGCATGTATTAATCAGCGCAAGATTCAAGCACGTAGGACATGCGTTGTATCAGCGCTGACGAGGCGGATGGAAGTATAGCAGAAGATGAAGAAAGTCTCATACCTAGTACTTCACGACAAAGAGTCAAACGGCCGACTTCATCGCGCAGCTTAGGGGCGGATTTGTCATGGATTCCCCCGAGCCACCTACAGGTGAGGATCTTACTACCCACATATATAAGAGCTTCAATAAATTTGTGATTGGCTACGTTGCTCGTATCATGTGAACCTTCTAACAAATTCGTAAATTTGATAAACACAGCGGTATCTTTTAGCGATGAGCCACGCGCTTTAAGTGTTATTGCCGTAATCAAGAGGCCGTGACGAGCTTGAATAGAAGGCGAGACATCCGCGACTTACTTTACATGATGAATGGGGGTGGGGCTCCGAAATAATCACGATCTCTTGCAGCTCTTCGTTTGTTCGGCATGATGTTTTCTTAGGCAAGAGTGCAAAATATCGATCGTTTAGGTATGTAGCATGTTGTTCTTCAGCTATTCTTGAACATGCGCTGCTGCACATTCGCCCGAGTGTTTAATATTATCATTTAGTGAAGGGCCTCGTTTCACACTTCTGCTGTCTGTACTGTCGCATACGTGATCCGTGAAATGTTTTCCAATTGCACGATGAACCGACGTCGACGAAATCGTCGTGTCAAGCTATTTCCCGCTTCCTCCGACTGCCACATCACCTTTGCGATGTGATCGACTGATTTTGTTGGAAGTTCAGATAGCGGAATGACTAAGCGAGCCACGTTTCAAAGTTCATCGCAATGATTAACTGACTATCGCCCTGTTGCTAAGTTAATCACAATGACTGTCTTGACCCTCACTCATACCTAACTACCCACTTAATTACTCATTAACTCACTCCTTCACTCACTCACACTTAAGTACCCACTCACCACTCACCAGCTTACTCTCTCATCCATACTTAACTATCCACTTAACAACTCACTAACTCACTTATCAAGTCGCTCGCTCACTCACTCATTCACGCGTAACTACTCACCCTCTCACACTTAAAGATGCATATTTTTTCAAAATAATGGCATGCTGTTTGTTTGCTCTTTTTGAACCCTTATAAACCATTTTGCGGACTGGTTCAACACTATATTGTCGATTACACCGTATCGAAATCTGTCGGTCCCACCCATGTTTACAAACATAAGCTCATGTCGATGGAAAAATGACGCATGCGTATTGGAGGGTCATTTGTTTACACCACATATTAGTGACGTCACGCGCAGCGCAGATTTGACAGAAGGTGGAAACGCAAGCAGCCGAAATGGTTTGATTTTGATTCCTACCTTTCTTGTATGACTCTTCTTTAATTTTAATTTTCGAATGTTATATAAAAAAAGAACCCGCCCCAATATAGTGAACACTATCGGTACAACAGATTACCGTAAATTTAACAATAAATAGCGATACACCTGTGAACAAACCCTGAGGTAGCCCTACAAGACGTCCTATATATTTATATTACTGTTCGACCGGTGCTAACCCTGAAGCAGCGCATGTTCAAGCGTAATAAAAACGATATTCTTGACTAGTCTGTCACGTTTTGGAGTATAAAGCCATGACACTTGTTCGAAGTTGGATTATTTCATATGCAATTATCGGTGCTTTTTCATCGCAAACTATTGGAATATTCCTGAATGAACTCATAAATTGTATTATAAATCAAGGGGTGGGGTCTCCCTCAGGACGTCTACGTTATCTGGTTATAGTGAACTGAAACGGCCGCTATCTTCTATGCATACATAAACCCTACAGAGAAGATAGTGGCTGGCCAATGCAAATCCCTGTGTACTGAAACGTCCGCGCTAGGTGTTTGGGGTGGTATATATCATCGTATTGGTTTGGACAAAGGACACTAAACGGGTGGTTTGGGTTCTGATTTGGGTTATTTTAAGGTTGTTGCAACCCACTTTGATAAGACTTATATGCATGGTTTAGATTGTATGTCTATAATTGTCTACTTTATCACCATGCTGGTGTTGTAGAAGCCTTGAATAGCTGGAATTGATTTGGTGAAATTTAGTGACAGAGATGACCTTAAATCTGTATTATTTACAAATTGTTTTTGGCTGACTTTTCGCTCAAACACTGTAACATATTGATTGAATTATTCTTGTCATGTTCGTTCATTAATTTAATTGAACCAAACCACTTTCAAATTTAAAGGAAATCAAAAAAGCCAAGAAGGGGACCACGTACAAGAAGAGGCTGTGGAAGGGGTAATGGTACAGATTCTGACAACCTGTGTGAAACTGAGGTTGGTTCCATATCATTTGAATTGGATTCTTATCAAGGGTATTTTATTGAACTCAATACATCCATTATGACTGGGAAGGATGTGTTTAATGGTTTGAAATTGTTCAAGATGACACGTGTCCAAGTTGGTGGAGGTTGCAGGCCAGCCCGAAGAGGTGGTAGAGGAGCCCCACCTTCTTCAAACAAGGTACTATTGGGCTTGCCTTACCTAATTGAATCTCTTTGTCAGTAAATAGGGGGTCCCATGTTGGACTTGGCGACCATATATTTCCATTGGTTCTCATTTGTTTGTAGACCTCGACAGGCCGAAAGCAAGTCAATCTTGTTCGCAGAGGCTACCTTGGCAACACACCAATAACTAACCAGGCCCTACAGCAGAGTAGAGTGGCTGCTAAATCTTTACAGCTGACACGGAAAGAGAAATTGAAGGTAATGTACAATTCAGCAGCTACCACTCTTCAGCTGCTTCTTGCAATTTTGGTCAGAGAGAGCGATTTACATTGGAGATATTCAATCCATCAAAATGAAGACTTTTGATTACTCATAGTAATTTCAGAATTTAGTGCGGTGGCTGGATTTGGATGGGGTGCGGCAGTTGCTGGTTGATGGTTAGACAGACAGCCACAGTTTGCGCTTGCAGTCACCCGAAAACCCACACCAAAGAAGGATTCCACCCTCCATCAACTACCACTTCACCAGACTGATGCATCTGCCTTCAATGTAGGGAAATGCCTACCCATGTGGAGCGGCAATGTTGCACCAACAGCCCAGAATTTTGCACATATGTACTACCTCAGATGGAAGGAGTTGTGCTTGACCGATGGTCATTGAGGTTATTAGAAGTGACATTCAAATGAGTTCATGTATAATTTATTTGCCAATTCCATGAGTTCCTCTATTACGGTTTGGATGTGACTAATAAAAGATTTGTACATTTCAACAAAACCAAATTTCCAAATCATATTTTTAATCAAAACATGACACCTGCAACTCAACTGGGTTTTTTTGGTAGATGGCCTTGGCACAGGAGCAATGTAGGTGTTGTTGTGATTGCTGTAGCATTGCTCGGGCATTAAGTTTTCTGTTATCATATTTGGTATGTGGGCGTAAGTCTTGGCCTCTTAACCGATAACCACGTCTTTGACTGCTTGTTGAAGCGAGTGCTGTACCTGTAACACAACAAAATTGCATTATATGGCCAAATAGCTAGACCGCATTACATGTGCGACATCAGTATTTTGTTTTATGATAGGACATTTAGTCAGTGTGTAGTTGAGTGGTCATGAGAGACTTACATTGGCTGACCATCCTTCTTGAGTGCATATGCCCGATCCCTATGACTGTTGTGGTCCATTGTCACAACTTGATTGCGGGCAAGGTATGACGAACACCAGCCATTGAATTAGGGTCAAGAGGATGCAACAATTTCTCTACCTGAAATTTGCAAAGTAAAGTATGTTTGCAACAACAATTAACAAATCCAAATAGTGCAATGGACTCACCATAGGCCCTTAGATTTGATTAAATCGGTGATATTTACACAAGTCGATTCAATACAGGCCGATTCGATAGCAGGGTATTCATAATACAACGAGATTACTTACATGTCCAGCAAAAACTTTGCAGCTTCTTCGTTGGTCAAACTCACTTCACTGAATGCCTATCTTAAAGAGACCCTCGTGTTAGACCGCAGCTAGTCTTCCTCCCGCTTCTTTCTCTTTGTTGTTGAATCTGTTAATGGCTTCTTTCTCTCTCCACCTTTTCTTCGTTTCTTGCTTTGGTCTTCCATTATCGCAATGAAAATAGCGCAGACTAAACATCCGCCGGCGGCGAACGGTACAGAGTGATGACGCTTCTGCGCTTCCGGAATTAATAATACATGAACTTCCAAATATGGGCTATTTTTGACGGGACGTGAAAAATAAGGAACTGAAAGTTTATTTGAGAACAACAAGAAATATATACGGCCATTCCAACTTTGGATTCCGGATATCAGCACCATTTAAGATACGCTTGCATTTAGCAATTTTTTTTTTGGATTAAAAATCGAGTGATTTTTTGATGAAATGCACCTTTAACTACCCAGTCACTCACTCAATTTCCATCTTACTCACTCACTCACTCACTCACTCACTCACTCACTCACTCACTCACTCACTCACTCACTCACTCACTCACTCACTCACTCACTCACTCACTCACTCACTCACTCACTCACTCACTCACTCACTCACTCACTCACTCACTCACTCACTCACTCACTCACTCACTCACTCACTCACCCACTTGCTCACTCACCCATTCACTCACCCAATCACTCACTCACTCACTTACTCACTCATTCACACTTAACTACTCACGCACACACTAACTCACTCGCACTTAACTACCCACTCATCCGCTCACTCATCCACTCACTCACTCAATTTCCATCTTTCTCACTCACTCACTCACTCACTCACTCACTCACTCACTCACTCACTCACTCACTCACTCACTCACTCACTCACACTCACTCACACTCACTCACTCACTCACTCACCCACTCACTTGCTCACTCACCCATTCACTCACCCAATCACTCACTCAATCACTCACTCACTCACTCACTCATTCACACTTAATTACTCACGCACACACTAACTCACTCACACTTAACTAACCACTCATCCGCTCACTCATCCACTCACTCAATCACTTGCGCCTAGCCACCCGCTTACTCCCTAACTCATATTGTCATTTGGTGGTTGATTACTTATTTTTTAACCCATTCATGCGCTCAGTCGTCTTCATGCTGTCGTCAATGGAATCCTTTTACCCAATCTTGACACTGTGTCCTGTTTCCCTTGCTTCATGTAATCTGCTTCTCGAATTAGACGCTAAAATATGCGCTTGAATTACATGAACATACTCAGAGATCAAACAGAAACTGTTGATATTGATGAGTATGAATGTAGATACATATCAATGTATGTGTCAACTCGTGCGTGGGACATTATCGTGCTATTGTAGTATGTAATTAGCCCCTTCCTCCTGGGGTTTACCAGCTTCCATCTCTACTCAACATCAAACGCCTGTCAAAAGTCAAGGTAAATGCAAAATTTCTTCTCCTGAACAATTTGTGGACAGAAGTCAGTTACGATTCAGCTGACCATTCTGGAGTTTGTGCTTGGTCAAATCAGCTGCTACATCTTGCGCCTCATTATCCGAGAGCACCTCAGTCGCCTAGATCACCTCAAAAAGCTCATGATAATGGCGTCCACGTATCAGCGGTCCGCGGTGCGCTCTTTGTACGGTGCCGCTCTTAAGGAAATCAGGGACGGAAATGGGCCCAATCTCTCGACTCTCTCAAGAAAGAGATGCTCAAGCCTTCTCATCTGCTTTCAACTAGCTACGATCAGTTCCCAGATTTGCCCACAATGGAACTTCGACTGTAACGGATGCCCGAGAGGTCAGATATGTAAATACAAACATATCTGCAAAGAATGCGCTAAAGTCGGACTAGGCGAAAGTCACAGAGGGAAGACCTGCTCCCGAATATCTCACGGCGACGCACCGGAAAGCAGCAAGGATGCTTTGCAAATGCCTTCTCGTGTCAAAGGAACCCACTTTCCAATTTCCGTCTCTCCTTCATCTGCAATGACGCTGCCGCCGACCGCATCTCTCGCTTAATACACAGAGCAATCCTTTCTTGTCACCACGCAATATTTTCTAGTGGCTAACCTGATTATGCACAAGCCAAGGTACCGACGCCTTCTGACCTGCACATAGACACTTGGTTCCTCTTGTTGTCACTACAACTACAGCGACTTTTTGATATGCGAATTACTTGAATACAGCTTTCCCATCAACTACGTTCGCTTACTGTCTCCATGTGCGAAATTCACAAACCATCAATACGCCCTCAAATTCGCATCTCACATTGACTACTATTTTGGGGCAGAGATAGAAAAGGGGGCAATTATCGGTCCTTTTTTCAAAGACCGCATTAGCTTCGCCTCTAACCGTTTCACCTTTAATGTCTGCGGAGAAGAAGGGTTCTACTCCCTGCAGAATTATTCTGGATCTAAGCTTCTCGCACTCGTGCTCCGTCAAAGACGGCATTCCGACTGACAGCTACTTTAAGACTCATTTCTATCTTTGCTACACCTAAGCAGACGATCTCGTCGCTTCGGTCTTACTGCACGGAACTGATTCGATGTTCTTAAGAGGACCTTGTCTAGGGCATACAAACAAATGAGCCTTGATTCAAGGGACATCTCATATACGGCCACGCCTGGCGCGACGAGATATATATATAAAGCTAGTGTTTCCTTTCGGTTTTCTGCCGCACTTCTGTCAACTCTCATCCACACCTGGTTTTCTATACAAACAAATGTACGGGCTTACCGAAATTATCTATTCGGACACTCCGCTCATGTCACGGGGCATCAAACGCCTCTTTCGCTTATGATAGATTACTCCTTCTCTTGAGAGACACCCTAGGTCTACAACATAAAGCGAAACCAAATGCTGCCCTCCCAGCTCGCTTACGGTCTCTCTCGGAATCGAGATCGACACATTAACAATGGAGTTAAGGATTCCTGCGGACAAACCCAGATCAGCTAAATAGGAGTTACTTCCATGGCTCGACAAAAGTTGCTGCTCCCTCTGGTTGCTACAATCTGTCTTAGGATTCTCATGCACTTAGTCAACGTAATAATATGGGGAAAGACACTCGGACGCTCCACGTCCTCGTGTTCTTTTCACATATCACCCACGTGACCATGCGATAACCAACACGTGTCACAAAAGAGTTTAGTCTCGTCAACCAACTGTTCAGCCCCATATTTGGAACGATGTTGTCTAGCAAGCTGCTTGGCAACCGTTCCTTGGAAACCAAAAGTTTTAAGTTTTCAGACTTTCAGTCGCTACGCGGCGCTGTCTCAGAAAATAGATCCTTACTTCGGCTGTCGCCATTTATGTTGTCGGACATTACCCTTCCCGTTTGTCGGTCTAATATTTGTGCAAAGATGCCCACAACTTGAATGAGTGAAGATTTGATGAAATCTACATTTTGCAACCAAAGCGGAAGTATACACATCGATAGCTAGGTAAATTCAGAGCGCGTTATGATTTACAGCTAACATTCGTGTGGTTCATGATTTTAGGGAGGCATCGTTATCGATGGAACGACATAACTGAATAAAACAGATTTCCACAGTAGATTATGAATATTTCCAGTCAAATAATAATTTGAAAAACTAAACATAATTTTCCATCATGTAAACTTTGCGGCACAAATTAGAAGATGGCATTACTTACGTCTGCGTTAAACGTAATAATGTAATAACGAAATGATCCCTGATTGCTTTATATGGGTCTGAACAGTCTCTTCATGAGTGTGGATTCCAGTGCTCTTGTTGTATTATTGACACCAATGCTGTTCACAGCCGGCGTGGAGCTGTCTGCGCTAAGGTCGGCCATGCGTGACGGTGGATCTCCATTAGGGTGGCGGCCATATCATTAACTGTGAAACCACCTCTGCGTGCAGAGCGGGGGATGTCGAGGTGCTTGGCTTGCATCCAAAACAGACACCAACCACATTGGATATAAAAAAAATTACGTTTAAGGGGCACCATGATTTAGACGTACACAACGCCCTCTCAGGTGAACCAGGCCACCTAACCATTATATCAATATTACCTACTACGTCACCATTATATCAATATTACCAGCCATCTTACCATTATATAGATATTACCAACCACCTCACAGTTATATCAACATCACCAGTAACCTCACCATTATATCTATCTTACCAGCCACCTCATCATCATATCAAAATTACCAACCGACTCACCATTATATCAATATCACCAACCGCCTCACCATTATATCACGGTTATGAGCCATCTCACCATTAAGCAATGTTACAAAACCACCTTACCATTATATCAATATGACCAATCATCTCATCATTATATCACCTTCACCAGCCATCTCATCATTATATCACTATTACCAGCTATCTCGTCATTATATCACCATTATCAGCCATCTCACCATTAAGCAATGTCACAAACCACCTAACCATTATATCGATATGACCAAACATCTCATCATTATATCACCATTGCCAGCGATCTCATCATTATATCACCATTACCAGCCATCTCATAATTATATCACCATTACCAGCCATCTCATCATTATATCACCATTACCAGCCATCTCATCATTATATCACCATTACCAGCCATCTCATCATTATATCACCATTGCCAGCCATCTCACCGTTATATCAATATTACCTACTACCTCACCATTATATCAATATTATCAATCACCTAGCCATTTTTTCATTAATACTGACCACATCTACGATTTTGTCTGACGTGTTTGCGTATAGACAGGTGCTTATTTCAGCGCCTCACGCATACAACCCCAATCAGATGACACCCATACTTATCACCATTACATCAGCAGAATCTGAAACAATGACACATTCCGACGTCGAGCTCGCGTTTTTCAACTTGAATATCAGCTGACAACTCCCATTTGCTATTTATTTTTTGTGTAAGTGCATAAGAACTTTCCCGGAAAGCCATCCGAAACCGAAACTAGGCACAAGCAGAATACATATGTGGTTTCTCCTCTCCTCGCGGTTTCGATGTTACAAACTTCCTGTTTTGTTGAGATCGATAGATAGCATGCCCACTCGACACACTTGATAAGGTAACATTCGCTAACGGTACACTTCCAATACTGAAGCGATAGTACAGTAGCTCTTTCGAACTATTTACGGATAGTGCTGCATGCACTCCCTCTTAAGGTGATAAAACCTGACGTTGGTCTATTGGGCTATAGCACAGGACCAGGAAACAATTATCATTGACAATTCAATTGATTCAGCTGTGGAAATTGTGGATAATGCTGCAGTTTGACGATTTAAGGTAAATATCCATTTAAAACACAGTCGCTCGGATTATTTGTTGACGATGGTATTGTGTCATGATCTACAAATTCCAATTTCCATCACCGCTTTGATAAGTGTTGTGTTATCGCCAACCCAACGATTGTGCGACGTTATGATTCATATATGATTTGTGCATTGGGATCTTCGGACATAGAACTGGGGCAAAGACCAACGTTCGTCAGCATGAACATATCTAGGTCAAAGGTCTATCATTGAATGATTTATGTCCCATGACGCTGTGGCCGCAGTAACGTTTGAAACGATCGTCGGCGACATAAAAGACTAATCTGTTTATGTTAAATTAGTCAGAAACTATTGTATTCTCCGCTGAGGTTCATTGTCACTCTCCGATACGAGTCCGGCGTTACGACGCTTTTGTAGAATTGATAATGGATAAGCCACTCGGCTTTTGACTTTGTTGTGGTACAGTTCATATTTGATAAGATTTTTGTACTGAATTAAGGAAGCCAATCTTAAATCTGCGACAAAGATGCTTTATAGTAACAGGGTCAATGTATCAGTAGACCAATGTGTGAGGCGGATACCTTTATTTAACGGAAACGCTTTCACAAGGCTAGACATCATGTCTATTTATGAAAAGACAGAGTTATGAGACAGCCGTCAGCACCGACGACGGCACCGACATTGTATAATTCTAACATGTTGGTGTTAGGTGTAGTTTTTGTACTTTACTGTGAGAAGCTGTTATGTTAGCCCTGTGCGGACGTACTATTTCATCATGACGTTCTGTGAATCGTTTCTTATACAACGCATACGTATACGCAAAGTAGCGCACAGAAATGACTCATCCCGAGTTAAGCAAATGCGTAACTCCAAAACCGTTTTACTGAGAGTGCATACGAGTGGCATAGCGTTATGACCTATGAACACGGTCAGTAAGTTTTCGATTCACGATTACAGTTTACATTTGGAGAATATGACCTCGTAATACTAACGAATAGGTCAAATGTTGAAAAATTATATTGGTTAAATTCACAAAGTCTACTATCAAAACTTGGGTTCTTGTTTATACTTAACTGGAACAACTTGTGTATATCTGTTTACAATTGGTCATAACATGTTTATAGCTCCGGTCCAACGGTAATAAAAATATATACCGTTCTGCTTCGATCATTTGGGCGCACATTAAAACATGCTATTGGCTACAGCGCTGGGTTTGGCATCTAGAAAACAATATATATAAGGGCCTGTGAAAAAAACATCGCACCAAAAGCTTACCCCCGATCAATGCTATTCCTTAAGAAATGCCATCCAGGGGCGTAGCCAGGCATGAAGGAATGCTACGCACAGACGGGGGGTGGGGTGGGATTTATAGTTCCAGACAGTAAAGTCTAACCCCACTTAGCTTTCGACTTTGATACCATTTTTTGCCATATTTATTGTTTTACTTTTCAAATTGATGTTACGCACGTGCGTAAGTGTGTATCGCTGGCTACGCCCCTGCCATCTATATATCATTTCCGAAAAATCGCGATGGGTTGACTGCTATTTTGGAAAATATTGGGTCGCGCGATTGTCCGTGATTTCCCGCTGACTCATCACATTGCCTACCTGCTAAGCTTGTGAAGCACGTAGGAGCTCTTGGTATACAATCTGCTGCATCTTGTCACATCATTGTTTTTTGGACATGGAGCATCATCTGAGAAATATCTTGTCAGGCCATTTAAATTGGTGGCCAATTCCATGTAGGGTGCATCACAAATTGAAAAATATTCTTTAAAACATTCTTTTGGGTATAATAATAAAATTAAAAAATTTCAAAAATGAATCAATATTTAAATAAAAAAAACCCAATTGAGTACATTGTATTTCGTTTTGAAAAATAAATAAATTATTTCTAGATATCCTTTCCATAACAAAATGCTTAAATTCGCACAAAGTAGGTTGAAGTTCAAATTTTCACCGAATATATATATATATATATATATATATATATAGATATATATATATATATATATATATATATATATATATATATATATATATATATATATATATATATATATATATATATATATATATATATAGACACATATATATATTATATATAAATATATATATATATTTATATACACACACACACACACACACACATATATATATATATATATATATATATATATATATATATATATATATATATATATATCAATATATATATATATATGTGATCTGTTTAGCATAGTCGCATATGAAAAACGGTTTACAGTTTAGTTATTGTTGTTTCTTTTTGGTTTTGTTAAGCAAAAAACGGATCTTACAATTATCATGTCATGGGGGAGGCACTGGGCAAGAATCAATGTCGAGCACTTCATCTAGGCATCGTTTTACTTGCAACACAAATGCGCCAGAATAGGTAATCGATATAGAGACTAAGTGGGTTGCTTAGATTTTCACATGCATTTGTGTATCCCATAGATCAATCTGCTAATAAGTGAATCCGGGGAATGCATTGGCTTAATGTCGCTACAAGCTCACGATAATATTATTCAAAAGGACTTATATGTGAATAAATGTATATCGATGAATATAACATACAGAGAGTATGCCAGAGAGCGACAAAGCTGATGAGATAATAAATGAGATAACATCGTTAATGCTACTTTGTTAGCATATCTTCCAGCTAGGACTGAAAACTTAAAGAGTGCACCTAATTAATATTGTCATATATGGAATGTGAGGTGTATTCTATATTTTCCTCGTCATTGTTTTTAAATATGAATGTCTAATAGTATATACCTACCCCACGTTGTAATATCTCACCTCGCACCACATTCCAGTGTATTCGAGTCACGTCCTCTTTAGTGATCACCCTCAACTGAAAGGTTCCGTTTATGCCTTGGTTTATTGCAGGATCGTTAGCCACAAATATCGTTGAAGAAAAGCATTTTTATGCACCATTCCACTTTATTGCATACCTTATGGGCGACGCTTGACATCAGCCCCTGTTATACAATGTGTTCTAGTTTTGTTAACATCAAACATTCCTGAATATCTCCACTGAGATCAAACGATTTCATGCAGACATAAAGCTAATGATTATAACAGGGATCCCAGCTCCATTGCATTTATAGTTAAGAATCTTCATTTTTAGTATGTGTTTTTGGGTAAGTTATGTATGTCGGCACGTTAGACAGCAAGAGGTGGGACTATTGGCGTGGGGTGTTACTCAGGATAAGAACTGTACCCAGGGTAACAACTGTAACCGAGGCAACAACTGTACCCAGGGATACAATCGTATCAATGGTAACAAAATGCACAAAGGGTATCAACCTTAATCAGGGTAATAACTATATCCAGAGTTATAACTCGACCAAGCAAAAATACATTTAGTGTAGTAACTATAAAAACATATCCTTCTTCACCTGAGTCACAACCGTACCAAGTGTAACAATGTACGGAGGGTAGCAACTGTTTGGAGTAGTAACTGTACCCAATGTACCAACTTTATTAAATGTAACAAGTGCGCTAAGGGCAACAACTGCACGACAACAAAATCCAATGTAATACCTGTACCAAGGGTAACAACTGGACACAATAAAATAACTGTGCCAAGTGTAAAGAGCGCCAAGGCTATACCAGTGATATTGTACATGTTATTTTCGCTAATTTTGTGCCTATTGTGTGATGTGTTTTGGCAGTGGAAAGGGTCTGCGAAACGAAAAAAATTCTGCTCTCATTAATCACAATGACGTCAACCCAGTATATACATGCAGTTTTGTTTATTAGAAGGTAGCATCTCCTAACAATGGCTGCGTGCTATTATTAGGAGAGCGATCATCGCATAGCCACTTGGAGTGAACCCTCTTAGCAAAAACCCTTAGATAAAGTTCCTTGAATAAAGGGCCACTTGAGAGTACAAATATTCAGGGCACTGCTTATCCGACGTTGAGTGGATTTTAGCATAAATTGATTGAGTTAGAAGAGTTGCTGACTCCTTAAGAAGTGTCATTAAAATTTCTTCATGTTTATTTATTTGAAAAAAAATTACTGGCGAATTTTTGTCTTGTGATACAGATCACAATTTTCAAGATATTATGTGGCGTGATTTCTCGTGATTTCCCGCTGCCTCATCCGCATTGCCTCCCTGCTAAGCTTACTTTGTGTATAACCTTCTAAATCTTGTCACATCATTGGTTTTTGGCATGGAGCACATCTGAGAAATATTTTTTCTAGCTATTTAGCCTTTAAAAAATTCCTCGTAGGGTCCATCACAATTTTGAAATATTCTTTAAAATATTCTTTGGGATATGGATCAAATAATAACATTTAGTTATTTCAAGAATTATATATATATATTTTCCTTTTCAATATTTAAATCAGAAAAAACAATTAAGAGAACATTGTTCATCATTTTGAAAAATAAATAAACTATTTTAGATATCCTTTCCAAAGCAAAATATTAAAAAAATTCTTTCCAAAGAAAATTATTTATTATATTCGTTAGTTTATTGTCACAGCATTTCCAGCATTATGATCTAATTGATCTTTATTAGTGTGGACAATAAATTTTTCAATACCACAGGATACCACAGGAAAGTTCTCTTTGCGAGCATTCCAAAACTGTATCGTGTTTTGTTGTATGACAATCGGTTACTATTCTGCATCCCAGACTCCAGAGGTTCTGCTAGATTCTCGCCCTAGAGTCTACGACAAGACAAGGTCTTAAACTGGCGCGTCCGAAAATTCATTAGACATGTTCGCAAATCTTCGTGACCAATCAACGCAAAGGTTGATTGACCTTAATTGCGCGTGTCTGGCTCATGGAACTGGCTTGTGATACGCACCCTCGGTTTTATGTAACGTCATGTACATTGTTGTGTTCTGCATCTAATGAGAACACATTTAATGTCTTCTGGAATTATGGGGCGTCTCAAAAGTTCAAATTGGCACCACAACAAACACTTTAATCGCTTAGCTGCACGATAGTATGTTTACGTAAAAGTCAGTTAAAAAGAACCAGTTGTGTGTAAGCTTCTCTCGCCGACTGTGCGATTAACGGTGCCACTCAGCGTGCACACAAAAATCGGGGTGTTGTAGAATGTAAAAATCACTCGGCCGGTGGGACAAGTTCTTCGGAAATTGTAGAACTGACCAATGAGAGACAACGACTCAAACGTACCCGAGAGTGACCGAGAGACACGGCTTGTGATTGGAGCATCCCAAATCTGGGATGCTAGTCCAGTTCAAGACGCTATCCTTCCCTAGACTGATGGCGAGACTATTGAATATCAGCAACATGTAAGCAGGACCTGCAGCCAACAGGATAGGGGAACTTGACTTATCGGTTACTAAGCTCTCATAGATTTTATGTCCAAATTAGATCCTTTTTTTAGACATAAACTTCCACTTTCCTGTATGGAGCATTTTCAAACAGTTGTCATTATTACGAAGGCTCTAAATGGCCATTGTAACAAGATCACTTTTTAACTTGTGTCCGAGCCATATTTTCAATTATGGACCTACTTTGGGGCTGCGATGTAAAGTTATGCAATACAAAACATGTCTTGTAATTATCTTAAGTTTACCAACATGGACAAGTACAAATATGTGATGCTTTCTGGCAACTTTGTAATGTTAAAAAGTTATATTTGATATCAGGAATCGTTCTTGGCTTGCTCGATAATTATCTTACTAGTGTGAAACTTGGTATTATTAAGGACCAACATGTCTCCTGTACACCAAACAATTGAAAACATGACCTTTAAAGCCTTAAATATTACTTATCATTCTTTAGCCTCACCTTCCCTCTTAAATAATGTACAACTTAGTCCACTGAACCCTACCATTATTCTGTACATCACATATAATCTACTGTTAAGTTATGCTATGCTTACATATTAACTAACATTTAAGTATTCAGATAATCAAACGTGATGGAAAAACTACTAGGGTACCTTTTCGTTACAAGTTGAGCCCTGGCACCACATCACAGTAGGTACTCACGCCAGGGTACTTAACTATAGGGGTGATATGATATTGAAATATTTCAGTTATCAAATGGCAAAAACTGTCTACTATTGAATGTGTTTCTGTTTGATATCATCATATGCATTATTGATTTATTTGTTGTTAGGTATAGGCAGAGACACATATATTGTAATATTTGATGCTGTGCAATCATTTCACCCCATCTTAACTATATTAATACTTATCCAACATTAAGATGACTAACTGAAACAACAGGTAGATAACAATTATCAGCTAATATATGAAACACCTTAATTAAAAAAACAGCAAACAAACAAAGTCAACACAGCTGCAGGACTTAGCATATACGAAAACTTGACTATTCAGACACATATATTATGTTATATCTTAGATTAGTTGTTATAGATAATAAAGCCCTACAGGACGTTTCCGACCGGAGCTAGGTAAAGCGAATAAACGGGGTATAAGCACTGTAATGAATGATAAAATTACACATATGCAATTAGGATGAACAGATGGAAAAAAAGTGGATAGACTGCCCTCCAAATTAGGATTTTGATAAAATTGATTACAGAAATGGCGTAATTATTGGAGATTGCAGTCCAGAAAAAAACATTCATTTTTCCTCATTTCCTTTAATTTTTGTTCATCAATACAAGAGGGGAGGCGTTTCAACACCTATTTTGGGATTTTTTTTTTTTTGGGGGGGGGCGATATTAAACTGTCATTAGTAAATGCATCGTTAATATTTCTGACAATTGTTGAAACAATAGTCGTCGATGGATAACGTCATTCTGAGCATGCGCGATGTACGTGGCCTAGAACATGGAAACAAACATAGTGCCATGTGTTGTACTTGCTACCGCTTCCTGATTTCTCGAGCTATATCTAATTACCTTGGATGAAATCCCCCGCCACAAAGGGATAAAATTGTCCGTGAACATCATTGGATTTAAAACTCCTTCTCTTGGGTATGTTTGGTGTTTGGTGGGTGTCTGAATCGATCTCAAAATTTATAACATTGCGTCGGTTTCAAATATCGTAAGACGTCTACTCGGACGTCTTGTTGGGCTAAACGTGTTAATAGCTATTGTTGGAAAGATATTTACCTGTCAATGTAATAAGATCTCCTAAGAAGAAGTCAACAAATTGGACAGGCGTTTTAATAGAAGCCTTCATTTAAGGGCTGGAGGAAATACTCCATGATGATGGAGCGTAATAGAATAGCAGTATATGAAAGGTTAATTTCACCATCTACTTATTCATGTATATTGTATGGTGATTCAAAAGTGTGTGTTGTGTGACAGATTTTGATGATAAAGATAATTAGATTAAAATCGGTAATAAATATTCATATATTTATAAATATCAACATGTCTTCAGAAGAACTTCATCTGAATAATTTTGATACAATCGAGATAACTATTGTTCTGCTGTGCACATTCACGATCAGCTATAAAAACATCATCATCATCGTCATCATCGTCATCATTTTCATTATTTTCATCAACATCATAATCGTCATTGCTGTTTCCTAACTTTTTTTTCTAATCATGTTGTGCAAAACAATACATGGTAAGATGACTTTGATAACATATACTAATGATTGCGCAGATTTACATGCGCAAGAAACTGATATCATATTCAGAGTTTGTGTCACGTTAACATAATGCAACAATTCCTGCCAAATACGAACATGCCGAATATTTGTTATAAATATATAAATACTGCCCCCGTCAAGTCTGTCAAATTACATGTTCTGTTAATAACAAACACGGTTTGAGCGGAATAAGTGGGTACAGCCTTCTATCATATTTTAAATCATGTATGAATCAGTGGAAGATTAAAGCTGGTAGGTCATGTGTAGTATCAGCGCTGACGAGGCAGACGGAAGTATAGCAGAAGATGAAGGAAGTCTTATACCCATTACTTCACGACAAACAGTCAAACGACAGACTTCATCGAGCAGCTCGGGGGCGGATTTGTCATGGATTCCCCCCAGCCACTTACAGGTGAGGATCTTATTAACCATATATATATAAGAGCTTCAATAAATATGTGATTGGCCATGTTGCTAGTATCATGTAAACCTTCAAACAAATTGACTTCTGTGACAGAGGCCAAAAGCTGCGCCACCCTTTGATAAGAATAGAAAGAGTAAAAAAAGTAAGTTGTTTATCTAACTCTAGCTGACGTGATATCTAATCAGCTCTTGCTGCCCAAATCCTGTCATTCAAAACACTGGTGTCTTCAGAAAAGTACAAGTTAAAGCAAATCCCTCGACGACCAGATAACGGCAAACAACCACAACAACAACAACAACAACAACAAAACCAACAACAACAACGTTCCCCGACTGATCGGAGATTGAAGCAGTCGGCAAATACCACTCGTCCTTATGGTATTGTTTAATCGACTATGTGTAGAATAATCTTAGCTGCAATATCTTACCAAGACTATTGACTGTATGAATGATCGATGTTAATATATCTTCAATATTGTTAGACCAATGCATTGAGACTATACACAGGTGCCACTGTTGACGCAGACAAGGTGCTTTATATCATCAAAATTATCGAGGAGCTGTTGATGTCAGGCATTCTCCCCTTGCTAGTTACCATTGTGTGACTCAGGTCAAAGAGTTAATAGCCACGCTAAGATGACTCACACTTACTGGCGCTACAATAAAATCAACAAAAGAACATGGGACCTCTGGTTATGTTGAGGTTATGGAGACATCAATTTGATCAACTTGACCAAGCCGTTAAATTTCCGTGTGATTTGAAGACAGCGTGCTGCACACAGGTGGCGTGTCCACACATTATGTCAGGTGTGAGTCCTCTTAGCGTAGCTAGAAGCACTTTGCTTGAGTCACGAACAGACATCTCTGACCGAAATAATTTTAGTTTCTTATGATTGTCATACATCTTTCCGCTGTTGACTGGGAGCAATATCTTCCAATTTATCATCAGACATTGTTTAAGACTGAGATATCTTTTTTTTTGCTGTTGCTCAAATTCGATGTGGCATTTGTTTTAAATACTTTGTTCAAGCATTCAAAGAAGAAAATGCAAAGACCTCTAATCCAAAAGTTACACAACTAAAACAGAAGGTGGATGCCATCTGCAGAGAGTACAAGGGCAATATTGTCATCTTTTGCCCACTTTGTTTATCCAAGAAGAAATTTGCAAGAAAGAAACGCAAACGCACGGAATGCGAAAATGGACATACATGGGATGAGGGTATTGTGGCGTTTTCCACTGGCGACGACATTTCTCAAGTTGAACCAGAAAAAAACATTCCCAAGTCAACACACAAGAACCTTGATGCTGCCCTGAAGACGTTCTGGGAGTGGTGTTTATCGTGTGGTTTGCTGAAAAGGGAGATTGCAGTGGAAGCTAATGCCTTCATACAAAAGACAAATGACGAGAAAAACAAAACAAAGACTAAGACAGTAGATAAAGTTGTGGCAACTTTTAGCGCCTTTGAAACCTCAAACTCTCGAAGTTTCATCAATTTAGAAACTGCGTGGCAGATCTGTACAGACGAGGGCGTCGAAGAATCAAGCCGGACTGAGGACGATGTGCAGGATGCTGTGAGTGGACACTATGATCTGTCAATGCAGGGTAAAGTCGAGGAAGCCCTGAAAGAGCCAGAGCGGTTCGTGTTGTGTACTATCCACCTCCATGGAACGCGAGCAGCTACGTGCAAACCAAACGAAGGACAGGAGGATATTCAAATTAACGCACGGATGAACTGTGGACCAACTTTTGACGGAGACGAGGTTCTGGTGGAAGTGATGGAAAAAACCACGAACAAATCGACGAATGAAATCACCCGAAAAGGACGTGTGGTTGCTGTGGTAAGATGCAATTCAAAGCGAAAAGGGACGAGCTATTTATGCAAGGTGGACGAGCATGATTCTCGACTGATGCGGCCTTTGTGTGGTACGCTTCCTAAGCTGCGCATGGATGATACTCCCATGGGGCATGTATCTGACAAGTACAGGGCGTCGTTCGTCGTTATTCAGAAAATGGTTGAAGGGAAATTGAAGAAAGTCAGAGATGAAAACGTGAGTAGTCATTCAAGAGAAAGTCGGCTTTATGTGGTGACCTTTTTGAAGTGGGGGATACGTCACATGTATCCACTTGGATATGTGCGAGGTATTGTGAAGCTGCCACAAGACTTGTCAATCACTGAAAGGATCAAACTCATCGATATTCTCTACAAAGTACCATCCTGTGAAGCAAAGGATTGTGATCTTAGTGTGGAGCATAATGACCTTGGAAGAGGGCGCCTCATTGACAACGTCTTTTCCATCGACCCAGAAGATTGCGAGGACATTGATGATGCTATCAGCATTGAAGGCGTGATTGGACAGACAGGCCACTTCCGAGTGGGCATCCATATAGCCGACGTCGCTGCTTTCGTCAAGAAAGGCCACTCAGTTGATAGCCAGGCCCGTCGAAGGGGTGTGACGTACTATCCAGGAGAGTTATTGCCACACCACATGCTACCAAAACGCCTGAGCATCGACATGTTTAGTCTGAAGCAAGGCCAGGTGAGATCAGCGCTCTCTGTGTTCTTGGAAATCGACAAGGATGGAAAGATACACGGTGATCCCTCAATTGAAGAGACACTTATCAAAAATGCAAGGAAAATGTCTTACAAAGAAGCTCAGCTTATTTTGAATGGCGATTGCTCTCGGGATGACCAACATCCATTCAAAAAGAAATTACAAAACCTACATGAAATCACCCAAGTCCTCAGGAAGCGACGTCTGGGGAAAGGCTCATATTACGTAGATCTCAAAGACGGGATTCCAGAACAGGATAGGGAAGCACACCAATTGATAGA
Organism: Urechis unicinctus; assembly: GCA_034190875.2. Taxonomy (NCBI): domain Eukaryota; kingdom Metazoa; phylum Annelida; class Polychaeta; order Xenopneusta; family Urechidae; genus Urechis; species Urechis unicinctus. The sequence continues at coordinate 12,896,873 of CM067345.1, read as the reverse complement.
AGAGCTGATGATTTTGGCTAACAAATCAGTGGGTTCGTTTCTGAGCGAAGCTCTGTCCGTGGAGCTGTTTCCGGCCAGAGGTCAGCAACCTCCGAATGAAAATCAAGTGGACAGCTGGACACAGCAGTTGCCATCAGCTGTCGGGCCACATTCATTATACTTTGACCAGTTCAAAGACAATGGTCTGGAACGTAACTGGCAAGGAATGATCAACATATTGAAACAGATCCCGATTTTGAAAACCACAGCTGAAAGAGCTTTGTGTGCAATAAACGAAGGTGACTTCAAAGAGGCAGCTCGTTTATTGGCAGCAGAGAAACTTCACCCACTCCACTTAGCTGCCTTGGAACATTGGTATGCCATTCAAAGCCATGCCCAGTTTGAATGTGTGAACAGAAACAAAATGAAGACTGTTCTTCACCATCAACTCAATGCCGAGAACTATGTTCAGTTTACATCCCCACTTCGAAGATTCAATGACGTTGTCATTCACAGGATCGTCAAATCAGTTCTCCATAACGAAAGCATGCCATATATGGAAGAAGAACTGGTAGCCATTTGCAAAGAAATGAATGATAAGACGCAGAATCAGAGGCAATATGGAGCTGACTGCGACCTCCAGCAGCGATTGGCAAAAACTGAGAAATCACCCAAGTTTGTCACTGCAGTAGTGGACAGCATCGAGGATGGATCTTTCACATTGAGCGTAGCTGGAGAGAAAAGGAGAAAGAAGGACAAGCGAATAGTGAAATACAGCTATCTCAGTGTCAGTGAAGCCCCAAGAGTGGAGAATTACAATAAAGTGACCTTGAACTGGAAGATGAGGTTATATGATGCGCGTGGGTTAAGCACTGACCCGAGAACAGACGCTTCGACCCATCAATTAACCGACTTTTCCTGCAACGGTCTAACAATCAGTTTCTCCACCAGCGAGTGGGATGACTTAATGACAACCATACAAACAAATCCATCGTCATTGAATTCATCCATCTTGTCTGACAAACTGGACGAAATAAAGTACAGCCGCTCCAGTGAAGCTACTTCTGAAATGAAAGGTAATGAGCTTCTATGCCACCAACACTGCTACGGATCCATCTCATTGAACGTTGGAGACGTTCTGCCTGTTCAGATTAGCGCAGAATCAAAGTTGGGTCTACTTTATCCGACCATCACTTTGATTCAACTGGAACCAAACCTGCACATTTGCTTGAAGCATCACAAGGATCCTGTCGAGTGTTTCACAAATAAAGCCATATTGCCAATAAAGGAGACCTATCGTAACATTGAGCATTATAGGAATGTTCTGAATCCAATCATGGACATGGAAGCTGTTACAGCAACAATAGCTGAGGCTGGGATGATCTGTGTCAAGCATTGTCCTGTGAAACTGGAAAGGAGGGGCGAAAAGTGCACGGGAAGTTTTTGTCTAAGCATGGAATTTTGCAAGATGAGGAATCTGCCTTTTGTTGACGATAGAATTGCGGTAGACTATCTGTGTTTGAAATACAGAACAGAAGAGCAAGAGCGAAGCATTCTGCAGCCGTTGCGGCATAATGTTTGGGTGGCGCATGCTGTCGTTACTGAAGCTGAAAACATAGAGATGGAAAATGGCAATATAATCACTGAAGCCAGCTTCAGAATTCATCATCAGTCCTCCGAGTTTCCTGATGAAGATCTACACAAGGAAATCGAGTGTACTATTGAACTCTTTTTCAAGCCCCTTACTATCAGGTATGAAAGTTTTCAGTAACTAAGCCTGTTGGAATTTATCGAGGTAACTTGATAGTGGCAGTAATGAGATACTTAAATGGGGGGAAAATGTCATTTGGTGCCGTACATATCATGAGGAATATTACTTCAGGTTCCTGGACGAAGCAGTTGCTAATCTACACATAGCATCACCTTTGGTTCAGAATTTAGCACTTGGACGGGAACTGGAAGACAACGTCATCGGTAATTCATAATGAAATAAATTTAGAAAAAAGAACAAAGTTGATTGATTACCTCTATTCTAATTTGACTTTCTGTTCATTGGCTTCCAGATAATACTCAAAGCATCACAAATTATGATATTCCCAATTTGAAGAAAAACAATGATCGTCAAACTAAAGCAATTCGAACCGCCATGAGCTGCACGTTCGCTATGATTCAAGGTCCACCAGGTATCTGTTACTGTTTCTATGTGTCTGCCAGTGTAAAAAACAGAAGAGCTGTTTCAGAATATTGATGGTACAAAGTATTTCATTTTGCACCTGACTTATTGACCAGGTACAGGAAAAACATCAACAGGGGCCAATCTTGCCTATTGGTTCGCTCAGAAAAACAAGAGAGTTTCACGAGAAATCAATTGCAAGGAACTTGTCTTATACTGTGGTCCATCCAACGCGTGCGTGGACGTTGCAGCTGGTGAGCTGGTTTATATTATACCATAAAATGTCCTTATGCCACAGCATCTTGCTCTTCATATATTCATACCCTATGTTTGGATATGTTTGCAAATGGCTTCATGTTTTATGTTTTTCAGCCTCCATGAAGACCAAACTTGGTAAGAAATGTCCTTCACTCGTACGCATATACAGTACTGAAATCGTCAACGCAGTATATCCCGTGCCACGTGAGAGTACTTTTAGTGCTGCAAGAATGTCTACTGCAAGAGTTGATCGGAATTCAGAACTAGACGACATAGCACTACATCATCTCGTGCGAAAAAAAAACAACTCCCACTCGACCAAACTCAGAACTTACGATCAAAAGTTTCGACAAAATATGAATACCCCAGAAAATGTCCCTGACAAAGATATTGAAGATTATAACAATGAGCTTGGCAAGGCATACAAAGAGGAACTCATGTCGGATAGGGTGGAAGTCGTCCTGTGTACTTGTGCCATAAGCGGATCTGGATTGTTCAAGTTTAAGTCTACAGAGAACATTGTGATTAAACAGTGTATAGTGGACGAGTGCGGCATGTGTACGGAAGCAGAAACCCTCATTCCCCTCGTCGCCACGAAGCCCTCCCAAATCGTCCTGATCGGAGACCACAAGCAACTCCAGCCCATTGTCCTGAATTCTGATGCCAAAAAACTCGGACTGGACGTATCCCTCTTTGAACGTTACAGCAGAAATGTAGTACGCCTCAGCCACCAGTACAGAATGGTATTTATCCGAATGTAAAGTTTTGTGTTGACCATTCCCAGAATGTTTTGAGTGTGTTTAATTTTTTGACTACCTATAATGATTGCGTTCGACCACATAATCCCCTTATTTTATTTCTCTTATATTCGAGGTAGAGTTTCTTCATCCAGGCTTAACATGGGCATCTTTACTCAAGAGCCTATTTCCATATTAGTGAGATCTCAGTTGGATGAAAACCCGAATTTAATCGATGACAGTTGATAGTCATTTTGGAAATCTTGAGGCAGACGATGTGGCGCTGATTGTTGTTGATACCAATACTGAGCAATGGACATTTTGTACTTTTTTTCCAGCACCCAGCGATTTGTCGGTTTCCTTCAGATCATTTTTACGACGGGGAACTGGAAACGAAAGGTGATGTTTGGAAGCAGACGTTGTTCGATGTCTGGCCTCGAAGCGAGCAGCCAATCGCGTTTTGCCACGTGGAAGGAAGTGAAATCAGCTTGAGTGTGTCAACGTCTGATGGCAATGAGAACTCGAGGAAAAACGAGAAGGAGATCGAACACGTGGTGATTCACTTGTGACTTCTAGCCTCTTCAACACCAAATCATACCATCAATATTGCTCACTGCATCCTGGGGATTCTTATATCATATAGATTATGAAATTAATTTTCACGAGTTGTGCGTTTACTGTTGTTTTGGGTTGCAGGTGAGAATATATGAGAGTTTTGCTCGTGAATCGAAGTCTGTGGCTGTGTTGACACAATATCGAGCACAGTGTGCGGAAATCAAGCGCCGATTGGAGACAAAACATCAACATTCTGAGCCCATCGTGAAAACTGTGGTGAAATCTCAAGGTTTGTAAGATTGATAAAACCAAGTGCTATATCTCATACCACCATGTCGGCTTAATTTGTGCTATATAGGCATATTTGTAATACCTAAATTAACACGTTACCGTAATAAGGCTAAAATATGATAGCTTTATACCTTGCAAATGAAATACGAATACCGGTGGTTAATCGAATCATACATAATAACCCTTCTGTATATATTGTCCACTGAAATTGCTAATACACCTTTGCTATACATAAACTTTCGTACTACAATGGCATATTGTGCACATCATCAGCCTTATGCATACTACATCAGCATAACTTATACTAGATCGGCCTAATGAATACTACATCGGCATGATGCATAATACATCGGCATAATGCATAATACATCGGCATAATGCATACCACAGCAGCATAATAGGTAATACATAAATCATTTGGTACAACTGACGACCAGTGTGATTTGGTACAACTGATTACCGTGTGATTCAGGAGGAGAGTGGGATTACGTCATACTGAGTACTGTGAGGTCCATGCCACTGTGGGACATAGAGAAACATCCCTCTATAGGCTGGCGCAAACAGAACCTTGGCTTCATCATGGATCCGCATCAGATTAACGTGGCTTTGACACGGGCCAGGAAGGGCTTGGTCATATTAGGTGGGGTATTAATCATTTATGACCATATATATATTAATTATTTATTTCTTATAGGCAGAGTGAATGCCCCTGATTTGTTCATTTATATTGCTAATCGATCCTAAATATAGTAGCTTTGGTAATTTGGCAGGTAACAAACACCTCCTTCGGTGTGATGGGATGTGGAAGAAATTGCTGCTGCATTACAAGAATTGTGGTGCTCTTGTTGACGTTGCGGAATTTCCACGAAAACAAAACTGACACACCCTGACAATGATGATGATGACGACTGCTGTGATGACATATTGGATTACCTACTGGATTACCTGGTGTGCCCCTGTTGTATCATGAATATATTCAAGCATATCATTTTTTGTTTCCAATATATATTAACATGTTATCAATTTTAAGTGATTGATTTAACCTGCAGCGATTGACAACTGTTCCATGCTACTTTCTTTTATGTTTGAAAAGTTTACAAGCTATCATGACATGATTATTATGTTTACATAATAAATTATAAGTAAGCAACCACTGGTGTGTGCCTCTTTGTTCACACTGCTCTGTCATTGTACAGGCTATACATCTTTCTTAAAACATTGTTTAATGAATTAAGAACGCACACTCGTTCCTTTGTGAAATAGCAAAATTCATCAATGTTCAGGACCTCATAGAAACTTATAAAGTATGATACATTAAAGGCTGTAATATTGGATTTCAAAAACAATCAAATCGTTTTTCTCAAAGGAAGATGAAACAGCAGCCCTTGGGCGATGGGGGAACAATATCAGATGTTACCACATCATCATCATCATCATCATCATCATCATCATCATCATCATCATGATCATGATCATCATCATGATGATCATCATCATCCCAGTCACCACCATCGTCGTCGTACTGACAACTTGGCAAGATCTACAACGATGATGATAATCAGCCGTTTCTAGCAATCAGTACCGGCTTAACGACTCTCACGGGTAGTAACCAGTGACACCGGAAGTGTCCCGTTGCTACTCCCTGTATTGTATTAAATGTTCCGATCAAAGTAGATCGTCAAATGTTGCATTCTTGTCTTTGCATCATGCATAATCGGCCATGAGCCGACGTAAATGAACAGTATCTCAGCCTGTCAAACACATGTTGTAGGCAAATATATTCCATCACCAGTGTGTACAAGAATATTCGTAATGTATGAATATATAATCAATTTTAACATACCTAGGTTATCAACAGGTGATGTATGCAACAAAGAAAAAGAACAAGAAAGTTCCAATGATTTATGAAGGAAACAAGACAAACAGTAGGAGACTGAATTATTTAACAGCAATCAGTGATAATTTGGTAATTAAAAGCACATTTTGATAAATAAAACCAATGAAGACACAGGAGCCAGTGGCTAGATCACACCCAGGGCTGTTAGTGATTCGGCTGCCTACCTGAGATGCCGGCTGGCAGGCGTGGTATACGGTACAGTCCTTGTTGTTCCAATTACTGCCAGCCGTTCAAGTATGAGAGCTGGCAGAACCGCGGCGTCATAGGATCCACGCCGGTCGCAGGACATGACGGTATATTCTCCTGGTAATACTGTTCAATAGCACATCCGGGTCCTGACTCAAACAGTTCGGCATGTATATTAGATTAAGGTATTATGGTTGTATGATAACTGGTTAGGATTATTCGTTATCATTGTTGCATGAAAACAGGTTATTGTGTTGAGGGATTATGGTTATTGAGGTTGTATGATAACTAGTTTGGATTATAAGTTATTGCAGTTGTACGATACCTGGTTATTGCATTGTAGGATTGTGGTTATAGCGGTTGTAGTATTATAAAACTATATTGGCTGTATGTTAACTGGTTATTGTGGATGTTCGATTATTTTTAGTGGTTGTACGATTACTGGTTATGTGGTTGTACGATTACTGGTTATTGTGGTTGAACCATAACTAGTTATTAAGGTGTACGATAACTGGCTATTGTTGTTTGTACGATTACTGGTTATTGTGGTTGAGGAAGTATTGGTAATTGTACCTGTACGATTACGGATTGTTTTTATTGCAGTATGCCAGTTCAATGTGGTAAGTTACTCACGGCACTGTGCTTTGTCCAAGTAGGTGACGTAATGACCCAGAGATAGACACCTGCGCTGTCGCCGCCATTATCCTGCAGGCTGCGGCATGCGCTGCTATCCCATCATGCTCCAGCGAGTACATGTCATGACAGCAGCTGGCGTGGTAGGCCGAGCGCACCTTACAAACACAAAATCATCCCGTTACCGCGATGAGATATGGTCATACAGCATCGTGAGGGTGCTCAATCATCAGGCGAGGAGAGGTAATATTTTGCGTGTTTAAAAGTACCTGCTGGTCGAGGATAAGCCAGCAATGGTAGAAGGTGCCCTGAAGAATGAAAGGATGAAGAAGACCACAAAGATGCGCTGAGTTGTCCACCTCGGTCTTCCATGACGGCTGGGGTTGCTGTATCTGCTGCTTCAGCTCTGCAGAGGATAGATGCTGGCATCTGGTGACAAAGCAATCGAATTTGATGTTAAGAATGGGGCAATAGGGGCAACATGTTCTAGATTATACAGATCTGTTCAGTCAGACACCAGGGATGTGTCTTACTGGGGCTCATACGACACACAAATAGCACGGTGGTGTCACCAATGCTTTTGGACAAGCTAAGGTCAGCTAATATATCTAAGTTTTTATTATCTATCTCCGCACCCCTAAGTCTTAATGATTTGAAAGATGGTCGTAATAATTTGTATAAAGGAAATCAATACCTGAATGCGATCTACTTTTATGAGGTCCACCTTTATGGCCAGCGAGCTCAAGGGAGGCTTTGCGCACAGAGGACACTCTTGATTGGTCGGGTTGAAGCGGTGTGTTGACTGTCGTCACAAGCAAATGCTCGAAGTTGGTGGATTTGGGACAGGTGCCCGTCAGCTGGTAGCGACATGCTCCCATGACGTCGACAGCCATACCAGTGAAGATGAGGTAATGAGGAGCTCCCCATGCTTTAAAGCAGATCACCTCTGGGAAGCATTAGCAACACAGTCGTCATTCAGTCACCCGGAACTATTCGGAGGATTAACCTCGACAAAATTACTCCTAATTATTCGTCATTCGGTCATTTAAATATTTAATTTAAATATGATCAAGGATTAAATAATTTAGAGATTTTCTCAACAAATTATTTCAGCAATATTTAGACGTATAATAATTGCAACTGGATGATTCGAGTCGGTCGTTTCCTCACTTGATATGATAGAAGTACGAAGTGAGGTGAGGCGGAGGGGGGGGGGGGGGTGGGTTCCCTCCTTGCAAAAGGGTCGGGATGAGCCGCCATGGGAAACAAAAACCGGACCATATCTATACTAAGCCAAAGTGAGAAAAGGGAACCATTTTTAAAAAGGTCACCAATACATATACCAAAATCAATGATCCCAAATCATATCTAGACCACCTCGAGGACCAACGATTCAGAATGAAAAAGTACGTTTATTGTGCTTCGCAACTGCTAAAAAAAACACCTAAAATCTTTGCTGATACGTGGTCAGTCCCATTTATGCTCTGGTTCGTAACGGCAAGGCAATTGATCAAATAGCGACCGCTAAATAAAGATGTGTGACTCGGGCCCGCAAGCTACTAACAAGCGACCCAGGACGTCCAGCTCATGAGGTAGACGATATTGCAGGAAACAGTGGAAGGAGATAGTACGGACCTGACCTTTCTCTTTGATTATCATGCCATAATACTTGTCTTTGAAACAACGCAACCATGCTGACTGATACCAGTGACCCCGGGGACTTGAGCAAACACCAAATATTGACATTATATTGGATACCCATCACAAAACAAATATCCATTGCCATACTCGCTGTCAAAAATACGTACCTATTGGTATACCAGGTCATTGCCAAAAAACCGACCCATTGCTATACCTGTTTTCAAGAAATAACGACCCATTTGTATACCAAAGTGCCCCAAAACCGACCCAAATTGGCGGCACATACCCACAAACCACCACATAGCGAGAACACCCCCCACTCGTGAATATGAGGGCGTCGTGGACGGCACCAGCATACCCGCCGCCATACCAGAGGGGCACTCAAGCGCTGCATTGTGGGATGCGACCGATAGAGCGTTATGATAATGTCACCATAATGAGGATGAACACAAATCAAAGCCTATCGTTGTGATCACGACGCATAACGTTATAGAGGTTATCATAATGAAGGGAGCAAACGGGCTCTTTTCAGCGTTATGAAAAGAGAAACCATGGGCCAAATTAGAGTTATTGGCCCTGTGTGTGACAAAGCCATTGTGATATGTATTGCTTATTAAGATAAAAATAATCCTTTTGGCAAGTTGCAGTGAGCTGATATGATGTAAGCATTGTTATGTTGAACAGATCGCCCCTCACCACATCCAGTCTTCCAGCGCCAGTCAATTACGGGAACCCCTGTTACAAATCTACACTCTTCTGCAAACGTTTCAATCACGCCACAGGTGCGTGGTGAGTGACTCAAGTGAGGCATGTCAGGTGTGCTGGTTGCTGATGCTGCGGAAGCAGCCACGAAGACGCACGTCTCCAGATACATGAGTGATATGTTTCCCAGTTTGGTGATGCAGGCACTGAACGGGTTGTCTGAGAGGCTGGTGTTGAAGAGAAGGTCACAGTGGGCTTGTGTATGTAGAATGCTCGCTGTTATCTTGGACAATCAGGTATTTCATCTTCACACGGCTCCAAGCACCTGTTCAGTTAATAAACAATCAAAGGGTTGATGAATAAAGTCGGCAAAAACCAAAAAAGTAAACTGACAAGAGTATTCTCGTCCATGGGGTTGAGCTTACTGTGTCCAGCTTATTCACATAGTTTTTCACTTCAATCTTTATTTAATTTCATTATGTCAGTTAGGTTTTCATTCATCCCATGTACGACTTAAGCTGTTTGGACATACTTATTGTCATCCCACGTCGTGAAGTCGTCATGTTGGTTGTGGTTGTAGTTGCCAGTATGAATATTCAGTATAGTTCACCTCTCACCTGGTTTCGTCCAAAATTGTCCATCAAGCCACTGCCTTAGTCCTCAGTAGCTAATTCACAAGCGCTCGCCTTTCTCTCAACGCTTCCCAGAATCGGCGTACATATCTGAAAACAGTCAAATGTACACAACCACCGATTTTCATCAAGACATTGAATGTTCATATTGCAGTTCTCCTCCGGATATAATTAACTTGAGAACAGCTTACTGTTTGGGCAACAACTTTGCCTAACTAGGGCTTCCCAGAATCAGTTATGGCACCCTCTCTCTGTGGGTTAATTACTTTCTATTTGTCTTGGTACATATTTTATCTGTGAATTACATGTACCGTAGTGGGTAATAAAGATTCATATTTGGGCATATGCTTATGTTTTGATATTGGCCGGTAAAATTTTTGTGTTGGGCCGGTAACTTTTGAAAGTTACCAGCACTGATGGCTGGTAGCTTGTTTTGTTGGTATCCACCCCTGATATTAAATTTTCCATAAACCAACTACGAAGACACCGACTGACTGCAGAAGACTCCAGTGACATCAGCTCGGACAATAAAAACCTAATTAAACAATCAATTCCGACAAATGAGCGACTAATCGGAATCGTGGTAATTTTTTTCACAACATTTACAATACCAAACAACTACAATACCTTTCAATAATGGCACAATCCTTTAGGGTCACTACTAGACAAATAGTATTTCTTTTGTTTTATCCAGGGTAAGGGGTACCATGATTTTGACGCACACAACACCCTCTTAGGTGAACCAACCTACGTCTGGCTACAATTCGGTTGTTTGCGTAGTTGTGCGCACCACCCTGGTGAGCTTTGAGAAACTAACTTCTGTTGACTTCTGGTTTGACGCGCTCGTTATCACAACCCACCTGTCTGCTTTCTTTCCAATCTGCTTGCTGCGCAATGCGAGTAAAGATGAAAGGTTCAACGTATAACGTGAGTCGGAATTGTGCGTTACGTCATGTGAACACTCGCCAATATGGAAACGAATCAAAATTCAGATTTAAGTGCAAGTTGAATAAAGTGCATTATCAAATATCGTTATGTCTATGGGATTCAAGTCAGTTGGTTACTACTCCTATGCGATGGGTTTCACCCACAAGAGTTCATCAGCGGAGTTCAAGATCTATTCCTTTCCCAGCAAACCACACAGGAGAGACTTGGCAGATAGCTGTCAGGCTTGCTATTGATGAGCATGGCAGAGAAATTTATGGAAAGTTGTGGTCACCTAAAAAACATCACAGACTGTGCTCTTGCCACTTCTCGCAAGCTTCTAGCTCCAAAAGAACAGTCGGTTGGAACCATGTCAAGCCAGACTTGTTTTCCACACGGAAACCACATACTCCGAGAAAGACATCTAAATCCAGGAACAGGACTATCACTGTTTTGCAGCCATCCAAAGTTTAGCAAGAAGACATAACACAGGAAAAGGTATTTTCAATTGTTTTTCATCACACATAGTTTTTGAAACCATAAATTTATATTTGAAAACAAAGCAGACATCACATTTACAATCTGTCATAATTATTATGATTAATTGACGATATCATATGTTTTTAAGGCAGAAGAATCCATTCAAGATTTGTCACCAGTTGTAGAAATGGAGGCAGCAGACTCTATAACATGAGAGTGTAAAGGGTTGTTTTACACTACCTGGAGGATAAGTCATCAGAATTGGATGTATTAATGCAGGTCATGTGATGCGGAGTAATTGTGGACAGAGGAGTCATTTCCCTATTTAAAAACAATCTAACAGGCCAATTCACCGAAGAACAGTTAGGGTATTATGAAAAATCTCTGGCTGGTATCCATGTTGAGTGTGCTATGAGGGCAATTAAGGAATTCAAGATTTTGGAAACTGAAATGACAGTTGCAATGATAAACAACTACGAAAATATGTTCAAAGCATGTGCATTCATTGTCAACTTGAAACAACCTTTCATGAAATTTTCATAATTCATGTTGTACAAACTCTTACCTGTATGTATATCCATATTATTTTAACACTCCCAACCTGTATATTGTTATTGTGATACTACCTGATGACTAAATGATGTTTTTGTATACAGGGTACAGCATTCCATCCTTGTCAACTCATTCTTAAAAGTTAAATATACAAATTCATGCTGTTGTTATCATTATTGCATGCATATGTCTTTACACTGGAGATTTATACCACAAAATCTTTAACATATACCAAGTAATCACTTGTTAATTATTTTAAAAACAGTTTATAACTTTAAAGTGCTTTTTAACCAACAACAGTTGAGCAGAAAAACACTAATAGGGAACCATTCACAGACTACAAGCCTATATAAAAAAATTATTCTGACAAAGCACACTTTAATACATGTTTACATGACATTCGTTTGACGCACAATTAATACATGGTTAGTGCATTAACTTAAGCCATACCCATGTTCATTTAAATAATCAGTGTCACAACAAATCACATACAAATAATAAAACACTCAACTAGCCCTGCTCCGGTAGGACGGTAGTATACATATATAAGACGTCATGCACGGCTAACACTATACATAACGTGTGTCACAACAAAGCACATTTTCTTCTTGATTATCCAGAATGATACTTGCATCTGGAACGAGTTACTCACACCTGTTATTTCTACAAACATATTGTTTGAGGAAGTCATCCCGTGCTACCTGTGTAACACTGACAGCAGGCGAACGACGAAGCAGAAACCGGAAGTCAACAGAAGTCAGTTTCACAAAGCTCACCTGTGCGGCTCTCCCGAATAGACCTCAAAGAGGTCATTTACAGCGGATGCCAAACTTACTCTACTGCAAGGGCGCAATCATTTGTAGGAAGCGGCAAAAAACAAAAACGCTGTTCCTACGGCTTTCGACGATACGATCAGTATTACCAGCCACCTCACCATCATATCAATATTACCAACCACACCACCATTATATCAATAGTACCAACCACCTTCCCATTATATCAATAGGCCAACCACATCACCATTATATAAATAGTACCAACCACCTCATCATTATATTTATAATACCAACCACATCACCATTATATTAGCAGACCAAACACACAGACTTTCGACAACCATGGTCGAATATAAGTAAACACGCGCCTAGTGTAAGTAAACATTTGAGGGGACTGTATATTTCCAGCAGGCGAGAGTTGAGCAAACTGAGAACAAGTATACGCGTGCGTACTGGCGTTCAGTTGAGGTTTCGCCTCTGCTCACGGTTTCGCATTTACGAAACACCTATTCTGTTTTGTTGAAGACGAATGATGACAATACAATTCGACACAGTATCGCGGTTACATTCGCTGACATAACATTTCCAATATCGAAGTGATAGCGCAGCACCAGGAGTGAATTATCATTGAAAATTCTATTGATTAAGTTTTTACTACAGCTGACGAGATTGTGGAGAATACTGCAGTGTGATAATATAAGGCAAATATCCAATTAAAATACAGTCGCTCGGTTCCAGAAGCCAGGTTTCCGAGCATCCACATCGTTTGTACCTTTGAGTATACTTGAAAATTTGTTAGTCAACGCTCGGGCACCTTGCACTGGGCGTTTTGGGGATTGTTATATCATTTGTTGAACAAAGTATAGTGTCATACGCATCGCATTTAGAAAGATAAGGAGAATACTTGGGGAGTGCCAGTTGGATAATTGCTTTTGTCGTCGTAACGGTTATTTTTTTCCCCACGGCATGTAGAAATTGGTGATTTAAAATCAATTTTGAATCTGATGATCACTTTATCTTCCATGGTTTGAACAGTTTCAGGATCATAGGAAGTTAATTATTGTCACTATGATAATGATAGTCATCATCTTCATTATTATGCAATGATGATGGTATATTTCGCCAAGCTTCTCCATTGAAAAATGGATTCTTTTATCAGCAGTGACGAGGTGGTCGAAAGAGTGGCAGAAGATGATGGAGATATCATACCCACAACTCAACAACACACAGATGAACAACCGACTTCATGGAGCAGTTCAGGGGTGGATTGGTCATGGATTCATCCTAGCCACCTACAGGTGAGGATCTTACTAACCGCAGGTATAAGAGCTGCAATAAATTAATGATTGGCCATGTTGCTCTAAAAGGTAAACCTTTGAACAAATTGACTTGCGTGACAGAGGTCAAGAAATGGCCAACCTTCGAGAAGAATAGAAAGAGTAAAAAAAGTGAGTTGTTAATCTGAGTCCAGCTGACATGAGATCTTATCAGCTGTTGCTGCCTCAAGCTTTTCGTTCATAACACCTGTGTCTTCAGAAAAGTACAAGATGAAGCAAATCCCTCGACGACAAGATATTGACAAACAGCAACAACATTCCCCGACTGATAGAGGATCGAAGTAGTCGGACAAAGCCACCTGTCGTTACGGTATGTTTTATCCCCGATGTATAGAACTGCCCATAATCTTGGATTCAATAGCTTACCTCAGCTATTGACTAGATAAATAATCAATGTAAATATGTCTTCATTATTTACAGACCAGTGCGTCGAGCATATACTCAGGTGCCACTGTTGACTCAGACCAACCCTGTACCTGTTTGTTGTATGACTCATTACCACAACACATAATGGGCGTATTTGTGTTAAATGTTGTACGCTGATCTGCTGAGAGAAGAAAGTCATTAGTTATTATTATTGTAAACGTGAATTATCGGTGCAGCACTTCAAATGCATTCAATAAGAAGAAATGACAGATATTGAACTCGAGTGAAACTTAATCATATTTCATGAAATAATAAATCCTTGTGTGACTTAGGTCAAAATGTTAACAGCCATGTTAAGATGACTAATTGGCTTATAAGATGGTCATTACCAGCATCCACACCGTAATGTCGCACTAACATAAAATCAACAAAAGCATATTGGGGAGCCAGTTATGATTATGAATAATTTCGATTGGTTTAGGTGACCACGCCTCCGAATATCATCTGGTTTTAAGATAGACGTTATGACAAATAACGCGCTGCACACATGTGGCGTGTTCACATATTACACCCCTCCTTGCTTAGAAACACTTTGCTTATGATATCTCGGTCCGTTGCAAACTGGGAGCATTGTCCAAGAATGAGATTCTCTGTATTTGTTGTTGCTAAAGTGTTAAAAACTTTGTTCTAGTATTCAAAGAGGAAAATGCAAAGAGCTTAAATCCACATGTTACACAACTAAAACAGGAGGTGGATGCCATCTGCAGAGAGTACAAGGGCAATTTTGTAATCCTTGGCCGCCTATGTTTATCCAAAAAGAAATTTGCAAAAAATAAATGCGCGAAATGCAAAAATGGACATAAATGGGATGAGGGTATTGTAGCGTTTTCCAACGGTAATGACTATTCTCAAGTTGAACCAGAGAAAAACGTTCACAAATCAACCCACAAGAATCTTGACGCTGCCCTGGAGACGTTCTGGGAGTGGTGTTTATCGTGTGGTCTGCTAAAAAGGGAGATTGCAGTGGAAGCTAATGCCTTCAAACAAAAAACAAATGACGAGAAAAACAGAAGGAAGGCTAAGACAATCGATACAATTGTTGCAACTTTTAGCGCCTCTGAGACCTCAATTTCTTTAAGTTTCATCGGTTTAGATACTGCGAGAAAATCTGTACAGACGAGGGCGTCGGAGAATCAAGCCGGACTGAGGACGATGTGCAGGATGCTGTGAGTGGATACTATGATCTGTCAATGCAGGGTAAAGTCGAAAGAGCCAGAGCGGTTCGTGTTGTGTACTATCCACCTCCATGGAACGCGAGCAGCTACGTGCAAACCAATGGGAGGAGAGGAGGATATTCAAATTAACGCACGGATGAACTGTGGACCAACTTTTGACGGAGAGGAGGTTCTGGTTGAAGTGATGGAAAAAAACGCGAACAAATCAGGGAATGAATTCACCCGAAAAGAACGTGTGGTTGCCGTGGTTAGATGCAATTCAAATCAAAAAGAGACAAGCTATTTATGCAGGGTGGACGAGCATGATTCTCGACTGATGCGGCCTTTGTGTGGTACGCTTCCTAAGCTGCGCATGGATGATACTCCCATGAGGCATGAATATGACAAGTACAGGGCGTCGTTCGTCGTTATTCAGAAAATGGTTGAAGGAAGATTGAGGAAAGTCAAATTGATGAAAACGTCAGTAGTCATTCACGAGAAAGTCGGCTTTATGTGGTGACCTTTTTGAAGTGGGAGACACTTGCATGTATCCACTTGGATATGTGCGAGGTATTGTGAAACTGCCACAAGACTTCTCCATCACTGAGAGGATCAAACTCATCGATATTCTCTACAAAGTACCATTCTGGGAAGCAGAGGATTGTGATCTTAGTGTAGAGCATACTGACCTTGGAAGAGGTCGCCTTATTGACAATGTCTTTTCCATCAACCCAGAAGATTGCGAGGACATTGATGATGCTATCAGCATTCAAGATGTGATTGGTCAGACAGGCCCTTCCGACTATCCAGGAGAGTTATTGCCACACCACATGCTACCAAAACGCCTGAGCATCGACATGTTGAGTCTGAAGCAAGGCCAGGTGAGATCAGCGCTCTCTGTGTTCTTGGAAATCGACTAGGATGGAAAGATACACGGTGATCCCTCAATTGAAGAGACACTTATCAAAAATGCAAGGAAAATGACTTACAAAGAAGCTCAGCTTATTTTGAATGGCGATTGCTCTCGGGATGACCAACATCCATTCAAAAAGGAATTACAAAACCTACATGAAATCACCCAAGTCCTCAGGAAGCGACGTCTGGGGAAAGGCTCATATCACGTAGACCTAAAAAACGGGAGTCGACAACTGGACAGGGAAGCACACCAATTGATAGAAGAGCTGATGATTTTGGCTAACAGGTCGGTGGGTTCGTTTCTGAGCAACACTCTGTCGGTGGAGCTATTTCCGGCCAGAGGTCAGCAACCTCCGGATGAGAATCAAGTGGACATCTGGACACAGCAGTTGCCATCAGCTGTCGGGCCACATTCATTATACTTTGACCAGTTCAAAGACAACGGTCTTGAACGTAACTGGCAAGGGAATGATCAACATATTAAAAACCACAGCTGAAAGAGCTTTGTGTGCAATAAACGAAGGTGACTTCAAAGAGGCAGCTCGTTTATTGGCAGCAGAGTAACTTCACCCGCTCCACTTAGCTGCCCTGGAAAATTGGTATGCAATTCAAAGCCAAGCCCAGTTTGCATGTGGCAACAGAAACAAAATGAAGACTGTTCTTCACCATCAACTCAATGCCGAGAACTATGTTCAGATTACATCCCCACTTCGAAGATTCAATGACGTTGTCATTCACAGGATCGTCAAATCGGTTCTCCATAACGAAAGCATGCCATATATGGAAGAATAACTGGTAGCCATTTGCAACGAAATGAATGATAAGACGCAGAATCAGAATCAATATGGAGCTGACTGTGACCTGCAGCAGCGATTGGCGGAAATTGAGAAATCACCCATGTTTGTCTCTGCAGTAGTGGACAGCATCGAGGATGGCTCTTACACAGTGAGCGTATCTGGAGAGAAAAGGAGGAAGAAGGACATGCAAATAGTGAAATACAGCCATCTCAACGTTAGTGAAGCCCAAGGAGTGGATAATTACAATAAAGTGACCTTGAACTGGAAGATGAGGTTATATGATGTGCTTGGGTTCAGCACTGACCCGAGAACGAATGCTTCGACCCATCAATCCACCGACTTTTCCTGCAACAGTCTCACAATCAGTTTTTCCACCAGACAGTGGGATGACTTAATGACAAATATACAAACAAATCCGTCGTCATTGAATTCGTCAATCTTGTCTGACAAACTGGACGAAATAAAGAACAGCCGCTCCAGTGAGGCTACATCTGAAATGAAAGGTAATGAGATTCTATGCCACCAACACTGCTACGGAACCATCTCATTGATCGTGGGAGACGTTCTGCCCATTCAGATTAGCGCAGAATCAAAGTTGGGTCTACTTCATCCGACCATCACATTGATTCAACTGGAACCAAACCTGCACATTTGCTTGAAGCATCACAAGGATCCTGTAGATTGCTTCACAAAAAAAGCAACATTACCAACAATAGAGACCTATTGTAATATTCAGCATTATAAGAATGTTCTGAATCCAATCATGGACATGGAAGCTGTTACAGACACAATGGCTGAGGCTGGGATGATCTGTGTCAAGCATTGTCCTGTGAAACTGGAAAAGAGTTGCGAAAAGTACACGGGGTGTTTTTGTCTTAGCATAGAATTTTGTAAGATGCGAAATCTGCCTTTTGTCGAAGACAAGATTGCGGTAGCCTATCTGTGTTTGAAATACAGAATAGAAGAGCGAGAGAGAAGCATTCTGCAGCCGACGAGGCATAATGTTTGAGTGGCGCATGCTGTCGTTACGAAAGCTGAAAACAAAGAAGTAGACAATGGCCATAAAATCACGGAAGCCAGCTTCAGAATTCATCATCAGTCCTCCGAGTTTCCTGATGAAGATCTACACAAGGAAATCGAGTGTTCTGTTGAACTCTTTTTCAAGCCCCTTACTATCAGGTATGCGAGTTTTCAGTAACTAAACTTGTTTGAATTAATCAAGGTAACTTGATAGCACAAGTAATGAGATCAATACTTAAATGGGAAGGAAAATGTCATTAGGTGCCGTACATGTCATTAGGTTTATTACTTCAGGTTCCTGGACGAAGCAGTTGCTAATCTACACAAAGCATCACCTTTGGTTCAGAATTTGGCACTTTGACGGGAACTGGAAGACAACGTCATCGGTAATTCATAATGAAATAAATTTCGAAAATTGAACAAAGTTGATTATCTATTCTAATTTGACTTGCTGTTCATTGGCTTCCAGATAATACTCAAAGCATCACAAATTATGACATTCCCAATTTGATGAAAAACAATGATCGTCAAACTGAAGCAATTCGAACCGCCATGAGCTGCACGTTCGCTATGATTCAAGGTCCACCAGGTATTTGGTTACTGTTTCCATGTGTCTGGCAGTGTAAAAAACAGAAGGGCTGTTTCAGAATATTGATAGTACAACGTATTAAATTTTGCATCAGGTACAGGAAAAACATCAACAGGGACCAATCTTGCCTATTGGTTTGCTCAGAAAAACAAGAGAGAAACTGCAAGAGTTGATCGGAATCCAGAACTTGACGACATAGCACTACATCATCTCGTGCGAAAACCAACCAACTCCCACTTGAGCAAACTCAGAACTTATGATAAAAAGTTTCGTGAAAATATGAATACCCCAGAAAATGTCCCTGACAAAGATATTGAAGATTATAACAAAGAGCTTGGCAAGGCATACAAAGAGGAACTGATGTCGGATAGGGTGGAAGTCGTCCTGTGTACTTGTGTCCTAAGCGGATCTGGGTTGTTCAAGTTTAAGCCTACGGAGAATATTGTGATTAAACAATGTATCGTGGACGAGTGCGGCATGTGTACGGAAGCAGAATCCCTCATTCCCCTCGTCGCCACGAAGCCCTCCCAAATCGTCCTGATCGGAGACCACAAGCAACTCCAGCCCATTGTCCTGAATTCTGATGCAAAAAAACTCGGACTGGACGTATCCCTCTTTGAACGTTACAGCAGAAATGTAGTACGCCTCAACCACCAGTACAGAATGGTATTTATCGGAATGTAAAGTCTTGTGTCCAAGCGAGAGTTGTTGATCGAAACAACCCCCAGTATGTTTTAAGCATGTTTAATTTTTTTGACTTCCTTTTATGATTGCGTTCGACCACATACTCCCCTTATGTGATTTTTCTCTTATTCGGGGTAGAGATGCTTCATCCGGGCTTAGGCAAGTGCATCTTTACTAAAGAGCCTATTTGTGAAATCTTAGTTGGATGAAAATCCGAAATTAATCGATGACAGTTGATAGTCATTTTGGAAATCTTGAGGCGGACGATATGGCACTGATTGTTGTTGATACCAATACTGAGCAATGAACATTTTGCGTTTTTTTCCAGCACCCTGCAATTTGCCGGTTTGGTGATGTCTGGAAGCAGATGTTGTTCTCAGTCTGGCCTCAAAGCAAGCAGCCAATCGCGTTTTGCCACGTGGAAGGAAACGAAATCAGCTTGAGTGTGTCAACGTCTGACGGCAACGAGAACTCGAGGAAAAACGAGAAGGAGATCGAACACGTGGTGATTCACTCGCCCCTTCAACACCAAATCATACCATCAATATTGCGCACTGCATCCTGGGGATTCTTATATCATATAGATAGTGAAATTAATTTTCACGATTTGTGCGTTTATTGTTGTTTTGGGTTGCAGGTGAGAATATATGATAGATTTGCTCGTGAATCGAAGTCTGTGGCTGTGTTGATACAATATCGAGCACAGTGCGCGGAAATCAAGAGCCGATTGAAGACAAAACATCCACATTCTGAACCCATCGTGAAAACTGTGGTGAAATCTCAAGGTTTGTAAGATTGATAAAACCAAGTGCTCTATCTCATACCACCACGTCGGCATAATTTATGCTATATAGGTATATTTGTAATACGTAGATTAACACGTTACCGTATAAAGGCTAAAATATGATAGCTTGATGCCTTGCAAATGAGATACGAATACCGGTGGTTAATCGAATCATATCAGCCCTTCTGTATTAATAGCCCTTCTGTATTTATTGTCCTCAGAAATTGCTATCACACCTTTGCTATACATCAACTTTCGTACTACAATGGGATATTGTGCACATCATCAGCCTTATGCATACTACATCAGCATAACTTATATTATATCGGCCTAATGAATACTACATCGGCATAATCCATAATACATCGGCATAATGCATAATACATCGGCATAATGCATACCACAGCAGCATACTAGGTAATTCATAAATCATTTGGTACAACTGACGACACGTGTGATTCGGTACAACTGATTACCGTGTGATTCAGGAGGAGAGTGGGATTACGTCATACTGAGTAATCTGAGGTCCATGCCATTATGGGACATCGAGAAACATCCTTCTATAGGCTGGCTCAAACAGAACCTTGGCTTCATCATGGATCCGCATCAGATTAACGTGGCTTTGACACGGGCCAGGAAGGGCTTGGTCATATTAGGTGGGGGTATTAATCATTTATGATCATATGAATATTCATTAATTATTTCATGTGGGCAAAGTGAATGCACCTGTTTTTCCATTAATGTTGCTAATCGAGCCTAAATATAGTAGCTTAGGTGTTAATTTGGCAGGTAACCAACACCTGCTCAGGTGTGATGGGATGTGGAAGAAATTGCTGCTGCATTACAAGAATTGTGGTGCTCTTGTTGACGTTGAGGATTTTCCGCGAAAACAACACTGACACACCCTGACAATGATGATGATGACGACTGCTGTGATGACATATTGGATTACCTACTGCAGTTAATGGTGTTACCCATGTTGTATCATGAATATATTGAAGCATATAATATTTCTGTTATGAATTGTTGGTGATTAATTTAACCTGCAGCGATTGACAACTGTTCCATGCTACTTTCTTTTATGTTTGAAAAGTTTACAAACTATCATGACATGATCATTATGTTTACATAATAAATTATAAGTAAGCAAACACTTGTGTGTGCTTCTTTGTTTACACTGCTCTGTTATTGCACAGACTAAACATCTTCTTAAAACATTCACGCTCGTTCCTTTGTGAAATAGCAAAATGCGCCCTCACAATGTCGGCCGTCCGCGATCGGGGCGGGGGCGTCACAGCTGCGTACGCGTACCTTGAGGCGGACGTTGGGGTAGAGCAGTGACTCAGTACAGCTACTCCAGTCTCCCCATCCACCATCCACAGCAAGACAGTGATCATAGAGTTACTGTATGAAAGTTTAAAAGGAATTGATGAAATTATAATATCTCATCTATTTCCATTTGTAGCAGCATTGAGACTGATAGTTATGTCTAAGCAAGCCACGGTGAGTGCTTGTTTGGCGATTTATATTTGTATATTTGTTATAAAGGTACGCTGCAGTGTTGATGCGTAGTACAATATCACTCGTTTACATCTGCTCTACGATTACCTCTGTTGATTGAACACGATTACCTTTATTGGGTTCACATGTTGGGGTTTGGTCTTTGAGGACACAGGAGCCAGTGGCTAGATCACAGCCAGGGCTGTTAGTGATTCGGCTGCCTACCGTCTGAGATGCCGGCTGGCAGGCGTGGTGTACGGTACAGTCCTTGTTGTACCAATGACTGTCAGGCTGAAGGTAGAATGCATAAATTCATTCATTAATTCTTCGTTCTTTCATTCTCTGATTGTACCTTTATTCATCCATTTATCGTTAGTTTATTTACTCATTAATGAATTCATTCTTTCTTTATAACTTTCGGAACTGACCCTTTCTTTATTCCAGAAGCTAGGTGTGTCATGGTATACCGTCGCAAAACGATTGAATGATGTATGCGCTTGATTTTCGCATTCACCGCAAACTGGTGATTAAACAATACCTGGTGATATGTGTGATTAGAGTCCAAGGTGCCACACAGTTGCGGTTCCATGCATGTGCCCTCATCACTTAGTAATCGTCCAGGTGCACAGCCGCAGCCGTTCAATTGTGAGAGCTGGCAGAACCGCAGCGCCATAGGCACATCCGTAGTCAAGGTCCCCTAGCCTGTTGGCTACGGGCCCTGTTTACATGTTAATGATATTAAATTGTCTCGCCAACAGTCTAGGTGCAGCATCGAAGATTTGGGATGCTCCAATCACAAGCCGTGTCTCTCGGTCACTCTCAGGTACTTTTGAGTCATTGTCTCTCATTGGTCAGTGTCACATTTTCCGAAGATTCGGCGCCACATTAGTTTTGGTACGCTCCGTTTGAAAAACTTGTTCGCTTGGCTGCTGGATGGGTCGTGACTGTTTTGTGAATGTGGCTGCTGGGACAGGGAAACATTTTGCTACACGTTGTTAGCTACTGCTCTCGATGCAATGTTTGGAATGGGTCAGGGTTGGACACCAATCAGGGGCGTAGCCAGGCTTGAAGGAATGTTACGCACAGACGGGGGAGAAATCTACAGGACCAGAAAGTAAAGTCTAATCCCCTTAGATTTTGACTTTGATACCACTTTTGGCCATATTTATTTCTTCACTTTTCTAATTGATGTTACGCACGTGCGTAAGTGCGTATCGCTGGCTACGCCCCTGCCAATGGTTGTCCGCTTGCCTGGACAAGTGATTTGTCATGTCGGACAAGTGACTTGGCAAGTCAACTTATCCAACCGGACGAGAGATTTGTATGAGCCGGGCACACATTCTACAAGACCCCGATTTGTTGAGCGGCACCGTTAATCACACAGTCGGCGAAAGAAGTAGACACACAACTGGTTCTTTTTAACTGACTATTACGAAAACATACTATCCTGCAGCTAAGTGATTAAAGTGCTTGTTGTGGTGTCAATTAGAACTTTTGAGACGCCCCATAATTCCAGAAGACATTCAATGTGTTCTCATTGGACGCAGACCACAACAATGTACATGACGTCACATAAAACCTAGGGTGCGTATCACAAGCCAGTTTCATGAGCCAGACGCGCGCAACTAAGGTCAATCCGGGTCACAACCTATGCGTTGATTGGTCACGAAGATTAACAAACGGGTATAATGAATATTATTGCAGTTGTAAGATATTGTGGTTGTATAATCACTGGTTATCGTGGTTGTACGATTACTGGTTATTGTGTTTGTACGAATACTGGATACTGTTGTTGTATTATAACTGGTAATTGTGGTTGTGCGATTACTGGTTATTGTGGTTGTACGACTACTGGTAATTGTGGTTGTTCGATTACTGGTTATTGTAGTTGTACGATTACTAGTTATTGTGGTTGAGGGAGTATTGGTTATTGTAGCAGTATGATTACAGATTGTTTTTATTGCAGTATGCCAGTTCAATATGGTGAGTTACGGCACTGTGCTTTGTCCAAGTAGGTGACGTCATGGCCCAGAGCCAATATCTCATCATGCTCCAGCGAGTACACATCATAACGGCAGCTGGCGTGGTAGGCCGAGCGCACCTGACAAACACACAATCATCCCGTTACCGCGAGGAGATATGGTCATACGGGATCTGGAGGGTGCTCATTTATCAGGCAAGGAGAGTTATATTTGCGTGTTTATATGTACCTGCTGGTCGAAGTTAAGCCAGAATTAGTAGAAGGGGCCCTGATGATTGAAAGGATGAAGAAGACCACAAAGATGCACTGGGTTGTCCACCTCGGTCTTCCATGACGGCTGGGGTTGATGTATCTGCTGCGTCAGCTCTGCCGAAGAGGGATGCTGGCATCTGGTGACAAGGCAATCGCATTTGATGGTAAATATGAGACAATGGGTTATAAAATTGCAGTACTCACGATGGTTTGAGGTCTACACAGCTCACTTGACGAAAGCCTATTGGCCTCACCGGGTAGCGACTTGCTCTGAGCATAACGAAATATGACCACCTTCTTCGATAAGTGACTCATACGTACACATCCTCAAGCAGGGAGGTCACTGGGATTTGCCAATCTCTGTTAATTTCGTCGTCGGCACTCTCGTTGCTGTTCTCGTCGGTAGTGGCCCCGGTGATCGGGCCACAGATGCCGCATAGCTTGTCGGAGTGGGTCACAGGCAAACATATGTCGTCCAGTCGAACCAGGAGGTTGTGTGTTTGAAGGAGAAGGAAGTAGGGAGTGCGTGTGATGGTCATGTCGTCCAACTCGATAGGGGCACTGCTTGGCTCCTCGTCCACCTAGGGGAACACATACGACACACAGATAACACGGTGGTGTCACCAATGTTTCTGGACAAGCTAAGGTCAGCTAATATGTCTTAGTTTTTATTATCCATCTCCGCACCTGTAAATCTTAATGATTTAAAAGATGGTCGTGATGATTTAGAACATATCAAGGAAGTCAACACCTCTATGCGACCTACTTTTATGAGGTTCACTTTATGGCTATCGAGTTCAATGGAGACTTCGCGCACTGCCGTCACAAGGAAATGCTCGAAGTTGGTGGAATTGGGACAGGTGCCCGTCAGCTGGTAGCGACATGCTCCCATGAAGTCGACAGCCATACCAGTGAAGGTGAGGTAATGAGGATCTCCCCAGGCTTTACAGCAGGTCACCTTTGGGTAGCATTAGCGACACAGTCGTCATTCAGTCACTCTGAACTATTCAGAGAAATTAACCTCAACAAAATTACTCCTAATTATTCGTCATTTGGTCATTTAAATCTTTAATTTAAATATGATCAAGGATAATGTAGAGATTTTCTCAACAAATTAACTAAGCAATAATTAGACGTATGATAATTTCAATTGAATGATTCGAGTCGGTCGTCTCCTCACGACAGTGTCCAGTAATTCATCACTTGATATGATAGAAGTACGATGTGAGGTGAAGCACCTGTTTCAATGTGTTTCCCAATGAAGCTCCATGAACATCGACACTTGCCAATGGAAGGTATTCAATTCCCTTCGTTCATGCAGTTAAATATATTAATTCAGTAGTGAACAAGCACATACCATCCCATTCTAAGTTGCAAGTGAGATACCGATTGTGCTTACCGTATTGGCAGGTAACTTCGATAGTGTGCTTACCGTATTGGCAGGTAACTTCGATAGTAACTTCGATAGTGTGCTTACATTGGTAGGTAACGTCGATGGTATTGGCAGTGTGCTTATGTTTGCCGTTCTCCTTGATGCACTGAGCGTCACCAGGACATTGGTATGGCTTGGTCATTACCATGGTTGTTGAATCCCAAACAAACACTTGTTCAGCGCCCCGCAGTCGTGAGAAAGCCATTTGGTGTTTAACTGAGATACAGAAAATATTGTTGTGTGGTTTAGATACAATATTGAGAAAATCTCAATATCCGACACTACATAGCGTGAGTGCAATGAGCATTTTCCTCGTCCTGAGGTGAGCCTGTAGTCATTTTACTGACACACAAATAAATTTTAACAGTCATTGACCAAATTTGTTGAATGATTCTGAATAATTCACGATAAGTTTACATACGGAATGACAGTGTTCGTTGTCCGGAACACAGCCACACTGGGACCTGGGAAAACATCGAGTCCTGACAGCACCGTACCCCATGGACATATACATCCCTCTCCCAGCAGCTCATTATAGAGTGTAGTGGACCTTGAGGAACATGAGGGCGTCGTGGACGGCACTGGCATACCCGCCTCCATCCCAGCGGGGCACTCAAGCTCTGCATTGTGGGATACGACCGATAGAGCGTTATGATTATATCACCATAATCAGGATGAACTCAAATCAATGCGTATCATTGTGATCACGACGCATCACATTATAGAGGTTATCATAATGATAGGGAGCAAACGGGCTTTTTACAGCGTTATGAAAATGCATCGAAAAAGACCTCGTAACGTAAAATTCATACTCCTCTGAGGCTGACAGGAATCACACAGGTATCACTCATTGCGTGATGGTGTTTGGGCCAGGTTTGATGGGCGACTTTAGGGTCGTACTGAAACAGATTCGGAGAGAGGGGTTGAGGATGGGGGGGGGGGGGAGGGTGCAGAATGCGGGTATATGTAAGAATATATGCGCCGATAGAGTAGTTTACGATGCGCACCAACCCATTGATCTCAAATGGTACCTGTATATTCCCTTTCTACAATACCCACGCGTCAGAAACAGACTGACAAATGGCAAATGCAAATGTGGAACTCCAATCAGCAGAGAAATCAACTGCTATGCTTTATGGTGTTGGTCTGCTGCTATCAAGTTGGATCTGCAATGAGTTAATTTATATGTTCCATATAAAAACTACCAAGACACAGACCGACAGCAGAAGGTCTCGCACACTCCAGGGATATCAGCTCGGACAATAAAAACCTTATTGAACAATAAATTACGACAAATGAGCAAATAATTAGAATCGTGGCCATCCTTTTACAACAAGTACAATACCTCACAATAATGGCACTATCCTTTAGGGTCACTGCTAGACAAATAGAGTTTTAGAGTTTTATTCGTGGGCGCCATTCCTTTTGTTTTTATCCAGGGTAATGGGTACCATGATTTGAACGCACACAACACCCTCTCAGGTGAACCAACCTACGTCTGGCTACAAAAGACCTTAAAGAGGTCATTTACAGCGATACCACCATACTATCTGCAATGGCGCTATATTTGTAGGGAGCGGCAAAAACAAAGCGCGGTTCCTACGGCTTTCGACGATGTGATTGCTTTTAAATGATTTAAGGTATTCTCTGACACTATCATATGCAATCAACACCGCTTCGCAATTGATATCTTTGAATCACTATCGACCGGGCCATAACGGTGAAAATATGGAGAGCTCATCACGGCTAGAGCAAGGTGGAATGAAAGCAAATTCGAATTGGTGAAGTAATAGTGGTTTTGGCTACCGAGGAATATGGGATTAGAATTATTATATTTTGTGAACGATTTTTAAAGGCGTGTGTCAGAGAAGATGGAAATCATGTTGAGATAAAAATGATGAAAACAACTACGTTTTACTGCTATACATAATACACGCATGTCTATCCAGCAATGATAGCACCATGATATCTTCGGTCTCACCATTATATCACATCACATCCATAGCAGCACAACAACTCCATCCATTATATCAATAACTTCACCAAAATATCAGTGTTATCAACCACCTCACCATTTTATTAATACTACCAACCACCTCACCAAAGTATCAATATTACCAACAGCCGCACCATGATGCCAATATTACCAACCGCTTCACCGTAACTTCAATTTTACAAATCACTTCACCATTAGATCAATATTACAAACTACGTCACCATTATATCAATATTACCAGCCACCTCACCATTATATAAATATCACCAACCACTTCACCGTTATATCACCATTACCAGTAATTTCACCATTATATCACCATTACCAACCGTCTCACTATCGTATCATTATTACCAACCACCCATACCATCATATCAATATTACCAACCACCTCACCATTATATCAATATTACCAACAGCCTCACCATTAGATCAATATTATCAACCACTTAACCATTATATCACCATTACCTGCCATCTCACCATTTTTCAATATTACCAACCACCTCTTCATTATATCACCATTACCTGCCATCTCACCATTTATCAATATTACCAACCACTTAATCATTATATCACCATTACCTGCCATCTCACCATTAATCAATATTACCAATCACCTAATCATTATATCACCATTACCAGCCATCTCATTATATCACCATTACCAGCCATCTCATCATTATATCACCATTGCCAGCCATCTCACCATTATACCAATATTACCAACTATCTCACCATTATATCATTATTATCAATCACATCTACGATTTTGTCTGACGTGTTTGCGTATAGACAGGTGCTTATTTCAGCGCCTCACGCATACAACCCCAATCAGATGACACCCATACTTATCACCATTACATCAGCAGAATCAGAAACTATGACACATTCCGACGTCGAGCTCGCGTTTTTCAACTTGAATATCAGCTGACAACTCCCATTTGCTATTGAACTTTGGCAACAACACTCACCTCGTGACCGAAACTGGAAGGACTGTATATTACCAGCACACGACCAAAGAGTAATGTTGATGTCAGCTTGTGTAAGTGCATAATAATTTTCCCGGAAAGCCATCCGAAACCGAAGCTAGGCACAAGCAGAATACATATGTGGTTTCTCCTCTCCTCGCGGTTCGATAGATAACATGCCCACATGACACAATAAGGTAACATTCGCTAACGGTACACTTCCAATACTGAAGCGATAGTACAGTAGCTCTTTCGAACTATTTACGGATAGTGCTGCATGCACTCCCTCTTAAGGTGATAAAACCTGACGTTGGTCTATTGGGCTATAGCACAGGACCAGGAAACAAATATCATTGACAATTCAATTGATTCAGCCGTGGAAATTGTGGCTAATGCAGCAGTGTGATGATTTAAGGTAAATATCCATTTAAAACACAGTCGCTCGGATCATTTGTTGACGATGGTATTGTGTCATTAACTACAAATTCCAATTTCCATCACCGCTTTGATAAGTGTTGTGTTATCGCCAACCCAATGATTGTGCGACGTTATGATTCATATATGATTTGTGAATTGGGATCTTTGGGCAGAGAATTGTAACAAATACTTACGTTCGTCAGCATGAAAGTGTCTAAGTCAAGGGTCTATCATTAATGATTAATGTCCCATGACGCTGTGGCCGCAGTAACGTTTGAAACGATCGTCGGCGACATAAAAGACTAATCTGTTTATGTTAAATTCGTCAGAAACTATTGTATTCTCCACTGAGGTTCATTGTCACTCTCCGATACGAGCCCGGCGTGACGTCTACCAGCTACCTTCACTTAGGAATGACCTGCCTTGCTATGGGGAATGGTTCATTGTATATATAGATGCAGTCTAACGACACATATTCTGTTTAGATGCCTTCACATTTTATGTGGCAGATCCACTTTAAGCGCCTTCAGCATCGTTTATCGTATGTAACAGATCCACTTTAAGCGCCTTCAGCATCGTTTATCGTATGTAACAGATCCACTTTTAGCGCCTTCAGCATCGTTTATCGTATGTAACAGATCCACTTTTGGCGCCTTCAGCATCACATATCTTAGCCCTCCATTAAATGGAGATACCCTGGGAGAAAAACTCGCCATCTTGTTTCGCCATTTTAACTTATCGACTTGAGTGAAACTGTAACGAAGATAGTAGTCGAACCCGGTGGAACTAGGTCGTCGAGAAAGTTGCAACAAACCAATAAAATCTTAATGTTGACACTGTATGACCCAAACGAGTCATTACGTCATATGTTGATATGTGGATACATGTTGAATATCCGGGGTGCGATGAATTAATGTTCGTTGGATTGAGTATATTTATATAAGAAGTGTGACTTTTGTAGAATTGATATCGATCCACTCGGCTTTTGACTTTGTTGTCGTACAGTTCATATTTGAGAAGATTTTTGTACTGAATTAAGGAAGCCAATCTTCAATCTGCGACAAATAGATGCTTTATACTAACAGGGTCAATGTATCAGTAGACCAATGTGTGAGGCGGATACCTCCATTTAGCGGAAATGCTTTCACAAGGCAAGACATTTTGTCTATTTATGAAAAGGCAGAGTGATGGCACCGCCGTCAGCACCGACGACGGGCACCGACATTCTATAATTATATTCTTGTTAGGTGTAGATTTTGTACTGTACTGTGAAAAGCTGTTCATGTTAGCCCTGTGGGGACGTACCATTTCATCATGACGTCCTGGGAATCGTTTCACTACCAACGCATACGTATACGCAAAGTAGTGCACAGAAATGACTCGTCGCGAGTTAAACAAATGCGTAACTCCAAAACCGTTTTACTGAGCGTGCATACGAGTTGCACAGCTTTATGACCTATGAACACATCATAGCGCACGAATTTTGGATTACGAGATTTATGTTCTTCAACATTTCATATTGACACACATCTTGCAGACGATGAATATGGCATCCTAAAAAAAACGCTTCGCCGTCAGTAAATTTTTCGATTCGCGATTACTGTTTACATTTGGAGAATTATGACCTCGTAATACTAACGAATAGGTCAAATGTTGAAAAAATTTATTGGTTTAATTCACAAAGTCTACTATTAAAATTTTGTTCCTTGTTTAATCTGAATTAGAACAACTTGTTGTATATCTGTATACAACTGGTCATAAAATATTAATAGCTCCGGTCCACGGTAATATAAATATATACCGTTCTGCTTCGATCATTTGGGCGCACATTAAAACATGCATTTGGCTACAGCGCTGGGTTTGGCCTGTGAAAAAAACATCGCACCAAAAGCTTACCCCCGATCGATGCTATTCCTTAAGAAATGCCATTTATATATCATTTCTGAAAATTCGCGATGCGTTGACCGCCATTTTGGAAAATATTTGGTCGCGCGATTGTCCGTATTTTCCCGCCGCCTCATCCGCATTGCCTCCCTGCTAGGCTTATGAAGCACGTTGAAGCTCTTTGTATACAATCTGCGGTATCTTTTCACATCATTGTTTTTTGGAAATGGAGCATCATCTGAGAAATATTTTGTCACGCCATTTAAGTTGGTGGCCAATTCCATGTAGGGTCCATCACAAATTTTAAAATATTCTTTAAAACATTCTTTTGGGTACGGATAAAATAATGAAATTAAAAAATTTCAAAAATTATATATATATTTTTCTCAATCAATATTTGAGTACATTGTTCATCATTTTATATATATATAAATATATATATATATGTATATATATACATATATATATATATATATCTATATTATATATATATTATATATATATATATATATATATATATATATATATATATATATATATATATATATATATATATATATATATATATATATATATATATTTGTGATCTGTTTAGCGTAGTCGCATGTGAAAAACGGTTTACAGTTTAGTTATTGTTGTTCGTTTTTGGTTTTGTTAAGCAAAAAATGGACCTTACAACTATCATGTCATGGGGGAGGCGCTGGGCAAGAATCAATGTCGAGCACTTCATCTAGGCATCGTTTTACTTGCAACACAAATGCGCCAGAATAGGAAATCGATATAGAGGCTAGGTGGGTTGCTTAGATTTTTACATGCATTTGTGTATCCCATAGATCAATCGGCTAATAAGTGAATCCGGGGAATGCATTGGCTTAATGTCGCTACAAGCTCGCGATAATATTATTCAAAAGGACTCATATGTGAATAAATGTATATCGATGAATATAACATACAGATAATATGCCAGAGAGCGACAAAGCCGATGAGATAATAAATGAGATAACATCGTTAATACTACTATGTTAGCATATCTTCCAGCTAGGACTGAAAACTTAAAGAGTGCACCTAATTAATGTTGTCATATATGGAATGTGAGGTGTATGCTATATTTTCCTCGTCATTGTTTTTAAAGCAGAATGTCTTATAGTATATACCTACCCCACGTTGTAATATCTCAACTCGCACCACATTCCAGTGTATTCGAGTCACGTCCTCTTTAGTGATCACCCTCAACTGAAGAGTTCCGTTTATGCCTTGGTCGATCAGCTTTATTGCAGGATCGTTAGCCACAAATATCGTTGAAGAAAAGCATTTGTATGCACCATTCCGCTTTATTGCGTACCTTATGGGCGACGCTTGACATCAGCCCCTGTTATACAATGTGTCCTAGTTTTGTTAACATCAAACATTCCTGAATATCTCAACTGAGATCAAACGATTTCATGTAGACATAAAGCTAATAATTATAACAGGGATCCCTGCTCCATTGCATTTATAGTTAAGAATCT
This sequence comes from Urechis unicinctus, assembly GCA_034190875.2. NCBI lineage: Eukaryota > Metazoa > Annelida > Polychaeta > Xenopneusta > Urechidae > Urechis > Urechis unicinctus. Next base: position 12,864,810 of record CM067345.1, on the reverse strand, counting down.
TCATTTTTAGTATGTGTTTTTGGGTAAGTTATGTATGTCGGCACGTTAGACAGCAAGCGGTGGGACTATTGGCGTGGGGTGTTACTCAGGATAAGAACTGTACCCAGGGTAACAACTGTAACCGAGGCAACAACTGTACCCTGGGTTACAATCGTATCAATGGTAACAAAATGCACAAAGGGTAACAACCTTAATCAGGGTAATAACTATATCCAGAGTTATAACTCGACCTAGCAAAAATACATTTAGTGTAGTAACTACTGGACACAATAAAATAACTGTGCCAAGTATAAAGAGCGCCAAGGCTGTACCAGTGATATTGTACTTATTATTTTCGCTAATTTTGTGCCTATTATGTGATGTGTTTTGGCAGTGGAAAGGGTCTGCTCTCAGTAATCACAATGACGTCGGCCCAGTATATACATGCGGTTTTGTTTATTACAAGGTAGCGTCACCTAACAATGGCTGCGTGCTGTTATTAGGAAAGCGATTATTGCAGAGCCATTTGGAGTGAACCCTCTTAGCAAAAACTCTTTGATAAAACTCCTTGAATAAAGAGTCACTTGAGAGTACAAATATTCAGGGCACTGCTTATCCGACGTTGAATGGATTTTAGCCTACATTGATTGAGTTAGAAGAGTTGCTGATTCCTTCAGAGGTGTCATTAAAATTTCTTCATGTTTATTTATTTGAAAAAAAATTACTGGCGAATTTTTGTCTTGTGATACAGATCGCAATTTTCAAGATATTGTGTGGCGCGATTTCTCGTGATTTTCCGCTGCCTCATCCGCATTGCCTCCCTGCTAAGCTTACTTTGTGTATAACCTTCTGTATCCTGTCACATCGTTGGTTTTTGGCATGGAGCACATCTGAGAAATATTTTGTCCAGCTAATTAGCCTTTAAAAATTCCTCGTAGGGTCCATCACAATTTTTGAAATATTTTTTAAAATATTCTTTGGGATGTGGTTCAAATAAAAACATTTAGTTATTTCAAGAATTATATATATATTTTCCTTTTCAGTATTTAAATCAGAAAGAACTATTCTTAGATACCCTTTCCAAAGTAAAATATTTATAAAAATTATATCCAAAGAAAGTTCTTTATTATATTGGGTGATGTATTGTCACAGCATTTCCAGCATTATGATCTCATTGATCTTTATTAGTGTGGACAATCATTTTTTCAAAGTCTGTCAATTTTTGCAAAATACCACAGGATACCACAGGAATGGTCTCTGTCCGAGCATTCCAAAACTGTATCCAGTTTTGTGTCTAATTTGGACAGCTCCATCGTCAACTTTCCTGTATGGAGCTTTTCCAAACGGCTGTCATTTATTACGAAGGCTCTAAATGGCCTTTGTAACAAGATAATGTGATAACATGGAGTTGCTTGGCCTGATTAAAAACATTGAACTGTATTTGTGATATGGGATTGTTTTAGGGATAGGCAAAATCAGCAATTTCATCACATTAATTTATCTTGTGTCCGAGCCATATTTCCAATTATGGACCTACTTTGGGGCTGCACTGTTAAATTATGCAACACAAAACATGTATTCTAATTATCTAAAGTCAATTAAACCAACATGAAATTTGTGATGCTCTTTGACAACTTTGTAATATTAAAAAGTTACATTTGATATCACCAATCGTTCTTGGCTTGCTCGATAATTATCTTACTAGTCTGAAACTTTGAATTATTAAAGACAAACATGTCTACTGTACACCAAAACAATTGAAAACATGACCTTTAAAGCCTTAAATATTACTTATCATCCTTTTGCCTCACCTTCCCCTTAAATAATTTGATACTTAGTCCACCGAAATATCAAAAATATTCCTTTCTCAGGGATCCACCACTACCATTATTCAGTACATCACTTATAAATGTAAGTACTCAGTAGATCCAAATTGGTGAAAACCCCATTAGGGTACCTTTTCGTAACAAGGTGAGCCCTGGCACCACATCAAGGTAGGCACTCTGTCCGCTATTGGATGTGCTTCTATTTGATATCATCGTATGTATTATTGATTTATTTATTATTAGCTGTAGGCAGAAAACACATATATAGTAATATTTAATGCTGTGCAATCATTTCACCCCATCTTAACTATATTGATACTTATCCAACATTAAGTGACTAACTAAAACAACAAGTAGATAGCAATTATCAGCTAATTTATGAAACACCTTAATTAAACAAGCATTAAATTTATAATCAGCATTAAAAACATCATCATCATCGTCATCATCATCATTTTCAATATTTTCATCAACATCATAATCGTCATTGCTGTTTCCTAACGGTTATTTTCAAATAATGTTGTGCAAAACAATACATGCTAAGATTACCTTGATAACAAATACTATTGATTGCGCAGATTTACACGCACAAGAAACTGATATCATATTCAGAGTTTGTGTCACGTTAACATAATGCAACAATTCATGCCAACTACAAACATGCCGAATACTTGTTTTAATATATAAATACTGCACTGTCAAGTCTGTCAAATAACATGTTCTGTTAAATAACAAACACGGTAAATACATCTATCATATTTTAAAGCATGTATGAATCAACGGAAGATTAAAGCTGGTAGGTCATGTGTAGTAACAGCGCTGACGAGGCGGACGGAAGTATAGCAGAAGATGAAGGAAGTGTTATACCCAGTACTTCACGACAAACAGTCAAACGTCAGTCTTCATCGAGCAGCCCGGAGGTGGATTTGACATGGATTCACCCGAGCCACATACAAGTGAGAATCTTACTAACCACATATTTAAGAGCTTCAATAAATTTGTGATTGGCCATGTTGCTCGTATCATGTAAACCTTCAAACAAATTGACTTCTGTGACAGACGCCAAAAGCTGCGCCACCCTTCAACAAGAATAGAAAGAGGAAAAAAAGTAAGTTGTTAATCTAACTCTAGCTGACGTGATATCTAATCAGCTCTTGCTGCCTAAACCCTGTCATTCAAAACACTGGTGTCTTCAGAAAAGTGCAAGATGAAGCAAATCCCTCGACGACCAGATAACGCTAAACAACAACAACAGCAACAACAACAGCAACAACAACGTTCCCCGACTGATTGGGGATCGAAGCAGTCGGACAATACCACTCGTAATAACGATACGTTTTATCCCCTATGTATAGAATTGCCCATAATCTTAGCTGCAATATCTTACCTAACCTATTGACTATACGAATGATCAATGTAAATATATCTTCAATTATTTGAGACCAATGAATTGAGCCTATACACAGGTGCCACTGTTGACGCAGACAAGGTGCTTTATATTATCATAAATATTGAGGAACAGTTCACGTCAGGCATTCCTTACTTCCTAGTAACCCTTGTGTGACTCAAAGAGTTAATTGCCACGCTAAGATGACTTACATTTATTGGCGCTACAATTAAATCAACAAAGCACATGGGACTGCTAGTTATGTTGAGGTTATGGTCAATTTGGTCATCGTGACCACGCCATTAGATTTCCGTGTGATTTTAAGACAGCGTGCCGCACACAGGTGGCGTGTCCACATATTATATCAGGAGTGAGCCCTCTTAGAGTAGCTAGACGCACTTTGCTTGAGTCACGAACAGACAACAATGACCGAATGATTTTAGTTTCTTATGAGTGTCATACATCTTTCCGCTGCTGACTGGGAGCAATATATTGTCCACGACAGAGATATACTTTTTTTGCTTGTGCTAAAATTCGATGTAGAAATTTGTTTTAAATACTTTGTTCAAGCATTCAAAGAAGAAAATGCAAAGAGCTCTAATCCAAATGTTACACAACTAAAACAGAAGGTGGATGCCATCTGCAGAGAGTACAAGGGCAATATTGTCATCCTTTGCCCCCTTTGTTTATCCAAGAAGAAATTTGTAAGAAAGAAACGCAACCGCATGGAATGCGAAAATGGACATAAATGGGATGAGGGTATTGTGGCGTTTACCACCAGCGACGACTATTCTCAAGTTGAACCAGAAAAAAACATCACCAAGTCAACACACAAGAACCTAGATATCGCCCTGAAGACGTTCTGGGAGTGGTTTTTATCGTGTGGTTTGCTGAAAAGGGAGATATCAGTGGAAGCTAATGCCTTCAAACAAAAGACAATTGACGAGAAAAACAAAAGAAAGGCTAAGACAGTAAATAAAGTTGTGGCAACTTTTAGTGCCCCTGAGACCTCAAACTCTCCAAGTTTCATCGATTTAGAAACTGCGAGGGAGATCTGTACAGACGAGGGCGTCGAAGAATCAAGCCGGACTGAGGATGATGTGCAGGATGCTGTGAGTGGATACTATGATCTGACAATGCAGGGTAAAGTCGAGGAAGCCCTGAAAGAACCAGAGCGGTTCGTGTTGTGTACTATCCACCTCCATGGAACGCAAACAGCTACGTGCAAACCAATGGGAGGACAAGAGGATATTCAAATCAACGCACGGATGAACTGTGGACCAACTTTTGACGGAGACGAGGTTCTGGTGGAAGTGATGGAAAAAACCACGAACAAATCGACGAATGAAATCACCCGAAAAGGACGTGTAGTTGCCGTGGTAAGTTGCAATTCAAAGCGAGAAGGGACGAGCTATTTATGCAAGGTGGACGAGTATGCGTCTCGAATGATGCGGCCTTTGTGTGGTACGCTTCCAAAGCTGCGCGTGGATGATACTCCCATGGGGCATGTATCTGACAAGTACAGGGCGTCAAACGTCGTTATTCAGAAAATGGTTGAAGGAAAATTGAAGAAAGTCAGAGATGAAAACGTGAGCTGGTATGCACGAGAAAGTCGGCTTTATGTTGTGACCTTTTTAAAGTGGGAGACACATTGCATGTATCCGCTTGGATATGTGCGAGGCATTGTGAAGCTGCCACAAGACTTGTCCATCACTGAGAGGATCAAACTCATCGATATTCTACACAAAGTAGCATCCTGTGAAGCGAAGGATTGTGATCTTAGTGTAGAGCATACTGACCTTGGAAGAGGGCGCCTCATTGACCACGTCTTTTCCATCGACCCAGAAGATTGCGAGGACATTGATGATGCTATCAGCATTGAAGATGTGATTGGTAAGACAGGCCACTTCCGAGTGGGCATCCATATAGCTGACGTCGCTGCTTTCGTCAAGAAAGGTCACTCAGTTGATACCCAAGCCCATCGAAGGGGTGTGACGTACTACCCAGGAGAGTCATTGCCACACCACATGCTACCAAAACGCCTGAGCATCGACATGTTGAGTCTGAAGCAAGGCCAGGTAAGATCAGCGCTCTCTGTGTTCTTGGAAATCGACAAGGATGGCAAGATACACGGTGATCCCTCAATTGAAGAGACACTTATAAAAAATGCGAGGAAAATGACTTACAAGGAAGCTCAGCTTATTTTGAATTGCGATTGCTCTTGGGGGGACCAACATCCATTTAAAAACGATTTGCAAAACCTACATGAAATCACCCAAGTCCTTAGGAAGCGACGTCTGGGGAAAGGCTCATATCACGTAGGCATCAAAAACGGGAGTCCAGAACAGGACATGGAAGCACACCAATTGATAGAAGAGCTGATGATTTTGGCCAACAAGTCGGTTGGTTCGTTTCTGAGCAATGCGCTGTCAGTGCAGGTGTTTCCGGCCAGAGGTCAGCAACCTCCGGATGAGAATCAAGTGGACAGCTGGACACAGTTGTTGCCATCAGCTGTCGGGCCACATTCATTATACTTTGACCAGTTCAAAGACAATGGTCTGGAACGCAACTGGCAAGAAATGATCCACATATTGAAACAGATCCCGATGTTGAGAACTACAGCTGAAAGGGCATTGTTTGCAATAAACGAAGGTGACTTCAAAGAGGCAGCTCGTTTATTGGCAGCAGAGAAACTTCACCCGCTCCACTTAGCTGCCCTGGAACATTGGTATGCAATTCAAAGCCATGCCCAGTTTGAATGTGTGAACAGAAACAAAATGAAGACTGTTCTTCACCATCAACTCAATGCCGAGAACTATGTTCAGTTTACATCCCCACTTCGAAGATTCAATGACGTTGTCATTCACAGGATCGTCAAATCAGTTCTCCATAACGAAAGCATGCCATATATGGAAGAAGAACTGGTAGCCATTTGCAAAGAAATGAATGATAAGACGCAGAATCAGAGGCAATATGGAGCTGACTGTGACCTCCAGCAGCAAATGTGCTGAAACTGAGAAATCACCCACGTTTATCTCTGCAGTAGTGGACAGCATCGAGGATGGCTCTTTCACAGTGAGCGTAGCTGGAGAGAAAAGGAGGAAGAAGGACAAGCGAATAGTGAAATACAGCCATCTCTGTGTCAGTGAAGCTCCAAAAGTGGAGAATTATAAGAAAGTGACTTTGAACTGGAAGATGAGGTTATGATGCGCTTGGGCTCAGCACTGACCCAAGAACGAATGATTCGACCCGCAAGTCCACCGACTTTTCCTGCAACAGTCTAACAATCAGTTTCTCCACAAGTGAGTGGGATGACTTAATGACAACCATACAAACAAATCCATCGTCATTGAATTCGTCCATCTTGTCTGACAAACTAGACAAAATAAAGAACAGCCGCTCCAGTGAAGCTACTTCTGAAATGAAAGATAATGAGATTCTATGCCACCAACACTGCTACGGAACCATCTCATTGATCGTGGGAGATGTTCTGCCCGTTCAGATTAGCGCAGAATCAAAGTTGGGTCTATTTCATCCGACCATCACTTTGATTCAACTGGAACCAAACCTGCATCTTTGCTTGAAGCACCACAAGGATCCTATCGAGTGTTTCACAAAAAAAGCAACAGTACAAACAATGGATACCTATTGTAACATTCAGCATTATAAGAATGTTCTGAATCCAATCATGGAGATGGAAGCTGTTACAGGAACAATGGCAGAGGCTGGAATAATCTGTGTCAAGCATTGTCCTGTGAAACTGGAGAAGAATGGCGAAAAGTACACAGGGTGTTTTCGTCTTAGTTTGGAATTTTGTAGGATGAGGAATCTGCCTATTGTCAAAGACAAAGCTGCCTATCTGTGCTTGAAATACAGAGCAGAAGAGCGAGAGAGAAGCATTCTGCAGCCGACGAGGCATAATGTTTGGGTGGCGCATGCTGTCGTTACTACAGCTGAAAACATAAAAATGGAACAGGGCCATGAAATTTCCGAGGTCAGCTTCAGAATACATCATCAGTCCTCCGTGTTTCCTGATGAAGATCTACACAAGGAAATCAGTTGTTCCGTCGAATTTTTCTTCAAGCCCCTTCCTCTCAGGTATGTGCTTGCCCATTGATCAAATTATAGCTTTTTCAGTAACTAAGCTTGTTTGAATTTATCAGGGTAAACGTGACACAAGTATCAAAATATCAATGGGAAGGGAATGTCCTTTGGTGCAGTACGTTTCATTTAGGATTTATTACTTCAGGTTCCAGGAAGAAGCAGTCGAAAATCTAGACGAAGCATCACCTTTGGTTCAGAACTTAGCACTTGGGCGGAAACTGGAACACAACGTCATCGGTAATTCAAAATGAAATATAATCAAAATTAGAATAAAGCAGATTAATTATCTCTATTCCAATTTGGTATGCTTGTCATTGGTTTTCAGATGGGACTCAAAAAACAACAAATTATGACATTCCCAATTTGATGAAAAACAATGACCGACAAACGGAAGCTATTCAAACCGCCATGAGCTGCAAGTTTGCTATGATTCAAGGTCCACCAGGTATTTGTTAATGTTCAAATGAGTTTGGCAGCGTACGAAAAAACAAAAATAAAAAAATAGGAAGTACTACGTATTTCATTTTGTACCTGATTATTGATCAGGTACAGGAAAAACATCTACGGGGGCTGCTCTTGCCTATTGGTTTGCTCAGAAAACAGGAGAGTTACTCGTGACATCAATTGTAAAGAACTTATCTTATATTGCGGTCCGTCCAACGCATGCGTGGATGTTGCAGCTGGTGAGCTGGATTATATTACATCGTACGCTCCGTGTGTAATGACACAGCATCCTGTTTCTTATATATAAACATATCCTATGTGTAGATACTTTTGCAAATGGCTTCATATTTTATGATTTTCAGACTTCATGAAGAAAAAACTTGGTAAGAAATGTCCTTCACTCGTACGCATATACAATATTGAAATCGTCAACGCAGTATATCCTGTGCCACGTGAAAATACTTGTAGTGCTGCAAGAACGTCTACTGCGAGAGTTGATCAGAATCCAGAACTGGACGACATAGCACTACATCATCTTGTGCGAAAACCAACAAATTCCCACTCGATTGAACTCAGTAGGTATGATCAAAAGTTTCGAGGAAATATGAATACCCCGGAAAAGGTCCCTGACCAAGATATTGAAGGCTATTACAAAGAGCTTGGCAGTGCATACAAAGAGGAACTGATGTCGGATAGGGTGGATATCGTCCTATGTACTTGTGCTATGAGCGGATCTGGGTTGTTCAAGTCTACGGAGAATATTGTGATTAAACAGTGTATAGTGGACGAGTGTGGCATGTGTATGGAAGCAGAAACCCTCATTCCCCTCGTCGCCACGAAGCCCTCCCAAATCGTCCTGATCGGAGACCACAAGCAACTCCAGCCCATTGTCCTGAATCCTGATGCCAAAAAACTCGGACTGGACGTATCCCTCTTCGAACGTTACAGCAGAAATGTAGTACGCCTCACCCACCAGTACAGAATGGTATTTATCCGAATGTAAAGTATTATGTCCAAGCGAGAGTTGTTGATCAAAACCATCCATAGTGGGTTTTAAGCGTGTTTAATTTTTTGACTACCTATAATGATTGCATTCGGCCACATAATCCCCTTATTTGATTTCTTATTTTTTCCAGCACCCTGCGATATGTCAGTTTCCATCAGATCATTTCTATGACGGGGAGCTGGTAACAAAAGGTGATGTTTGGAAGCAGACGTTGTTTTCAGTCTGGCCTAGAAGCAAGCAGCCAATCGCGTTTTGCCACGTGGAAGGAAATGAAATCAGCTTGAGTGTGTCAACGTCTGACGGCAATGAGAACTCGAGAAAAAACGAGGAGGAGATCGAACACGTGGTGATTCACTTGTGACTTCTAGCTCCTTCAACAGCAAATCATACCATCAATATAGCTCACTGCATCCTGGGGACTCTTGTATTATAAAGATCATAAAATTAATTTCCACGATTTGTCTGTTTACGGTTGTTTTGGGTTGCAGATGAGAATATATGAAATATTTGCTCGTGAATCAAAGTCTGTGGCTGTGTTGACACAATATCGAGCACAGTGCGCGGAAATCAAGCGCCGATTGGAGACAAAACATTCTGAGCCCATTGTGAGAACTGTGGTAAAATCTCAAGGTTTGTAAAATTGATAAAACCAAATGCTATATCTCATACCACCAAGACGGCATAATTTGTGCTATATAGGCATATTTGTAATACGTAGATTAACACGTTTCCGTATGAAGGCTAAAATATGATAGCTTGATACCTTTCAAATTAGATATGAATACCGCTTGTTAATCAATACATATATAACAGCCCTTCTGTATTTTATTGTCCATTGAAATTCCTATCACACCTTCGATGTATATAAACTTTCGTACTACAATGGCATATAGTGCACACCATTAGCGTAATGCACACTACATCAGCATACCTAATACTACATCGGCCTAATGCATTATACATCGGCATAATGCATAATACATCGGCATTATGCATACCACAGCAGCATAATCTGCAATATATAATTCATTTGGTACAACTGATGACCAGTGTGATTCGGTACAACTGATGACCAGTGTGATTTGGTACAACTGATAACCGTGTGATATAGGAGGAGAGTGGGATTACGTTATACTGAGTACTGTGAGGTCCATGCCACTGTGGGACATCGAGAAACATCCCTCTATAGGCTGGCTCAAACAGAACCTTGGCTTCATCATGGATCCGCATCAGATTAACGTGGCTTTGACACGGGCCAGGAAGGGCTTGGTCATATTAGGTGGGGGTATTAATAAATTATGATCATATAAATAATTATTATTTATTTCTTGTAGGCAGAGTGAATGCACCTGTTTTTTCATTTATGTTGCTAATCGAGCCTAAATATAGTAGCTTTGGTGTTAATTTGGCAGGTAACCAGCACCTGCTCAGGTGTGATGAGATGTGGAAGAAATTGCTGCTGCATTACAAGAATTGTGGTGCTCTTGTTGACGTTGCGGATTTTCCACGAAAACAACACTGATGACGATGATGATGATGACGGCTGTGATGACATATTGGATTACCTACTGCAGTTAATGGTGTAACCCAGTTATATCACGAATATATTTAAGCATATCATTGTTTTGTTTCAAATACATATTAACATATTATCAATCTTAGTGATTGATTTACGCTGCAGCGATTGACAACAGTTCCATGCTACTTTCTCTGGTGTTTGAAAAGTTTACAAACTATCATGACATGATCATTATGTTTACATAATAAATTATAAGTGAGCAAACACTGGTGTGTGCTTCTTTGGTTTACACTGCTCAGTCATTGCACAGGCTATACATCTTCCTAAAACATTTGTAATGAGTTAAGAACGCACGCTCGTTCCTTTGCGAAGTAGCAAACTCGATCAATGTTCAAGACCTCATAGAAACTTATTAGGTATGATACATTAAAGGCTGTAATATTGGATTTTAAAAACAATCAAATTGGATTTCAAAAAAAAAAAAGCCGCCCTCGTTGATGAGGGAACAATGTCAGATGTTACCAAATCATCATCATCATCATCATCATCATCATCATCATCATCATCATCATCATCATCATCATCATTATCATCATCATCATCATCATCATCATCATCATCATCATCATCATCATCTACAACGCTGATGATAATCAGCCGTTACTAGCAATCAGTACCTGCTTAACGACTCTCACGGGAAGTAACCAGTGACACCGGAAGTGTCCCGTTACTACTCCCTCTATTAAATGTTCCGATCACAGTAGATCGTCAAATGTTGCATGCTTGTCTTTGCGTCATGCATAATCGGCCATGAGACGACGTAAATGAACAGTATCTCAGCCTGTCAAAACACATGTTGTAGGCAAATATATTCCATCACCAGTGTGTACAAGAATATTCGTAATGTAAGAATATATAATCAATTTTAATATATCAAGGTTATCAACAGGTGATGTATGCAACAAAGAAAAAGAACAAGAAAGTTCCAATGATTTATGGAGGAAACGAGACAAACAGTAGGAGACTGAAATTGAATTATTTAACAGCAATCAGTGATAATTTGGTAATTTAAAGCACAATTAGAGAAATAAAAGCAATGATGAATTAATTGCAGAAACGCTTTTTCTGGTATTCTGCAGTGTATGATAACAACAACTAGAGTCAATATTACCGCGCTAAAGAAATTTATATCACAGAATTCATAACCCGACAAGATGCTACGATTGTTGACTACTGCATAACAACAATAAGGTGATCGTGTACGGCCTCTGGTTTAACAGACATTGAAGTCGTTGTCGACGGATGCGCCCTCACAATGTCGGCCGTCCGCGCTTGGGGCGGGGGCGTCACAGCTGCGTACGCGTACCTTGAGGCGGACGTTGGGGTAGAGCGGTGACTCAGTACAGCTACTCCAGTCTCCCCAGGGACCCCATCCACCATCCACTGCACGACAGTGATCATAGAGTTACCGTATGAAAGCTTAAAAGGAATTGATGAAATTATAATATCTAATCTATTTCCATTTGTAGCAGCATTGAGACTAATAGTTATGTCTAGGCAAAGCCACGGTGAGTACTTGCTTGGCAATTTATATTAGTATATTTGTTATAAATGTACGCTGCAGTGTTGATACGTAATACAATATCACTCGTGTACATCTGCTCTACGATTACCTCTGTTGATTGTACACGATTACCTTTATTGGGTACACATGTTGGGGTTTGGTCTTTGAGGACACAGGAGCCAGTGGCTAGATCACAGCCAGGGCTGTTAGTGATTCGGCTGCCTACCGTCTGAGATGCCGGCTGGCAGGCGTGGTGTACGGTACAGTCCTTGTTGTACCAATGACTACCAGGCTGAAGGCAGCATGCATCAATTCATTCATTAATTCTTCGTTCATTCATTCTTTCATTGTTCCTTTATTCATCCATTTATCGTTAGTTTATTTACTCATTAATGAATTCATTTTTTCTTTATAACTTTGGGAACTGACCCTTTCTTTATTCCAAAAGCTAAGTGTCATGCTATACCGTCGCAAAACGATTGAAAGAGGTATGCGCTCGATTTTCTCATTCACCCCAAATTGATGATTAAAAAAATACCTGGTGATATGTATGATTAGAGTCCAAGCAGCCACACAGTTGCGGTTCCACGCATGTGCCCTCGTCACTTAGTAATCGCCCAGGTGCACAGCCGCAGCCGTTCAAATGTGAGAGCTGGCAGAACCGCGGCGCCATAGGATCCGCGCAGGTCGCGGGGCATGACGGTATACTCTCCTGGTAATACTGTCCAATAGCACATCCGGGTCCTGACACAAACAGTTCGGCATGTATATTAGATTAAGGTATTATGGTTGTATGATAACTGGTTAGGATTATTCGTTATTATTGTTGTATGAAAACAGGTTATTGTGTTGTTGGATTATGGTTATTGAGGTTGTATGATAACTAGATCGGATTATAAGTTATTGCAGTTGTACGATACCTGGTTATTGCATTGTAGGATTGTGGTTATAGCGGTTGTAGTATTATAAGCTATTGGGGTTGAACGACTACTGATTATTGTGGTTGTATGATCACTGGTTATCATTGTTGTATGATTACTGGTCATTGTGGTTGTACGATTACTGGTAATTGTGGTTGTACGATTACTGGTCATTGTGGTTGTACGACTACTGGTCATTGTGGTTGTACGATTACTGGTCATTGTGGTTGTACGATTACTGGTCATTGTGGTTGTACGATTACTGGTCATTGTGGTTGTACGACTACTGGTTATTGTGGTTGTACGATTACTGGTCATTGTGGTTGTACGATTACTGGTCATTGTGTTGTACGATTACTGGTTATTGTGGTTGTACGATTACTGGTTGCATTGGTTGTACGATTACTGGTAATTGTGGTTGTACGATTACTGGTCATTGTGGTTGTACGATTACTGGTAATTGTGGTTGTACGATTACTGGTCATTGTGGTTGTACGATTACTGGTAATTGTGGTTGTACGATTAATGGTTATTGTGGTTGTACGATTACTGGTAATTGTGGTTGTACGATTACTGCTTATTGCGGTTGTACGATTACTGGTCATTGTGGTTGTACGATACTGGTCATTGTGGTTGTATGATTACTGGTTATTGTGGTTGAGGGAGTATTGGTTATATTAGCTGTATGATTACGGATTGTTTTTATTGCCAGTTCAATATGGTAAGTTACTCACGGCACTGTGCTTTGTCCAAGTAGGTGACGTCATGACCCAGAGACAGACACACCTGCGCTGTCGCCGCCAATATCCTGCAGGCTGCGGCGTGCGCAGCTATCCCATCATGCTCCAGCGAGTACACGTCATAACGGCAGCTGGCGTGGTAAGCCGAGCGCACCTGACAAACACACAATCATCCCGTTACCGCGAGGAGATATGTTCATACGGGATCTGGAGGGTGCTCATTCATCAGACAAGGAGAGGTTATATTTTGCGTGTTTAAAAGTACCTGCTGTTCGAGGTTAAGCCAGCATTGGTAGAACGGGCCCTGAAGAATGAAAGGATGAAGAAGACCACAAAGATGCGCTGAGTTGTCCACCTCGGTCTTCCATGACGGCTGGGGTTGGTGTATCTGCTGCTTCAGCTCTGCCGAGGAGGGATGCTGGCATCTGGTGACAAGGCAATCGCATTTGATGGTAAACATGGGACAATAGGTTATAAATTGCAGTACTCACGATGGTTTGAGGTCTACACAGCTCACTTCACGAAAGCCTATTGGCCTCACAGGGTAGCGACTTGCTCTGAGCATAACAAAATGTGACCACCTTCATCGATAGGTGACTCATACATACACATCCTCAAGCAGGGAGGTCACTGGGATTTGCCAATCTCTGTTAATTTCGTCGCCGGCACTCTCGTTGTTGTTCTCGTCCGTAGTTGCCCCGGGGATCGAGCCACAGATGCCGCATAGCTTGTCGGAGTGGGTAACAGGCAAACATATCTCGGCTGCGCTGTCGTCCAGTCGAACCAGGAGGTTGTGTGTTTGAAGGAGAAGGAAGTAGGGAGTGCGTGTGATGGTCATGTCGTCCAACTCGATAGGGGCGCTGCTTGGCTCCTCGTCTACCTGGGGGGAACAATACGACACACAGATAACACGATGGTGCCACCAATGCTTCTGGACAAGCTAAGGTCAGCTAATATGTCAAATGTTTTATTATCCATCTCAGCACCAGTAAGTATTGATGATTTAAAAGATGGTCGTGATAATTTATATCAAAGAAATCAATACCTCAATGCGACCTCCTTTTATGAGGTCCACTTTATGGCCAGCGAGCTCAATGGAGACTTCGTGCAAGGAGGACATTCTTGATTGGTCGGGTTGAAGCGGTGTGTTGACTGCCGTCACAAGGAAATGCTCGAAGTTGGTGGAATTGGGACAGGTGCCCGTCAGCTGGTAGCGACATGCTCCCATGAAGTCGACAGCCATACCAGTGAAGGTGAGGTAATGAGGATCTCCCCAGGCTTTACAGCAGGTCACCTCTGAGAAGCATTAGCGAGACAGTCGTCATTCAGTCACTCCGAACTATTTAGAGGAATTAACCTCAACAAAATTACTCCTCATTATTCGTCATTCGGTCATTTAAATCTTTGATTTAATGAACAAATATAATCAAGGATGAAATAATGTAGAAATTTTCTCAACAAATTAACTAAGCAATAATTAGACGTATGAAAATTTCAATTGAATGATTCGAGTCAGTCGTCTCCTCACGACAGTGTCCAGGAATTCATCACTTGATATGATAGAAGTACGAAGTGAGGTGAAGCACCTGTTTCACAATGTTTCCCAATGAAGTTCCATGGACATCGACACTTGCCAATGGAAGGTATACAAGTCCCTCCATTCATGCAGTTACACTCTGCAACATTTCAGTCATGACATCCTTGGTTAGGTATTTTAATTAAGTAGTGAGCAAGCACATGCCACTCAATGCTAATTTGCAAGTGAGATACCGATTGTGCTTACCGCATTGGCAGGTAACTTCGATAGTGTGCTTACAATATTGGCAGGTTACT
This sequence comes from Urechis unicinctus, assembly GCA_034190875.2. NCBI lineage: Eukaryota > Metazoa > Annelida > Polychaeta > Xenopneusta > Urechidae > Urechis > Urechis unicinctus. Next base: position 12,849,488 of record CM067345.1, on the reverse strand, counting down.
TCGATGGTGTACTTACCGTATTGGCAGGTAACTTTGAAAGTGTGCTTACCGTATTGGCAGGTAACTTCGATAGTGTGCTTACAATATTGGCAGGATACTTCGATGGTGTACTTACCGTATTGGCAGGTAACTTTGAAAGTGTGCTTATCGTATTGGCAGGTAACTTCGATAGTGTGCTTACAATATTGGCAGGCTACTTCGATGGTGTACTTACCGTATTGGTAGGTAACGTCGATAGTGTGCTTACCGTATTGGCAGGTAACTTCGATAGAGTGCTTACCGTATTGGCAGGTAAGTTTGCCATTCTCCTTGATGCACTGAGCGTCACCAGGACATTGGTATGGCTTGGTCATTACCATGGCTTGTTGAATCCCAAACAAACACTTGTTCAGCGCCCCGCAGTCGTGAGAAAGCCATTTGGTGTTTAACTGAGATACAGAAAATATTGTTGTGTTTTAGATACAATATTGAGAAAATCTCATAATAATATCCGAAACTTCATAGCGTGAGTGCAATGAGCATTTTCCTGTCCTGATGTGAGCTTCTAGACATTTAACTGACCCACAAATATATTTTAACAGTCATCGACCAAATTTTGGAATTTGTTGAATAATTCTGAATAATTCTCCTTAAGTTTACGTACGGAATGATAGTGTCCGTCGCCTGGAACACAGCCGCACTGGGACCTGGGCAAACATCGAGTCCCTGACAGCACCGTACCCCATGGACATATACATCCCTCTCCAAGCAGCTCATCATAGAGTGTAGTGGACCTTGAGGAACATGAGGGCGTTGTCGCTGGCACTAGCATACCTGCCTCCATCTCAGTGGGGCACTCAAGCTCTGCATTGTGGGATACGACCGATAGAGCGTTATGATAATATCACCATAATGAGAATGAACACAAATCAAAGCGTATCGTTGTGATCTCGACGCATAACGTTTTAGAGATTATCATTATGACAGGGAGCAAACGGGCTTTTTACAGCGTTATGAAAAGAGAAACCATGGGCCAAATTAGAGTTATTGGCCCTGTGCGTGACAAAGCCATTGTGATATGTATTGGTTATCTAGATAAAAATAATCCTTTTGGCAAGTTCCTGTGAGCTGATATGGCGTAGACATTGTTAAGTGGAACAGATCGCCCCTCACCACATCCAGTCTTCCAGCGCCAGTCAATTACGGGAACCCCTGCTACAAATCTACACTCTTCTGCAAACGTTTCAATCACGCCACAGGTGCGTGGTGAGTGACTCAAGTGAGGCATGTCAGGTGTGCTGGTTGCTGATGCTGCGGAAGCAGCCACGAAGACGCACGTCTCCAGATACATGAGTGATATGTTTCCCAGTTTGGTGATGCAGGCACTGAACGGGTTGTCTGAGAGGCTGGTGTTGAAGAGAAGGTCACAGTGGGCTTGTGTATGTAGAATGCTCGCTGTTATCTTGGACACATCAGGTATTTCATCCTCATACGGCTCCAAACACCTGTTCAGTTCATAAACAATCAAAGGGTTGATGAGTAAGCTAACAAAAAAATGCAAACTGGCAAGATCATCATTGTCTATGGGATTAGCATCACTCTGTCTTCCTATACCACATTGTTATTCGCTTCATATTGTATTTTAGTCAGTTGGGCTTTTCATTCACCCGATGTCCGACGAGTCAGTCTGCCTCCAGCTGTTGCCGACCAAGGCTGTTCTGGCAGACTTGTCGTCACCCACGTAAGCGCCGTCCCTCGTCGTGAAGTCGTCATGTTGGTTGTGGTTGTAGTTGCCGCACAATCCCTGCATAAAACCGCTGTCGAGCAAAGAGACAATGTTAAATGTGCATTTCTTCATGAATCACTACTCTTCTGTGTTAACTCCATTCATTGATTGATTCCCTACAAATTCTGATATTTTAAGGGAGAAGACGAGTCGGTAACATCGGTTATATTCGTGGCGTTTGACGGGTCGTGATTGATAAAACTGCTTTGTTACGTTGTCGATGCTATAAGACTGCCGAAGCCACCATGTTAGATTTGACCGATAATACCCCACAACGATTGAATTAAACACATATATTAGCTTGTAAGTTTAAATTATCTGTGTTAGAGTTCCCAAAACAATGACAGGATTACAGTAGAATCATTTTATCAATAAGGACGAATCTATACACGAACAAATGTCCATAAACAAACACACGTTATTGTGTATTTATGATGGGATATACTCGCTGCTTTTTGTGGTATCTGAGATTTGTAAGTAGCATCGCGCTCATTTGTATGTTCCCTTGTGATAATAGTATCGATTTATTTTGGCAAGTGGGATGACATTTTAGCAAAAGACCTTTTAATAATATGTCAGCTTTTCATTATTGAAATTTAAGATAACTGCTCCCTTCCCTTACCAGCCACCTCCCAATGCGATATGTTCACCTTGAATTAACGAAAAGCACTTCACTTTTCTCAAACATAGAAGTCATCGCTCACTCCCTAGCTTAGTCTAGTCAACGAATCTCCATATTCTTGGAGCAAAATTCACGAATCAATCATATGACTTAAACCAAATTGCATCATATGTCTTATGACGATTACTACTTGTGCTCTGTCGTGAACCACAGCTCATAAATATTGTCCCATACCTGTATTTCTGTGGTATCCGGACAGTAACTCTGCCCAAGTTGTTGATGGTGATGGTTAGTCCGAAAAACATCCGGATCCTGGCCGATGTTCCCCGGTACGTATGTATATCTACACCTTGAATGGCTCTGTGCGGCAGTTCCACGGACAAACCGTCCACCTGCATTAATAAACACTAGAGTCATATGATGTAGTTCAGCTCAGCTTTTTCTTGAGTTTGCCTTCGCGGGTGTAATAGAATAAGCGTGGTGGCGATGTGGATTTAAAATTGGGTGCTGAATGAAATTATGTGGCGTGAATATCATCGAAGGTTCGGATTCTGATTTGGGGAAGGAATTGAATTACGGGGTAAGTTTTCAAAAGTGTTGCTGGTATGGTAAGCCGGTGGTTTATTTTGTTAATGCGATGGATGAAGCAGGGTGATGGCGGCAGGGTAGGTGTTAGGGGTGAGGTTACATCGTGAGGTCGAATATAATCATTATCACAGACACTCGAGTCATAAAATGCCCCTCCTCACTTGCTTGTAGTATATATAGTCTATATATACTAGAAGAAAGGGCGTTTTGTGACTCGAGTGCCTGTGAGCATTATGACGTGACGCACGACAACCCAGTGACGTCACGGCCTCATTGGCATGGTACTCTCACGAACCTCGACGTTACTGAAGCGGTCCATTTGAATGTGGTGTCCCTTGTAAGCCACCGCCACGTACAGGGACCGTGTACCGCGCTCACTGTGTTCCTTCTTCACGTGGACGGTGAATGGCAGGAGTTTGTGTGTTGGCAAGGCGGGCGTTGTACCGGCTAACAGGTACTTACACGATCCTTCATAGTGTAACATGGCGCCGTCAAACGTCCGGTAATGGGGCTCCTCGAGAGCCACACACTGTGCACTCACGTCTGTCATACAGAACAGTAACAGTTAGTCCTTACGTCGAAGCTTAAAACCCATTGATCCTAGAACACAATTAATCTTCGTCACAGGAATATGATCATTGTGTGTTACATCTCGTGCTAGGAACTCATACATATCGGGTGTAGCAATGAACTCACTGTATTGGCAGTGTGAGCCGGCTTGGTGGACGGGACAGCGACACGTCACGTCTCCACCCAGGTACAAGCCACCGTGGCACGTGTCACACTCTGTCACACATTGCACAGTAGCAACACAAGCTGGACAAAGACAGGAGAAGAGAGATACATATATCACTGCTCAGAAATTCGTAGGTGTAGTTGTTTTCGATTGAAGATTCGTACCTGATTTTTCCCTGCACCTGGTGAAGAAAACACAATGATTCAATCAGTTTTATGACATCATTGTTTGGGTTTTTTAAAATTAACGAAATGCTGAAGTTTGATTACCAGATAAATTCTAAGAGAACACGTCGTGTACGGTATCAATAATAAGAGAATACGTCGTGTACTGTATTAATACTAAGAGAATACGTCGTGTATTGTATCAATACTAAAAGAATACGTCGTGTACGGTATCAACACTAAGAGAATACGTCGTGCACTGTATCAATACTAAGATAATACGTCGTGTACGGTATCAATACTAAGAGAATACGTCGTGCACTGTATCAATACTAAGAGAATACGTCGTGTACGGTATCAATACTAAGAGAACACGTCGTGTACGGTATCAATAATAAGAGAATACGTCGTGTACTGTATTAATACTAAGAGAATACGTCGTGTACTGCATCAATACTAAGAGAATACGTCGTGTACGGTATCAATACTAAGAGAATACGTCGTGTACGGTATCAATACTAAGAGAATACGTCGTGTACGGTATCAATACTAAGAGAATACGTCGTGTACGGTATCAATACTAAGAGAATACGTCGTGCACAATGTATCAATACTAAAGAGAATACGTCGTACGGAGAATCAATACTAAGAGAATACGTCGTGTACTGTATCAATACTAAGAGAATACGTCGTGTACGGTATCAATACTAAGAGAATACGTCGTGTACGGTATCAATACTAAGAGAATACGTCGTGTACTGTATCAATAATACTAAGAGAATACGTCGTGTACTGTATCAATACTAAGAGAATACGTCGTGTACTGTATCAATACTAAGAGAATACGTCGTGTACTGTATCAATACTAAGAGAATACGTCGTGTACGGTATCAATACTAAGTACGTCGTGTACTGTATATACTAAGAGAATACGTCGTGTACTGCATCAATACTAAGAGAATACGTCGTGTACTGTATCAATACTAAGAGAATACGTCGTGTACTGTATCAATACTAAGAGAATACGTCGTGTACTGTATCAATACTAAGAGAATACGTCGTGTACGGTATCAATACTAAGAGAATACGTCGTGTACTGTATCAATACTAAGAGAATACGTCGTGTACTGTATCAATACTAAGAGAATACGTCGTGTACGGTATCAATACTAAGAGAATACGTCGTGTACGGTATCAACACTAAGAGAATACAATCGTGTACTGTATCAATACTAAGAGAATACGTCGTGTACGTCGTGTACTGTATCAATACTAAGAGAATACGTCGTGTACTGTATCAATACTAAGAGAATACGTCGTGTACGGTATCATTACTAAGAGAATACGTCGTGTACTGTATCAATACTAAGAGAATACGTCGTGTACGGTATCAATACTAAGAGAATACGTCGTGTACTGTATCAATACTAAGAGAATACGTCGTGTACGGTATCAATACTAAGAGAATACGTCGTGTACGGTATCAATACTAAGAGAATACGTCGTGTACGGTATCAATACTAAGAGAATACGTCGTGTACGGTATCAATACTAAGAGAATACGTCGTGTACTGTATCAATACTAAGAGAATACGTCGTGTACTGTATCAATACTAAGAGAATACGTCGTGTACGTATCAATACTAAGAGAATACGTACGTCGTATCTGTATCAATACTAAGAGAATACGTCGTGTACTGTATCAATACTAAGAGAATACGTCGTGTACGGTATCAATACTAAGAGAATACGTCGTGTACGGTATCAATACTAAGAGAATACGTCGTGTACTGTATCAATACTAAGAGAATACGCCGTGTACTGTATCATTACTAAGAGAATACGTCGTGTACTGTATCAATACTAAGAGAATACGTCGTGTACTCTATCAATACTAAGAGAATACGTCGTCGTGTACGGTATCAATACTTACTCCGTTTTGTTGTGCTTGACTTCTGATAGCATCCAACTCGTTCCCATGGCGACGCCAGCATCCTCATGTAACCCCTGCACGTTATGACCACACGCATTGGTCATATCGTTGTCCGCAGTGAAGTCCATGTTGCCACACAAACCCGACAGGTAGCCACTGCAACAAACTCTTTTGTTAGTTTTATCGGGTTTTAGGCAACAAACTGTTTCCGCAGCCTAATTGCGATCCCCGGCTGCTGGGAACAGCAATCCAACAGTCCTCATCTTCAAGTTAATTTATCATCGTTAATCTCGCAAACATACCTGTAATATTCGGCCACCGTGATTTTGACGTTGTAGTAACCATCGTAGGTCACAGTGAGACCGAAATCAGTGATCATCATGACCCGGACGCCATCCTGTAATATAAGCGCGTCCTTGACCTGTGTGACGTCATCGGAGACCGCTCTGCCGTTCACCTGAAACCAGTAGACATTGTGAATTGGTGTTGGTCAGATGAGCAGGCATGGCTCAACACTGTCGGTGGAATAGTCGGTGTACAGTACGAAGGTTGGTCTTTATAGAACCAGCATGCACTGGCATTTATTCAATGAATACTACAAAGATTGTGCTAAGTATAACAACAATAATTATACTTTTCTTTAGTAATTACACAAATATATTAATTTCACGAATTTATTGAATATGCATACCATGATGACAAAATCTGGTCGTAGGTATATTTCAGTTGCTCCATAAAGTATGTTGACCGAGCGGGACCGTCTGTGGTCCCCTGCACCCAAATCATCGCCCTCCACGTACACATTGAACTGGATGAAGTGGAGTGGAATGACGTCACTGGTTCCTGTCAGTAGGTAGCGGCACGGTCCAGTGAAGTCGTATTCAGCACCGTCAAAAGTCCGGAAGCCCGGGTCGACCTTGGCCTCACACAAGCCGATCACCTCTGCAGCGGGGAGGGAAATATCGTGACTGTCAGTCGAATTGCCGTAGAAAGTAATAGATTTTAGTGCAGATTGATTGAAACATGACATGATATCTCTTTAACACAGACACCTGAGTTTAATCGCATCGATTTTCAACATGTTGATCATATCAAGTTCTATGTAATGTTCTGATGAGATCATTATTGGGGAAGACACGTGTTTGGCAGCCGTTAATTTCCCCTCGGTGCGATTCTTTGATTGGTATTGGGGATCAGATAGACGGCCATCAACGGATATTAGCGTGGATAAGTAGCGGAAGTTGGACGGTTAGTCTCACCGTGTTGACAGCGCTGTCCCGTCCGGTGTTCCGGGCAGTTACATACGCCCAGGTTGGGTACGCAGATGCCGCCCGCCTCGCACTCACACTCTGTAAGGCAACACTGCTAATTATAGTGCCACAAAGCGAGAGGACATAGGGCATGTTTTGCAAATATAAACAAAAACCGTTACTAAATGTGAGTGCATGCCAAACATGATGTCGACATGGTTTCAAATTTTTACAGTATAAATCTAACATCAGGGACGTTAATAGTTACCATCACGCCGGAAGCACCTGTATAACGAATGGAATAAAACAACATATTAAATTAAAATGCAACGCTTCATTCGTTCTCGATAATGGCACTAACGAGCGGTGTTTATAAGTTATACAAGCGGTTGAAATGAGTTACTTGGCCACCTGGTGTCGATGGGGTCCGCAACCTGCCAGCTATAGCCGGCAGCTGGTGCTGCGCGTTGACCTAGGTGAGACACGTCCTCCCCTTGCCTGTTCACCATATCATCCGACCAGATTCCGTTCAGGTTGCCACATAGACCCTGCATGCCTTTCCTGTCCCAAGCAGACAGACACTCACTGAATCGGTTGTATTATTACTGACATTTAATTAGCCTTCGTATTTCGTTGACAATTTGCGTCAACAAATTGGCGTTAAGATGATTCGATAATTTGGTGAATCATCCACTGCAGATACATGTATAAATTGACCATGACAATAAAACATATTTCTGTGGCGAGATGGGTTGAGTCACTAACCCGATATATTGGTGAGGAAGCTGGATATGTACATAGTTGTCTCCGTCGTATCCCAGAGTGATGCCGCCGTGACTGGTGCGCAGGCTGACGTGATTGGCTCCCGTCGGGATGAGCTTCACGTATCGGGTGTTAGTGTAGTAGTGAGTGGAGGGGAGCTGTGATGGAAGTACCTCCGTCCCGTTCACCTGTGCCATTATATACACATCACACGACTATATCAGTAATTTTATCGGGGCGATTTTTGTTGTTGCTGCTTTTAACAAAATATACCGTCAATACATACGACGATAAAAATAGGTTATGATTTTTGCTTTCCATTAATATCATAGACGAAAATGGATGTTTAGAACGCAGACGCTGGAACGACCATGTCAGTATCTATATATAGATCCCGTCCCGCGCTCAGAGAGTTAACCCTGGGTTCCGAGCGTGTAATGAAGCGCGGAAGGGAGTGATGACTCGCAAGACGTACCATATAGACGCTGTCCCTGTGTATGGTGATAACGAGAGCCTCGTCGGTACCCTGCTGTCCGACACGAAGCTCAATGTACTCCACCCTCTGCCCTCCTCTCTCTTTTTTTACGAACACCTCAAATGGAATCAACTCCTCGCCCCCTTGTCCACCTATGATCGCCTCTTCTTCCTGCCACATGGGGGGCGTGGAGGCCAGCAGGTACTTGCAATCTCCTTCGAATTCCACGGATCGCCCGTCAAACGTGTTGTAGATGTAGGGCTCTGTGTTTGTATGGCAAGTGAATACTTGCGTCTCTGGAAAGAGAAGGCGTGCAAAGATTGTTTGATAGTGACTAATTAACATAATCAGGAAAATGTTAATATAATGCTGCAGCACGATGGCAACGTTGATTAAAGAATATAACACTCGCTCTTTTGGACCAAGTGGAGCTTGCGCTCCCTCTTGGTTCTCGAAGATGGCATTTCCAATGTAGAAAATTCGATGGTAAAACCTTACCTTCACGATGTCAACTTGATTTAGCAAGTCTAATTTAATAAGCAATCAGTATTATGTATCGCATTAGAGTCTCAGGAATCGCAACAACTTGTAAATATGCATAATCGCCTAAAATGTGCGAGGCGATAATTTTTTTCCGACTAAATTCCAATATGGCGGCGAGATTGCGCAATGTAAGTCGGTTGGATACGGACTTGTTATGATGATGAATAAAGGAGAGGAAAAGACAATTAGGTCGGAAAGTTATAAGGTATAAATCAAGTATAAACTAACTCACATTTGAAATGTATTATCAGGCAGATGATGGTATGATAACAAAATTAGCAAATTCCGCGCGGTCGTTTACGACAACGTCATTCAAAAGACCAGTTGTTGACAACCACCAGAGTGGAATTTCGCCAAAAAGCTAGGAATTATGCGAATATCAAGTGTTCTCCCGGATATTGGTAAAAAAAACCCACCATAGCAATTACATTCAGTCAATACTCTCACCGTTGGTGGCTTTAAATTCTTCTCAGTACGTATTTTTAACGTGATGATAAATTAAGCATGTTTGTCAATGTACCGATAAACGGTGGGTTTTCCTGTTAGACCAACAAGGGAGTGCCCGATCGACTGTTGGTCTGTTGGGCTATATAACATCAGTGGCATTTATGTAATTGTGTATTACCAGATGTTGGATACGTTTGTTTTGACAGACTACCTTTCTCGTGGCATCCCGGGGCTTCCGATGCATCCCGCTTCCGCCTACTGGAGTAGCTGGACGGATCCACGCAGATGTACTCCACCCCAAGCGTCTCGTGACCACATTGGCGATCCACGCTGTAGTCCGATGACACGGTGTTACCATTGTTACTGTTGCCTTGGTAACAATAGTCACGGGAGGAGCATTGTCGCGTCACTTCCGTTACAGTCGTACCGAAGCCAGTGCTGGTCATAACGGCATATTCACACACGGGCTGTGGGACAGAAGGGAACAGCGGCAAATCACACATTGAGGCAGTTATAGTCGTAGAAAATAAATTTATGAATTGCATATTTTATGTGAATAAATGAGTGAGTTGAACGAGAACTTACGTCTGGTATGAGACAGGGTTCATACGAGCCGTGTGCCCAGCAATCGCCATCCGAGGAAGCCTTGATACACGTCCAGCAAGCCGGCGCCTCACCCAACTCGGCGCTACACAGAGCCTCGGAGAAACCCGCCCAACCTTGACGGGAGGCAGACCAAGTACGCTATTAGCTATTTGCACAGCATCCAACGTCAGCTAAGCAGAGGCCAGTTCAACTGACATTTTAATCAGTTTGTGAAGAGCATTGAACATCGATAAAATGGTGAATTCGAACATTCAATGATTTCTACATAATAAGTTTATGTTAGACAAATACAGCTGCCAAAAGCCAATAAATGTGCGATCTGCTTCCAATTCATTCAAGTGGTTTAACAAGATAGTAAATGAGAGCGCAAACAATACAGCAGATTTTTAAATATAATTTATTCCATGGGCATGCTTGAATAGAAGTAATCTCCTGATGTATAGAGCATGCAACGGATAGCATGATACAGCATGTACGTAAAATGGAGGGCGAGTGGTCGACCGTGCGGCTGGAGGGATTGATGAAATAATTAGTGTCAGAGTAAGCCACATCAGGTAAGTCAATGCATCACAGCAGGTAAGTCAATGCATCACAGCAGGTAAGTCAATGCATCACAGCAGGTAAAGAGAGAAGACAAAAACCATCGTAAAATAACACAGTCAGGCACGATGGTTTATGTTTATGTATCGATGAATTCATACAAAAGTGATCGATTAAAGCTGAGCTCATTTAACACCAATATCATAAAATACATACCGGAACCGGATCCGTCTGTCTCTCCGGAACCGTCCCCGGACTCGCCCACCTCCCATTCAGTCACGGATTCGCTCAGATCCCGCTTGCTGCGTTGACGGGGTTCGCTGAGATCGCATTGGTTTCCAGCTCGACAGCTATATCTATGCGCGAGGCAGCGGACTCCAAGCTTGTATGACATCCAAAGGGATCGTCTCCGGGACAAATTGTGTTCTCTTTACTTGTCATAGACGCTATTGCTAAAACAGGCGGGGAAATATACGTTGCGCTGTTACATCGACTTTTTTGTTGGAGTACATCAGTTTGTGAAATATCTATTTCTAACACATGCAAAAAGGCACACGGTCACTGTTGCTGATGGAATCTTTCTATAATTGGTGTAGAATAGATGTTTCATGGTTTGAATTGATTTATACACCTGGACTGCAGAAGTAAGTTTGTCCTGCCGCGCCGTAGTCGCAGTATGAACAGACTTTATGGCCATCTCGGTTCTGGCAAATGGCAGCAGAAGCGCCAAGTGCTGCCTCGCCCTCGACGCCACACTGCGTCTTCACCCCGCAGCGTCTGGTCACTCCTGCCACAGCACTGCCCACGTAGGTGACCGCCGTCTCACAAACAGGCTGAATCAATAAACAGTATACCAATCATTGAACAGTGAATTGGTGGTAACAGACCCTATATATTCCTCCATATGTCCCGGGTAATACTCCATATCATTAATGAGAGTCCAGCAGACTCACCTGGTCTCCGGTACAAGGCTTAAACTCGCCCACCATGTGGCAGTGCGTCAGTGATGAGGCGTCTGTACACGTCAGACACTGCAGGGTCTCGTTCGCCATGAAGTCACACACATCTGACACCGAACATCACATTAACTTACGTAGCCTCTTATCGCATTCCCGTCCTCGATATATTTTTTATATGGGTTTTATGCGCAAAGACAATACCCTTTTATTTTTAAATGTATCACAAATGTAAAGATTACACCAACGTTTTTATCCATAAAATATTCTGGTAACAACATCTATAACAAGACAGCTTTAATGAGCATTCATGTTTTCAGTAAATCTGAGGACTAACGATGTTCTTTTTGGGTCATTGGTTGGTTCATAGATATAAAAGTTAGGTGAGCAATTCGGTTAAGGTGAATCCTTTTCTTGGCTCGTGAACTATTGATTGTCAGTTTACCTGGTTTGCACTGGAAGTGGACATCAGGGAGGCCAAAATCACAATAGGAACACTTCACGTTATCGCCATCCTGTCTGCACACTGTGTTGGCCACGCCCAGTTGCACAGAGGGACAGCGCGTGCGCGACATGCACTTCCGGTTGAAAGACTTGTCGCGTCCGTTGGTTTTTGTTATCACCTCCGAGTGGCAAGCAACCTGTTCAAAATTAAAATACATTCGAGAAGTAAATCACAATATGCTATGTCTGTATTCAATCTCGAAAGCTAAGTTATTGGGAAAAGATAAGGGTCAAATATTGATTTTCTATGGAATCAACCGACCTCTTTTCCTGCACATTCTTGAAACGTTCCCTTCAAAGCGCAATCAAAAAGGCTAGTGGCGCCACTGCATTCTAAACACCACAAAGACTCTCCGGCAGCTCTGTCGCATGGTTCTGCATGGACAATTCAAATAACAACTTAAACGAATTGGTTACGATCAATTAGGAAAGAGCAATAGAAGTCGTATATCTAAATATGAGAAATTAGTACCGATTGAACAAATGATTTGACTTTTACATACAACATTTATATACCTGCCGAACATTTATAGCTCTGGTCTTTCTCGCCGAATTCACAGTAGGAGCAAGATTGGTCAAGTCCACTACAGATCATGGAATCAGGGCCCAGGGAATTGGATTGGCACGACGTTCTATTCTGGCATGCACGGGAATAAATCATTGAGTCCACGAATCCCGCTTGTCGGCTCCGTACTTCACACACCGACTGCAACAATACACAATAACTGCTCGGTAAAATGTAAATAAAGAAGCTGAACATTACTTAACAATATAGCATCTGTAGTATGTATTTGACGGCCTTGATGTGATTATTACATTTGGGTGAGGGCACTTCTTGAAGGTTCCAACTTGTCGACAGTGCGTTGCATTGTGGGCCGCGTCACATGACATACACCACAGCGCCTCCTCGTTAGCCTCGTCACATGGGTTTTGTTCTGCGATACATAAACATTGAATATGGGTCGACCAATCAAGCGACGCGTTATACCCAAGTCACCATTAGTTTGCGACTGATTGGCGAGAAGTTCTAGGAATTTTACGGACGCCTTGTGCTCCTCTCTCCGCCAGCAGCTGGCAAGACACATTTCCGGAGGGTGGGGGGGGGGGGGGGGCGGGCACCACCAGAGATGAACTTTAGCAACCAGCTCTCAGACACAGACCCCTTCCGCCATCGGCCTGACGGACTCGTTCTCAGAGGTACTGACTGGCCTCACCCGCCGGTACCATGGACAGCGGGCCTAGTCGTACAACCAGTCGGATAGCAAGGAGGATCAGGACAAGAGCATGTGTGGACTACTGTTGTTTTCCCATGTTTTGTAATTAGCATGTTCTTTTTTAATAAAGACATGTCTTGTACTTATGTATGTTTTCTGTTTTCTAAATACAATAAAAGCCCTAAGTAGCTTGAAAGCAGTATAAGGAAAAAGGAATAAATAATGTTGTAAAAACAATTGCAAGAATAAAAACAACAACAAACAATAGACAAAATGATAGCTTAATTTGTTTATGTATATTTTTTATGAATTGACAAACGGCTGCCGTATCACGGGGCACTCGACAGGCACACTACAGATGCCCGTCCGGCGGCCTTCCAGCCTGAAAGAACAGGCAGGCACCGTGCCGGATACCACCGGGGTATCTCAGGGACATCGGACGAGTGCATGGCAGACACCGGCCGATAAGCGGGGCACTTTTAATTGTAACTGTAACCGCTCTATCGCACGATATTTCGCCGACCTCTACACGCCAGCCGATCCGTAGAAATCGCACATACCACCCGGGCTCCGCTTTAATTGTGACTTAGGTATTGCGAGACGGCATCATTTTCAACATAGCCTATCATTTCTGAGAAGCATCGGGGGACAATTTAAGTTGAATGGAATGTTCGTCACCAAAGCGACATCAGAATTTGAATTAAACAATAAACATAATATAGGTATTGTGAGGGTCGGGGGAGGGGGTAAGACAAGAACAAATAGGGCGTTTTGTCGACCAACCTGCCGGAGTAGGGACTGTGCAGCCATAATCCTCGTTCTTCACGCCCAAGTCGCAGTACTTGCAATTGAGAGCATCCTTATGGCCAGTACACATCTTTGGCTTGCCGAACAGAACCCGTGTAGATTCACACTGGGAGCGCAGGCTACATCCACGCGAGTATCTCTTCACCTGGCCCGCCTGAGTCTCGTGTGTTGATACTTCACATGAATACTGAACCACCAAACATCAATGTCTCTTTTAATGAAAATAACTAGGGGAGGTATTCCTCACCCCAAAAACCACAGTGAATACCGTTACGGAAACAGCCTCCCGTTTGCCAACAACTTATCATTAATTTGACGTCTCCAATCTGCCTGAGAAGCTTGTATGATGTTTGCGTCATGAGGAAATTATCGACAGGTGTAAATATAACAATTCAGTGTCAATGTAACATGATATACGTGAGGGCTGAATATTTAACCAAATGATCACCAGGATAATCGTGCTTTCCAGAAGTTAAACTAATAATTAAGGGATAAATGAAACGACTGAACATGAAGGCTGACCTTAGCGGAGGGACATTCGACCAGCGTGCCTGTCGTTCTGCACTCCTCCTCGCTGGCTACATTAGTACACGATCGACACCATACGGTCTCGCCTGCCGCCTCATCACACGGGCTCATCCCTACAAGACAACCATATAAAGGCTTTTGTCTGAACAATGGAATAAACTACTGCTCTTTTACAGCGCGTTCTACAATGATGTGATATCGGGACGTGATAGATGAGGATGATTGCGATGCTTGGGCAGCGCTAACTTGGCACAAACCCGTTATCCACCTGCTGACCCATAGAGTCACATGGTCCCCAGTCATATTGGGCATGTTTACTGAGTTGCGTATAGGTAAGCATACGTCAATCACTTTAAACCTTACAAATGCATGTACAAAATTCATTTATTATTGAACTGTTGTTGCTCACCTTCGCTGGGGGCAGCTACTGCACCACAAAAGTAATCGACTCCCTCCTCTCCGAACTCACAGTATGTACACACAGCCTTTTCGTCAATAACGTCACAATACTTTCCGGGCGGACCCAGGCCGGAAGTGACGCAGGCTGCTCTTGTGTGACACATGCGCGAGAAGAGGTACACCTCGTCATCTTGTTCGACGGTGAACACTGCGCATATGGACTACACACGGACATAAATATGTCACATCATCGGCTGCATGGGTTCGTTTTTTAAAGAGAAATACGGAATCGAATATCAACGGTATGGGTTGTCGGAATACTAGAGGTCCCCAAATTCAACATCGTTTTAAACCCATTTAATGATGCATCCCGTGCAGTTGTACAGTGCGTCAAACATTATATTGGTATTGACAGAACCAGTGCCATAGAAGACGCTCTCTACCTGAGCAGCTGAGCAGGGAACCAGTGTGCCGTTCTCCTTGCATTCAGCCTCAGTTGCAGCATTAAGACATGTCAGGCAATGCAATGGTTCATCCTCAGAGCATCCTGGCAAAAACCAATCCATAAGCTATATCTTAGCTTTGTGGTTATGGGCTCAGTGGGTGATTTATATGCCAATACACAACTCCAAAAATAGATGATGCAATAAGTAAACATCAGACGGATTCTTAGTAAATTCACCGAACAGGAGTGAAGAAGTACACACCTTCTTGTTGTAACGGCGATTCCTTGTCTTGATGAAGCTGCTCCCTTCCGATATCTCCAGTATTTAGATCTATTTAGTACACATTAAAAGGACACATATTTTAAGAATTTAAGCTCACCCATAAGGATGCCTTGCTTATGTACAAGGCAGCGGTCGGGGTATTACTGAAATAAATGTCCAAATACTTCTGACCCTCATATGCCTCTTTCTTTCACGAGCAAAAAGTCATCTTATTGCCCCCAGTCAAATCGTACACACACACACACACACACACACACACACACACATACACACACACACACACACACACACACACACACACACACACACACACACACACACACACACACATATATATATATATATATATATATATATATATATATATATATATGTATATATATATGTATATGTATATTTATTTATATATATGCCAATAAATATTTATTTATATATATACATTTATACATATATTTGTATATGAATATATATATATATTTATATACATATATATGTTCATATATATGAGTATAAATTTACATATGTATACAGGCATTGCGCTTGTCTCCTTCGCGGCGAGAAGCTGACTTGAGTCATTGATTCTTTTGACTTTGCCCCAAGGAACCGCGCTTTCATTTAAGGGTCCTTTGGTTTGCCTGTGCACCCCGAAGTGCGGGTGATAAACCGCATTGCTCAAGTTGGGAAAAAAGCTACGATAAACACCTTGTGCAAATAAATTGATCACCCCAGTCTTTTAAGTTGGTCGCCACTGAAAAAGTGGAAATCGATCGGTGATGATGCGTGCACATGACTGTGCTAATATTGCTGATGCGAGCGTCTGGAAATACGCCTCCCTCTTCTAGTTTCTCGTGTGTAAAGTCTTTATAAGACTCGAGTGCCTGTGCAATGTGCGATACCCCCACCCCACTATATTTTAGACCAAAACAAACAATAAGACACCTATCCGAAAAATGCACGGAATTATATTGTAAGTAATTCGAACCGAATATAGCTTAGAGTGTGTCGCCGCTTCAATGTTTAATGATGATAGCAGATCTTTCAAAACAGTCTGCTCCTCTGCGGATAAAAGACATATGAACGCTGCTCAATGGCGATTCACTTTCATGTATTAGGAATATATGATTTCTGAAAATCTGGTTGAACTATCTGATAGAACTTTGCTGCATTGATTTTCCCCAAAACAACTCGTACAAGAAATAATTGACATCATACGATACACATAATTGACGAAGAGAAAGCTGGTCTGCGTTCGCAACCCGAACTTGAGTGGTTCGGTCTAAGCAGATGCTACGGTCGCGGTTGTAGAGGCAGATGGTGGTAAGCATATATGACAAGGAACGCTCTACAAACACGGGATGGATGCGCGGACACACTCGCCGGAAAAACTTGTTGGATTAAGTGTGGTCGATCTTCGTACACCAAATTCGCAGGCAGTTTTGTTTTGCTGTGGAAGAATTCTCCATTTATCTACTGCATGCGAGCTTGATGGTTGGATCATGATGGTCAGGCTCAAGCGCATGTGGTAGCTGCGGATTGTTGTTTTGGGATGATGCCCTCGGATTCACTGACTCGTTAGCGGATGGAGCGGGTTGGCCACGCAGTGGTGTGTGTGGCAGGTAGGAGTTGATCACGTGTGTGTGTGGCTGGTAAGAGTTAGCCGTGTGGGTGTGTGGGTGGTGGATACGAGTTGATCACGTGGGTGTAGTTAGCCGTATGGGTTTGTATGTGGCGAGTACGAATTGGCCAGGTAAAGGGGGGGGGGGTGGATAGGGGGGGTTGGCAGCCTTGTCCAAGCACAGTCCCCATCCCTTCATCGATTTGGCCATAATCCCCCTTATAAAATCAAACCCACTATGGAAAACATACCACCCGGCCAAAATGAAGCTCCTATTGTAAATTAAACAATGCTAATTGATCCAGAATGAATCGCTAACTGTCGGTCGAAAACTATCTAGTGACAGGTGCTAGGTTAATGATATGCACGCATGTTAGTACGAGTGACTTAAATCGTATTCCTGCTTAATGGATGATCACTTCTCATGGCCTGTTTAACAATAACGCGGCCTAGCACAATACGGACGTGTTGATGGCATCAACCAATTCACAATTAGTCGGTCTCTGATTCGTGCTAAACTGGTTTGTCAAAAGCGACGTCCACTTTTAACTGCCCGGAAGTTCCCCTGTATTCCTACGTGGCTGAGGTATCTAATTGCTACACTCGCTAAATCGGCAGCCAGTGAATGTATCAGCTTACTTCAATTCAACTCGATATGTTTGTACCATCAGCTAATTAGTGTCCGTCCGTATATTCTTATCCATGTCTTTGCTACGTTGACACAAGATTTTCATCAAATGCAGACGACAACAGCTGGGCATGAATGCTAACGATTATACATTATATTTCTCTTATTGGTCAGTTTCCCAGTTGATTTCATTTTATCTGTCTTCAAAGCGCGTTAAATTTAATTGGCGTTCAAAGTTGACAATCGTTACTTTTGCAATCGCCCAGCATCATTTCGACAAAAGATTATACGGAATCAATCAAGCACTACTTCAAAACAACGAAACAAAATGTAATCAGCCTAGGCCCAGTCTAATCTTTTGAATTGTCGATGCGGCTTACCGAATATATATTTGTCGTTAGGTAGGGGTTCCTCCGCCGGAAAGACAGGAAGGGCGTCTCCTTGAAGGCTCCCATGGGTTCCCTGAGGCCCACCAGGAAGCCACAACAGCAGGAAGACTGCTGAAGTGACACAGGCCAGTGGGGACCTGGTCGAATGGTAGAGCATCACACGGAACCAGTCTAGTCAGGAACTATTCTCTCTGCGCTGCATTGATGCACTTCACAACACAACCAACATGTAAAGCTGACGGCATGGAGAGAGAAAATGTTACAGCTTAGTTCAAACACACATACAACCACCGATGACGAGTTACCTGCATACGCGAGAAAATGAATTACAACTCTAGCGCCTAACGTAGGTTTAAAGAGGGTGTTAAATAGCGATGTATAGGGATTAGGATTAGCTCTTTTGGACCAAGTGGAGCTTGTGCTCCCTCTTGGTTCTCAAAGATGGCATTTCCAATGTAGAAAAATTCGATGATAAGACCTAACCTTCACGATGTCAACTTGATTTAACAAGTCTAATTTAATAAGCAATCAGTATTATGTATCGCATTAGAGTCTTAGGAATCGCAACAACTTGTAAATATGCATAATTGCCTAAAATGTGCGAGGCAATTAACTTTTCCGACTAAATTCCAATATGGCGGCGAGATTGCGCAATGTAAGTCAGTTGGATACGGATTTGTTATGATGCTGAATAAAGGAGAGGAAAAGGCACTTAGGTCGGAAAGTTATAAGGTATAAATCTAGTATAAACTGACTCACATGTGAAATGTATTATCAGGCAGATGATGGTATGATAAAAACTTAGCAAATTCCGCGCGGTCGTTTACGACAACGTCATTCAAGTGACCGGTTGTTGACAACCACCAGAATTTGGAGTGGAGTTTCGCCAAAAAGCTAGGAATTATGCGAATATCTCGAAATTCTCCCGGACATTGGCAATTAAATTCTGTCAATACTCTCACCGTTGGTGGCTTTAAATTCTTCTCAGTACGTATTTTTAACGTGATAAATCATTCTACCGATAAACGGTGGGTTTTACTGTTAGACCAACAAGGGAGTACCCGATCGACTGTTGGTCTGTTGGGCTAATTAGGATGATTTGGAAGCCTAGAAATTACCTCCTAAGTGTCATTGACTGATTGGCACAATCGCGACGCCATACTGTAAGCCTCCGTGGTGGGACGGCTTACACGAGGTGACATACACTTAGATACGAGTAAGTAGTTAGCTATCAGAGATAGTTCAATACTGAGGCTACCCCCGCAATAGTAAAACACGTCTTGAGCTTTTCACCATGAAACACCGTACAACAAACAACTTAAATATCAAAAAGCGAAGCTGCCTTCACCTTAATGTTAAGGACCCATTGCAAAAGCCTCTTTTTTACAACCCATCGGGAGTCCCGTGCCTCATATGCCACGCCATACGCGGCAGCTTAAAGATATCGAATACAGCGGGCGGGGTCCGCTCATTTGGTGCGAGAAAAGGGGTTCTGCCAAGAATACGAAATTAATTAAATGGGCACTGTCCTCAAAGGCGACCAACCACATAACAGCAAAATCTTCAGTCGCGGAAGCAGTTCGTTTTTACTTCGCTTTCTCGTTTGCAACGTTGATGAGATGCAGGGGACCTAGCCATACGAACTAGACTTACGAGTATCTTCCCATTCCAACTGTCAGATCTACACCTGATACGAACGGGTTTGTTTGCTCACGGGGCTGCAAGGCGCACGCAACCAACGATTTGGCACAAAGTTAATTTATTTTAAATGTCCTTCTTTGCGGTAGAAAGCTGGTATGACTCGAAAAGCCTTATGACGTGTAGTGGTTACGGTTTCGCTATTCAAACTTTAGCCGTGATATGATCCTTGAAATAATCCCGCTGACGTCGGCTTTGGATGATACATTCTGAGTAAGCGAAGATTGGTATATTTGGATGAGTGGTACTGTTTTACGAGTGGTATGGTTGGATGAGTGGCGTGGTTGGATGAGTGGTAACGATTGGTCAGGGTTACGTTTGTTAAATGGAATGGTTTGGCAAGCGGTAAGGCTCAGGATAGAAGTTTTATCGAAGGGTGCTGTTGGATGAATGGTTTTCGAAAGCTCCGTGAGTAATATAACACTTAATCAATATTGTTTGACGAACGAAATGGTCTACACATTAAAACTGTTGCGGCAGGATTTGAAAATTTTCACAAATGCCATGTATTAATGTTTTTTTTTATTCAATTTTCAATTAATATACTGCTATATAGAATGAAAACGATTGCTTGGGTAGAACAAAACCGCGGGGTACAGCGCGTCTAGTTATCAATTGACCTGCTGCTGTAGCAGCTGAAAACAAGGTCGAAATTGTCAGTCATAACCAGCGCTTGGCGATTGATTTATCTAGTTTGATTGAAATGTACGATAACGTTTGGCGATAAGAACGAAGAGCGGAAGTACCCACCTTGGTCTGAAACAAATAATCCACACACCACTCGTATGAACTCAAACCCGAATAAGAAAGGCGACCTCTAGTCGAGATTAATATGGTCACTACATAACGGCTAATTTGACGTCACACGCAAATAGTTCCGGCTGTTTGTGGGGTTCCTGCGCGGTAGAGGGATGTGGGGTACCGGCCGGTGACAGCCGGCCGTGTTGAACAGCACGATTGGCCGGTCACAGATGTCGCTCTGCTGTCTATAGGTGGAAATGGGAATTTATTCAGCGCATATTATGAGAACTTATCTCTTGTAGCCCCGACAAATGCACTTCTTCACCTGCAGGCACTCGAATCTGGAAACGCCCCTCGCCTATAGTCATTAATGTGGTGGTGTTTGCTGTATGTGTGCCGTTGTACAGGGGTCGTGTCAAGATTCAAGTACCAGTTAGATTACCTTGCGAATAGCCGCCCCAAGCTTTTAAAAGCGGAGGCTTTCAATTACTAATCATGAAATCATGTTACCAATACCGCTTGGTTTATTCCAATTAAGAATAACACTTACAAAGTTATCCAGTGATTACTAATATTCGGATACTATACAGCTTGATTAACCATAAAAGGAAACATGTTAGAATTATACAGGTATATTAAATACGACTTTAATCATCTGCTTATAAAATCAAGTTACGTGACTATTAAATAGATCTTTACTTTGGTCACAGCCATAAAAGTCATTGATCCACGCTCTCGCTAGCTCCGCCCACTCGATTGGTCATTTTCCAAACCCAGCTGACCAACACCTCACTTCCACGAGCGAGTCATCAATGAGACGCATGTACCGTCAATCAAAGACACATGGCGGCGTCGCAACACGCGCCGACGGCATGAATTCAAATCGATCAAGAACTACTAACTAACGGGATATATTGTAATTGAAACCAACTCTCGTTTTCGAAACCACTACATTTTATTTGAAGGAAGTTATGATCGAAAAAGCGACAAGTTGATGATGATATTTTGTTTACAAGGCATTTTACGTCTATCGGACATATTTGACTTGGCCCATGCTCGTTCCAAAGTTCTCATATAGTCATGCGCAATTCGTAACCAGCATTAGAATGCGAGTTTCTGATCGAACCTTACTTCACAAATCATATCTGATAGTAGCATAACTAGATATGACGTGTCTGCGGAGGATATGAGATGACGGGCTGGTCGGTGAATGCCACTCATTGGAAAGGGAACACTGGCCTTATTATCATCATCTTATTTGGAACGTATAGAATGAAGACGAAAGTGATGTTGATGATTATGATGAGATAATGCTGATGATTATTATTATATGATGATGATTATTATGATGATGATTATTATGATGATGATATTATGATATGATGATGATTATTATTATCATGATGATACATTCACATGCGACTGCCGCACAGCGCGTTCGAACTCGAGACCTTGACTCTTTGAGTCGAATGCGTCATCGTTTATCATCGTCTCGAATTTTTTTAAGGGTAATCATGAATGAGGTTTTGTTTCGACCTTAACCTCAATTATGCTCAAGGTAATCGATTATGCACATACGTTCATTTTCTAGTAGCTCAATTTAATCATATTCAATCGCAAATAATGCATATTTAGACAGTTTAATAGTGGCGACATGGCCTTAGCCAGGATTTGAAAACTGCCCGTCCATTTCCACGTCCATCATGTCATGACCCGGATCACCAACTGATTATCATAACGTGTTTTATAATGGTCTTCGTGCACGTTATGATATTACTTCATGAGAATATCATGTAGTCGATGATGTTATTTCCGGTTTTCAGAAGGCGCTGAGTTAAGTTCGTTGTTGACTGTCATAACGTAATTTCTTTCGGAGGAAGATTAATCTACCATTAACTTATAATTAATTCAATACATTGGAAATTATCTATTGTTGTCTCCAATACTAAGCTGTACGAACAGTGGGTCACCAATCTTGGTATATTTGTAAGATGAGGACATTTTCCTTCTATATCATATCACGATCTCCGTCAATGGGAGGTTGATAATCATAGCGCTCATCACACAGCATTATGATATTAAGGACGATGACGAAGAGGATGATGATGGTGTTGGTTGTGGAATTTTACCACACTGTTAAGCACTGTTTACATGATCATGATCATATAAATGACATCATCACCATTATGATCATCATCAATAGCATCGTAATCATCGTCATTATTAACAAGATTATTCCAAGTTCATAATGATGATCATTCCATTTATCGACGCCATCATCTTTCATTACCATCCTTCTTCGACATCATCATCATCATCATCATTATCATCATCATCATCATCATTATCATCATCATAATGAGAAATTTGAATAATTTGCCAAGTTCCCCCAGCCTCTACAATGGGCCTCCTGCTTTTAACATTATGAGATAATCTTGCTCGTTTGAGTCATTGAGGATGCATGTGTGAGTGATTTTTATCAATCACTTGTTAGTGATTACCTAGGTTGCGTTTGGTTGTGATGTTATCCTATGATTAAGACAGACCATTCATGGATTTCATATTTGGGAAAGGCAACCATGCTTATCGACATGGATGGACGACCACAACATTGCAAGCATCATGATAATGCCTATAGCAAGAGGCTAGTCAAATGCATCGATGTCCGCTAGAACAAGAGACGCATGCAGTTAAACGGAATTCAGTGATTGTACCTTGATGGATGCCAGCTGAATGGAAGGAGAGTACACCCACAAGCATCGATCGATACTTTTCATTCCACTTTTTTTTCACATTACCTGGAGTTGTCTCACTGACCGGCCCTGTTCTTCCGCCTACCCCTCTCCCCTTCAGGAATTACCATGATGCTCTGTCTTTTGTGTGAAATCAATAATCTCATCTCCTGCTCAGCCGTTAAAATCTTATTTAAAGTGTACAACTAGAGAAAACCACACATACAAATTCACAGCCCAGCAAATAAACAAACGCCAATTTGCCACCACCTGGGGTAAGTCATTATGACCGATCGTTGGCCCTCGTGTCGATTTTCTCACCCCAACCCCACCCAGCCCACGCTTCTCTCGTGTCCCACCCAGCCCAATCCTCGACCCAACCCAACCCAGCCCAAGCCTCGATCCAACCCCACCCAGCCCAATTCTCACCCAAACCCCACCCAGCCTAAGCTTCTCTCGTACCCCACCCAGCCTAAGCCTAGCCTCAACCCCACCCAGCCCAAGCCTCGCCTCAACCGCACCCACCCCAAGCCTCGACGCAAGCCAACCCAGCCCAAGCCTTGCCTCAACCGCACCCAGCCCAAGCCTCGAACCAACCACACCCAGCCCAAGCCTCGCTTTAACCCCACCCAGACCAAGCCTTCTTGTATCCTGTATCCATGGACCGTGACTGCAGTTGGGCTTTCTGAGGTTTCCAAGAACAAGGGTACTTTGATTTTGTCTATCTTTGGCGATCGTAAAGCTTCTACAAAGATACTTTCCGGCTGGCAGCGCCGATACGTTCTGCTGCTCCTCCTTTCGAGGTTGTGGCAGTTCTAGTTCTGTAGGACCTCCTTAGTTTGGCAATGGTTTTCCCGGGGGCGATGGGCCTGGTGGCAAATTTGGAAGATCTGGATATTTGTCCTTTCCTGCGTCCGGACTGGTTTTTGGAAGCTTGCAAGATATATTTCTAGAAAATCCTTTGGCATCTGGTATCGTTCGTAGATGCCAAACCCATGGGAATCTAGAATTTCTAGTCCTCTTTCGGATAGAAAAGTGGGGAAACCTCTTTTCTAGCAGATCCCAGTTCTCCACTCGTTTTTCAAAAGATGGCAGTGCTGGGCGGCCTTTGGAGTCTTGGACATTTCCTGGGGCTATTCCACGGATTTTTGCGTACCTTGCTTGCGAAATGAGGTATTTCTCGTTCGCTGCACGAACAGACAAGGCTCCAGATCGTATCTCGGTATAGGCTTCTCGGGGTAGGGTTGTTCTTGGCATGGTGTACTATGTACTCGCAAAGCTCTAAAAGGGGGCACACAGAGGGTCGGAAGGCTCTGTGGCCGGTGGACTGGCCTGTAGGCCGGCACCTGCGACTCGTGGGCCTTCCCATGGACCCCCGTGGCCCCGCCGATAGGCTCCCCGCTTGTAGTCTATTGTCCGGAGGCTTTGGGGAGTGGGAGACCCTAGGCAAGCTTGTGTGGCCACCGGGGGGCTTGCTGGTGGGTTGGAGGAGGCTGGCCTGTGGGCTGGAGGAGGCTGAAAATGAATAGTCGAACTGGGTAAAAACGTATACTACTATGGTGTTTAGTCGAACTGGGCTAAAATACACAGAAAAGGATGCAAATTCACCACTTCAGCGTATTTTGGTCCAGTTCGACTAAAAAATCATTAGTGTAAATGTACGTTTTGTACCCGTAAATTCTGAGCCTCTCGGTGAAAATCAATAGTCGAACTGGGCTGAAATATGCTGAAGTGGGGGGATTCATTAGTGTAAGTGGGCGATTCATTAGTCTTGTTGTGGGTCTCCATTTGCGCGAGTGCGCTAGATCCCCTATTACCTATACTACTCATGGTATATAACACAAATGAGTCAATGGTGGACTCCACGACTACCTCATGGTATATAACACGAATAAGTCAATGGTGGACTTCACGACAACCTCATGGTATATAACACGAATCCATCACGGGGTGTTTCTCCTTGATTTACACCGGATTCTCTTTATCCGGGGCAATGCCTGATAGATCTCTGAAGTTGACAAAGTGAATTCAGCGAGACATAAGATTAAATGGTTTCTGCAAATACGTCAAGAAAATACGCAGTTGTGCGCGCGAAACCTTACAACAGTGAATGAATTGGATATGTAACCATGTTTACTTTGAGGAAATGCGATTGGATTCCCCTGGATACACGAATCACGACTTTGCTGTTAATTCAGGATAGGCATTAAGTGAGCAAATGTTGTATTTCACTATGTAGTCAATAAGCTGGCCTGTGTCGCGGGAGAACACCTTCCATGGCATGAATGCTTAGTTGAAAGTGTCCACTCCAGACACTTTTCGTCCCCAAACCGAGTAACAGAGGCTTTAAGAGGGGTCCCCTGTTTGATAAGAACCATAGTTTGTTTGCACACGCTCTATTCTCTGTGGAGATGTCATGTAATCCAATACCCTATTCGAATGATTTAAAGGCTTTTGTCAACACAAATTGCTTTAATTTTCACCACAAAAAGTGCAATGACGTCCCTGCTGTTTGTCATCCGATTTGTTGCCGCTGGTGCTTATAAGGCTGGAGGGACGATTGAGATAAACAGTTGCTCAATAAAGTTATCTGGATTGGTGATGACAGTGCACAACCCATTGATGTCTAGCACTGGATAAGCGAGCAGATAAGCGGAGCCCACGTAAGTACAACCGTCTTATTCCACACAATCTTACGCTAGTATATACAGGGATACATTCATGTTATTTTATATATATATATATATATATATATATATATATATATATATATATATATATATATATATATATATATATATATATATATATATATATATATATATATATATATATATACATATATATATATTTGCATACCTAACATATATGTGCATACCTAACATATATACTCGCACACATGTATATATATATATATATATATATATATATATATATATATATATATATATATATATATATATATATATGTAAACCTATGACGTGGAATAGGCAGGGGTGCGCATGGATGCGGGGTGCAGTACCATTGGGCATGTTTACACTAACGCTCGGAACTGGTTGTCAGGCTTCCAAGAAGTCGACACTCGAAGGTTAACACCAGTCTGCCTATTCAATCTCAGTGCCGCAGTCATTATGCCCCGTATATCTTCCATGTACTCTATGGTCCATTATAACACCCCCTTCACACTGCCTCTCTTGAGAATCTGGCTGGATGTTCGCGTATCAGAGTAAAACGCCGTTGAACTGCAATGGTAAACAGGTACCAGGAAAGACTGACTTACTTCCCTCGCCCTGTATGTTTTGTAGAGCATCAGGCAGATTGACTCCCCCTCTCCATCGCCATGTCAGATACATACATAGACACTATGGTGTAGCCCTTGTTGTGGTGGACGGAATCTCCAGCAATCTATGCAGACAAGTTTTATAAATCATATTTGCACACAAAGCCTAGCAATCGGTTGGTGTTGTTGGTGAAATCATTGGTTGACGGAAAAGCAAAACAACCCTTCGGGGTCATGTGTTACTTGATTGATTTAGTGTGAGAATCCAAGAAGAATTTTCTGGAATCAATAGTCTTATATAAGCAGACAAAATGGAGCGCCATTTAGCGGAGGTGATAATTCGTCGTTTAGCTGCAA
Source organism: Urechis unicinctus (assembly GCA_034190875.2). Lineage (NCBI taxonomy): Eukaryota > Metazoa > Annelida > Polychaeta > Xenopneusta > Urechidae > Urechis > Urechis unicinctus. The sequence continues at coordinate 12,822,480 of CM067345.1, read as the reverse complement.
TGACAGGAGGCTTTAACTCTCGAGCATACATAACCATGCATGTATGAAGATCCGCTGAGATAATCCCACGCATATTCTTAATACTAAACGCATTATCGTCGCTATGCATATTCTTTCTCTAATATTTATGGCCTGATCACAAAAATTATGCTCACGCACGAATACATGACAAACTTCGCCTTAAATAGTAGTGTGAGTCCGGGTACTTATATATAGGCTATATATGCTCAATTGCATCCAGGGAGGCAAAGAGCGGATGCAAATGATTGGTTAATGCCATGGTTGACGCTTACATGTATGGTTGACGATCGGCTGCCTGCACTCACAAAATAATCAGAATATTCACCCCTCCTTACAATCTGCGCGGAAAACTCGCCCCTCCTTACAAACTGTGCGTATAACTCACCCTTCCCTATAATCTTTTTGGAATACTCACCTCTCCCCACCAGCTGTGCGGAGTACTCACCCTTCCCCACCCAGCTCACGATCCGTATAAGTCAAGCTTTGAATGCAAATTTAATAGCAGCGCAAATGGAATTTGAAAAGCCCCCAAGCAATCAGTTTGTTAGGGATAAGGCTCCTTGTGGCGGTTATAGATTACCTCCGAATGATTCAAAGCTTCTCTTGTTAGGTTTTGTATGGACATCATGCCTCTATTCCTTCTTTGTATCGTTCAGGGATAAGGCTCCTTGTGGCGGTTATAGATTACCTCCGAATGATTCAAAGCTTCTCTTGTTAGGTTTTGGATGGACTCATATCTCATGCCTACTATTCCTTCTCCGTTGTGGTTTGGACGCAAACAACCAGACCTCTTGCCGTCTGTTTCTATTTCCTACCAGCATATGAATACCAAGCCCAAGCCTATCATTCAATGGATCATACGTAGTTTACAAACTCATCAGGTTGGTTAGGAATCTGGAAGCAAACCGTGTGGTACGCGTCCAGGATTAATAAGGGCGTCTTGGCAGAACAATCAACGACGGCATGGTTGTGCACTGACGCATGTTTCAAAGTAAGTACTTGTGTATGCATGCATCCCGTTTGTATGTATGTATGTATGTATGTATGTGTGTGTGTGTATGTATGTATGTATGTGCGTGTGTGTGTGTGCGTGCGTGCGTACGGTACGTGCGTGCGTACGCGCGTGCCTGCGTACGTACGTATATATGTATGTATGGTATGTATGTATGTATGTATGTATGTGTATGTATGTATGTATGTATGTATGTATGTATGTATGTATGTATGTATTGCATATGTGTATGTGTATGTATGTATGTATGTATGTATGTATGTATGTATGTATGTATGTATGTATGTATGTATGTATGTATGTATGTATGTATGTATGTATGTATGTAGGTGTATGTATGCGTGCGTCATATGTATGTATGTGTGTGTATGCGTATGTATGTATGTATGTATGTATGTATATGTATGTATGTATGTAGGTATGTATGTATGTATGTATGTATGTATGTATGTACATGCGTGCGTGCATGCGTGTTACGGTACGTGCGTGTGTGTACGTGCGTGTACGTCTATATGTATGTATGGGGTATGTATGTATGTATGTATGTATGTATGTATGTATGTATGTATGTATGTATGTATGTATGTGTGTGTGTATGTGTGTGTGTGTGTATGTATGTATGTATGTATTGTGCGTGGGATGGATGGATGGATGCATGGATGGATGGTACTGGTGCTGGATGGATGGATGTATGTGAGGGGGGATGCGGATATGTATGTATGTATGGGATGGATGTATGTGTGGATGGATGGATGGATGTGTGGATGGATGGATGGATGATATGGGGATGGCTGTATGTGGATGTGGATGGATGGATGGATGGATGGATGGATGGATGGATGGATGGATGGATGAATAAATTGATAATGAGGGGAAATATTCTCTTTCCGAAACATCTCGAAGCGATGAGCACCATTAGCTTTCGTTGCTGCAACACGCTACAAAGGTTCCTGATATCTAAATCACCTCCTGATATTTCATGGCTCATCTGGCTAATTTGGTTCAACGGTAATATACACCCTTCTGCGCATGGCGATTTTCACGCTGGTTGAAGTGCGCTCCCCTGCTATATGTGCTTGGGTTCACGTAAGTGTTGGGATGGTTCAAACCTATGAGTACATGACATGTATGAAGTGTCTCTGCTATATGTATGGGTTCACTAAGTGTTGGGATGGTTCAATTGAGTAACATGTTGAAGTGTCCACGCTATCGCCTCAAGATGGAAAGGTTCATCTAAATCGTCAAAGTGTGTGATAACACAGGGCGTTTTGGTTAAAATGAGTACTTTCACGCTGGTTGATGCGCTTCCTCCTGCTCCATCATGTATGGGTTTCGCATCTAATCGTGGAAGTCAATGAGTCGTATGCCATAGATAACCTATAGTCATAGAAAAGTCGATTATATGGAATCATTGAACTGGCTCTATTGCACCAAGCACATCTAATGATACTCGATTCGTCTCATGAACATGGCGTTATCCAAAGGGACGGACCCAAAGCAGTAAATTCTATTGTATGATATTCGCAGCCGGTGGGCAGAGGGTTGCCATGTGGGCGATAAATGGGAGCTGTGGGCATTTCATTCATATTAACCATATGTAGAAGGGACAACGCCACCCGCCGCAAGCGTCCATATGGAATGAGTTATTGCGCATATTCCATCATAAATTTGACTTCGACGTCGTTTACCAACCGCGTATGTTTCGTATCAGGAAACACTACTTCAGCGGTACAAATAAGATTGTGTCAATTAACTATCGGCGAGTAGAAGTGCTGGACAGTGGTTCACCAGGGTCATATTATTGGGCGCTGGCACGAGGGTTTGTCATAAGGTATATGATGCTGATCCTATGGTGACCACGGAATTATAAAAGCCGAGACCTGGGTATGATGGGAAAAATCATGTGGTTGTTTAATCATAACATGTTTGTCACATTCGATGAACATCGGTCCAGAAGGACGCGAGCACATGTTGTTGAAGCTAGTAAATCATCATTACCTCCATATGTGAAGACCATACGAAGTACGGTTCACCCCATTGCAGCATAGGCATGTTGAAGTGTTCTTATGTATGGCGTTCACTTTCATGTTGGCGATCTTTGACGGCGGACACATTTGTCGTGTCCTGCATGCGTGGGTTCACTAATTGTTGGGATGGTTCGTGAAGTCACCTTCTGAACCATTAAGTGTCTGCATTATGCATCAGGTGTATCATTGTTGGGATGGTCCAGTGACATACACCCATTGAGCGTCCTGGATATTTATGGGATTCACTAATGTGTTGGAACCATTCATAAGGTGACATATGTTGCGATGGGCTTGAGGCCGTGTAACGGCAATGTTAGCTCAGAAATGAGTCGATTCTTTATCGCACGGGCAAATGTATTTAAACTAAGTGGGGGATGGACAGTCAAATGAGTACACATGTTGAAGTGAGCTGCTATATGTATGGGTTCACTAAGTGTTGGGATGGTTCAAATGAGTACACATGTTGAAGTGTCCTGCTATATGTATGGGTTCACTAAGTGTTGGGATGGTTCAAATGAGTACACATGTTGAAGTGTCCTGCTATATGTATGGGTTCACTAAGTGTTGGGATGGTTCAGTGAGTACACATGTTGAAATGTCCTGCTATATGTATGGGTTCACTAAGTGTTGGGATGGTTCAATGAGTACACATGCTTGAAGTCATATTCGCATCAATCAGAAAGTCGACCTGGCAGGCCCGTTTAACGGCTGCTGATTTACCACCACAGAAACTCGATTGTCTAAGACTAGCTTATCCAAATGACGGAAAAGCACAAATTCTATTGTATGATATTGCGGTGTAGAGTTGCATTGCGATTGACTGTGCATTTCATTCATTTAACCATTTAGAAGGGACAACGCACCCGCCGCAAGCGTCCATATGTTTATTGCGCATATTCCACATAAATCTGACTTCGACGTTTTCCAACCCGCGTATGTTTCGTATCAGGAAACACTACTTCAGCGGTACAAATAAGATTGTGTCAATTAACTATACAGTAGAAGTGCTGCGTCTGGTTCACCAGGGTCATATTATTGGGGCCAGGTTTGTAACGGTATTGATGCTGATCCTATGGTGACCACGCCCAGAAGCCGAGACCTGGGTATGATGGGAAATCATGTGGTTGTTATAACGTAAACAATTCGATGAACATCGGTCACGAAGGACGCGAGTTATGTGATGAAGCTAGTTGCATCATTAGCTTCCATCTCTGCTCTACCCCTAAGTTCACCCCAGCAGCATCTCTGACAGGCGGCTTGTCGTTGGGGTCGGGACATGCGTTGTTCCTCATTGATCACCTCGGTCGTAAGTCACCTTCTGAACCATTAATCAGTCTTCATTAATGCATCAGGTGTATCATTCTCATCAGTCTACCTGACATACACCCATTAGCGTTATGGATATTTTAATGGATTTCCGAATGTGTCAGAACCATGTCATAAGGTGACATAAGTTGCGATGGGCTTGAGGCCGTGTAACGCAATGTTAGCTCAGAAATGAGTCGATTCTTTATCGCACGGGCAAATCAACTTTAAAGAAGCGGGCATGTCCAGTACCATCGGGGGTGTCATAAGGAGCGTTTTCTCATAGAGGATTGGCCTGGGCGCCTGCAAAAGATGCCCTGATTTGTTCGTTTCAACGCCCGATTTCGCATTATCAAGTTGATATCTTCATCGCGGCAGAGTGAGAGATAGAACGTCATTAGTATCATTGAAGTTGCTTGTTTTTCTCTGAATGGACACATTCTGATGTCCAAACGTTAACAGGTCGTCAGATCATTATGCCCCTGATATATCGGTCATTAATATGACTTATTCATGTCATCTGTGATTCAAACATTTTCGTGGTAGAATTAGGAGGAATTAGCGTTTCCAGCGCAAGCAATCACCTCTGTACCGTTCCGGGTCAGGTCTTTATGATATGGATTTAAATACCTAGATCAACGCTTTGTCACACTTTACATACATCCCCTGCCCGTAAAGATCAAAGAGATCTATTGTTATTTGATGCCTGTAGGTTTCTGTATCAAACGTTAATATACTGCAAAGCAATGGTACTTTAGTGTCTTTGTTGTCTTCAATCAGGCGTTGCTGTATATTGACCAGGATGTAACGCGGACGTGACCCACCTAACCTCCCTCAGCTACCTACTGACAATTGCAACTAGAAAATAGTTGTTTCATCAATGTTTATTATGAGGCCAGTGTTACATGATTTTGGTAAAATATCTCAGGTGAGCCTGAACGCATTGGTTCTTCTCGGCTCACATTAGCCACACATGTCTTGGCCTGCTTAGGATTTTTACCATAATCCCGCCAACTACGTCTTATGTCTAATTATTGCAGTGTATAACCAGTTAATAGAGTAAAGGTGTCTTGCTTGTGAAGTATCATATGTTGCTGGAGCTTGAACGTGATCTTCATCAGGGGATGTAATACTTACGTAACTCAAAGAAGCAACTATTTCCCTCTAACACGTGGGTATCACACACAGCGCTAGACATTTGACACTCTTCTTCCGAACTCCTTGTCATATCACTCCGTTCTGTAGACAGAGCATTTATCTTTCATAATTAATGTCTAGTATCAATAAACAATCCTATATGGCGCGGTATTTTTCGTTTATTGCCTTAGAAAATAGCATGCAAACAATGTTTTCAAAGGGCAGTTTTATACAATTCCAAATTCTCGATTAATTTGTAGCTCTATCTGTTATCGCTGGAGCCGTACCCTTCATCCGATAGATGCTCTGATTTCTTTTGTGAACGGCCACTGCTTCAGCTCCTCAGGTAAGGCGTGGTTGACATAGGTGGAGTAGATGCAGAGTAATATTATGGCATGTTAGCTCAGTCATGAATTTCTACCGTTGAGCGGCATTACCTTTACCAAGGCGACTTTATGCAGGTAAAGTGTGGATATTGATTAAGGCTGTTCATGGTCTTTCTATGTTTATGCACGCTAATGATCTGTATTTGATTCACAAAAAGTCTCACATTTTAACATTGATGCTTGCCAGTTGTGATTCAAGTAGCGATATCCATGACCGATCGAACAAAGACACCATTAGTCTGGTGGTCATTGAATTATACAGTGCAGCGTGAAGTGTTTTACGTACAACAAAACTGATATGCCTTAGTGATTTTCCCAGTGACTGAACCCTGATTGGCTTATTCATGACATCATAATTTGTATAAGCCAAATGGTTCATTTGAGAACCACAGTGTATTATCACTGTTTCTGCACTGATTAATCTGCATCCATGACAAACGTGTAGTCACCGATGCTGCAGAACGCCAACTCGCCCTTATGATACCTTGATATCCGTACATGTACTCTCTGCTTTAGTGAAGTTGGCCGAGTGTCATGACATTGCGGTAGGTGTTCATTGAATTTGAAACTCCATAGTGATAAACTGACAGGTGCTTTTTGTGGTAAGCACATTATTATGCCATAGAAGCGGTAATAAAAGTCGTCATCTAGGTTTTATGGAAGTACCGGACAAGGCCAGCAAATATAAATTAGCGGGGAACTAATAATCACAGTAATCAAGGAGAGAAGTTATTTTGGTTACCTGGCCATTCATAGATGTAATGTTATCAGCTTAAAGCCCTACAAGAGCAACAAGACAGGTCTTTCTGAGTTTAGTACATCTCGTCCTCGAGTTTAGCACACATGTGATGAACATAGGGAAGCTGTACAAATGACATGCTCTGTATTTCACAGATGAGCCGGGAATATTGAAAAGAGAATGATAATATAGCATGCATGATCTGAAAGGATGACTGCTTCGTATCTTTATTTGCATTCATTAATGCCATTATAGTGGTATAACTACAGATAAAAAAAGCCCAACAAACCATCAAAAACCCCACGGGGTTTCTATAACTCTTCATAACATACACTGAATTATAAATGTCAGGCTGTCATCAATGGTAAGATTGCCAGGAAATCACAGCTCGATGGTGTCAGTACCTCTGATTCACACCCGCGGCTCGCTTTACCCTCTCCTTATTCTCGTATAGACCACATAGCAGGACGATATTGTATGTGCTGTTTTATGTATAGGTTTACAATGCTGGCAGTCAGGTTGATGCAAATGAAAAACATTCTTGAAGAGCATTTTTACATTGATCAGAAAGCGGACGAGGCAGGCCAGATAGCTGGTGACTCACTACCACATCAAGTCGCTCGTGTAGGACTACCTCGCCTTGTTGATAGAAATTACCAAATTACGTTGTATCATACTGCGGTGAAGAAATGCATTGCTATTGGCAGTGCATTTGACTCACCTGTTCAGGTAGTGGCGATAACCTACCAACCGCTCAGACCCTAGTCACATAGTATTGGGCTTGTTTGTTCACGAGGCGTGGTTTATAAAATATGGCATTGAAGTACTATCATGTCACGTGAGTTCAGTCCATATTTTTGTTAATTAGTGATAAAAACGTCAACGTGTCCATATGTTTATATTGTTCAAAATACACTTCATATTCACCAAGATGTTGACTTATCAGCTTCTACTACTGATTGTGTCAACAAAACTGCTAACAGACGTGGAGAGACAACCTCTGTCGCACTAGTGGAAGTTATTGGACCCAGGTTTGTTGATGCCTATCCTGTGATGATCAGGTGTTGAGGCCAATACCTGGGTATGGTGGGAGCAGGTGTCATTGTCGTTATGTGAACAATTCATGTTATCATCTGACGCACACCATACGAGGTGGTTCTCCGATGCACAGTTTTTTGCCTTGCTCCTGCTCTACTCCTTCTTGCGCGACAGTAGCCTTCCCATTCGATTTTGTCGGGTTTTGTTCTTTTCATGAGTTGCTCATAATTGATGAACTAGGCACTAAAGCAACTTGTGAGCGGGGAACCAGTCCCCATCACAGCAACAGGTGCATCCTTTCCACCAGAACACCTGACGTTTATCCCTAACATTTATTTGTTTATATTGATATCCGACTCCGTCAGAACGATTAAGCTAACGCAGATAAAGTGAGGTGGCCTTTTCCTTAATGCCACGCCTTGTTAGCTAAGCAAAGAGTAGGGGTTATGTCCAATGACATATCGTCGTTAAGGAAGTCTGCATGCCTATCAACGTGTGTGGTGTCAAGAGGACAATGTTTTCCCGTAGAGGATTGGTCTTAGTGCTTCTTGACTCGTGTAAGACACTTAACAACAGGATGTAAAGGCGAAACGCAAGTACCAATAACGAGGACAACGGTAGAACAAATGTGGTGTCAAACATCGGAGAGTCTTCTTTTCTTCTACAGCATCATGAATAAGCTACATCAATTGTAGAAGGGTTACCCTCTCCCCCTCTCCCTCTCTTCCTCCCCTTCTCTCTTTCTCTGTCTACCCTATAACAGATTGAAGCCACCCAATAAAGGAGAGAAGTGCGTTTGATCGCCTTGTTTTGCACACCTGTCATGTGAAATGATTAAAGCTCCGCCTGGGCCTCCTAGGCTTAAGAGCACCTCACAAAATGGTGATTACTAAAGTGAAGCTTTGATACGGTTTTGATGCGCATTACTAGGACAAAGTAAGCGGATATATTAAGCCAACAGGCATCATAAATTGGTTGGTTCATGGACGACATGCAAAGGTTCGTTGTTGAATCAGTGAAAAGCTGCTGTTTGTGGCGGAATGTAGTTCACGTGATAGCAGTGTTTACCAAAACAGCATTCAGATTCTATCGGTTGAGACAACCTGAGATGACCGCTATGACGTATTGGTTATATTGCTCGATAAAAGCTCTTAGTCCTCAAAATATAGAACAGTGACCCCATATTGAAGTCGATATCGCAACTTGAATCAAGCCCAAGAAACCAAACACAAGGAATCTATAAAGGCGTCATGCGGGGAATAAACCAATCATTGTCGGTTAGTACCAGCTGTTAGACGCTCCAGACGTCGTTGTAATTCCTTATTGTTGAGGAGTGGAAATTACAGACTGTCATTTTCATCGCTGAGCAACCGTGGCGTGATATCACCTCTAGTATAAAGAAAGCGGACATAATTTGTTTCGCCATTTGCCACTTAAGGCATATATAATTTAGTCCAGTAGCGACAATTCATACCGTTCTTTATGGAGATTGTGCAGTACAATTGACTCCCACACCAAAAACGAGTGGGTATATATGTCATTATTACGATGATTTATGCGATAGCTGACAATGATTCAAAGTAAACCACCTGTGAGCGCATGGACGCCTTCTGTCACCTTCAATGCCCGTTCTACGTGTGGCATTACCAGTAAATCTACCGTCGTCATCCATCCAGGTCGTGTTATCATAAACTAGACCAATTGCTGTTTAAATAGAAGTTCATCCCCTGCAAACTGGCGCGCACAGCGTACAACGCAAGCTTAGGATAATGTTTTAGTGCGTATGAATAAGCACGTGTGAATGCATACGTGTTTGTATATTTGTATGTGTATATGTATATATCTTTGTAGCACATGCCATTTACTTCCCATTTGGGGTCAATGCAGCGCTTGTGTGAGTTGGCTGATGTAATTGGTGGACAAGTGTGTGAGCATAAATACAATATTGTGAGGAACTACACATTATTTTCCGTATTTGCGTCCACTATATGTGAGCAGATATATGTTGATTATATCAGGCAATGAGGAAACAACATATCGGCCGCCATAACTGATAGCGCCACTGTCTCATGAATGTCTCCCTCTGCCTGACAGTTCTTCTTGTTTGATTTATTGTGGTTGCTGTCGCAGCTGGAGCCAATTGCCTACTTTTACTTTCATTCGGTGTGGTTATCATGACATATGGTGGCCGTCCGTGTACACTTACCTACTGCAGGCCATCTGTGAATTAATACCATAGAGCTGTATTAAATGACAACATTGCCTCTAAGCGGACATACATAACATGATTCATGCATGGATAGTTCGTACTTCCACCTGGACTTACAATGTATCGGTATTTCGAGTAGCAAACAAGAATGCTTCTTTGAAAACAAAGAGGTGATACCGTCAACAACAATACATTGTGGATGTTGACTACAAGCCATTGAATGGTGCTTTGTCACGCTGATGACATTTTATACGCGGAATGAGCGCATAAATTGCATGTCTGGAAGACCCAACCCAGTAATGAAGGGTAAAGCATGCCGTTGTTTGCACAAACCAAGATATCCATTCATCCAACACAAAAGTCTCAAGCACGCAATGAATCTACTCCTGTTGCAATTTTTCCAGAACAACATGTTACCCGCTATCATCATACTGGATGCACAATAATGACAAGAGCCTCTAAGCGTCAGCTCTCCTTCCTGTTTGTTTAATAACCGTGAGATGACGCGTCCGAGGTAACATGATTATACAACGTGTAGATGGCAGAATTATGTTAATTGAGCTGTGAATATGGGTTCGAGTTGTCATTTAAGATGTTAAACAACTTGCATGATCAATATTCAGCTTTGTTATCATTATTAATATCACTATCGCGGCCGTCATAATGAGAGATATGTGCAGCGTACCCCCCAACTTGGTAGGTCATTTTTGATTATAATTATTAAATGATATATGTCATCACCAGGAAGGCGGTATGTAGTCCTCCCCACCTCATGGCTTGAGTAAAATTAATTAGGCGATCCAGCACGAATAGTTTGTGGAGTGGTTCACATTGATTCTGCTCGGCTTTCTCTAGTCACATCATAAGCCAAATGGTTCATTTGAGAACCACAGTGGATTATCACTGCTTCTGCACTGATTAATCTGCATCCATGACAAACGTGTAGTCACCAATGCTGCAGAACGCCAACTCGCCCTTATGATACCTTGATATCCATACATGTACTCTCTGCTTTAGTGAAGTTGGCCGAGTGTCATGACATTGCGGTAGGTGTTCATTGAATTTGAAACTCTATAGTGATAAACTGACATGTGCTTTTTGTGGTAAGCACATTATTATGCCATAGAAGCGGTAATCAAAGTCGTCACCTGGGTTTTATGGAAGTACCGGACAAGGCCAGCAAATATAATTGAGCGGGGAACTAATAATCACAGTAATCAAGGAGAGAAGTTATTTTGGTTACCTGGCCATTCATAGATGTAATGTTATCAGCTTAAAGCCCTACAAGAGCAACAAGAAAGGTCTTTCTGAGTTTAGTACATCTCGTCCTCGTGTTTAGTACACATGTGATGAGCATAGGGAATCTGTACAGCTGGGTATATTGAAAAGAGAATTATAATTAAGCATGCATGATCTGAAAGGATGACTGCTTCTTATCTTTATTTGCATTCATTAATGCCATTATAGTGGTATAACTACAGATAAAAAAAGCCCAACAAACCATCAAAATCCCTACGGTAACAGTCGCAATTAACAGTCGCTTCAGCAAGCCACCAAGTGTGCTCGAGTGGTTTCATGCGTGCGGCTGTCAGTGGAGATAGAGATGGAGATGTTATCGACTATTGGCATGTGATAATTTGCATGATATTTCATTGGATAAACCACTTATAGACGTTAATTGGCAGAGGTGGTTTGTAAAACACTTTCTGTTGCTCACTTGGAATGCCCGGATTACCACACAATGGACCAGAAGAAGTTTAAAAACTAATTGGGCAGAGATATGACATTAAAGCTACGTGCAAAAACAGAGGGAAGAAGGAAGGGTGGGGGGAGGAGGTATGGATACCTGTCGCGTGCTCATCGTGTGGTAATCAATTATAGCATCTTCATCTAATCCACCTGTCTTTCATGCTTATCAATAACCCTCTAAATGGACATTCTTATTCACGACCTCACACGTCAATCATGGTGATGATGATGATGATGATGACGACGATGATGATGATGATGTGTCTTTTGGTTCTGTGGATCGTTTGAATTATAACATAGGAATTGTAACCACCGTTCATCTATACATAATCTGAAACCATTAACACCTGGGATTGTTTTATTGGGAATAGTTTCTAAAACACCCTATATCATTCTGTGGTGCATCTTCATAAATTGCAAGAGGTCAACGACAGAAGATGCAAAGTTACACTAAACACCTTCTGCCATTAGTTTTTGTATCTTGAAGCCCGTGCGCATGGGTATTTGCTTGGCACTCGTCATGAAGTTGCCCTCGTTTGTTGCAATCGATAACCTTTATTCAGTGAAGTTGGCAGTATGTGTATCATTTGGGTTGATTGCCCTGTGAAATGTGACAGGAGTATTAGTTCCGAGCAGCATTAAGATGGGCACCTGGCGTGTTGCTTTCAGAAGCATGTGATTACGCAGGGCAGTTAGGGTAAAATCAATGATTTCATGTACAGGCTAAGAATACTGTAAACAACTATGATTAGGCGATGAACTGAGATAGTGCATTTTTCGTGGTGAGATGTAACTAACCTCGTCATTCATACCATTCACGCGATGTGATCCAAGTCAGTGAGCCACGTGGCACATCGTCTTAGAATGATGATTATATGGAATCAACTGGCTTTATTGTGGAGAAGCACACCTGTAGATTTGTTCTCACCTGTTATTATCATCATCATAATCACGGTAACAATACAATATGTTTTTTTATGTGATTGTACACTAATTACTTCGACGTAAATATGCCGATGTAGATACGGTTGGCATGTCTTCGACTACGCCCTAGTATCAGTGTCATAAAAAATATGTGGTTAACACTCGGCAATGCTAATGTTAGGACAGTGACATTTAACGACTCTAAGCGTATATTCTGATTAGCATTTATCGATGAGACGACACGTTATTATTCATAGGGTTCAGAACAACATGATCAAAGGGAGAACAGACAGTAATATGAAATGGGCATGCGAATTTATTCGATAAAAAAGCCAGATTGGGACACAAAAGATGGTTTCTATAGCTCTTCATAACATACACTGAATCATAAATGTCAGGCTGTCATCAATGGTAAGATTGCCAGGAAATCACAGCGCGTTCTGTGTCATTAGGTGGGTGTCAGGATCTCTGATTGAAGCGGCTCGCTTTACTATCTCCTTATTCTCGTATAGACCACATAACAGGACGGTATTGTGTGTCCTGTTTTATGTCTTTGCTGGCAGTCAGGTTGATGCAAATGAAAAACATTCTTGAAGAGCATTTTTACGTTGTTCAGAAAGCGGACGAGGCAGGCCAGATAGTTGGTGACTCACGACCACATCAAGTCGCTCGTGTAGGACTACCTCGCCCGATTGATGGAAATTACCAAATTACGTTGTATCATACTGCGGTGAAGAATAACATTGCTATTGGCAGTGCATTTGACTCACCTGTTCAGGTAGTGGCGATAACCTACCAACCGCTCAGACCCTAGTCACATAGTATTAGGCTTGTTGACGAGGCGTGGTTGATACAATATGGCATTAAACTAATATCCTGTCACGTGAGTTCAGTCCATATATTTGTTAATTAGTGATAAAAACGTCAACGTGTCCATATGTTTATATTGTTCAAAATACACTTCATATTCACCAAGACGTTGACGTATCAGCTTCTACTACTGATTGTGTCAACAAAACTGCTAACAGACGTGGAGAGACAACCTCTGTCGCACTAGTGGAAGTAATTGGACCCAGATTTGTTGATGCCTATCCTGTGATGATCAGGTGTTGAGGCCAATACCTGGGTATGGTGGGAGCAGGTGTCATTGTCGTTATGTGAACAATTCATGTTATCATCTGACGCACACCATACGAGGTGGTTCTCCGATGCACAGTTTTTTGCCTTGCTACTGCTCTACCCCTTCTTCCGCGACAGTAGCCTTCCCATTCGATATTGTCGGGTTTTTGTTCTTTTCATGAGTTGCTCATAATTGATAAACTAGGCACTAAAGCATCTTGTGAGCCGTGAACCAGTCCCCATCACAGCAACAGGTGCGTCCTTTCCACCAGAACACCTGACGTTTATCCCTAACATTTATTTGTTAATATTGATATCCGACTCCGTCAGAACGATTAAGCTAACGCAGATAAAGTGAGGTGGCCTTTTCCTTAATGCCACGCCTTGTTAGCTAAGCAAAGAGTAGGTCTTATGTCGCAATGACATATCGTCGTTAAGGAAGTCTGCATGCCTATCAACGTGTGTGGTGTCAAGAGGACAATGTTTTCCCGTAGAGGATTGGTCTTAGTGCTTCTTGACTCGTGTAAGACACTTAACAACAGGATGTAATGGCGAAACGCAAGTACCAATAACGAGGACAACGGTAGAACAAAGGTGGTGTCAAACATTCGGAGAGTATTCTTTTCTTCTACAACATCACAAATAAGCCATCACATCAATCGTAGAAGGGTTACCCTCTCTCTCTCTCCCTCTCTCTACCCCCCCTCACCTCTCTCTTTCTCTGTCTTCCCTATAGCAGCTTGAAGCCACCCAATCCAACTACTTCCTTGCAATCGACCCTACTTCCCGGCCCCTGATATAATTAACCGTTCTCTTGACAATAGCCCGCTTCAACACCTGTATGTAGCCCAATTGGCTTCCCATTCGGCACGTATCAGTTTGGTTTAATGTATATTTGAGATTTGATAGCCAAGTTTTGAATATGAATGCGCGATAAGACTTGCTATGCACCCCAACCCACACCCCAATTATTCTCTCAGTTCCTGTACAAGTCGCCCTCGCTAAGCTTCCGCCTTAATGGGATGGATGAATGTATTGTATCGTGTTCAACGAAATCACATTCGACTCACCAAATGACAGATATAATAAAATACTGCAGAATCAACTACGCAGTCATTTCACCAAGAGGTTTATCAGTTGGAGGCACCAACGCATGCGCACTAAAAGCATGACCATAAATGTTTGTGTCTATGTAAAGCATGTTTGCCGTTGTCCGCGCGTGCGTGTGCGTGTGCATTTGTATAGATTAGTATGTATGCTTTGAAGACGAGGGGTGCTGACCATGAAGACAACACTTGTATGTTATATTGATTACAAGTGGTAATCGCCCATCTTGCTCATGTGTGCCTGTCACGAGCTAGTCAGGATGGTGTACCGTATAACCGTTCCGGAGCAGTCATGCCATTTTATTTTTCCACTGATTTATTGAATTGTTATAATCGTATTACATCCAACTGCTGATCTGTATTTAGCATGTAACCAGCCAGTTTCAGATGTGCCGATGGAATGTTTTACGAAAATCTGAAAAATTATTGGTGTCGCTTCTGTTCACGCGATTTTCCACGAAGCATTTGTGATTTAGTGATGAAAGGAACGAAATGCCATGGTCTCCTCTGTTGGATCATTAGTAGGATAGAATGGGCGATCGGCAACACGGATCTATCATTTGCAACGCCAGCAAGCTATCTAGGCCGATATCAACGACCCCGGCTCAATGATACATTAATATGTATTACAAGTACTCTCTGCATGAATGAGCTTGGTAGTGGGCGATAGAGATGAGCTGGCTGGTGAACTGACGACATGTGTTAGTGACGTCGAATTGCAATGGGTGAGTCAGAGAATTAACACAGATACGTAGATCTGAAGCAGGTTATATGTGAAGAAACGGGATTAATTAGCGAATAAAAAATGCAAATGGGCTGAGTTATCGTGTTGATCAAGTAGAGAAGTGCGTTTGATCGCCTTGTTTTGCACACCTGTCATGTGAAGTGATTAAAGCTCCGCCTGGGCCTCCTAGGCTTAAGAGCACCTCACAGAATGGTGATTACTAAAGTGAAGCTTTGATACGGTTTTGATGCGCATTACTAGGACAAAGTAAGCGGATATATTAAGCCAACAGGCATCATAAATTGGTTGGTTCATGGACGACATGCAAAGGTTCGTTGTTGAATCAGTGAAAATCTGCTGTTTGTGGTGGAATGTAGTTCACGTGATAGCAGAGTTCACCAAAACAGCATTCAGTTTCTATCGGGTGAGACAACCTGAGATGGCCGCTATGATGTATTGGTTATGTTGCTCGATAAAAGTTCTTAATTTATAGCACAGTGACCCCAAATTAAACTTGAATCAAGCCCAGGAAACTAAATGTAAGGAATCTATGAAGGCGTCATGCGGGGAATAAACCAATCATTGTCGGTTAATACCAGCTATTAGACGCTCCAGACGTCGTTGTAATTCCTTATTGTTGAGGAGTGGAAATTACAGACTATCATTTTCATCGCTGAGCAACCGTGGCGTGATATCACCTCTAGTATAAAGAAAGCGGACATAATTTGTTTATCGCCATTTGCCACTTAAGGCACATATAATTTAGTCCAGTAGCGACAATTCATGCCGTTCTTTATGGAGATTGTGCAGTACAATTGACTCCCACACCAAAAAGGAGTGGGTATATATGTCATTATTACGATGATTTATGTGATAGCTGACAATGATTCAAAGTAAACCACCTGTGAGCGCATGGGCGCCTTCTGTCACCTTCAATGTCCAATCTACGTGTGACGTTACCAGTAAATCAACCGTCGTCAACTATCCAGGTCGTGTTATCATTAACCTGACCAAATGCTGTTTAAATAGAAATTCATCACTTGCAAACTGGCGCTCACAGCCTACAATGCAAGCTTACGATAATGGTTTAGTGCGCATGCGTATGCATGTGTGAATGCATACGTGTATGTATATTTGTATGTGTATATATATCTTGGTAGCACATGCCATTTACTTCCTATTTTGGGGTCAGAGCAGCGCTTGAGCGAGTTGGCTGATGTAGTTGGTGGACAAGTGTGTGAACACAAGTACAATATTGTGAGGAACGATATACTATTTTCCGTTTTTGGTCCACTTGAGCAGATATATGTTGATTATATCAGGCAATAACTGATAGCGCCACTGTCTCAATGTGTCCCTCTGCCTGACAGTTCTACTTGTTTGATTTAAATAACCATGTGTAGATGGCAGAATTAAGTTAATTGAGCTGTGCATATGGGTTCGAATTGTGATTAAAGACGTTAATCAACTTGCTTTATCAATATTCAGCTTTGTTATCATTATTAATATCACTATCGCGGCCATCATAATGAGAGATATGTGCAGCGTACCCCCCAACTTCTAGGTCATTTCTGATTATAATTATTAAATGGAATATATCATGACCAGGAAGGCGGTGTGTAGTCCTCCCCACCTCATGGCTTGAGTAAAATTTATTAGGCGATCCAACACGTATAGTTTGTGGAGTGGTTTACATTGATTCTGCTCGGCTTTCTCTAGTCACAGATAACTTGGCCTGCATAGACTTTGTTTACTATTCTCTCATCCAATATGCCTGATGTGTAATTATTTGCTCTGTAAGCAGTGTATAACTTGTTAATAGATTAAAGGGGTCTTGCCTGTGAAGCGCAATACGTTGCTGGAGCTTGAACGTGATCTTCATCAGAGGATAATATACTTACATAAATCGAAGAAGGAATGATTCCCTCTAACACGTGGGTATCACACACAGCGTTAGTCATGTTAAACTTTCCTCCCTAACTCCTTGTCTATCACTCCGTTCTGTTGACACAAGAATTATCGTTTATAATTGATGACCTGTGTCAATAAACACTCCTATTTGGCGTGGTAGGTTGCCTATATTGCCTTAACAAAAATGTTAATAAAGGGCCGTGGTCATAAACTTATGTTTTTCACCGTTCCAAATTCTCGAATAATTTGAAGCTCTATCTGTTATCGCTGGAGCCGTACCCTTCATCCGATAGATGCTCTGATTTCTTTTGTGAACGGCCACTGCTTCAGCCCCTCAGGTAAGGCTTGGCTGACATAGGTGGAGTAGATGCAGAGTAATATTATGGTATGTTAGCTCAGTCATGAATTGCTACCATTGAGTGGCATTACCTTCACCAAGGCGATTTTATGCAGGTAAAATGTGGATATTGATTTAGGCTGTTCATGGTCTTTCCAGGTTTATGCACGCTAATGTTCGGTTTTTGATTCACAAAATGGATCACATTTTAACATTGATGCTTGCCAATTGCGATTTATGAGCGAATGAAAAAAAGATACAATTGGTCTGGCAGTCATTGAATTATACCTATGAGATAAGTCATAGCGATTATTCCAACTCTGTTTTCTTTCTTGATGCTTCCAGGCCAAATCGTTCATTTAAGAACCACAGCGGATTATCACTGCTTCTACTCTGATTAATCTGTATTCATGATGCCAACCGGCCATAATGATACCTTGCTATCCATACATGTAGTTGGCCTAGTGTGGTGCCTTTCGGTAGGTGAGCTGCTGCAGGATGAGAAACGGACAGGTGCTACTTGTTGTTAACAATGTATTATGCAGTAAAAAACGTGATCAAAGGCGTCACCCGGGAAGTACCCGTACAAATAAAGGAAATATAATTGGGCAGGGAACTGTAAACGCATTTATTCTGGAGAAAGTTTATCGCGTTACCTGGCCATTGGTGGCTCTTATGTGAGCTGCTGAAAGCTCGACACGAGTCATAGTGCTCCGGGGCTGCATGTAGGACACCTCGTCGATGATAAAGCATTAATTATGTGACACTTCAACTTCTGAAACTTATGGTCCATATTTGCATCCATTAATGCCCCAATTATTGTATAATTGCAGATCCTAGGGAAAAGTTCCGATGTATTCCTGCTCTGTGCTTACAAATGGGTTACTTCATTGATCCTTATGACAGCATTGTGTGTGTGTTGTTGCACGCGATAGACAACTCTTACGGCACACATATATTAGATACACAATAACAAAAGACGCATTTTCATAGCCCAGTTATGACGCAACTTTGGATCAGTGTTATAATTTACAATACATTGTATTTATTGACATATTAGGTTTTCAAACAAATTGTATCCACAATGTTAACACCAGTTCAAGAAGCCCTCCCATCATGTCAAATAACCACACTGCATGCCTGTAATGCCAAGGCATGTGACAACTGTCCCTTCCTCGTGTCTGTCGTCTCTGGATGTCATGGTTTCGGTATATCAAGATGGTTCTTGAGAAAGTTTACGGAATTAATTGATAGGCATCTCAGCTCATCGTGTGTAAGGGAGAACATATTCACAACAAACAAAATATAATCAATATATATAACTGCTTTAGAGAGATGTTTATATCTATGAGCGTTTAACAAATTGTGTATCATAATAATGATAATAATAATAATGATAACGATCTCTCGTTGACCTCTCAGGGAACCTGATATTGCACATTGCAACACATGTAAGATTCAGGTATCGTCATTTGTAAACAGGTAAACGCTATCTCTGTCCCTATGATGGAATGCCTCTGAAGGAGGCAGCAGCGAGTTAAATGCCTTCATCATACACTAGCATTTATCATATAACACCTGTTTTGATGCACGACATACGTCTCCCATATTTGATTAAGACGGCACTTAGCCACGGATCCGGATCTCGTTGACAGATGTGTACCCTCTTTTTAGAGCACCTCACCAACCGCCAGCCGTTCACGTGCACCCGACACTATTGGTAGATTGGCTTTTTGTCTGCATTTTCGCTACTCTAACGCTGATAAGGCGAGATAGACACAAGTGTGATGACATTGAGGTGATATCACGCCATGTTAGCTCAGCAATGAAAACGACAATCTGTCTTTTCCACTTCTCACGTTTATAGGATTATGACAACGACTTGGGCGTCAAGCGGCTGGTGTTTATTTAGTGCTTGACGCCTACACGGGCTTGATTGAACCCTTGGGTCACTGCACTATGCAGTGCTTAATCGTTGCTTTTATCGAACAACAACAAAACAAATGCGTCATGGCGATGTCTCAAGTCTCTATATAACTGAACGCTGTATTGGTTAACACTCTTATCATTCTTATTAGTTGTTTTGTACAAACCATATTCTATGTAAGAACTACAGCCCGTCCCAATAAAACAGCAGCTTATCTGCGTTTCTTCCACGAACTTTTATCCGTTGCCCATTAACCCCTCGATTGTTGTAAAATTGTGCACTTTTCAGGCTGACAGCCGACCCCTCCTCAGGATGAATATATATACATGGCATCAGGTCTTTCTTGCCATTAACCACTTAAGGTACTTTACCCTATTATCGAAACATTGATTAATGTGTTCAAATAGGCCTGTACCGACAATTCATATAATTCATTATGATGATTGTACTGTACAATCTATTTCCACACAAGAAAGGGGTGGGTTTATAAGTCATTATTACTATGATTTATGTGATAGCTAACACTAATTCAAAGTAAACCACCTGTGAGCACATGGACGCCTTCTGTCACCTTCAATGCCCGTTCTACTAGTATATCTACCGTCGTCATCTATTCAGGTCGTGTTAGCATTAACTAGACCAATTGCTGTTTAATCTGGATAGATGCGCTTACAGCGTACACTGCAAGTTTAGCAGACTGTCTTAGTGAGCGTGTGTATGCCCATGTAAATGTATATGTTGATATATATTTGTGTGTGCGTGGATCTTGGTAGCACATGCCATTAAGTTCCCATTTGGGGTCAGTGCAGCGCTTGTGCGAGTTGGCAAATAAATACAATATTGTGAATAAAGAAGCACTATTTTTCGTTTTTGCGCCCAATATTGATGTGTGGTAAGATAGATGCTATTGCCATCTATATGTTATCCTTAGCCCCGACGATGTCGAGCAATGAGGGGAAAATACATGATAGAGCCAATTGGCCACTTTTACTTTCATTCGGTGTGGTTATCATGACATATGGTGTCCGTCCGTTCACATTTACCTACTGCAGCCCATCTATGAATTAATACCATAGACCTATATAACAATGGCAGCATTGCCTCTAAGCGGACATACATAACATGATTCATGGGTGGATATTTCGTGCTTCCACCTGAACTTACAATGTATCGGTATTTCGAGTATTAAGAAGAAATCAAAGAGGTGATACCGTCTTCAACAGTACATTTTGAATGTTGTCTACAAACCATTGGGTTGTTCTTCGTCACACTTACGACATTTTATACGGGGAATTAAGCCGAGCGCCTGAATAGCACAGCTGGTCATATTATTCTTTTGATTCTTACCCCATCTGTCCCCACAGGTCTTATTATTTGTTTGACTCTTATCTCACATGTCCCAACAGGTCATATTATTCTTTTGATTCTTACCACACCTGTCCCAACAGGTCTTATTATTCGTTTGACTGTACCCCCACCTGTCCCCACAGGTCTTATTATTTGTTTGACTCTTATCTCACCTGTCCGCACATGTCTCATTGTTCGTTTGACTCTTACCACACCTGTCCCCACAGGTCTTATTATTTGTTTGACTCTTACCCCACCTGTCCCCACAGGTCTTGATATCAGTTTAACCCAACCCCAACCTGTCCCCACAGGTCTTATAATTCTATTGTCTTTAACCCCTCCCCAGCCCACACAGGTCTTTTGATTTGTTTGATTCTTGCCCTACCTGTCCGCACAAGTCTTATTATTTGGTTTATTGTATTCCCATCTCTCCCCACCTGCCCACAGGATATATCATTCATGGATGTGTTATTAGGTATTTCACGCAATCTGATCCGTATTTAGAATGTATCCAGGCTTTTGTACATGCCAAGTCACTGCGCTCGACTGAAACCATAAGGTTTACGTCCGCAATTGAGTGTCGCTCCAGCGCGTCGCCATGTTCACTCGAGTGGATCCGCACCTGTGATTATGGAGATTTCATCCACTATTGGCTCGTCACAATTTGTATGATCAGTATTAATTGGCAGAGATGGTTCTCAAAACACTTTATACCGTTGTGTAGGAATTCCCCAAAGGTCGATATTCAAATACCCCGATATAATGTATATGATACTCACAAAGCATCAATCATGCCAAACGAGTACGTATCTGTTCTGATGTATGCCTAACTGGCTCTATGAAACCGACCCCATGAAGTGGGCACCAGTCAGAAAGCGCTTATGAATGCATTTAATAAATTCAGGATGTTTCCTTTCCTGAAGTACGACCACGTGTGTGTAGGTGGGTGGGGTGGGGGTCGGCTGGCTACCTAGTCTAATTAAGGCATCATTGAATAATGCTTCATCCATCAATCATTACATGGAATTATTTTATACAGCGCTTTACATATACAATGTACCTAGCAGCATAATATTATGCTCAAGTCTAGCTTTAATACCATATTCGCTGTCCTCGACGACCAGCTGCGTAGGCTCTGCGCTTGGCAATGGGGCGTACATGCAGGTTTCAAGTATGGAAGGAAGGAAGCGCCGGCGAAGTTTAAATAAAGCTGCCACTGAACTGGAGAGTTCTGGGTTAAGTGCTTCTCTATGATAAGATCACAAATACGCGGTTTCGCTACTCCCGCGACTCTTGGCACAATCTGCCCACACATTGCTCTGCCACAGGTCACCGTACCTGTTCATCAATTAGGTGGAGTTGACAGGTTGGACAGGAATATTGCTCAGACTGTACTTAACATGCCCTTGAACCTTATCATGCTTGTGTATCTGAATTTGAGGTGCTTGATGACTTTGTCAAAATGATGATCGTGTTTACCGAAGATATTTAGGAAAGTTTGCGACCTGCCTTTGTCTCAGTGTAAGCCTAGCACAATCTCGATAAAAAAAAATTATACCAATCCGTATCTCACAGTCACAAGACGGTACTGGCATAGTTAGTACAACAATGATTTATGTAAACATCCGACATATACGCAAAGCGTAGCACCAGTAAAGTAGATTCTTGATTATACTCATAACGATTTACATACTATTGAACGCATGAATAAGCGCCCATCACGCTAACATAGTCATCCCCCTTACTGGATCACCTGAGCTTAAGTTAGCATTCACCATTGACCGTTATTGATTTGTTGATGTTAAAGCCTCTTGACACAAGGTACGATGGCCTTGAGGTCATATTCCGCCATGTTAGCTAAGCAATAAAAATGACAATCTGTCGTTTTCACTTAGCGACGTTACCAAAGTACAGCAACGCCTGAAGTACCAAATGAAGATGATTCTCGTCGCTGATTGGTTTACGAGCTTGACCCCTACATAGATATCGGATCGTTGGTTTCCGGGGCTCGATTCAAGTGTCGATATTGAGAAGCGATAACCCCCAACCTGGCGCTCTCTGTGCTCTGTGGGTTAAGCGCTTTTTCTCGTGCAATATAAAAAAATATGATTTGTACTTTAGAACGTCTCGCATATGATTGTCAGACTGAATGCATTCTCCTCATACTGCTATCGTTTTTTCTTTTCGATTGATGAATTACTTTATGGTATCAGGTTGTTATCCACTTAAGTCACGTTGCACTTTACCTCATTATAGAGATGCTTTCGAATACGCGTATAACGACCATTACTAATGGAGATTGTACAAGTACAATTTGTCCACCGCTTATAGAATCCACAGAAATAGGTATATTGGTCAGGGGTCAATGTGATACATACCAATTGCTCAAAGTACGTTACGCCTGAATATATAGACGTCACCCGTCTCCTCCAATGCTCAAATACAGTAAATGTACTGCCCTGAATAAATGTATCCACCGCGTTGTATTCTAAACTCATAAGAAGTGATTGGACCGATGGATGTAATAAGAAGACTGTTAAAGTGACGTTTGCGTGAATAATTCACAATCTTCGTAGGTGCACACTCAGTGTTAACATAAGTTCAATGCATCACAAGGGAAAATTAATATGTGCTTTCGCATATATATGTCAAAATGCATTTCTGTGTGGATATATCATTGTCATATCTGTTTATTGCCATTTCCACATCATTGTGATTTCAGAAACAATCACCTCTTGCGCAGTAAGGTATCATTAGGTGTCGCTGGAGTGCTTCAGTGAGTTTGCTCAGGTAGCAATGCGCATGCGTTTGGATATAAATACAGTACTGCGAAGAAAGAACCACCACGTTAAGTTGTTGCGACCACCATTGATGTGTGACCAGGTGGATGCTACGGTCATCCATACGCTTTTCTGAGCCGCGACGATGTCTGATTATAAGTGCCAAATATGGCAGTCGTCATACCTTATAGAGCCACGGCCTCGTGATTATATCCATCTGTCTAAACATCTATTTTTTTAATGCGACCCACCAAGAGAGCTAACAGTAAACCAATAAACATGTTCGATTGATTGCGGTTGCTGTCACAGCTGTACATAGATAAGGTGTGGTCGTCACCACATGTGAGGGTGTTCGTTCCTTGTACCCTTTCACAGCATATCTGTGAATGGATACCGCTGAGCCATGAAACTATGAGAGCACAATATAATTCATGCGTTGATATTTCACAGGTCAACTTGGATTTACGATGTATATCGATTTTTTAAGAATACTTCTCTGCAAACAATGAGCTGATACTGTCAACAAGAATATATTTTAATTGTAGGCTGCAAACCATTGAATTGTTTGTAGTCACACTAGCGACATTTTATACGGGAAGTAAAGCCGAGGGCATGAATTGTCCGGAAGGCCCAAACCATTATTGACGGGCAAAACATGTTGTTGTTTGCACAAGTAAGATATGTATTCATCCAACAAAAAAATTTCAGGCATATAATGGATCTACGTCCTATTGCAGCCTCCATAGAAAACGATGCTTATTGCTGATGTCAGTCTTCATGCTTGTAAGAGCATTTCCCATTAGCTGTTCTTGTATATGTGTGATTGCAGCGTCATGAAGAGTCATGGAAGACGAACTGGTTAATATTGATATTTAGCAAAGGTACTTGTATCAAAACACGCGAAAGTGGATGTTTAGTAAAACGATCCTCAATGAATAAACTGTGACGTGGTCACATGTGTTCGGGTTCTTTCACCTACGTGAACGTGTTGAAGTCACCTACATAAGCGGGTTGATGCCACCTACGTCAGCGTGTAGATGTCATTTACGTGAGCGTGTAGAAGTCACTTACGTGATCTTGTAGATGTCACATACGCGAGCGTGTAGATGTCCCCTGCATGAGCATGTAGATGTTACCTACGTGAGCGGGTTGATGTCAGCTACGTGAGCGTGTAAATGTCATTTACGTGAGTGTGTAGAAGTCACTTACGTGATCTTGTTGATGTCACACACGTGAGCGTGTAGATGTTACCTGCATGAGCATGTAGATGTCACCTACGTGAGCGTGTATATGACACATATATGAGCGGGTTGATGTCACCTACCTGAGCGGGTAGATATCACCTACGTGAGCATGTAGATGTCACGTAAGTGAGCGGGTAGATGTCACCTACGTGAGCGGGTAGATATCACCTACGTGAGCATGTAGATGTCACGTAAGTGAGCGGGTAGATGTCACCTGCGTGAGCGGGTAGATATCACACGGTGTATGATATGCTAGCTTGGGCCAAGTGTGTGTAAGACAAACCAGTATCATCGAACACTTTAGTATCACCATGACTCTTGTATACTTAAGCACTACCTACCCTTCGCAACAGCGTCTCAGTTGTTTCAACATATTTAGGCATCATATAACACTTAAGTGTTGGTGTGCCGTTAAGCCCTATTCTCACTCACTCACAGTTTCAACATATAAATGCCTCTCCCCCCACAAGAGCTATCGTTCGTTTAACAATAACCTACCTCACTTCCCATAAAATTATCATTCCCTCGCACTACCCCACATCACGTCGCATGCAGTTGCCACTGGATTTACACTACCCCACCTCTCTTCAAACGAAAGGATCATTAGCTTTACACGACCCCACCTCTTTCCAAGGTAAACACAATATGTCTCTTGCTTTACCCAATCTCTCCCCTACTGTGAAATATTTTGTTTGGGAAAACCCGCAATTCTCTGTCGCCCTAATGATGGTCACACGTATGTGGCTGTAAATGGAGATGGAAATTTCATCGACCATTGGCACGTGACAATTTGTATGACATTCCATCCGTTAAGCTACATGTGGTCTTTAATTAGCGGATAAGTTTATAAATCACTTTAATTCATTCTGTTGCTTATTGTAAATCACGTACAGGCAAATAATTGTATTGTATGCGTTCCTCGTCCCTCCTCCATAAAGCATCATCCTGTACACGTGAGTTGTTGTTTATACTGATGTGTACCTGTCAGCTTCCATAACACAATCAACCTGATGTATGAAAAGGACGCAAGCGTTTGTGAGTGTCATTCAATCATTGTGGAACTTACCTGGTCAGCCTGCAAGTTACCTGATTCGGTTAAAACACAAAACGGGCTGCGGGATCACCAGGCAGTGCATTCTATTGTTGAGACTAACAGTTAGCCGCAAATTATTCACTTAATCCGAAGTAGGTCATGTGATGGACGACCATCTTTGTTGTCGTTGACGACCAGCGGTGGGGTGAAAAATATTTAATCATTAATATGTTTGAGTTGCACGCCCCGGTGAGTAGACTTTTAGGTATACTGAACGAAAGTCTTACAGCATCAGGTGTCGTGCAGTCTCAATCAGCTGCTTTAAAGCATGGACAAGGAAGACACAACACCTCCAAACGGGTCGTTCGTAGCCGTGCTCTTGGGTGACGATGTCTATCCTTGGTGGTGTGGCAGCTGCTTGTTACACCTGTCTGGTTCGGATCACTCTATTGTAAGGACAGGACCATGTTCAGGTTAGCTTAATCATTAATCACTCTATTGTAAGGACAGGACCATGTTCAGGTAAGCAAAATCATTAATCACGCTATTGTAAGGACAGGAACATGTTCAGGTTAGCAGAATTATTAATCATTCTATTGTAAGGACAGGATCATGTTCAGGTTAGCAGAATCATTAATCACTCTATTGTGAGGACAGGACCATGTTCAGATTAGCAGAATCATTAATCACTCTATTGTAAGGACAGGACCATGTTCAGGTAAGCAAAATTATTAATCACGCTATTGTAAGGACAGGACCATGTTCAGGTTAGCAGAATTATTAATCATTCTATTGTGAGGACAGGACCATGTTCAGATTAGCAGAATCATTAATCACTCTATTGTAAGGACAGGACCATGTTCAGGTTAGCAAAATCATTAATCACGCTATTGTAAGGACAGGATCATGTTCAGGTTAGCAGAATCATTAATCACTCTATTGTAAGGACAGGATCATGTTCAGGTTAGCAGAATCATTAATCACGTTGCCCTGCCATAAATTGCACAGACTACAACATGCAAAATATAAGATAAACAGTTACGAAATCAAGGGGGTGCATTGAAGATCATTTGTGGAGAGAGAACAAATGTTCGATGCGTGAGAATCTGCTAGATGTTTAGAGATGTATCAATGTATATACCAACGTTAGTTGCATATCTTTTGCTCGTCTATGTGTATCAGCCCGATTATTGTGGAGAACCCCATACCTCTCGCAACCTTTTTATTTAAAACACTGAATAGATCGCAGCCATCACCTGGTACACGAAGTTTAATGGTCGACTTGACAGGCTAACTTTTAACAATATTTGTACTTTCGTGAAGGTTGGCCGATAATGCAAGTTGTAAGCTGGCGACCACATCGGCTGTGTTACATTCTTTTACATTCAGTAATGGTGTCACTAGCCTTTTAATGAAATAGCAGTTAATGTTGTGACTGCTCCACGTGAGTAACTCAGCTGGAGAGGGAACTTTCATAAAATAAATCTTTATTATTTATTTTGTCCTCCCGTCGCCATAATAAGCAATGAATGAATATATATATATATATATATATATATATATATATATATATATATATATATATATATATATATATATATATATATATATATATATATATATATATATATATATATATGCATATATATGTATATATATGTATATTTATATGTATATTTATATATATATGTATGTTTACTATATGCATATACTATATATATATATACATATATATGTATAAATACATATATATATATAATATATATCTCAATATATATATATGTATATATATACATATGTATATATATATGTATATATATTGATATATATATATATAGAGAGCGAGAGCGAGAGACAGTGAGAGAGAGAGAGAGAGAGAGGGACAGAGAGAGAGAGTGAAAGGAAGAGTGTGAAAGGGAGAGAGCAAGGGAGAGACAGAGAGGAGAGAAACAGAGATAGATCAAGAGAGAACGAGAGATAGGCAGATAGAGAATGAGAGTGAGAGAATGAGAGAGAGAAAAGGAAAGATGGAGGCAGAAATAGAGTTATCGGTGTCATTCGGAAGGCCTTTCCTTGACACGAGCCTTTTCCATTAGCTGTTTTTGTTGTTTGCGTGATTGACGTGTCCTGTAAATAGAATGACTAATGCTTAATGGACGAATATCTTACTGGCCATGCTGTTTTCACGAGAAGTGTATTTGTAAGTGGTACATGTTTTGACGGGGTTCGTCAACGTAGTTTTTGAGCAAATTGTACCTCATAAATGAACAGTCATTAGGTCACTTCTTTTGGTTTAACGCTCCTGTGCGCGTTGTTTGACGCACCTGTGCGCGTTGTCCTCGTCCGTCAGTCACAAAGCACAAACTTGATACTGGAGTATAAGATCCTCACCTAAGGTGTTGGTAAAATAGAGTTGGAGCAATTGCTGTGTACAGCGAATGTGACCCTTCATCGTACATGGCAGATATGTTAATTATGTTGGTTTAGTATGGTATTTCAGTCATGCATATAAACTTAACGGTTGCACCCCGAAAACCCGCTGGAATAAATTATGAAACCCACGGCCATTCACCTTTTTGTGTATAAAAAAGGCGCGGTGAAGTGACAATTTGTTAAATTTGTCCAATGCATATTACAAGCAGCAATTAGAAACGTCGTCAATGCATAATCCGTAATAAAAACGTCGGTTACCCAATACACGCATTTCTGCTCCACAGTATATGGTCCCAATTAACAACAAATTGTGGACACGCATTATATAACTAATTGACGATTTCGTAGATTTCCGTTCTGTTTGAAAGGCGTGCATACAATCTGCATTAGCATTACCCGCATTTAGTAGTTTGGATAACAAATTCATCCGAGCTCCCTAATGGAGAAACGCTCAATCAGAATATGGAGAAGGTGTTTCCTGAGATTGGCTCGTGTACCTGTGTTTTCGATATCCGTCCTCCGGAAAATGTTAGACCGAGGCCTAATCATCCGTATTTTGTTGCTTCAGTGACATTTAATAAGCGGTGTAAAGTTGGCCGGGTATTTTAAGTCCGACCCTTTGTTGCCTCTCTTAATTAATTATCTGCGTGGAAACAGTTCCCGTTTAGAAGAGGTCAGAACCTGTCGATTGGTATTACTGGATTGGCATGCCCGCTGAGGTTTCCAGATGGAGGAATGATCGGTGCTTAGGGCATCATGACCAAGGGAACAATGATTATTATATCGTGTAGGTGACAAATGTTTTTGTTGCACGGTTGTTTCCACTTTCCAGATGTTTAGAATACGTGTGTTTAAATTGAACACCCATGTAAGAAGTCTTCAGGTATTCCCAATGAAAGGCTTACTGAATCAGGAGTCTGACGTCTGAATCAGCTTCTCTAAATTGCAGTCACTGACAAGCCAATACATAGAGATGGTAACAAAAGTCACAGCAGCCATAAGCGTATCTTGGTAACATTATTCATGTAAGGTGGTTCAGTGACGTTTTGTTGTTGTGTAGATATGCATCCGTAGTACAGTGGCGGCGGCCTCTTACACATGACGCATGTTTCAAGGACTACAACATGCAATATATATGAGACATAAGAGTGAAACAAGAGGTCAACATTGATTGTTCGACTTTATGTAGATGTTTATCTGCATTTCAAGGTGTATAGGTTTACCAAATTAACCCCACTCTCAGCGCCTTTTTGCATTGGTTTGATTGCAAACTTGTATGTTACGCAAGATATGCCACTTTTCTGCCATATTAGTGCTTTTTAACATAGCATGTTACGAACGAGTCTGTTGTTGGTCTACTGTTTACACTGTCACTGCGTGACACATATGTGTAACATATACAGTTCACAATTTATTATCAAAAGAGATTTCTTTGTCTCCAAGCAGTCACTATCACGCACAATGACGCGCCTTGCCTATTAAGCTAACCGTAAGTGGTTACGTATATATATGATATGTTTTATCAGGTTGCAAGTCGCTGGTGGGGGGGGGGGGGGCGGGCTGGCAGGTCATTCATCTAGATAACAATTATCGTAGATAAAGCCTGGTTAACTAGGTATACGATGGCCTTGAGGTAGAATAATGTCATGTTAGCTGATCAATAAATCCGAGCTGTAAAAACCTCTACCTGAGCCATCTACCTGAGCCATCTATATGAAACGACATCAAAGGAGATGAAATGAGATAATCTTGCGAACGAAAATCTATTTGGCATCCTGACCACAAATCTTGAAACGCCTGTCGAAATCGTTCACGCAATACAGAGATAGGTTCGCTTGCTGTGTGTGTGTGTGTGTGTGTGTGTAAGTGTGTGTTTGTGTGTGTATGTATGTATATGTGTGTGTTTGTGTGTGTGTAGTGTGTCCATGTATGTAGGTTTGTATGTGTGTGTGTGTTTTTGTGTGTTGTAGTGTGTCCATGTATGTAGGTTTGTATGTGTGTTATTGCGTGTGTGAACATAGTTTGTGTTGTTTTCCATGTGTGTGCTGCGGGGAAAAAAAACCTATTAGCAATCTCGGCGGCGGGAGATGGGAATGAGAACAGCACGTGCTGGTCGTCAGAACTTGTGGACCGACCGCCTAAGGCACCTTGTTCTCTCGCAGTTTTTGAAGAGAAAATTCGATTGAATAGCATGATGGTGCTGAAAAAGCAAGTATATTTTCCAACACCTTAATGCTGTAACCCGACTGACTCTCAGAAGGTTCAATGAAATGCTGTGTTAGTGCTCAGAAGGTCCAGTGAGGTGCTGTGTTAGTTCTCAGAAGAATCATTGCGGTGCTGTGTTAGTGCTCATCAGAATCAATGGGGTGCTGTGTTAGTGTTCAGAAGGTCCAGTGAGGTGCTGTGTTAGTTCTCAGAAGAATCAATGCGGTGCTGTGTTAGTGCTCATCAGAATCAAAGGGGTGCTGTGTTAGTGCTCAGAAGGTCCAGTGAGGTGCTGCGTTAGTGCTCAGAAGATTCAATGAGGTGCTGTGTTATTGCTCAATGTGTTCAATGAAATGCTGTGTTTGTGCTCAATGAAATGATGTGTTAGTGCTCAATGGGTTCAATGAAATGATGTGTTAGTGCTCACAAGGTTCAATGAGGTGCTGTGTTAGTGCTCACAAGGTTCAATGAGGTGCTGTGTTAGTGCTCACAAGGTTCAATGAGGTGGCTGTGTTAGCGCTCACAAGGTTCAATGAGGTGGCTGTGTTAGTGTTCACAAGGTTTAATGAGGTGCTGTGTTAGTGCTCACAAGGTTCAATGAGGTGGCTGTGTTAGCGCTCACAAGGTTCAATGAGGTGCTGTGTTAGTGCTCACAAGGTTCAATGATGTGCTTTGTTAGTGCTCACAAGGTTCAATGAGGGGCTGTGTTAGCGCTCACAAGGTTCAATGAGGTGGCTGTGTTAGCGCTCACAAGGTTCAATGAGGTGGCTGTGTTAGCGCTCACAAGGTTCAATGGGGTGCTGTGTTAGTGCTCAGAAGGTTCAATGATGTGCTGTGTTAGCGCCCAGAAGGTTCAATGAGGGGCTTTGTTAGTGCTCACAAGGTTCAATGAGGTGGCTGTGTTAGCGCTCACAAGGTTCAATGAGGTGCTGTGTTAGTGCTCAGAAGGTTCAATGAAATGATGTGTTAGCGCTCACAAGGTTCAATGAGGGGCTGTGCTAGTGCTCAGAAGGTTCAATGATGTGCTGTGTTAGCGCCCAGAAGGTTCAATGAGGGGCTGTGTTAGCGCTCACAAGGTTCAATGAGGGGCTGTGTTAGTGCTCAGAAGGTTCAATGAGGTGCTGTGTTAGCGCCCAGAAGGTTCAATGATGTGCTGTGTTAGTGCTCAGAGGAATCAGTAGCAAAATTATTCCGCGGTGAATGTACAGTGTTTTTGTTGCTTACGAGAATACATTATAAACGTTACATTTTATATAGCTATTCTTTTTTCAACTAGGCTGGACACCAACAAAGGCGAGATACGTGGTTAGGACAGACCTGTCACGTCAAGGGGACGGGAAAATATATCAACTCAACGCACGTTTTGTCGTACGTCTCTAGCTGCCATTTCCCTGTTAAACCGCCATCGTCGTTTTCTTTAAGAATCCAATCACTCGCTGTATTAGACAAAGAGAGAGAAAGAGAGCAGTTATTTTTATACCTGTGTTATAAAGTCTATCCTGTTACAACCTCACTTCTCCAGCTTCGCGGACGAAGCTGTAGGTCTGCTACATTGCACAGGCAATCCCAGCTTCTTTTTCAACTGTCAGGTAGAATGGCGCACCTAAGGAGATTGATTTGTCTTACGCTGCATGCTTACATCGCACACCTACTCAGAATCCTTAGCTGCCCATCCATGAGCATTTTCATTGTGGTTTTTAGTATTATAGTAATTAGGAAAGAGGAAATGATTTCACCAGAACTCCATGAAATAGGAAATGATCTCACCAGAACTCCATGGAAGAGGGAATGATCTCGCCAGAACTCCATAAAAAAGGAAAAGATCTCACCAGAACTCCATAAAAAAGGAAATGATCCAGCCAGAACTCCATGAAATAGGAAATAATCTCGCCAGAACTCCATGAAAGAGGAAATGATCTCGCCAGAACTCCATGAAATAGGAAATGATCTCGCCAGAACTCCATGAAAGAGGAAATGATCTCGCCAAATGATCTCGCCAGAACTCCACGAAAATGATCGCATCCTTAACTCGTTTGTTGCACGTGTAAGACGCGTGACACTCTTAAATAGATCAATTTGTTAAAGTCATCATATATCTTAGCTGCTGGTTTATCTGACTGCATGGAATCTCAGCTACACAATTAATCAACATTTTTATATACCTACAAAATAAAGTTATTGAATTAAGACAACGTTTGATTGTGCCCAGTGCACCTATTTGTGCTTTGTGCCTACCACAGAGACAGCTTTCTTTGCTATAACAATTTTGCTGCCATCGTCGAAGTCATGCTGACAATAATCAAACACGGTTAAGCATACCGCATTTTGCTAGCAACTGAGTACCGTCTATTACAAACCCATGTATCAGATACCTACTTGCTCTGTGAGCCTCAGCACGAGTGTTGATGCTCAACATGCGCAGGTGGATTCCGCTGTCCGTTACTCTTGTCCGAGTACTTGTTGGTTGGTATAGATGTAGTTGATACCGGGTGTGATGACGTTGATGGGATATAACACGGTGGCAACACAAAGATGGAATGATACCGATACTCAGTGCAGTGAAGTGTTTGAGCAACGTTTTGGAAGCTCTATTACTCTAAGACCATTACCATGGCTTGTGTATTGACAACGCGGCAGGTATCGCGACACTTCAGCTCCACATTACTCTATAAACTTTGGCATTGTTAATTGGATATGCTTCTGACCCGCCAGGTAGCTCCATTAGTGTGCCACGTGGCATGTAATAGGTGTCCGTTAGATATGGCGGTGTTGGCGCGTGCTGAAAGCAGTGACTTATCATGGCAATCTACCTTACCACTTTCTACACAAGCATGGTCAAGGGCCGTAATTTGATGTGGAGGACCCCCTGCATGTAATCAAGTTGCTCTTATTATCCAGCTGCCATTGTCTAACCTATTCTTATCTAAGTTGCAAGCGAAAACCTTCAATTACCTAGCCCTGTTGTGTCCATCTTGTTTTATCTAGCTTTAATGGCTGATGGAACCTTATTCCCCGGGGTCAATGTGGCTGTTTTTTGCCGACTGAAACAAACCTCAAAACGTGTTTAGAAATGGAACAATTTTAACCAATGCACATTCAACATACAGTTTATGGCGTGATACTTGCGCAGAAACAGCAAGGTTGAAGTTGCGCCATTTATCAAATCATAATCGCAACATACGTTGCATAGCTCCTACATAGCATACATATCTACCCCGATCCCTGTTCTGTCTCTGCATAGTGCATTGATCACCACCTGCCCTATATTACCCCAGTACAGCTCAATTACACCCACTAGCCCTATGTAACCCCCTTGCAGCATTATTACTCCTACCTTGCCTGTGTTACCCCTATGCAGCACAATAACCACCCCGTTCTTGTATAGACCAAACAATGCACAATAACCACCAATTTCCCAGCGTTACCCCTATGCAGCACAATAACCACCCCGTTCTTGTATAGACCAAACAATGCACAATAACCACCAATTTCCCAGCGTTACTCCTATGTAGCACAATAACCACCCCTTTCTTGTATAGACCATACACAGCACAATAACCACCAATTTCCCAGCGTTACTATGCAGCACAATAACCACCCCGTTCTTGCATAGACCAAACAATGCACAATGTAGCACACCCACCCCTTGTCTTGTATAGACCATTCAATTTCCCAGCGTTACTCCTATGTAGCACAATAACCACCCCTTTCTTGAATAGACCATACACAGCACAATAACCACCAATTCCCCTGCGTTACCCATATGCAGCACAATAACCACCTCTTTCTTGTATAGACCATACACAGCACAATAACCACCAATTTCCCAGCGTTACTCCTATGCCGCACAATAACCACCCCTTTCTTGTATAGACCATACACAGCACAATAACCACCCCTTTCTTGCATAGACCATACACAGCACAATAACCACCAATTTCCCAGCGTTACTCCTATGTAGCACCCACCCCTTTCTTGTAAGACCATACACAGCACAATAACCACATACACAGCACAATAACCACCCCTTTCTTGTATATAACCCAATAACCACCAATTTCCCCCCCTTCTTGTATAGACCATACCCAGCACAATAACCACCAATTTCCGTTTACCCATATGCGTTTCCCACAGCACAATTACCACCCCTTGCAGTGCCTTTCTTGAAAAGGCCATACACAGCACAATAACCCCTCCCCCCTTTCTTGTATAGACCATACCCAGCACAATAACCATCAATTTCCCTGCGTTTCCCCAATGCAGTGCCTTTGTTACCACCTGCTCACTCTTACCCCCATGTAGAACTCTTACTACCGCCCGCCCAGTGGTTTTCCTAATCAGCATCATTATCGCCAGTTGCCATAGACTATCAGTCCGTTGTATCTGTTGTGCCGCACACAACCCTGTGCTACTCACATGTAACACAGTTTACCTACCACAGCTTCGTATCATTTCTATGCAACACAGTGTCCCTGGCCTCAGGTACCATTTTCTTTTTCCCCTTTGTAGCACAAGGACCCGAGGAATGCAAAATATTCATCGCCTGTTCCCTATTATCTACATATAACGCAATGATCCGCCATCTGTTCAATATTACCCCTACGTTACACAATGATCCGCCACCTTCGTCCTGTTACCTCCATATAACAAAATGTTGCGCCACCTATTCTTTGTTACCCGCCATCTGTTATATGATACCCCAATGTAACGCAATGACTTATCACTCATAAGTAACGCCATATTTTCTGTGATAACTTTATGCAGCCCCCAGACTTTGTGTTGCTCCCTCGTAACACCATGATCCACTACAGACCTTGTGTTGCTCCCTTGTAACACAATGATCCACTACAGACCTTGTGTTACTCCCTCGTAACACAATGATCCACCACCAACTTTGTGTTGCTCCCTCGTAGCACAATGATCCATTATCGACCTTGTGTTCCTCCCTCGAAACACAATGATCCATCGCCACCCTGTAATATTCCCATCCAGTTCAGGGATCTCAGCAAGCTGTTCTGTGGTACCCATTTGCTCTGTACCGAACATCACAAGCCAAGCATTAGCTACCCGTTCAGAGAGTCTTATCGTCGCTGTTTTTGTCAATACTTCGATAACATTAAATCAACGTTCCAGATTACTGAGATAACCCCCTGATGGATACCCACTTCTTTTTAGTGTTGGGTGAGTATATGAGGCTGTGACGTTTTACAGCAGCGCTGTTACGCGTGCGGAATCCCTGCTCTCAGGGTTTGCTGCTAATTATAATATATTTATAGATGTGCTGTGTCAAGCGAGCACTAAATCAGCAAATGTTTCCAACGCGTAAGTTTGAACGTCTGCCTTGGGATGGAAATATTGATGCTGACAAATGCGATGAAAGCAGTCCGCTAGGGGTCCTTATTTCAAATTGTCTAGCGCACCTGTGTGGTGATTGGCTCTTGTTGACTCACTTATTGCCGGACCAATACAGGCACTTATGGTCTAGCAAGTATCATTGTTTTGTCTTACAGAAGTTGATTTCATATTGAGGCCGGGGTTATAAAGGCAAGGTCAATGATGTGGTCAGCCCTTAATGGCGCCCACTGAACATGGGGTCTGGTTTTAAAACTTAGTTTAGCAGTAATTTGTTCCCCCCAACCCGGAGTTTTTCCTATTTTAAGAGAATGACAGCAAGTACGATGAGCTTTTTAAAATGAAATGCGGTCTAATGCAATAGATCACTAACTGGATTGTGCAGATGCTAGTCTTCAGTAGCATATGCGGTGTCGCATGGTGGACCTGCGCGGCCAGTTAAGCTTCAGCAGGTGCTTTGTTGTCAGCACAGCTCGTCGCGAGATACGACAGATCAACATCAGCAGCAGCAGCAGCAGCAGCCGCAACAACAGAAGCTCTGGACAGACGACACACAAGGATGGCCGAGAACAGTGGCTATGTAGCGCAGCGTCAGATGACGGTTGCCCATTGTCGCCAAGAAATATCATCTGCCATATGGCGCATATACGGACAGACAGAGTGCCCGGCCGCTGCGCACGTCCTCGAGCCACTCTTTAGCCGCTGATAAGAGAAGCCAATTGCGGCTCTCACCTGTGTTGATTTCTCCTTGGCAGGTGACAGTTGCTATACGCAGTGCGCAGAGCCAGCTTGGCTTCACTGGAGATTTTGAAAAAAAATGGTAGCTCTTCTTCAGCATACTACAATCTTACAGGAATAAGGACTCTTCGTTACATAACAACGACGAACAGCAGATCGCGTAATGTGAGTACTGTATTTATCTAATATAACGGTTGAGACACTCGTAAGCATGAACTATTAAGATGTGGTGAAATAACTCAGAGCTTATACAAGCGAGATATCTATCATCTAATTGTGGAAGCGAGTGCCGACCGGACGCGCGTTACTCGCATGTGCGTTAGGGGGTGGCTAGAGCGTCGCCGTACTCCATCATATCTCCACAGACCTTGTTGGCGTTTCGCATCGAAATAACATCTCGTGCGAATTTATTGTCGTTAAACGCCTGACATACAAAATGTAACATCCTAAACTCAGTCAATCGGGATCTATAAAGCTGTCATGCAGTAGACGGAGTGGGGGTGTATATTGAAAGGAAGGTCCTTTTAGTGGGATGGTGGTCGACTTGGCGAGGTACGCTGGCCACTGCGTCGGTTTCCTACACAGAGTGTTGTTTGCGCAGTAAATAGGCTGCGCATACACTTCCCGTTAGCCAAGCAGAGCTTATGAGTGCAACATATTATTTACAGTTGTGTGTACACATCCTGTGTATGATCGCCTTGGTCATGTACAACAACTGACATACCCCAGGATAGGTGGCGCGACAGACACCTATAAGTTCGACTGGTAAGCACGGCCGATGTGCAGGTGAGGCGTAAAAAGTACTGAGCTATTTGTATGAGTAGATACATGTTACTTTACTAAGCGCGCAGGTGTGCGCTTAGGGCTTCTATTGTGTAGACGAGAGGTCGACCTATATCAACAACATTAAAAGGACGTTTTTGTATCATCTCAGCCTACCTTATAAAATAGAACCATGTTGGAGTATTCAGCCCGATCCAAGCTTTATGCAAGCCAGATCAGTACATGTACACAGTTTGGACATAAACACGGATACTTCCCCTTTTCAACTCATTGTTAGCATATGTTGAATGAGAGCCACGCATGGGGTTTCGGGTTAAAGCGAGGTAATATCGTACTTGGAGCGATGTAGGGTTGGCTCGGTGGTACTGGCCACAATACCTGTCATTTGGTAGTACAGGTTAGTAAATTGGCCTAGTTTAAAGATAGACGGGGGTCGGTAGTTCTTCAATGCCACTTGAGTGAATTGGAATGGAAGATAAGAGGTTACAGGGTCTTATTATGGGTCGAGTGTACGTTTATCCAGCGTAAGCGCATAATAATCTATGGCTGGGTGGGTGAGATCGACGGACATTTGCATGAACGAGGGAGATGTCGAGGAGCAGACACGAAGAGCATGCGAGATACGAGTGTGTGATCGATGAACGAGCGTCGGGCGAGGAATGTAAGTGAAGATGAGGACGCATTGTTAGGTAGGGATACCGAGCGATGTGGAGAGAGTCATGTAGAGTGTAGGTGTGCTGGATGGATTTCGAAAATAAGGGGGGAGTGGTAGGTATTGAGATAGATGAGAGAAACGAGAGAGATCAGTGAACAGGTTGAGAAAACAGAGATAATGGGCTGCAGAGGTGAGTAGTATAGGTATGGAGGGCAAGTGAGAGATAAATGGATAGATAGATAGATAGAGATAGTGAGAGAGCTAGAGAGAGTGGTAGATAGAGTGAGAGTGAGAGAGAGATAAAGAGGGAGAGGAAGGAAGAAAGATAGAGATAGAGGGAGAGAGATTGAGAGAGATGCAGAGAGATAGAGAGAGAGGTGGAGAGAGAGAGAGAGAGTGAGTGAAAACAGATGGGCGAGAGCGAAAGGCAGAGCGGGAGAGAGAGAGATAGAGAGTGAGAGAGTTAGAGATAGAGAGCGCTAGATAGAGATAGCTAGAGAGACGGCTAGTGAAAGAGAGAGAGAGAGAGAGAGAGAGATTGAGAGATACTGAGAGAGGTGGGAGAGAGTAAGGGAGAGTGAGAGAGAAAGAGAGAGATAGTGACAGAGCTAGAGGGAGAGATAGTGAGAGAGAGCTAGAGAGAGTGCTAGATAGAGAGAGCTGGAGTGAGAGAAATAAAGAAAGAGAGAGAGATGGAGAGATGGAGAGATATAGGTGGGGAGAGAGAGAGTGAGAGAGGATGAGAGAGATGAGCTAAAGAAAAAGGAAGAGAGAGAGAGGGAGAAAGAGAGAGATAGTGAGAGAGGTAGAGAAACATCCTAGATAGAGAGAGCTGGAGCGAGAGAGCTAGAGAAACAGCTAGTGAGAGAGTGAGAGAGATAAAGAAAGAGAGATAGAGATAGAGAGAGAGAGAGAGAGAGAGAGAGAGAGAGAGAGAGAGAGAGAGAGAGAGAGAGAGAGAGAGAGAGAGAGAGAGATAAAATGATCAAGGGAACGACAAAAATTTAGCGACATTTGATAACTTCGTTTAATTACTAGATGCCCTTTCTATGGCGTCCTTGAGCCAAATCGAAAATGTTCCTCCTTCGTGTTTACACTGACTCGTTCGGCAAAAAAAACTCTCAGTCTTCGATATGGCCGATATGGCCTATGATTGCCAGGTGTGGTGTGTACATGAGATAGCCGCGGCCCTTGCAATAGCTCATTCAGTTATACCATTATACATCATATATCAGGTATTCCGAGCTACATGTGCATACTGCATGCAACCGAACAACTCGATACAATATGTACGTATTGTTAACAAAGGTCAACAGCCCAGAATATGGGTGTTGTCTAGACACAAGATTTCTCTCCAGCGCACTGTATGGTAAGTTATGACATACCTGATTGTCAAATATTGATCTTGATGAGACGTAAGAATTTGAGAGCAGTTTGTCATCAGAACTGTACCCGCACGCGCTAGCGTATCGACCTCATGAATATGTATGTCTTTCTTAAGAAGAGAAGGGGAAACCCCGCGCTTATATTTTAGAATGCAGACCATCTTGTAGGGGAGGCGCGTAGGCTGTTTCACCTGTGGGCTGTGGCCCAGCTTATTGCGTGAGGTGCGCTAATGACTGGCTCCAAGCAAACTTGTGGTGTTCCACTGCATATACTTGCTAAGTTACTTGTCATATCCCAATATCTCAGCGAGTTTTAGCGTGTTTTTCAAACTGCAAGCCCTGTAAGCCTTCCGCGCAAACCGCCTTTTTGACGGAATCGTTCCGGTGAACACTAGCCCGTCGTGTCTAGCGATCGTATGGAACCCGGATGGCAACAGGAATCGCCAATCATATGATGAGTGAAGAGCGTAGGACAATAGGGACGATGTGACAGTGACCGATATAGCGGAGTGAAGGGTAGGGGGGTGTGGGGGGGGTGAGGGGTGGATGCCATCTGTGATTCATCGTCTCATCTGGTGCTCTAGCTGTGTGTTGAGTTGGGGTTCGGGGCTGGCATCGTCATACATGGCTTATTATGTAGGAGGATCCTTCCGGTATTACTCCATTACATCACTCGACTCGTAGAAATTTAATACAAGAAGTCTACGTGTACTGTTTCCCTTGTCTGCATTGCGGATGACTAAGTAGATAACAAGATATGTATGGGGCAGCCGTACTAAATGACTTCCGCAGCAAAGCGTCCCGATTGCTACTCTGCTCATCGACATGGGTGACGGCGAGGTCTGGTCGCGAAATGGCAGGTGTGATTGTATGTATAATCCATCTACACTCCACATTAAGGTGACAGGACCTTGCAGATACAAATCTTCATCTCCACAAGGCATTCTGCCGACCGTTTCCCGTACACCTGCTTGAGTACAAGGTCCGTGTCGGCTTAGATGACATCAATTCAATACCCAGGTCTATTGATGTTTAATTGGGTCAATCACGCAAAGCATCTACATATCAAGAAATCATCATAGTGATCCAAGCGCTTATCTACCTGTCGGGGAAGCGATTTATTCCTCTGCAAGCTCGTTTTGTGTTCGCATGCTTGGCCCGATGCTTTCCCTGCTGGGGTTCTGTGAATATCAATATACATTGCAGAAACCCGCGCCCATCGATTCCGCATCAGTCCGTGACGTATTGACTAACTATAAATCTCAGTCTGTCTTTTGCCACTTCTTGGATTGGTCACACACATATAATCATCACTGACCGAACATACGCAAATTCGACCGGATATCGTTTTATGTATGAGCTGTCTTGCATCAACTATTCACAACGGTGATGCTCTCAATATTTGCTTATATTTCCTTGCATTTTCAAATAAGGCCATTAGCTGCTAGAGTACCATGGCCTTGACGACCTTGTATAAGTTTACAGTGACGCGCGCATTAGGGGCTGTCGTTCCTGAGTAGGCAAGATGTGCAAATCTATCTCTGCTAGGTACACACCGCACTCCCAGTATCCATCCAATAGCCATTTAGGCCAATGTGATGTTGTATGGTCTGAACAGTTTTGCCATACGCTGGTGATCACAATTATGTTTGTCTCCTCAGGGAAACACAGGTACAATTGCCCAATAGTCTCATAAACTCAGCTGGAAAGCCTACGTAAATCGGATAGATGACAGTCTTAAAACACGCACGCACCGCTTTATTGGCTACCTAGCTATATGTATTGCACATATGAAATTCACGATTCAGGTTTTACTTCGCTTTCGCTTACCAAGTGGCATTAGGGTGGTGACGGATGTACACGACTGTGAAGCTTGGACAGCACCTCCGAAGGGTCATCACTCACTTGCCCGCATCGTGCGAAGAACCCCTCTTGCCAGGACGGAAGTCCAGTGCGAAACCATTGAGCCTCCAGGTCGAGGCTTCTAACAGTTGCATAACCTGCAATGTTGCCCTATACTTAAATAATGTCGAGGGTAACATTGTATCCTGTTGTGACACAGCCTTTCCCAGCAAACCCAGCTCAGGATGGACCACGCGCACGGAAATGACGTCATTAATCAAATCATACCCTTGTCAATGTTTCATACTGGCAGGCAAATGTGTTCGGTTCATTATAGCTAATAATCACACTCCAGCTAATGTAGATTTCGTGTCACTCGCGCAATCAACAACCGCGCTTGATGCATAGACTTGGCGATAGGGGTCCGGGCTAATAATAGCACAAGGTCGTTAACGAGAGTCGAGTACGCGGCGCATTCGTGGACTCTCGGATGGTTGATGGGAACCCCACGGATTACCGTGCTTGGCGTGTACCAGCTACACCTCAGATGATTTCACTTCAATGCAACTATGGGGAAATTTGACGTACGGTTAATGCAAATTGACCTAATGTCAATTTCGCATACAAATAATGGTAAGGTTAATTATCAAAATAAATATTATAGAATGTCAGTGATACATTCACTGAAGTTGCTATAACCCTAACCTTTACTCAATCAGTCGAGCCGTTTTTTTCTAAAACAGCTTAGAATGTCGTTACACAGTACGGACATGTTCTTTGACCTTTTGCATCAGAAGGTCATCACTAACCTACAGAAAATCTCTGTTTATATGAAAACGTGGATTTGTTGTCTATATGAAATAATCGAATGTCTCATCGTGGCATACACCTCCTCGAATGACCTTATCTTAGCGTTTCAATATAATGCGTCATCTATTTGTCTTTGTAGGGACAGCTTCTTATAGCTTCTTACTATAGGTCACAGCTAATAAAGCTGACTGACTCCTGCTGCTTGTATTTCTGTCACGAGTCAATATTCCATGATGTATGCAGGTGAGCTGAATGTTTTGAGTAATTAGATCCTACCAACTCGCTGATTGTATGTTTGCAGGCCGATGGAGCGTTAGGTATCCATGGTCGGTTGCATAAGATGGCTAATGATGGAGTAACACGGGCTGACGTCAATATCCACGACAGTTCTATGACATCCATCTTGTCATTTTCATCAGAAGCAACACTTAGCAACATGTCCTCAACACCCCTTTTCCCTCACGAAAACCTTCCACCGGAAGTCATCAGCCAAGAATCAACAAGTGACCCGGAAGTGGACTGTCTTGCAGAACGCTACTGGTCGTATTTCCTCGCCTCTAGTCTCATCACCTTCTTTACTGGCCTTATACTTATTCTCTCATTC
Source organism: Urechis unicinctus (assembly GCA_034190875.2). Lineage (NCBI taxonomy): Eukaryota > Metazoa > Annelida > Polychaeta > Xenopneusta > Urechidae > Urechis > Urechis unicinctus. The sequence goes on along the minus strand of CM067345.1, from coordinate 12,779,598 downwards.
CGTTTGGCAGGACATTTCTGTAAGTGGAACGATAGTGGGCGGGGCCAGGCTGCCGGAGTGACGTTGGATGCAAGCGGACCTGGCGGTGACGTTTTTGATTCTGAAAAAGTCGACTTTCTCACAAAACTCAAATGGAAATGTGAAGCTCTCATATCGGGTCAAACAATTGTCGGCAGATGTATGGTTAGTTTTAATCATATATTTTTGCATTCATTAATTCGCGAGTTTCTCATTTTCACGAGCATGGAATTTAATCAATAACACTTGTTGACAATTTGACAAATATATAGCCATCTGACATATAACAATCTGACCGACACACACAGCCTGAACAAAGAATGTTGCGCCAATTAACGTGTTATCTATTGTGTGCCTGGAGTTAGTGTTGCGGTTAAGCAAATCCTCTCACTTGGATGTTTAGCTCGCACTGCCCATATTTAACCCCGCTTGGCACAAAATGCCAAATGGGAAGATCTGCCAGAAATCCATGTTTTAGTCGCCTTACTGTAGAGTTAGTTTAACTTATTGCTCTGAATATTACATGACATGTTTGTAGACAAGTCAATGCAGCAGGTAGTATTCGTATGTCACATTACGCTAAGACACTCAGATGAACTCTTTGACTACTACAGGTATAGACGATATTCCGGTGGTATATTCATACGCTTATTGGGTACGTTGTTTGTATACACAGGTGTCGCTGTCCTGTGTGCTGAGCCTGGGTTCTCTTATCATCTATCTAATAGACGCCTCCCAGTAAGTAGCATTTTCATTTCGATCGTTACACATTGCCCGTCATGGTTGCCCATGGCCATTTCTGATAAAGGTTATCAATTGACTAACGTCACAAAGCGATCAACCTTAGTGCTTGCAACGTACATAACATCAAGCCGAGTGAACAGCACAATACATAAGTTGTGAGCATGGTATTTATTTATTGATTGACATATATCGTGTTCTTAATCCGTGCAGTAGTACAATATATTGCTGGGATACTGCCAGACCTAGCTTTGTTTTCGGTGCATTGTTACAGCACAATCAATAAAACTGACTCTTTTTTCTTCTTATTGCCAACTGCTAGTTTTCTCTTTGACATTTGATTGCTCCATCGCTTGGGTAAATTGCTTTCAGACTGTTTACTGCCTCGACTATATGTCGCATTATAACCATTGTTATACTGGCTACACAGTACTGGCTATTGTTATTCAGTGCTCATAGCGTTGCCTTGAGCATTAGTATAAAAACAATGTTTGAAATATATAATAATGTACAAATTGAGCTGAGATTGATGCATATATATGTCTTGGTGCAGAACTATCTTACAAAAGTATAACCTGTCAGGGATCATATTGGCTGGTTTCAGACCAGATACACAAGAAGAAACTTGCAGGAATTTCTCTGAAGCGCCGAGTCAGCAAGTGGATCTGGCCTTTAACCTATTCTTCATGATTTTTTTCCTCATACGGGTTTGTCATCACTCATCGCTGTGCCATAGAGTTATAAATCGGGATGAACGTTTTCGTCAACTAACTTATGGTTGCTTGTCAATGTCAGTTCATAGCAGCGAATGACAAGCTCGTCTGTTGGCTGGAAATCCATTCGTTCGTTGATTACTTCACCATTCCTCCTATTTTTGTTGGCATCTACCTGAGCAGACAATGGCTCGGTAAGTACATCTATCATCGTCATAGAACGTACATTTGCGGCTATATATATATATATATATATAGATATATATAGATATATATATATATATATATATATATATATATAGATATATATATATATATATATATATATAGAGAGAGAGATATATATATATATATATATAGAGATATCTATATATATATCTATATAGATACATATATCTCTCTCTATATCTCTATGTATACACATATATATACATGTATATATATATATATCTATATGTATATATATATATATATATATATATATATATATATAACTATATAAATATATATAAATATGCACATATATGTGTATATATATATATATATATATATGCACATATATGTCTATATTATATATATATATATATATATATTATTTATATATATCTATATATATATATATCTATATATCTATATATATATATATATCTATATATATATATATATATCTATCTCTATATATATATATATCTCTATATATATATCTCTCTGTGATAGCAGCCATCGCACATGATTTCGCGTTTGCAGGACTGCGTTTTTTGCGAGCATTGAGGCTTATGGCGTTTCCAGACATCCTGCAATACCTAAGTGTGTTACGGACCAGTAATGCTATACGTATGGCCCAGATATGCACTATCTTCATCAGCGTGTGGCTGGCAGCGGCAGGCTTTGTCCACTTGGTGAGATCATTAAACTATTTCTTGCGTTTACAAAGTAATAAGCTTATAATGATATTAATTTTATTTGGTGAAAGCCGAAGTTTAGCGGTTTTTCTTCCAGGATGGTGATACTTGCACCGAAACGTTGTGAATACAATGATTGCAAATAATCGAAAACAGTATTTACGTTCACACTTAGATACACATTAATATACCTGTTTAAACAGAATATCATCAGTCATTCCTCATAAGCCAACACCTTCTTCTTTTCCAGGTTGAGATCTCCGGAGACCCGTTCTACAACTTCGAGAATGCAAATGCGAATAACATAACGTACTGGGAGTGTGTGTACTTCGTGATTGTGACCATGTCGACAGTCGGCTATGGGGATATTTCCTGTGAGACGACCATAGGCAGAGCATTTATCGTCATATTTATCATGGGCGCTTTGGTTGGTGTTTGGTTATAATCTAGTCAACATTTTGAGCTGAACTCATTTTGAGTGCTTATAGAAAATTGTTTTCTGAGTTCTAAAATTCGGTCTTGTCTATTTCGGTTTGCGGTGCCGGGTGGATGTTTAGGTTCAATATGTCATTAAATTGCTTTGATGAAATGATTTGTTCCTTCCATTCTGTACAGCCTTCTAGAGCAATACGTATAATGAGCTACATGAACGCATGAATTAATCCTGCTAATCCGATTATCATGCTTTACGTTATTTTTACGCCAATGGTCTACTGGTCACAGGTCATGTTCGCCAGCTATATACCGGAAGCCATGGAAATATTTGGCAGACGCCAGCGCTATAATGGTTTCTATGACAAGCCAGCAGGCGTCAGGTAAAAGGTGTTTCTTTTATTCACCACCAGGTAGAGGGATATCCTACAATCACGTCCTTAAATATATTACATGGTATTTTCGTATGAGCTTGTTATTAATGTACGACATGGATATTGTTATGTGACACCTACGTTTTCTTTTTAATACATTATGCACATGCTTATAACAGATGTATGGGTGACATTTATCGATATGGTTGTATTTGTCGTAGGCACATAGTAGTTTGTGGGCATATCACATACGAGTCCGTGCAGAACTTTCTGCGGGATTTCCTTCACGATGACAGAGAAAACAAGAACGTCAAGTGCCTCTTCTTAGACAAGTATAGTCTATGCGTATTAGTCTATCTGCAATGAAATACTTGACGGATGCACTAGAACGACTGCATCAGCCTTTTTAAACTAATGCATTTAAATTGTGTCGATGATTTACAGCAAACGGCCAGAATTGGAACTTGAGGCTCTGTTCAAAAGACATTTCACTCAAGTGGTCTTTTTCAAAGGAACAGCTATGAGCACTCGTGACCTTGAAAGGGTCAAGGTGATTGATACATATTCTCATAACCAAATTCATTTGTGCTAATATGTACCAGTTATTTATTACACGGGGTTAAGGTATGTGTAGTTACCGGAAGCGGACGCGTGCCTGGTGATTGTCAATCCGCGCAGTAAAGACCCGGATGCGGAAGACGCTGCTAACATCATGCGAGTAATCTCTGTCAAAAACTTTCATCAAGACATCCGCGTCATCGTACAGTTAATGCGCTATAACAACAAGGTATAGTCCTCTAAGGGAATTATATATAACCAATCATAAGCCGTTGGGTCATCGTTACCTACGATTTTGTTGATGATGAAGACGATTACGGATGTAGATTGCAGGTGCATTAGCAAAAATATAATCGTTTGTTCTAACATTTCTCCGACGAGTGGTCATTAACCTCGTCATTGGGTCCAGGCAGCGATATCTAAGAGGATAATCGTTTTAATGGTTGAATGTCATAAAATGTTGATGACTATATTATGGCAAAGATATTGAAAACAGATGAAACTCTAATCTTGGCATTAAGGATAAATCTCTTTTCAGGCTTTCTGTTTGAACCTACCATCATGGACGCATCGTGATCAGGTTATCTGCTTAGCAGAGATGAAGCTCGGATTTATGGCCCAGGGATGCTTAGCTCCTGGCTTCTCCACGCTAATGGCCAATCTCTTTGTCATGCGATCCTACAAACAGGTAACACTCTAATTTCGTTGCCACTTCGGAGGAAAATTTACTTCGATGAAATTCCCATGACCTAACAGTGTGAAAAACTTTCTACAATCCTCCATGAAATTGTTGGCCACGTTGCTTAATTTGCGAGTGTTGTGCATGTGGACCCATGCTGCCACTATGTCACGTCATGTCATGACAATGGATAAGCACAACCCTATGTGCGGTGCTTTTAGTCATTAAATGACACTCCACATGTTGCATTATTATGTCCAAAACAGGAGATAATATCTCATTCTCAAATTGTCGTCCATTTTGGATCCCGATAAGTCGTGGCAGTTCCTTTCACTATCATGCTTACAAAAGAAATCCGTCAGACTCTGGTACCCGGGAAAATGTGTTTTTGAAAGCATACGTAAATGTATAACATATCCTGATTTACAAAACAATGTCGGATACTGATTTCCAGATATCACCAACGCCACCTGTGGTATGGATTTAAAACACCAATATGCACGTCTCCATCACTGTAAAATCGCACAAATCATGACAACCGAACACAATCGATTGATGCATTGCTTGTTGTTATCAATATGATCCACCAAAACTGTAATAAAATCAACGGTAATAACTAAGAAATGTTGCCAATGTGTAAGTTTAGATTGGAAAGAAACGATTATTTGACAGTGAACATAATCTTTGGAATAGTGCACATGTGCTTCTGTGTCTGTCATCAAGATTTGACGACATTGTGTGTGATTTTGGGTGGGCGTGCGTCATATTGTATCGAAGCTAGAGCATTTACCTCGTATGGAACCTAAATTTTACCTGCTGACATGTCAAGCGACCAAGTTGATTGACTGCCTTCCATCATGTCATCATCACGGAATATAACCCTTCTGAGACAGTAACTCGTCTCGACACATTACACGTAGATCTACTCTCTTAAACCAATTAATATCTTTAGGGCTACTTAGTACGAATGCAAAATAGACGTGATAATTAGATAGAGATTAATAAGTCAACAGTGGGTACCTGTAAATCCACTTTACGCCCACCTTTGTAGACCATGAATACACCTTTTGTGTACTGTAGCATTTACTCAGACCACGGCTTGGTGGGCCATTTGACTGGCGGCTGTTTACCCTTCCACTCACTGTCTGTTATAATACATTAATATCGGTGTACATGACACTGCTGACTGACATTGGAGCTAAGTGTTTTGTTATTGCTTCGTCTCGTCTGCAAAATTGCAGTCTGATTTTCCCATGTAACCACTGACCGTTATTTCAACACAAGATTCACTTATTTTCTTTGATAATGGCGTTCCTGATTATTGTGCGTTGGGTAATTTCTCCGTACAGAATATGCTGCTCCAATTTGATTGAATGACTGCTGCAATGAATATCGTCTCAATGTAGACCAGCTTTCGACGTTGTTTTCTTGTATGTCAAATGTCTCATGTCACGAGGCTAATCGTAAACGTAGTTGACATGCACATCAACAGGAACGCAATGAGCACGTATACTATCCCCGCGTTGGCGTCGGCACGCCCACTATTAAGAGTTGCTATTGCATTATTGCCTACTCTCTCCCCAACAGAGTGGGGACAAAATGATTTTCGCACTATTTTAGTTTTGTTTTGCCCAGCAAGGGCCGTATATAAGACGCACAAATAAGATAAAAATATCAATAGAACTTTTCGATATTAATTTAGAGTTATATATAACTATCAGATCGCAATAATAAGTCTGGTTGACAACAGTCTTCTTGACTACAAAAATCGCTGACTTTCGGACTGCATAACTTATCTTGCTGTGTGTTTAGTCATCAAAATGCCTGCAGTGGCAAGATCAGTATTTGCACGGAGCTGGAATGGAGGTCTACTCGGAGTACTTCTCTCCAGCGCTCCATGGCAAATCATTCCCCGTGGCTGCTGAGTAAGAATTGGTATATGCTAGCTGTAATTTCCACAATTCAGGAAAATGTTGCTGTATATAGCCTCGGGTTTCTCTTGATTTCAGGTTTTGTTTCACCACATTGAGGATTTTGTTGGTGGCGCTGGCGTTTAAAAAAGAAGGTCATGAGTTCAGCCAGGTGGTATTAAATCCAGATCGAGATATCATCATTGACGAGGAAACGAGAGGGTTTTTCGTCTGTCAGTCAGAGGATGAGGCCAAGCGGTAATGATTATTTTTTAAAAATTCCTGCGTAAATATACATTGCTTTAATCAGAAATATTATCCGATGTTCTAAATATTTAAAGATCTAATCAACAAATTAGAATGAAGTTTTTATATAAAAGGCAGCAAGCTTATTGCTGGCTGTCCACAAAAGTGATATTAATGTTTTTAGAAACAAGTACGTAGTGTTATCATAAAGTTTTATGCGTACGTTGTGACAGTGCATACAATTACTGCATGAAGTGCCATTCTCATACCATTGACGTCGAAAACATCAAAGCATGTCAGTGCTCGCCAGAAGGTAAAAGGAACATTAGAGATACTCATTTGTTAAGTTCATAAGTACGGAACCAGACAAATTGTGTGTTCCATTTCGGAACAGTTATCGTGAGATTAAATCCAGGCACTTGTTATGCACAACCCATTGAACTCTGAAGCCCTAAGTGGATAGCGATGCACTTAAGGATAATATTAGGAGAATATTTTCGATTGCATACTCTACTTGTTCAAACGTATAGGCAAAAGTGCTGCTCGGGTGGTCTGTGTGGAAATTGACGATGATGCCGGTTTCATGGGACGAAAGGGGCAGCCTTCGGGGTTGAACGGGTATGTCGAACTATTTTTGTGATTATTCTATGCAACTGGCTATCACAGTTCCTATTATGCGCTCTTAAGATGCTTTGATGAGTATGTTGCCTATCCATCCCCATTGGAGCAAGCAAATCTACATCCCTATTAGCTGCTGATATTAGCTGATCACCAGCACTCCTTCGGATCTCCTTGCCTATTGATTGTGAAATATGTGCGCTTAAATTGCGCACATTTTCAATTAATTGTAACGTACTGTGACAACTTTCTATTATGCTTTAATTTTACCTTGTTACCTATCTAGAATTCTATATTATGTTGTATTCTAGAAACCGCTTTCTCCTTCATTTGTTAGGAACATTTCAACCTAGTGCAATTTTTGCGACCTAATCCGATGATACAAACAGCGCACTAAGAGCATGCGCTTTGGTTTGCTGACACCATGCTTGATTAATCCATCAGTTTTTGTCCTAAGTCATAATGCAGTTGTACGCTTAACATAAAATCCGAATCTTGTACGGTTGTAAATTTATAGCAGTATATTTCTGTCCAGATCAAGAAGCCTAGTTATAATAAGCATCGCTTTTGTTATTTTAGTTAAATATCACACAATATGGTTTTTCCAATTAAAATAAATTCCTGCTTCTCTGATCCAATTTGCATTTGACATGGATATAACCTCATAGACTCACTTGAAATTCAAACAAGCGCACAGCATGATTCAGTTTATTTCGGAGCAATGACCAGTAGATGGAGAAGTCTACTTCTCTGCCAGCACGCAGACGCTATATCTATAGCAAATATGGCACTGTCGAGTTACACTGTACGGAAATGCGTTGGGCCTTATTTGGCAATGACACATATCAGCGACATCACTATTTTGTTTAAGCAGACAGCTTTGTAATTTCATGACAGACACAGCAATGCCGGGACAAACCTCGATGTCATAAAGGACAGAAAACATTCCCACTTCAGCGAAACTGGTGACAGCGGAAATTCATCGTCGAGCGAACAGTACGCTTATTAAACAAACTGATATTGCTTGTTGGTGTTATTATGGTCAGCATAGAGCGAATATTTCATATGCCTCCATGTAATACGTCGGGGTGTTATTACCATAGAATGTATGAATATGTATTGTGTTATGGTAAATCAGTATTGTTACAAGAATATTATTGCATTATGCCTGACTTGGTAGAATTAATCTCAATTGAATGCAGTCTGTAAAATCAGACAGACGAACTACCATTTATCCATTCTAGCAAATTAATGACGAGCGAAGATCAATTCAAGCTGCTCCTTTACGATAATTATGATTGTATTAAGAATGTAGTGTTTTCCATCAATGACAGAATACATCAGACAATGACTCAGGCTCTACAACCGTCTTCCGTTGAAGGACGACTGGCCGAGGATGACGTGAGCGAGCGGGCAACACCATCGCTACAGGAAGACTTTGACTCAACGGGACTGTTCCATTGGGTTCCAGAGAGGCAGTTTGAAAATGCCATGCTGGTAAGCAGTGACTTAGCCAAAACTATATTCGGAGGTGGTGAGGCTTACGATGTATGCTAATTACGTGCTGTTTCCTATTGCTCTAGTCGCAGACTAACAATCGAGAGATCTTGAAGCGGTTGCGAGATCACGTTGTGTTATGCGTGTTTGGCGACGAAGATACACCTCTGATCGGTTTGGTCAACTTCGTTATGCCCCTCAGAGCATCTAGCTTCCGTTCCAATCAACTCAAAACAATCGTGATAGTTGGAAACGAGTCTTTCCTAAGAAGAGAATGGGAGGCCATCCACAATTTTCCAGATATATACATCAAAAAGGTATTATTTATTTAATGCATTTTTCTTGTTGAGCTCATAATGTTTTCACAGCAGACCTTTTAATGAGGCAAAATTGTTTGCAGGGCTTTCCATTAAATAGGTCCGACTTGCGGTCTGTAAAAGTCAACAAATGCCATATGTGCGTCATTTTGACGACCACTGACGCATTGACGGATGACCCCACGCTCGTCGACAAGGAAGCCATTCTGTGTTCGCTTAATATCAAAACAATGAACTTCCAGGCTCTGACTGATGTTTGGAAATCATCTTCTCCAAGAAGAACGTTGATTCACTTGTCTCTGTTAAAAGGTCGGCCCTATATCTAGGGTGCCATAAGTTGATTAGAATGCGACTTTGATTCTCATTGACCTACGTAGACCAATTTATTTATACTGACACCTACTACGTATTCATTTAACGTGAACATACATCAAATAGATGCATGTATTATTTTCAACAGATTCGACCAAGAGGATATCACACCGACCGACGGATGGCGCTTGCATCCCGATGCTGACTGAGCTTGGTAAGAACCCGTTGTGTTCGTGAGCATATTCTATACGATTTAAGAGTTACTGTCAACAGCTTTCATTTATCCATATAATTGTGTTGGCAAAAAAGTTTTGATATCATATTACAATAATGAATCGATCTATAATTCAATAGTATATAATGTACAATCTAAGCGGAAGCTGTCAGTTTGGACATACGTGTATATAGCCAACGACTACAATGCCCAGTTCCTGGATCAGGATGATGAAGACGACCCAGATGTGGAGCTCTATATGACACAGCCGTTTGCATGTGGACGTGCATTTGCAGCGAGCGTACTGGACACACTCATGAGCACAGTAAGTGCCCGCTAAACTCATTGCATTTTGTTCAAATACAGCATTACATGTCTTACTGTCATAACTTGTTTGGCCAGCATTGTGATTCAGTAGCTTTCATGGTATTATCTTGAACGTTCAATGTTATGTTTTAAATTTTTTTTACAATGCACTTGAAATTAAGGTTTGCTGACGGATCCTTTTGATAAACATAAGCCGTATATATACTGAACATTAGGTTATCTACGCGAAATACCTAATCATGTATTCTGAGCATATTGCACAGAAGAATTACAATTAAACCTACTCGATTGCTGCAGACGTATTTCAACTGCGAGGCGATGAATTTAATCCGGACACTCATTACCGGTGGAGCAACGCCGGAGTTGGAGCAAATACTGGCCGAGGGCGTCGGGCTGGTTCGTGGACAGCAAAGCAAGGACGAGATCGCGAGTACACGCAACCGCTGTCGGGTGGCGCTCCTGCCGCTGGAAGATGGTCTGCTAGAGGAGTATAGCGTAAGTCAGGGGCAACATACGGACTAAATTAAACCTCAGCATGATTCCCTGTCGGAGATTTTATGCGATAAATACCCTGTATTCTTTTTACATCATGTTCGTTTGGACGCGTATTAAGCTGCATTGTAAACTTGTCTGTAACAAACAACTATACTATGGATTGTAATCATGCGAATGTTGATATTTGTTGCAGAATGGCACATATGAGGAACTGTTTGTTGGGGCACTGCGTCACCATGGAGTCTTATGTCTGGGTCTTTACCGACAGCTTGATCCCCGTGCATCAGTGGGCTCCTATAACCGATTCATTGTCACTAATCCCCCAGGCCGCTATGAGCTATATCCTTCTGATAAGGTGTGTAATGCATGGACACTCACGTATATATATATATATATATATATATAGAGAGATAGAGAGATAGAGAGAGAGAGAGAGAGAGAGAGAGAGATAGAGAGAGAGAGAGAGAGAGAGAGAGAGAGATAGAGATATATAGATATAGATAGAGAGATATAGATAGATATAGATATATATATATACATATATATATATATAGAGACATATATATATATATATATATCTATATATATATATATATCTCTCTCTCTCTATATATATATCTCTCTATATATATATATATATATATATATATATATATATATATATATATATATATCTATATATATATATATATATATATATCTCTAGCTGCTTGTCGGTTTGTTTGGGTGACTTGGGCTTCACATTTGATGGCTCATTATCCCGCTATTTAACAATTGTCATTGGTGAATATGTCAATAAATGATTAATATCACACAAACTCAGTTCTTCAAATTCTAACTTACATTATGTATGTATTGTGGTAAGTCGTGTTTGGATGTTACGCTTCGATAATTCAGTCCGTTAAAAATTAACAGGTCCATTAACGAGCAATATCATGATTTTCCAAACGCCTGTATTTCATTATGCACTGATATTTTGATGGATTATGGAATCTTACATTTGATGATAAATGTTGTTCAATATTTCAGGTATATTGCCTTATCTCCTCCTCGTCTTTCTATATATCGAGCTGCTGTTCGGTTTGTTTGGGTGACTTTGGCTTCCCATTTGACATTGGTGACATTAGTTAATATCACACAAACTCAGTTCTGGTTCTAACTTACATTATGTATGTAAGTCCATTTGTAGAGCGGTCATGGTCGTTTCACGGTGATGGTGATGACAATACCACCCAGCTTTAGGCGAAACGAGCGAATATACGCAGATTTACCGAGAACAGATGTGGTATATGTGGAACCAGCTATGGATAACGCAACTGCCTACTATGATGTGTTAATCATATCACAAATATGTCTACACGAGCGTTTTACTCGGTGCTATTTACAACTGTTTTTAACACCATCGCCTATTACAATGCCCTGGGTGGTGAGACTTTTAGTTGTTAAATGATAGGCCTTTCACAGCATCGACAGTTGTACTGAATGCCTTGTTATGGTTGCAAGTTTATGGTTGACAATAGCTCAAAAGGACTTTGTTGTTAGCCAACCAACATGGAATCTATTGACCTGCCCCACGACACACAATCGACCAGCAAACACACATTGAGCGGTTATTTAACGCACCATCAACTTTAGATTGCTCTTTTCAGTCGATATGATTTAATACTAAGAATAAATAAGCGCATTTCAATGTATCGAGTCATACTAGTAGTTTATTTGTCGGTCTTGCTTATGTATGACTGTCCACAATGTATAATTCCAACCATTGAATCATTGTGATATTAAGCTGTTGCCTTGTGTTTTATCAGAACTTAGGATGAAATGGCTTATATATTGTTATCAGTGGCGTATGTAGTTATAAGACAGACTTATTTTATAATAAAATGTATTTTTATAGCTACCTCTAAATGGATGGACATGTATTCAGTGTGATTGTCAGTGATAATGTAGTTAGAGATAAGGCATACACTACTTACAAGAAGGTGCTCAGAATATATCAATGTGTTGAACGCAATGAGAACACAGTGAATTGCGGTGAACATGTCAGAGAAATGTGAACGTATGTGTACATTCCTCATTTGGTAAACTAATCATTCCATGCATACGTGGGCTGTGACCGTTACAACAAATATTGTACGTAATATTTTTATCTCTCGTGTTTAGAATGTACGCTTTTTACGTAACCAAAGTCAGACCTTGGTCAATAAAGTATTGTTTTATATTGCGGCTCTAGTTAAGTAACTTGATAATACACAGGTGCAGCTGATAAGCTGAGACATACACAGTTGTCTTTTGGTGTTCATTAAGTGCTATATCGATAAATATTTGAAATCCAGAATCTCTATCAAGTAACCCGTAAAATAATAGCGAGGTGAGATTTAAACCCGTTAGCATTTTTTTAAACAGAACTTCGTATTTTTTTATGTTTGAGTACTGCGTGATCACATAATCTCAATTTAACTTTTTATGCACCTCATGTTTGTCCAAAAATCAACCACAATGATGTTACTGGAACGAGTAATTTGTATATCGACAGCATGTAGAGTGTGATTGTAAAATAGTTGAAATGTCCTTCGGCTTTTGAACTGGCTCTATAAATCTATATGCATGATGTAGGGAATGAACAGTGATTTTTGTGTGGGATCACATCAACAATTACGCTTATAAAGATCATTGCATTGTGTTATTGGACAAATATTTTCTAAAATATGTCTATTTTGCACGTAAAAAAAGCAGTATTATTAGAATTATTTTCACAACCATCTCCAAATGAAAATGTGTATTGAATAAAAAATAGCGAAGCCTTTATATGCTGATCAGCGATTCAATTATACATCAAAAATATTCTTGAAAGGCCTAATTACATGTGATGCTCGCTTGTTCATATGTGAGTAGATGTTCGGTAGAGTGGGCGTTCGGCAATAATAAGCCTGAGCGCCTGTAATCCACATCTGCTGCAGGCTTAGATTTAGAGAGCCAGGCATTGTCGCAGTTGGTTATATAGTCTTTTTTTTTGGACAAATAATTGCTTCACCTTTCAAGCTGCACATCTTGTGAGCAGAAAAAACGGGTACACAAATGATAGAACCTGCGCAAATGATTTGCGTTCCAACAACGTGCCAATATTATTTTCATTTATTTGTTATGGTTGGATGTGTAGATAATAATAACAAACTGTGGTATCCTTTACGATGTTGAAAGCATTGGGATAATAATAATAGAAGTATTGCGACCGCTGCTTAGAAAAATGAGCCATCGCAGCACAGAAGCTACTTCTACTCTATTCTGAAGATTATTCCTCAGCAATATCTTCTCTGATTATATCTCTGGCTTGCGACCGTGCAGCTGAGACACACGACACATTCAAATTTCATGCGAAAAACAAAATATAGTCTTCCCACTCTCTTTCTCAGTAATCAGGATGTTTCTACGATGCGCCATTAACTGTTAAAACCGATATGGCATTATGCTTGTTGCAGAGCAAAAATATAAACAGCTATGATTTCCATAATATCGTCCGCCCGATCACTATTATCAACCATGATTAATACAATCACATGTTATAGTGACATTTGTATCGATGTGTTGGCTTTTTCAGTGTTCATTTCCATTCGATTGTCAAGCTCATTCACTTTAATGACAGCAAAAGATACTCGCATATACCACTCAAACCAAGATCAAAGAAACGACAGTTATGCATGCCATGAATGCAGGTAGATGATGATGACCTACTTATTGTGCATCTCATTTCTACAATCTCTGTTTTGTGCGTAGTCATTGGTCACGGAAGCACGCCTGCCCATGTTTTTCTATTAATTAATTGATACAACAAAAGATGAGCTCTTCCAATATAGAATTGGAGATGCAAAACATATGGACTTAACTGGGATCCTTACTTTCTCCTTTTCCATTGCTTTTTTGCAGTTCGTGCAGATGCTTCGATAGTTAGGTAGACAGGTACAACAAGGGAGGGAAGTGGTTACGAGCAGGACAGGATTACAGGCAGTTTTACTGAGTTGTTAGTGCGACACTGTGCTCGCTTGGTTTATCCTAGTGCCTTATCATGCCGCCATGAGTGTAATAATAAACGGTCGACGCTATTTAGTATAGTCATATGATTAGCTACAAATGTCGCTTTCAGATATTGTGTGTTAGCCGAATGTGACATTCCCATCATGTAGTACATTTAAGAATAAAACTGTATTACTAATATGCTACTACTGTGCCGGATATGCTGTTGACCAGACAAATAACAACGAACTAGACTCCACGCTGACAGAGATATTAGCGATAGGTATATAATGACCAGATCTGAGGCTGTTTTGTATGAAATATGCAGCGCGTGGAAACCGTGGATTAATTCGTCTGTTGTCTGACATATGAACAACATAAGATGTCCGTGGAATAATTAAGATCACAGAACCTATTACTAATGTAGTAGGGAACAATAAGAGGCGCGTGCGAGTCAGGCACAGGGACGTGTCATGTCATGATAATTGTCACAAGAACGTCTTTTATTTAGACTTCGCGGAAACATGAATTGCAAATGTAAAACCGGGGATATTGACGTACATCAACAGAACTAAATGCTTGCATCACATCAAGCGGAATACGAAGAGTCACCGGGGCGGAGGCAATTATTTTCCAAACAAAGACTATTAATCAATCAGGCACAATGCCAAACAAGCGGTGATCACCGCATTTGGTCTTTCTTTATAACCAACCTGCGTTTGGGTATGCTTATACGAACATCTCTTCATTATACAGATGTTAATTTGTATCTCATTCGAGTAATGAATTACGTATTTTAAATCAATAGTACAATTCGAACATTTTACGCATGTAAAACTTTGAAATGATATATGGTCTATAACGTCAAGTATATGTTTACTTCGTAGACAAACGCTTAATAATTTCAACAGTTGTGACACAATTTTCCAAATCATTGTTTTTGATAATTCATGTTTAGTTAACTTTTGCATTGCGTATGTATTGCGTGTGACAAAGTCTTTCTTAGAAAGTAAATCACCAGACATTGTTTAAAAAGTGTTCAAATTATCACAAATGTCCGGAGTTTTTTTCACAGAAAAAAGTCCGCATTGTTGAATCAACTTATTCATATCTTCTGAGTTAATATTCTTATAAGAAAGTTTGCTTTACAAATTTGTCAAGCCGCGTCATGCTATTGTAAGTTATCATCAATCAATTACAATGATCCGAACGATTACGAAAATCATGTTTTTAAAGGTAGCAGTGTGATGCTAAGGTTACTATCTGGTACTTTTCAAATAGTTGGTCAGTTTTTCTCATCTACTTGATGAACTTGTACAGTACCTGATGGAAGCGATGACAACCAAATGTTCCGCGAACAAAAGTAGGACTGATGTTCATTTTATTGGTCTCTTTGCCACCTTTTACGAGAACAATTATTAGCTTTTGCTTGTATGTTTTGGAAATCATGCAGATCAATCTCTTCAAACTTCAGCGTCAAAGTAGGTAATACACTAAAGCAACAGACGAGGTGTCATAATCCGTGCGCACAGGAAGCTACACTATACTACAAAGTGCCAATCTATACGCCCATATCTAGCTATAACTGCCATAGCTTTTTCTGCCAAAGGTGGTCTGACCGATATACCAAAGGAATGTGATTGATGCCAAAGGTGGTCTGACCGATATACCAAAGGAATGTGATTGATGCCAAAGGTGGTCTGACCGATATACCAAAGGAATGTGATTGATGCCAAAGGTGGTCTGACCGATATACCAAAGGAATGTGATTGATGCCAAAGGTGGTCTGACCGTGATTGATGCCAAAGGTGGTCTGACCGATATACCAAAGAATGTGATTGAAAAACCAAGGAATGTGATTGATGCCAAAGGTGGGAATGTGATTGATGCCAAAGGTGGTCTGACCGATATACCAAAGGAATGTGATTGATCAGCGAGATATATATTGAAACTGCAGGAATCAAATGAAGCACATCGGCTGCTCATCCAGTCGATGTGCATTGCTGTATCCTCTCATATATGCCGGCATTAAATGAGACACGCCGGTCGTTCCTTGAGTAGGCATAGGTATATCCTATCACAATTAAAGCATCTGTTCTGCTCATCCAAGCCGCCTGCTACATGGTTGACAAGCATATCTTAAACGCAAGCAATAATAGTATTTATACCAAAAAGTAAAAATGCCCACATCAAATACGACGCGCATAGATGGAAGACCATTTTTGCCCCCATCATCATCCCCCGCAAGGCATCACTGTGTACAGAGCAGAGATGTTAATTTCGAGCATGATCACACGCACGTCGGATGTCAGACTGCTCTATATGGCACTATTATCTCCAAAATAGTCATTGAAAGCGTCTACGTAACTGAGTGTGGGTCATAAATAAACTAATTAAAACATCTGCACCACTAACTGAGCGGTGTCATTAACCGCGCCAACACATCAAGCGGAGTGTCATTCATCATACATATTAATATAATAATCACAACGCCCACACTGCTATCTAAATATAGGTCATCAAGTACATATTTCACAGCGCCAAGATTACATCAAGCGTATTTATCTTTCACGTGGTACATATTATCAAAATCGCCGCGGCCAATGAGAAAACAAAAACGTATATTCCAGTTTTTGAAGATAGCATGCGTGCCCTTCGTTTGATAGCATAGATACAAAGCCAAGCGAACGTACCATGATATCACATGAAGGCCTTCACGTCAATATAATCTAATCTAAAGTACAAGAGTAGCGCCAGCGGCATTCTGAATAATTGGATGAACGTAAACACTTTAGACGATGTGATTCTGCAAGGAGATTAGTTGTTATGATGTCGACCGCCTCGGGGTGGGGAACATTTCGCCGAACAATGGTAAAGAACGTACAGCATACATATCGGGCATATAACGATAATAAATTCCAATCTTTGCACACAAAATCACCGGATATGTGGATATATAAATATCAGATGAGGATGACGAAAATGTGTCGCAACTGAATTATAATAAATATACGCTTTGAAATTCAAGGCAATATTTAGGACAAATTTGTTAGACATATCTTCGGAATAACTCTGTTAAGCGAAATAATTCTAAGCACCTTTATATGTTGTGACAATAGCTAGCAAAGCTTAAATGAGCCCCACAGTTTTGAACAAAAGGATGTAAGTTACTCGTTAAAGCGTTAAACTGTTAGAAACAGGATTAGTAGGTACCTCATGTGTCAACGGACAAAGATGATCCAGTTTACAATCAATCAGATTTGGTTTACTACTTAGTCACTCGTAACAATGTTTGCATATTAACGCCCCCCGCCCCTCCCCCACCCATACACACACGAATAAACCACCTCTCTGTCGCACATAAGGACACTTACCTCGAACATACTAATTACATGATGGAGGAAATTAATGTGGTCGCCTTGTTTATTACGCTGCTTTGGCTCAACGGATCACTCGGTATGCTATCATACTGAGAATCTAGTTCTGTAGCCACCACCTTAGCTAAACAGCACGTGGTGGTGATCACAAAACACCCGGCACAATGTTAGTTCGCTGTAACTTCCTTAAAATTTATTCCATTTCCATTGCCACGTGTGTAAAACTCCCCACGATTAACGATGCCCCGCAGGTGTGAAGCTCCGCTTGAAGCAGCGACTATGCTGCTACACATGCTTCATACATTGGGACACTCACGAACGCTAGTAGGGTTCTCATGTGTTTTTATGGGTGCATACAGTGAATATTGATGTGTTATCTATGTACGCGTGATATAGGAGTGATGTGTGTATGCGTGTGACGTGACTGTAGTGTAGTTTGTGTGAATATATGGGTGTGGTTGATTAATGTAAGTGCGTCTGATTGTATGTTCGTATGTAAGCGTATGACTCTCTGATGGAGGTATGTACGAATGTGTGGAAACTCTTATTTATCGTCATCTGATAAAATAATGTCCCTGCACAAGGGATACGTTTGCGGTTTTCTGATGTGTTGCCGCCGAGATACAGATGTTGTGCCACTAGCCAATCTCATCATTTTAACCCAGTGTATAGTTACCTACAATAGTATTGTATATTCCAATATTGCACGCCATTTCCCTCCTTGTATGGTGCTAGGGCGAAAATTCACATTTTGTTTGAGACTGTGACACGACATTTTGCTAAACATTTTGTTCTGGCAGTTGTATGATAAACCATTGATTTACATGGGAAAAGCTCCCAAAATAATGTTTCGTTTAGTTTTGAAATCCTCAAAGATTGCGCAAAAAATATAAAGTTTGCTTTCCTGCCTTGGCGAATAGTACAACAACCCTTCCTATTGAACTTTATCATGCAAATGCAAAATCTCATAATGAGCAGAAGACATTTGGGTAAGACACACAAGTTAGCTGATAAAGCATTTGTCATAACTTTCGGTTTATAAAAGTGGTTCTTGTTATAACCCAAATGTGGTTGAAGTGAATTTGCCTACAAGCATAACAAAGTCAGGCATTATTGGTAGACCTGTTAGCCAGGCAATTTTACCGGCATTTCTAATGAAGAATGTATAAATATCTAGAATTAATGTTGACAGAGATATTCGCAATAACTATATAATGACCAAATCGAACGCGGAATTTCCCAGGCTAAAGTTGAATGATGCGGACCTTCGATAGCATGGATTAAAACTGGCCGTCAGAGACATGACGAATATTGGGAGGTTAGAGGTTAAAATAAGATTACAGTAATAACACATCGGGAATATAGTAGGGGAATAATAAATGACGTGAGCTAGTCAGGATTAGTAACGTGCTATGTCACAATTATTGTGGCACAGGTGTCATGTGGGGAGGATTGGATGCAGAAAGTGGAAAGAACAATTGTAAAATTGACTGGCATGGTAATTCCTTTAGCATTCGTCATTACAAGTCTTCGTTGATAATAAAAACACCAGTCCACCAATGGATAGAGCAAATGAATCGCATCTCAATCCGGCAATGAGCAATTAGTCCTTTACTCCCGTCACATAACTACTGCTGCTACCGGAGCAGAAAAAAGCGATAGGTTGCCCACAAGCGCCACGTGCAGCTGCGGATAATCTTGTCATCCCGTTCGTCATCCCGTTCAAATATCTCGTCCGCCTCAAGATATACTGCTTGCTTTAACGACGACATTGCCTCATTTGATATTGCTTGGAAAGCAATATGCATAATTGCACAGGACCTGGCATATTGTCGCAATAGCAATCAAAATCGCCGCGATGGCGCTATCCTGGAGAAGATACTTTCCCTGGAGCCGCTGTTGTGAATAACGAATGAATTCATATACATCCCCATCGTCATTGGGTGCGTTGCC
This sequence comes from Urechis unicinctus, assembly GCA_034190875.2. Lineage (NCBI taxonomy): Eukaryota > Metazoa > Annelida > Polychaeta > Xenopneusta > Urechidae > Urechis > Urechis unicinctus. Next base: position 12,759,904 of record CM067345.1, on the reverse strand, counting down.
AGAGGTCATTACGTGTTACTAGCATACATAAACTAAAGTTCATCCTTTTATCTAGAAATTGAGGCTATGGAGGAATTTGATTGAATGCATTACATTTAATGGAATCAACCAAAAACCATCATTGGCAAAATCGCTACCCATTGATTCAAAGTAGAATTATTACACCGCGTCGATAGATTGTGCATAAACTATACATAGCTTAAAATGTAACATCATAGTATGTTCAATGTATGTTCCATCCTGTTCGGATGACAGTAATAAACTGTATGAATAAATTAGCCGCTGCCTATTCACTAAACCTCGAATCGTTGCCTTATCGGTCAGTAGTTGCTTCATTGGATGGCAGGATAAAAAGTATATACCGTTCCTGTTGACTCAAATAGTTTAGCAGGGTTTAAGTTGCTTTCTTATTTATTAAGTATTTGTTATATGGCCATCAGAAAATTGCGAGGACTTGAAGTGGAAAATTTAAGAATAATAATTAATTTAAAATATGCTAATGCAACGGCGTTCTGACAATGTCACTGACTGATTACGGATTGTGATTGAAATGCCATTGTCAGGCAAACTTGAATACCTTACAGCACAAAGATGCTTCCTCGACGAGATCATTTTGAAACAATTCAATAGAAACCTTGTGCAACTTAACCAAGCCGAACATTGTATATCAAGTACTTTCATTATTTACAAATAAGACGATGCTTGGAATAATCATTGCTGTTATATCGCAGATAATAAATACAATAGAAGGCACGCTTATACCCCTATTCCACACAGACCACTAATCCCACGAATGGATAAATTTCAGGATTCGTAGTTGAATTGTAATCACTTCTTAACTGATTCGTATATATTTGTTGTCAGTTTGTAGCAATTCTTAAGCAATCGGGAATTCGTGGCAAAAGTTTTGAGCTGTTCAAAATTAAGGCCACGAACTCCCGATTCCAAAAAATCGAATTCGTGACAAATTCAGAGTGCATTCTTAGGCGTCGTAACTGATTCGTTATCGATTCGTAAGCATTCGTGGGTATTCTTAACTCATTCGGAGATTCGTGAATTTGTGGCTTGACCACGAATCAGCTACGAATCTGTCACGAATCCCACAAACACACGCCGAAGCAGGTACGAAGCAAATAAGAACTATCTACGAATTCACGATAGCGTACGAATCAGCTGTAGCCACATCGGAATTCATACCTGTAGCCAGGTATCTAAGGGTCATGGACAGCTTCATTCCGGCATCTAGGGCTGGTCTCATGTGGGTGTCCCTCTCTGGATGACTGGGCGAATGCTGTTGAGTAGCTCATCAAGCATGTGGAAGGCATTCTCATCTTCCACCCTTAGCTCCTGCATCAGTCTATTGTAGTGACCATATTCTAGCCTTGTAGCTGGCGTAATCCACGGTCTAACCCACCAAATGGGGGCTCTTCTCCTTCTTCGAAGCAGTCTTCATCTTGCTATCAGCAGCTGGTGTGGATACTTCAGTTCCAGGGCCAATACTACAGCTGCTTTACGTGGAAGATCCATTTGGGATCTGATGCCCAAGCAGAGGTTAGAGCCTTTTGATACCTATCTTGAAGAAAAATCACAAGGATTGTCAAGAATAGTCACGAATTCATTTTTATTTAAGCAAATTGGTCAATATTGGTGTTTGCGTGAATAATTTTGGAAATCGTGTGGATCAATGTCTGAAAACTGGGATATGCAGATGACAAGTGATGACAGTTGAATTAATATCTTATCAACGACAAAGAAGAAATTCACTAAAGCATCGCACAAGGGACATTATCCTTGCTCCCAAGAAGCCACAAAATATTTGAAGGTCCACATTATGCCACTCTATTTGCCCATATCTAACTCGAGTGCTTTAACTGTCATAGCATTGTTTGCCACATATGGTCTCAGTGATATACCCACCGGTTGTTTCTTGAGCAGGCATGGATATATCCTTTCACAATTAAAGCATCAGGTCTGCTCATTCCAACTTAGTAGTATAAGGAGTAGCGGTTCTGGCGCACCGCCACTATTCTATATTGTTCCCTCTTTGGCAGCTTATTCAAGATTGTTTGCTCACCCTTACTTAAGTGAAAGGCGCCTCGGACCCGACCCCCCAAATGGGGCCGAGGTGATTCTCGCCCTGCTAGTTTGTAGGTAAACTAGTGTGCCCATAGGCCAAGGTGTTTACACCGTTCACGGCTATCCACCTCTTTGAATCAAATGCAGAGAGTGACACCTTGTTGACGTGCAGCCCATAAGTTTTATGACCATCAATGCTTAGCAAGTTCATTCCATGAGGAACTGCTTCTGTGTGAATGTACTGTGTGTGGCGTAGGTGTTTCTTAACCATAACCTTCTTCACTCCCTTAGCCCTTTTAATCTCACCCTCGTCAGACATCAGAGTACCTCTTTAAGTGTAGACCAACATACTCCTTGATGGGCACACCGGCACACTCATCTTTCATCTTTCCTAGCACCTTCCTGTTTACGTTACTGAACAAGGGATGAGAAGGATCACAATTGCTGGTATCAAAGAGGTCACTATCTTCTTTCATGTGTGCATACACGTCAGCTGTGCGGATCTCCAGAAGCAGCGAGTCCGAGTCTGTGTATAGCAGGCCAAGGTCGCTTCCATATCTGGACTTCTTGTGTTATAATAGAAGCCGTACATCAGGTGCTTGGAGAGGTCGAGTATGCACATGCCTACATACACCGGACGATTTAACACTAAGCTGATCTTGTGCATATGCAGGGCGGCCAGGTTATCATCAAATACTTTATGTCGAGCAAGGGCTGGACTGGACACAAGCCTGCATGTTTCTTCCTCTTCTGCCGAGCGCACAATCTTGACGTCGACTCGCCTTCTGAGATCCTCCATTGTTTTACCAAACACAGAGTTGTTCATCAGCTTGTACAGGTCCTTCTCAAAGTTGCTGGTGGCCACCTTACATGCGAATGTAAGGCTCCATCCAGGGGCTCTGATTGAATTCAAGTGCACGGTGTATCTTGGTAAGCCTCATTCCCAGAGATAGGAAAAGCTTTAGATTCCTATAGTGGACCACATATTTCTCTTTATTCGCAGGTTGGGTACCAGCTTTTCAACTCCATTTCCGGTGCTCCCAAATGCACACAGGAGATGCTTCTGGTAGTCTGACAACTATTCCTTCCGCACAGACATTCGCTCTGGCGCTAGTGGATAATCAGTGTGATCAGCATATACCTCTGCAGGGTATTCCAGATAAACTTCAAGTATATATCCAGTTTCGGCATTGTCAGGATGGTCCTGTATCTGTAGATTGGCGTGGACCAGGATGTTTACTGATATGGCGTATGATAGTGGCCTTCCTATCCCAGCCAAAGATGTTCAGGGCTAGGTTAGCATGTTTTTCTACCTTCTCTATATGCGACACAGGTGTGCAGAGCCGATTCAATAGACCATAGAAGGCAGTAGTCGTCGGCGTTTGTTACGTTTATGATCGCCTTCTTAGCTGCCAGATCACTCGGTAGCTACAAGTAGGAGCCACCTGTTAATGGCTGGTAGTTAGCAATATCAACCCACAGAGTTGTGATTGCCTCAAACTCCCAACCGAACCCTTTATTGGTCCACTTCTCCAACTCCTCTTGGATATTAGCATTACTCTGGTGCAGCGCATGGTTAATATCTTCTGAGGAGAGAACCACCTGCTGCTTATTGCGCAATACAAGCTAAAACATTCTCAGTGCTACCATCATCGGTGTGCTTCATAAGTCTTACTTTAAGGGCAAACTGACACTTCATGCCGTTTAACTCTTTTATTTCTTCAGTCAAAACTCTACGCTTCTGCCGACGCACGCCTATTAGGAACATCATAAGGTCCGAGCCTCGGGAATGAGACTCAGGGACGTTCATCACCCATCCACGCAAATAGTTTTTAACAGCCCACTAAGTCTTTTTGAACTAAAGACGTGGTGTAGGGACGTGGAGGCCTGCTTTACGTGGTACGGGGAGGGTGGGTGTTGTGCGTGGCGCGGGGACAGGGGGTGTTTTACGTTGTATGGGAGGTGATATCCCAGCCTTTAATCTAGCCAATATCGCATTGTATACGCGGTCAAATTCATTATGCTTTTCAAGTGCTCTCGTATTGTCAGTCATGTTTAATGTATGTATCCATATCTCTTTAGGGAAATTTTTTGATACAAAATTGACAACCACTAGACTGCGAGCGGACCTTGTTGGCAGCGCCAAGTTCTACAGGATTTCTATTTTTATACAGCCGTAAATCCCTGTTCTTTTATAGGCTCAGGTGTAGGGAGCACAAGTGTCACTCCGACGCCAGCTGATAGCTACTGATGGATTAGGGAATGTCAACTGGTGAGTTGATAGCAACCTCTCAATTTGTGAATGCAGTAGAAAGGTAAATATGATTTTATTGCTCCTGTATCTGTTGTATAAATAATGTTTACATCAATTTCACTACCTTTTGATTGCTGTCTTTGGCTGAACATGTATGTGACTTTATTTATGACACTACCTGCTCACTTCATTGGGAATTTGAATGTGCATAAACACATGTAGATGTCATCAGCAGAGCTCATCTGGGTTTACATTTGTTTGTGTTGTTATCTCAGGAAAAGTGCAGTTCCCACAATTGTTGAGTACCCAAATCCACCCCCATTGATAGCAGCAAAGCGTCCTCCCCCTGTGAAAAGTATTTTCAAACCGCCTGCGTCAAAAAAGTTAAGATTTGTGGATGAATCTGCCTCCTGTGGCTCCTTACAAGCAAACCCTACCAAAGAAAAGTTGCGGCAGTGTAATCAGAGGTTGAAAACTAAGGTTTGTCGCCTCAGACAGACACTCAATAAGCCAGCCAAGCCAAATAAGAAATCCCCAGAAGTCAACTCTGCTATTGGAGTTGCTGCTAAACATCTCTCAGGTCCTGCTCTATCCTTTGTTAGGTCTCAGGTCAAGCTATCATCTCGCCGCCGACAAGGTTTTTGCTGGTCCGATTCAGACTTTGCCCTCTCCATGCACCTCTTAAGTCCAAAGTGCTACAAAATCCTTTCCAAGGTATTTGCTTTGCCCACTCTAATGACACTTCGGGCCTGCATGAATAAGTTTCAGATCTGTCCAGGTTTTCACGCAAGCATATTGACTGGGTTGAAGGAGAAGGTAAAATCTATGTCTCCACAACAACGACCATGAGCTGTTGTTTACGAAATGTCCATCAAATTCGTTGCAATGTCGCACTCAGTATGTGGCTAACCATGCAGGTGTTTTCATGGTGAGGGGCATTGTTGGCAAGTGGAAGCAAGCTCTCTAGTGGGCCAATGCGTAGATTTGATTCATTATTCAAAGTGTTCAATAGTCGGAACCTCTCTGTTAACCACAAAATGCGGCCAGCCATTAGGGCTGGGTCTGGTCATGTGAGGTTTCTTCAAGATTGCTTTCATTGGTTGCATGAGGTTCGAAAGATGGGTACAAACAGGATCCTTCCATGTATTAATGGGTGGCAGTTGTCAATTTCATCTATAATAAAACTTTGGGAGGATCTTCAAACTAATTTTGGCCTATCATTTCTCCTCACGAGTAGACTAAATAAAGACTGCCTTGAAAATCTCTTTTCCACCATCAGATTCATGGGAGGACATCGTGACAATCCAGACACGATTCAGCGTACAGGGCTGATGCTGTAGACTCCATATTTGTCCTCAGTAAAAACAGCAACTGTGACATGGACATATTTCTTATCGATCAAGGTACTTTCACACAGTCATCAATTCATCAGCCTCCCACTCCAGGTACGATACCTTCTCGTGCCATTGATCTGCTAGCAGTAGGCAGCAGTCAACACAGTCATTCATTGCCTGAGGAAAATGTTGCCTCGTATATCGGTGGTTACTTGGTCAGTAAAGTCCAGAAAAAAATTACCTGCAACAGTTGTCATGCAAAGTGGATCCCTGAGTTCCTTTCCTAATGATGAGCAGCTTGTGTTTGTCAATTTAAAGAAACACACTGATGATAGCAGACTTATTACACACAGTCAAGTTGTCATGGATTTTCTTTAAATGTACATTCCCGTGCAAACGTCACAGTGATAAACTGAGATGTAAAATTGTTGGCCGTGCCAGGTCGATAAGTATAGCCCCCCAAATTGTTTGTAATGAAAGTGGATGTGAAGGTGCCCTGTTATATTTCATCACCCTGTATATGACTGTGAGAATGCACCATGCTCTGAAGCAACAAAACCAGTCACTTGGTGTGCAGTGCCAAAAGCGTAACAGAAAAGCAATGAAGTTTCTGAACCTGTAGTTGATTTGTTTTATGACAAGAGATCATTAACTTTATTGCCATGTTTGTCTTTTTTCCCTCTTTGTAACTGTGATTCATCATTTTACACTATATTTACCCAATATGCCTGTTGCATCATGGATTAATTAATACTCTAGTTGATAGTCTTTGAATGTTCAACTACATGGATATCTTTACTCTGTTTCAGTGATAGGGTCACTTATCATCAATGTTATTATTGTCCTTGAAGTAGGGCACTATTTATAGTTCTTTTGACTTGAATGTGTTTTCCATTTCAAGTTGCATCTCGTTTTGGTGAGTGCTTGCACACAATAAAACCCTGATGGAATAAAAGAAACTTTTCAATATATGTAAAATTATATCCATACCATATACATAGTTTTAATGTGATATAAATGGCATGATATTATATATCAAGCTATCTCCATTGCATTGAATCTGAGAGAAGGAAAATTCAAAAATGATATCTGCAGCCCCATACAGTTGGCTGGATTTTGTGTTAAGTGCAATACGGTTTACCTTGTGTGCCTGTTATCCACCTATACCCTTCCTTACACCGCTATTCAGTTTAATAGAGGCTTGTGTTTATGGGACCAAATTATTGTGAGGTCGTCATACAGTTGGGTAGGATTTTGTGGAAAGGGGGTAGGCGGTCATACCACATTGTTCAGTCAATGCGTGTATATCACTTCCACCTACGATGACTTACTCACCACTATTTTAAATGTTAAGGAGCATTAAAAAAGTACAATATGGGACCAATGCTACTTTCAATGTAAGAATGGATCGTCATTTGTCAGGTCGCCTCTTTCGGGACTGACGGCCTCATTAACCCTTGGTACGGAGGCAGCGGGCGAGTACCATCGCAGGCGGTTCTTTGACCATACAACAAAATTTACCTGGTTCTGCTAGTATTGCAGTTCTCAAGCGTACAAGTTTATCGTGCTCACTTCCACCAAGTAATGCTCAAACAGTTTGGAGAAATCCACTTTGAACGCCTCTGTACTGTCGTCCGCTTGCACCTGGATGAGGAGATGTGTCAGCTGATCAGCGTGGCGTGGTAGCAGCGGACCCCGTTTGTATATTTCATTTCTATTGAATCCAAAGACTTGTTTATCCATAGTGCTATGTATCAAACTCTGACAAATGTTCAAAGCGGCGAGGCTGTGTCCCTGCAAAATGCTATTGACAACAGTACAGGTGATCTATGTGTTGGCCTAAGATCAATCATGTTTACTGTGGGCTGGTACAATCTCGAATCAGCGGCGGACGCAATGTATCGCCATCCTAACGCTCAAGATAGAAGGTCCCGTTTTTTATCTGGCCTCTGGAACTTTAAAAGTATGGAGGAGGCATTTACAAATTTAGGCTGCGCTTTGGAATTTAGTAATAAAAATGGGCATGTTATGCTCGTAATTGGTGACCTTGATGGGACTTTAGAATGCGACGACAGTGTGTTAAAAATCTTGGGTATTAATGATGGTCCGGGTTGAAAAAGGCTTACGTACGGTGTTTACAGAGGTGACTGGCCCGTCAAGTTTAGCATCTTTAACCCACTTTATATTCACCTCGATCAAGTCAGTACCACTAATATCATTAATCCTGTGTCAAACGTGTTACTGTGGGAGCTGTGAATGAGCTAAAGGTTAAATTAAGTGATAATAAGGGACGTCTATTGGACAATCACGACCTTCCTGTTAGTGCTGTTCTTCAATGTACAAGATGTCAATAAAGCGAGTATTTATGGACCTCAACAGAAAACGGATCAGGGCGCCGACCTCTCTGAATATGTTAAAAAATTCTATGCTGATGCGCTTCACAGCCAGCCCTTACTGAAGCCCCTCATTACTATTTGGGCGGAAGAAAGTGATGGGTTGGTTAATGGATTGCATGGATGGTCATTTGGTGATCGTGTCAGTGATGTTGACCATGGATATCCTATGATGGTGCCGCGTCGAGATCTGCGTATGGTGCTATCAACTAGTCTGAGTGGATATCCTGCCCTTCTAGGTGTAATTATAGTTATTAATCGTGTCCAACAAAGCAGCTATTATGTAATCAAACTAAGGAACGATTATCTGGGCGTCTGAGTGTTAACAACACCTCTCGAGTTGGTTACACGTGTTTCAGAACACGTGGCAGTGCTACCCAGGCATCAATGTATCACTCTTAATTGAACTTGACATATAGACTAATGTATACAACAGCAATATGAAACAACAACCAACCATTCTTACGCCACCGTTATATCCGGAGTGATAACGATGACCTTGTAGAACTGAAGGACATGGTGAGAGATGTGGAGGTTCTCAGCGCTGTAGAGATGCTAACTTCAAGCATGATCGCACGCACGCGAGATCTGCCAGGCTACTCTATATGGCGTTATTATCTCCAAAATAGTCATTGAAAGCATCTAGGACATCGAAAAAGGAAAAATATTAGATTTGGGCCCGGTTGACATGACAATATTTTGCCGGATGTTGGGTAGACCAGACTAATGAACCATCTCCTTGTCGCTTCCGGTGGTATTGTGTCAAGGGACAAAGATGACCCTGTTTAGATTTAATCAGATGTGGTTTACTTCTTAGTTACTCATAACGTTCTTTACAAATTAACGCCCTCAGGGGAGCAAGGCAATTGGTACTGACACAAAACACTCACAAACACATACAAAAGTACGCACACACACTCCCCTCACCGTCCCACATAAGGACACTTACCTCGAACATACTAATTACATGATGCAGGAAATTATTGTGGTCGCCTTGTTTATTACGCTGCTTTGGCTCGACGCATCACTTATGTTATTATAATGTAAAAGCGATATGTGATCCATTCAAATGCTGCCAATGAGAATCTAGTTCGTTAGTAGAACCATCTTATTTCACAACAGCAACCATCTTGGCTAAACAGCATGTGGTGGTGATCACATTCCATTTCTATTGCCACGTGTGTAAAACTACCCCTTGATTAACTTTGCCCCGCAGGTGTGAAGCTCCGCTTGAAGCAGCGAGTATGCTGCTACACATGCTTCATACATTGGAAACTCACGAACGCTAGAAGGGTTCTCACGCAGCTGATATATCTGCGTTAGTATCATTTTTGGGAAGCATGTTAATGAACCAGTATAATTGAGTGTTTACGTGTACGTGTATATATGTTCATGTTTTTATGGGTGCATATAGTGTATATTGGTGTGATATATGTGTACGCGTGATATAGGAGTGATGTGTGTATGCGTGTGACGTGACTGTAGTGTAGTTTGTGTGAATATATGGGTGTGGTTGATTAATGTAAGTGCGTCTGATTGTATGTTCGTATGTAAGCGTGTGACTCTCTAATGGATGTGTGTACAAATGTGTGGAAACTCCTTTTTTTATCGTCATCTGGTCAAACAATATCACTGCACAAGGAATCCATAAGTGGTTGTCTGATGTGTTGCCGACGGACAGATGCTGTGCCACTAACCATCCTCATCCTTTTAACCCAGTGTATAGTTACCTACAATAGTATAGTATATTCCAGTGTTGCACGGCATTTCCTTCCTTGCATGGGGCTAGGATGAAACTGCTTGCTATGCTAATGAACTGCCAAATTTAATCACGCTTACTAACATTTTGTTTGAGACACTGACACGACACTTTGGTAATGCTTCCTGCGCAAGAATCACCCTGCAGCAATCAGATAGCATCATTTGATTATTGTTCAAAATTCAACTTTTCTGTTTTTTCTGGTTAACGCACGTGTTATGAAACCCGACGCCACGTTGCGATTACTTGACACGGCAGCTTTCGCAACAAGGTATAAGCTCCACAAGATTAGTATATTAAATATTACATTGAAGCAAAGAAACCGACTAGTCTATCATAACAACAGAAACAAGCTGAATGCAGCATCCAGGTAACTGTCAATAGGGAGCTGACTGTTCGATAGGTATAGCACAAAAAACAAATACGGGTTAGGTGCTTACGCGGCATTGAATAGCTGCTGACATTAGGCGAAAATGCTTCTGGGTCCGCTGTTACGCGTTGCGAATAAATGCTTCACACATTTGTAGCACATTGGCGCCAGCATCAATGCTGAAACAAGTGCAAGCGATAGCGAGTCCTATAAACTTGAGATTGTGTATTAGGAAGAGGCGATTGAATGTAGGGAGTACGGCTGATTGTATCGACTTAATGCTATATTTTATGCTCAAAGCTTCAACGTTGTCTGCATGTTAGAGCTTATCGCTTGTTGGTCAGCAAATAACAATGTCACCATGCACGCAGATCAAACACAGCACGCAGTTGAATGAGCAAGAGGCAACATGCAGGACGAATACTTACAGCGTTGGCATATTTCTTTTTAAAACTGATCGTATTAGTTATAAGAATTCTCCGGGAACGATGAAGCATTTGACATACCACTCTGCATTGCTCCTAGGTGTGAACGCGTTTAAATACATCGCTGGAGGACACAGCCTTGATTTCAAGTTGTTATATTTTGGCAACTTTCCAAGTACAATACTTCTAATTCAGATTATTTAATTCTATATTTGACATCTCCAGGATGGCTCCTTCGGCCATAAACGCCTATGACCCGGCAAGACGGGAATCACCCTTCAAAACAGGAATATGAATGACATAGCAACAAAGCAAAAGCATCACGGTTACACCTTAAAGGCAGCCTCTATTAGTAACCATACCAACAATGATCGGCTGCTGTTCCAAATATATTCAAAGTAATTTGCTGCCAGCATGGTATAGTCAGGTGCTGTGTGCTGTTAACTCGGCCATGTGGCAATGAGTAGTAGATTAAGAGAAAACAAAATTGAAGGAATAGATGGTATAAATGGGGTATTTAGTAAATCTACATCAAGTGCGTGTTACGGTAAGTTCGCAATATCAAGAACTATAATCAGCGAGTTCACTGGTCTATACTCCTTTTGACTCAGTATTCATCTGTGACATCCTATGGTGTGTAATAATGGCCACTTGAAAAGAATGTGATGTGTGGTTGGTGCGGCCCAACAAAACGGTTGATTGAAAACATGCCAAGTTCGGCAAAAAACTTTGATATATCGTTGGTCTAAACTTCATAAAGGAGAGCAATAAACACTTGTACAGAAACTGTTGAACAACTTGTTTTCTCACATCTACATTGCAAGCCCCAAACCTTGACATCTACAAATGTGTTTGTGGCACTAAATTAGAACATGCTACATTCATATTATTTGTATTGCAGTCCTAACGTACCAAGATGCAAAGCATTTTTCCTAACCGGAATAGTGCAATCATTCAGCCTCAAATCTACAGCGCACAGGTTACCATTGAAAACTAATAAATTGCTCTTCGTTGAGTTGAAAACGACACTATACTCAGCCGCAAATCGCTCATATGTTTCAATCATTATCTTGGCGGCGGTCAATGAGGGTGCAATTAACGACAGATCATCAGCATAACCAAGTGCCCAAACAAATTTATGACCAATATGACATCCAAGTTAAGTGTGTGACAGTCGGGTGTGTAGTTCATCTATATAAACACATAATAGAATCGGAGACAGCACTGCGCCCTGCTTCACGCCGTTTGTACAGCTAAAACCGTCCGCAATTTCATTATCCCATTGCACGCGCAATCGTTGCTGCGTATACATGTTCAACACCATCTTAACTGCGGCAGGACACAAGCCTTGCTTGCGTAACAGCATCAACGGTTTTATATAATCAACGCGATCAAAAGCCTTAGAGGCATCTAATAATATCACATAACATGGAGAGCCATGACCAACATAGTGTTGAATTACCTCTTAGAGGACAAATGTACATTGCGCCGTCGAATGCGATGGTTTGAATCGGAATTGTAAGTAACTTGTCTGAAGAATATCATCATAAGATTCAATCAAAATATTGTCAAGTAATTTCCTTACTACGCTACTGATGGCTATGGATCGGTACTTATCGATTTCTGCCTATTCTTCGGGATAGGGACGAGTGTGGATAGCAACATGCCCTCGGGGGAATACCTGTGTGACATCATAACGCAGCTATTTATGATATTAACAGATTAAAATGAGTTAATTGCATCAGACGTTTCTTTCTTTAGCCTACCCACTGCCCTTTTCACTTGATCTACATTAACTGCGTGAGCAGCGGTACAATTGCCCACGTTGCACTGGCAATGGATATCCATTGAGAGAAGCTCCTGAACTTCTGACAATTCAGATTCGTCGTTAGATACTCTGTTATACATTTATATACGCTCTTCGTATATGTCCTTAAACAAAGAGCAGATAACTTCGTCCCCTTGAACGTTATCAACGAGAGACGGTACAGATGCCGATTTCGGAGTTTTCTTATTCACCTCCTGTCAGAAATCCCCGCTCATCATTATTGAGCAGAGCATTCGCCGTGCGACCTGCGCATATATTGTTCTTGGTTGCGGATTACGCTGCGAGGAACCCGCCTGTAATCCCTTTTAGCTATGCATTTAATGTCTTTAAGGATACCAACCAAGGGCTCCCATTTTCCACCCATAAGCGTGACAAGAATATCGATCTTTCTTTAGCTTTATCGACGTGTTCGCCCCAACCCGCAAATCTCTTTCGGCCACCCTTTGCCAAAGAACTGTGGATTCTAGCGTGTACAGCGTGATTATATCATTAAAGTATTTGTCAATCATTTCACTGTGCGTTTTACAACCAGATATGGCACATGTCGCAACTGATGTTGGTAGTTTGACATTTGACAAAAAACCGCTCAAGTAGCTTTTATAAATGTTGATGCCGTTTTCATCGGCATTAGAGCACTACGTTTCGGTAAACGTGTCTTTGAAACATTGAACGGGGCTATGGTCAGATAAGTTGTCACCATCATGAGCACATGTATATCTTGAGACTAACGGCGATATATGTGCAGATATTATGATCTTGCATTAGATATGTCACTCTCATATGTGAAATCACCGAACGCATTCATTGAAATTGCATTTCGTGAGCTATTTCGTCTAACATCAGTGTTAAGGTCACCCCCTAGAACCAAGAAATCCATATCAGTGTTGGCGTTACTGATAGAAAAGACACCATTACGAATTTCATTATATATATTGTTACATGTAGTTGCAGATGACATATCGCAGGGCATGTACAAATTTATAACTAAAATTTAAGCAGATCGACCCTCACAATCTACAGTTACTACACAAGCAATGGACCTGACACTATTACACTGCACAAGACGGATTGAAAACTTCGAATCACGCTTATGCAGAAATGCACAGCCTCCATGTGGTCTCCCCTTGAGGACCCGAGATGAATCCATATCAGACACCCCAGCCACAATTATACCATCAAATTTAGTTCCCAGTACATCAAATTTCTTTTGATGTAGCCAGTGCTCTTGCAGAAACATAAAATCACATTCATTCATTAATTTGTGAATGTACACAATCGTATCGTCCCTATGGCCTCTACTTTTTTCTATGAACAAAACGTTAATAATATGAACAAAATTGTAAAAAAAACCAGTAATAAGTTAAACAATCAACTAGCGCATTACAGTAAAAAAGTGACAAATACAATTTAATGACTTTCCTGTTTGCAGTAGAATCCCCTAACACATATGCCAACCGGCCAAAAACAATCGTTCAAACGATTGTCGAGATCAGAGAGTTTTATTTTCACTCGGAAACTGTCAAATTTGGCTGCGTCATTTGACAGCCTCTCTACTTTTCCACATTCTACTCTTTTATCTTGCATGTGCCGCAATAGCTCGTCTGTAGTGGTATTTCTACAGACTTGTTAGAGGAACAAGTCTCTGCTGGGTTCTGGTGCTCCCCGCCGCGTACTGGAGGTAGCAACCCCCTTGACATGGGCTTTCTTCGTGACGTGTGTTCTCCTGCGTTTTTCCGCAGTTTTGAAGCCGTCGTTGCTTCGATCGGTAGGTGCATTGACTTTGTTTTCAAAAACATCGTTTTGCAAGGCGACTGCTAAATTGGAGGTAGCGGTTCCAGTCTTGGTAATCGTTTTACTGCTTACAGATTTCGCAGTGGCTGTGGCTGTGACGGCAGCATATCACGGGCGTTTGAGCATATAGACGACTCTCTATACGCTGGATGCTGACCATCGCGTCGTCGAGCATTTTGAGCCTGCATTTTATGTCGTTGACTCGTTCACATATCCTAATGGCGCACGCTTCCGCAAGGGTGGCCCTGGGGATGCATCAACATTAACGCGAAAATAATTATTCAGCATAAACATTAACGCGAAAATAAACGTCAAAATCAATAAGCAGTAAAACCAATTGGACATCCAATTGACAATATATAAACCCCATTCATAACAACATGGTCTCCGTTTAAATCAAACTTGCGATGAGATATTGAATGTTTGTAATGCATATAAGATAAATAACATTGAAATAAGATACCAGTAAGTCATACAATCATTCGCTAAGTTAACCATGCATAAAATTACACGGTGATGACCTAAGCGTAAGCAACAACCGAGCGTAAGAGTCTATAGAATCTTGATCAGTATTTGCAACAGATAACTCAACAGACATGTTATTTGTACAATGTCACAATTACCTGGCCCATTTGTAGGATAACTATTTTACTTCTCATCGATTGTTGTAATGTTTAAAGAATATTCGCCTGTCAAATATGCTGGGTAATTTTGACATTAATGTAACAATACCGTACAATATATAAACTTGCAATAAGCAGACAATATCACTGAGGCCTAAGGAAAATTGGTGGCTCTGAAATCCTTAATTAATCAACGAAAACTACTAGTGTACTTTTTCAAATCACAGAACACATCACATATTTATATGTAGGTGTAATATTGATGGTTGAGGTAAGCTGAAGGACAGTTTGCCCTGTCGTTATTAGGTTGCTATGCAGGGAACTGTGCGTACATGGTTTATACAATTGCTGTTCATGCCACCATGAATTAAGTCATGTGATTAGCTACAAATGCCACTTTCAATGGATTCGTTCCAACCGGATATATCTTTTCCATTATGTATATATAATTCCTGGCATCCCACAGTTCTACATGAATGTTAAAGCAGTCGGTCTGGTGGACCTTGTGTGATGTCATTAATACTATAATGAACAACCAGCAAAAATAATGGACAAAATATATTGCTGACATATTGGTACATTGTCCGTAGTACTGATAGCCAGACCATTAACACCTCACCACCTTCATAAATATACTTACCTAATCATATACTGACATAATCACTTGTATGCACGTGCAATATGCCTGATGATCCGTGGCACCAAAATTGCCAATATGAAGATGTTACATAATCAACTGGCAAAACCAATTGACAAGCTATATGGCTGACAAACTATATATCTGACAAACTATACAGCTGACAAACTATATAGCTGAAAAACATTACTTCTAATATGTTGTCGGCGATGTGTTGTCAACCAGACCAATGTCAACATTTTATGGGCCTTGATAATGGACAATTGTGAATATATAGAGTCAATTCTGACAGGAATATTAGCAATGGATATAAAATGACCAGATCAAAGGCTGAATTGCAAACGTGATATATGCCGAGCGTCATAACCATTTATTAATTACCGGCCATCAGAGATAGGAAGAATATTGGAAGGCACGTGGCAAAAATAAGATCACTGTAATAACACGTTGGGATTATAGTAGGCAATAATAAAGGACGTGATTGAGTCAGGTACAGGAACGTGCCATGTCACAATTATTGGCGTCATGCAGAGAAGATCGCGATATCATAAGAGTCTCATGGGGATAATTATGTAATTAACTCGTCTGCATGTTATAAATCACGATCAGTTTTTAGTTACTCTGTAATTCATATAGGATTCGCCATTAATAGTGCATGAAGTCGTCGTCGTCATCATCCACAAATTAATGACATCAGTCTCTCATATCCCAATCTAGCAATGAGCAATATGTCCTGATTTCCTGTCACTTTGCTACTGCTGGATTACAAAACATTAGCGGCTTGCACTAACGGCTACGTGTAGCTGGGCTATACCGCCCAAGGGGCTGTCGTTATCCCCTCCGTATAACGCGTCCGTCTCAAGATATACTGCCTGCATAAACGACGACATTGACTCATTTGCTGCTGCCCATAAAACACCATGCATAGCTATACAGATTCTGCGAGGAATACAGCAGAAGTAATAAAAATCGTCATGATGGTGATATCCTTAAAAAAAGTATTCTTCCTTGAGCCGATATACCGTATAACGTTTTAATTTATATTCGCCATCATCGTTATAGCTCAACCATCTTGACGCTAGAGTGTTATTAAACGCCTTCGATAGACTTCTACTAATGCATCTCATTATCAAATGGTACATATTCTTTTATTTCCCAAACACAGGTAAGAATAAGAAGAGGATTGAGTATAGCCTATGTGTTTATTGGCCAATTGTCATCGGAATGCGTCATTAAGTATAATTCAATTTAATTAATTTGGAGGAATTTGATTGAATGCTTTACGTGTAAGTCAATCAACAAAAGGTAAAATCTCTACCCCAACATAAATTCAATGTGGTACCATTACACCACACTGATGGATTGTGCATATACTATACATAGCTTACAATGTAACATTTTACTATGCTCAATGTTTGTTCCATCTAGTTCGGCTGACCGTAATAAGCTGCGTCCATATAATAGCTGCTGTTGAATTCTGAACTGATGTCTTATCTTATCCTGCATTGGATGGCAGGGTGAGAAACACACCCTTTGCTTGTTCTATCGATACAATGCTTGAAAGATGGCCATTTGGAAATTGGGATGAGTGTGTGAAGCGCAATATTTTATAACTATAATTAACAGACATAATACCAACATAACGGCATGCTGTCAATGTCTCTGGAGGATTACTTATGTTGTCTCCAATACCATCAACAGGCTAACGCATATAGCTTGCAAAAACTATCAATCCGAAATGGGAGCGATGCCAACTGATATTTCAGCTTACAAACGTATTATTGTTTTCGTCTATTATTTACACTGGACTTCTTCGAAGACAAAACTATCCCTGATTAACACCTACACTTGAACACAGGCCTACACTACATACAAGCACGTGACACATATCTCAAGCATAAAAAGCCCTCAAGGGAGCAAGGCGTTAGGTATAAACACCAAATGCACACATACACCCACAAAGACACAAGCTAACACAACTCACTTTTACAGATTGGGAATTTACTAATGACATGCATGGCGGAGGCAATGTTTGGTGGTGCCATGATTACAACTCTAGGAAACTATTGTTGTGAGATCATTTCCTATCACATTGATATGCGATGCAGCACAGTCATATAAATCCATTTAGTTTGCTGCTGATTTCGGCCTGTCACACATTCTCCTATTTGATTGTTTACGGATTACAGAATCGGCATCAATCACAGAATCCGATGGTGAATAGCAGTCCATCACCATATGTAACGATTCTTTATACGTACTGGTAAAACGGTTGGCCGTAGCACATTTCTGTGCAATGTCATGATTACCACTTAGCTACGATAAACTACAATAATTATCTTATGATACATAAACATGATCTATAGATAAGAACACTAACACATAGATATGTCAATCATGCAACGCAGATGGTAGGCACAGAAAGACATTGTGTAAGCCGATTCTACCGATTCCAAGCGAATCAAAGTATTTATGAAACACTATGGTTATAGCACCAAAAGAAATCCCGGACACCATTCATAGGTTGTTACAACTGGCAACTGCTTCATCAGCAGTTGATGATCTAGTCGCTACACTTCCGTGAGCACATGATTTGTGGTCGCTCCTTGTTCCATCCCTTGCAGCTTCATAATAACAGCATTACTACCACGGTGACAAGATATCATACATAATATGACTCCTATTAATGTTGCCGATAATAACGCCCTACATGCTTCAGCCTTCTGCTTGCCTCGCAGGTAATCGGGAATTTTGGGATGCTAGGCACAGGTATCGAATTATACTGTATGTAACTCAGTATCGTTGTTGACCTGTCCATTGGTTGGTAGGATCTTGGGTCGGTATTATTCATTTATAATGATTTGTTAGGTAGGACACTGTGCTCGCATGGATTATTCAAGTGCCCATCCATGCCACAATGAATGGAACAATAAAGCCTTAGCACCCGTTAAATTAGTCACACGATAAGAATTTTCAAATGTTTCGTTCCAGACGAATTTATATTGTCAATCAAGCAATGCGATTGTATCAATACCTCCTCGAATACCACGTTACCACTTGCGTGCACATGAGAGGCCTGGTGGCCCATAAGGTTTGTTTATTTTGCTTACAAACAGAACGTTATGCTGCTGATATATCATCAACCAACAAAAATAACTGTTTCTGTCTATTGACCAATAAAATACTTTTTCTAAAGAGCAATATATATATATTGGCAGAGATATTAGCAATAAGTATTTCAAGCCCATTTTAAGTCGGAATTGTAAAGAATAGAATAGGTTGAGCATGGAAGCCATGGCTTAATTTGCCGTCTGTTCCAGACATAAGCAATATTAGATGGCGCGTGGCATAAGTAAGCTGGCAGTTATTACTCGCCATGAAGTGTGGTAGTGAATAATCAACAGCGGGGACTAGTCAGAAACAGGCACGTGTTATGTCATGGTCATCATTGCACTGACGTCATGAGCGTGGGGGGGGGGGGCGGTATGGTGTTACGAGGTTATCGAGAGGCCCAGTCGGGGGTGGATGTAAGAGCATTTTATCATTCACAATTGCTTATTTACTAACACGATAAATCATTGCTTTAGTGATGCGCAATAGTTGGTATTATAGGTTGGCTATGTTCTTGCTTGTAGTAGCATTGAGCAGGCGTTGGTCATACTGTTGTACTGCATTCGAGCAGGCGTTGGTCATACTGTTGTACTGAGTACCGTCGAGCAGGCGGTCAGTCATGCTGCTGTACTGAGTATCGTCGATCAGGCGGTCAGTCATGCTGTACTGAGTACCGTCTACCAGGCGGTCAGTCATGCTGCTGTACTGAGTACCGTCGAGCAGGCGGTCAGTCATGCTGCTGTACTGAGTATCGTCGAACAGGTGGTCAGTCATGCTGCTGTACTGAGTACCGTCTAGCAGGCGGTCAGTCATGCTCCTGTACTGAGTACCGTCTAGCAGGCGGTCAGTCATGCTGCTGTACTGAGTACCGTCGAGCAGGCGGTCAGTCATGCTGCTGTCAGTCATGCGATGCGGTACTGATGCTGCTGTACTGAGTACCGTCGAGCAGGCGGTCAGTCATGCTGCTGTACTGAGTATCGTCGAGCAGGCGGTCAGTCATGCTGCTGTACTGAGTACCGTCGAACAGGTGGTCAGTCATGCTGCTGTACTGAGTACCGTCGAGCAGGCGGTCAGTCATGCTGCTGCTCGAACAGGTGGTCAGTCTGAGTATCGTCGAGCAGGCGGTCAGTCATGCTGCTGTACTGAGTACCGTCGAACAGGTGGTCAGTCATGATGCTGCTGTAGCTGAGTATCGTCGAGCAGGCTGTACTGAGTACCGTCGAACAGGCGGTCAGTCATGCTGCTGTTCTGAGTATCGTTGAGCAGGCAGTTAGTCTTGTTGCTGCACTGAGTAGCTTCGAGCGGGCAGTTGGTCGTTTAGTTGCACGGTGTAGTGTTGAGCCAGTGGTTGGTCATTAAGTTGCACGGAGTAGTGTCAAGCCGGCGGTTAGTGGGTTTTTGGCACGGAGTAGCGTCCAGCGGGTGGTTGGTCGTTTTGTTGGACGATTTAGAGTTGAGCATGCAGTTGGTCGTTTAGTTGCACGGAGTTTTGTCGGGCCGGCGGTTGGTGGGTTTGTTGCACGAAGTAGCGCCCAGCAGGTGGTTGGTCGTTTTGCTGTAGGAAACAACACAGGATGCATCGTGTTAAGTAACCTGAACATACTCTAGTGATTAGAACATCTAACATTATTCATTCTACACATCAACACTTGGCGACAGTCACACTATTCATCGACACCTGACAACACACACACTATACACCAACAACTGACAATTCTCTTATCATTTATCGACGCCCCACAACACCCATGCCACACATGCCACACATCAGCACCTAACATCTCTCACAATACACATAGATACAAGCAAACTCTCATTTTACACACAAATACCTGGCTACATCCAGATTACGCATTCACAAATGACAGCACCCAGACTAGACAAAAATCCATCCGAAAAGCAACCAGACTTCAAATCAAAGCATCACAACACTTCAAATACTCGTCAACACCTGGCGACACTTACACCTACACTTTTTACGAACCAGTGATCGCAGCTGCATTTTACTCATCAACATTCTTTAGTATCGTCACTGCCCACCGACATCCTACGACCCGTCTTCATTTAAGTAATTTTAAATAGAAACTGATATATTCGGATCATATTCACTACAGCTGCAAGGAATGTTGTAAAACCCTGTCTTATCAAGATGGACAAGTATGGATTGTCAAACGTAGCGGACAGTCCTTACGGTACTTACCTGTCTTTTGTGCGGTAAGATAGAGATGGTCATTTCATGTCTCCCCGTGAGAGCTAATGGGGCTTCACTGAAAATGTGACGGGTACAACTTGTTGTCCAATGCCCTGTTAAAATGCAATAAAAACCACGAAAAACTCATCTCAAATATTTCATTTCGATCCCTTCATTTTTCTGACGTGTTATGAAAGCCCTAGATAGGTCTTGCCTTCAGTTTTGTAGTTTAGATATTAATTTTTTAATTTGCAGACTTTAAGCCTCACAATGTATTCATCCCCAACGAAGCACATGAAATTTAGCCCCAACATGGGAAGTGGCCAAACAGCCGGAAAGACCGTCTTGTACTGGGATGATCACACAGGCTCGAATAAGCTTCCGATTGTTTTCCATATGAGAAAGTGGTGTGATTTTCTAAACTGGCCGAATGTACCTCCGAATGGGTTTTCCCCAATGTGTCACAGAATGCTTTCCGTTTGCTTTCCGAATGATTTCAGTATGCTTTCAGAATAGACCGAATACTTCCCGCATGTTGACTTCGAAAAGTTTTCTTTACGAACGCTTTCCGTATGCTTTCCGAATGTTTTCAGAACACGGCGAATCGACATAGAATGGACCGAACTCTTTCCGCATGCTTTCCGCACACTTTCCGGCTTACTCTGACGTCCGGCCAAATGCTTTAAGAACCGCCCGTATAACAGAAATTTTTCAAACACGCGGGATATTGCAAGGAGGAGAGACGCACACCAGCATATTTGGATTATTCTACTTATCACGCCCACAATGCCACCAAAGGCTGAGGAGAAGGACAGGATGAAGAAGAAGCAGTTGCCACCAATGGAAGTATTTCTGTTTTTTATACCATTATCGCATCAAAAAATTTGCATTTTCCCCCATGTTTTATGACCCCCCCATTCTTACAATAATGTATAATCATATTTATAACTGTACAATATGTTTGCTGTAAAATGTAAAATCATAGAAATGTCTATAAATTGTCAAATTAATTTTTATTGCGTGTAAAATGCAGTTTGAGGCACTGTAAAATGTTGAGAAGACACCCCCCGGTCCCCCTCTTTAAAATTATTGACCTGTAAAACAGTATAGCATAATTATAAATGTTTTTATTGTTATGTTTGCTGGACCACTATGGAGTCACAGGAGCCGGGTGAGGGTGAAGCCGGGTGAGGGTGTGTGAGAGGCCGGGTGAGGGTGAGGGAGAGGGTGAGGCGATGCCGGGTGAGGGTGAGGCGATGCCGGAGTGAGGCGAGGCCGGGTGAGGGTGAGGCGAGGTCGGGTGAGGGTGAGGCGAGAACGTGTGAGACGAGGCCGTGTGAGGGTGAGGCAAGGCCGGGTGAGACGAGGCCCGGTTAAGGTGAGGCGAGGCCGGGTGAGACGAGGCCGGGTGAGGGTGAGGCGAGGACAGGTGAGGGTGAGGCGAGGCCGGGTGAGGGTGAGGCGAGGCTGGGTGAGGCCAGAGAGGAGGAACGCCTGCAGGAGGATGCCATGCTGGAGTTGGTGAGGCTACAGGCGGCCATGCTGGAGGGGGAGGAAGTGGTCTATCATTTCAGTGATAGAATCAATATTGTTGGATGTATATTTTAAAATAGTTTTGTATGTATAGAGTGTTTAAAATGTTAAATCAGAAACGCGTAATTTGTAATGTGTCATTTGTAATTTGTTATGTGCTTTATGCTTTATTTGTAACGTGTTAAATAATATGTTTAATTTTAATTACCATGTCCTCTGTACTTTATTCTAACATGTAAAACATATGTAGTCTTAACCAATGTTGTCACATGATTTTTGATAATTTGTAATAATAATGGCTATTTATTTGTATTATTCAGGCAAGCAGTTGGAAAGGTAGCTGACTCGGACCGAAGTCAGCAATGAAATCAAGCAGAGGTCTGGGGCCGCGCTGCGAAGAGAACGACCAAGCGACCAATACATCACAGAGAAATGTGCCCTTTATCTCCCGGCACAAGGGGACAACTGCAGAATATATTGTGCATTCTGGAAGTCTATGAGTAGTTCAGAAAATGTTCTGAAAGATTACTGGATTCTGGCTATTCGTTATCCATTCGGTGGCATAAATGGAAACAAAATTCGGAAAGGATAGAGAAAATGAACGGAAATCATTCGTCATGTTCTATGTCCATTAGGGGTATTCGGAAAGCATACGGAACCCAGCACCACCAAATGTTCATTCCGAATGCACCACGAACTAGACACATACTTCCCGAACATTTTCCGTACATGCTGCACGTACGGAGCCGAACACCCAGTATGTTCCAAGAACACACCGAATGCTTCACAAATACGATCGGTTCGCTCCCCGAACATCGAAATTACTATTCGGAACCCAAACGGAATGACATTCGGGCCAGTGTGGTCGTGGTATTTATTAGTCTGTTCGTATCTACAGTAATCCTTGGTGGCTGTCCCGCATTTTTGATTCTACTGAAAGGTGCGTCTATGTTCTTATAGCCATTTTGCTCTCGTTCCTCGCATTCTTGTTCGATGGCGCTTTTTATCATTCCTGTCATTCCTGTCTGTTAAATTGCTATTCTACTGAGATATGAGGGTATTCCTGATGTATTACATGCAAAAGTTCTTTCAATGTTTAGCATGTTTTCGACGAATGTTTTGATCTAACTATAATCTTTATTTCCATGTTCGAAGTCTCTCAGAATTGTTCGAAAGGGTTGATCCACATAAGATCCTTGTTTGGTATCAAATGCATTTGATTACGTGACCGATATTACACAAAATGATGTAAATGTATTTCACTTAAATTAGATGAAATGATAATGGGTTTAATCTTATCTATTTGCATCTCCACCAAATTTGTTATCCCCATATAGCACGCTGGTATTTTTTTCTAGGGTTGACAGGTATAAGCGATGAGCAATACATACCTGATCTGCGTCTTTCTTAATTAATTATCCACGCTACGCTACCTACAAACATACAATGGAACGAAGCGCGCTAATTTACATACCTTAACTCTGCAACAACAAGGGTCTCATATTACCCATTTATGCGTCCAGCTCGAGGCAAATTGAGCTTTATGCATAATGAGGAAGAAATAACTTCTCTTAGTGACTCTGCCGCCCAATTATACTTACTTCAGCATGTAACATAACGCTAAACTGACATCTACCACGCGTTTGATCCAAATTGTCAAAAACTAGCCCCTAACTAACAATGATGCCTCGCAGGTGTGAGGCTCTGGCTGAATCAGCGGGTATGTCACATGCGGTTTATATATTGAAACACTCGCGCTCGTTGTAAGGAGGTAAAGTATCATACCATGCGTTGATAATTCTGTATCAAAGACATGTCGAAGAATGCTCAGTGGCTCATGATGAGGTTTATAGTGACTATCGCTTGAAAAATCAAGTAATTTTTTCCCTAGATTACGGAAATATAACCCCAAAGTACCTATTCTTTCTTTTATGTCAGCCGTGAAAGGGTTTCATATCGAAATTCGACATTAAAGAGGAGTTCGGCGTATCGAAACGACGAGCTCATGAATAAGTAATCATCCCCGCGTGACGTCAGACCTGACAATGCTTTGATTACGATTCTCGCAAAATAGCTGATGGTAGTTTCACGATTTCATCACTTCTGGAGAGCGACGGAGAGACATGCGATGGCCGAGATTATTCGCAAACCATTGTTGCTTCGGCGGAGCAAATTTGTTATGATAGATTCTACCCAGAGATGAGCGATTCAGACGTCTCCGATGAAGCGAATAAAGACGCCTGCGCTGTTACTGTGCGTCTGGGGGGTCTTACTCACGCGGGTCATCCTGCCCAGGACATACGGCTGCAGAACAAAAGCTTGGTAAGCTATGTCTGATCGTATTTATGCACCAGTTCATCGTATATGTGTTGGTTTTTAACGAGAGAAGTTAATCCATTAATTCTACAAAGTGTGTGCCCTCTTTTCCTGAACATATTTTCCAAAATTTATTATGTGTTGTCACAATCCGAAACTATTACAATCCATTGAATTGAAATTTAATCATATCATGTATATATTGACCATGGAGTGGGAGTCCAGATAACACCAAAGCCACCGAAATTTATTAATTGACCGAAGGTACATGAATCTCAACTAATGTCAACACAAAACATATAGTATACAACAAAGCTTTGCAGCTGATGCTTGTTCCATATCAGACAGCAGACGTGAGATATCCCCCAACAAAATTGCTACTCAAGTGGATGCAAGGATTCATGTTTACAAAGTTGTAAGTGTAATAGCTACTTGAAACAAACTACAATTAATTTGTTACATCTGAGTTTCAACGAATGTACACAGTTAAAACATATTTGCCATACAATATGTCATCCACTTATTACATACATAAATATCCTCATCACTACATCATGTAACATGTGTTTGTGTGGCTACAGTCAGCCAATGGTAGAGGTGGAAGATTATGTATGCTCTGTGGAGATTCCTCCATTCATGACCTCCATAGAGAGCCTTTTCCTTGATGGCCTCTCTCTGTTAAAATCCTCTTGTATGGAACAAAACGGAAAATCCGCACTGTACCGTTACACAATGGAGTCGGCTAGAATGGAGTCAATATCATTGCATTACAGGGCTGGGAAGTGATGCAACAGATTGGATTAATGCTCATTGGTAATGGACGCATTGGCAAACGGATAAATAAAAAGAGAGACAAACTCCAAAACCCACACGCAAACTATCACTCTCCAATTACCATTTAGCATGGCGAGGACATCAGATACCAGTCTCAGCACCAGTGATGATTGCTTGGATTTGCCACAAGCCATCCTTACCTATTAAACCCAAATTAAAGTTTTCGATAATAGTACATCCCAATATAACATGGCATTATCCTCCTTGAATTTACAAGCGCTCACATGAAACCTCCTGGGATATTGAAGAACTCCCAAACACAAAACCACACTTAGCATTTTTCTCATACGAAACGTTCCCAGAAATGCATTGCTTAGGCAAAGGAAATAATGTTAATAATAGTTATAGGCTGATTACAAAATAGCAATAATAGCAATTATATGTTAAAAAAATATATACTCGCGCAGTTGAATCAACGAATGAGTTGTCTTCATAATATATCGTAGAGGAACAGGCATACTCTCGAGATGCAGAGATCGGCAGAAATATCCAGGGCAGTAGGTCCATCATTAATGACGGGGGACATGTGTTTGGGTACAAAATGTATTTGTGGTTGTATCACGAACCATGCATATTGATGTACAAATGCCTAAAACAACATTTCACACATCCCCCCACATCTGACGTACGTACACTCGGCCACATCCGGTGACGGCCTCTGCGACGTGGGTATTTCGTGATGCTCTGTAAAGGTTATATGTCTAGATAAGAATGGTAATTAATATCGTTGTCGCCATAATTCACCAGTACTTTCAGCTCACCGGCTAATAACCGTCAATAAACGAGATGAAAAACACTGTAATAGCACCCAAGTAATATAATGACAACTGGACACACTAATGATATCAAAATAGACAACACTCGCTAAACGGCAGACAGCAAACTCTACTGCCAACTTACCACTTTTGTTTATTGTTGAATTAACCTGAATCAATTTAATACCTTAATTTAGGCTCTGTTACTCGTTGTGGCATTCATTGCAGTTGCAACAATTTGATCATTGGGACTCTACCACAAGTTACAGGTAATGCATCAAGACTTTTGATCCCTATCAATTTACATGTATTTAATAGAATAACACCGGTTATGATTCTCTTGAGATGATTCGATCGCTTATACATTATACATTACGCTGTCCTATGATCAAAATGCACTTCGCAGCACTGACAAATTCAGTTAAACTGTGAATATTGTTAAGCATGTTTTCACTATCATTACTACTTTTCGAACTGGATTCCTTCACAAACTATGCATTATTCGACGTATCATTTATTCCAAAAAATGCTATCATATCAAGCTGTCAGGAAAAAAATATATTCTAACAAGCAAACAATTACTAAACAAATATCAATGATTTACGATTTTTACACTCACTATCAGGTTTACCTTGCTTTGAGATCAAGGTATCATATACTTTACCGCTCACACAGGTTTAGTTTACTTGCAGGTATGTGTTTACAAGCAATGTACTTATGACTACTCGGATTCAGGGGCATCTTTGATGATAATTGCGAAAGCATAATTATAGCCCGTATTTTGGAAGGCAAGCGCTGTAGCGTTTGTAGCAAGCGCTAACACGTGTGCATCAGCTGTACCACACCAACATGTGAATACCGATTTTCTTCTCATCCGATACAATGTTGCGTGGCCTCGGTGATCATTCACGCGGCGGGATTTTTGCATGTCAGCGCTCTGCAAGATGAAGGTCTAGAAAAATCAGAGATCAAATGCTTCAAGAAAGCAAAACAACAACGTTTATTCAATTAGTAGGAAAATAGGAAAAACCGCTGTATTGTGTCCTTGGCTTCTTCATATTCAGCAATTTATAGCTGTCTCTCATCACTGTAGGCGGCCAAAAACACCCTTGTTGCTGTATGTTTTAAACAAATACCAATGGTTCCTTTATAACACATGCCATACAAAAAACAATGATCATTAGCGTCCTTGGCAGTTGTTTGTTCAGTGAATTACGAATCATATCAAGATATGGCTCTTATCACAGCATGTGTTTCTGATGTCACGGAGAGCCCCGTTGGCCTGGTCACGAATACAGCGGTTAAGTCTTTTTCACCATGATAGCACATATGATAAAGCGCAACTTATAACACCCAGGTGGTTTTCGTCTTCATTACTTGTCTACCTCCATGAATAGCTACAGTACATGTACAACATGTACAACTGTCATCGTTAGCATTTTACTTTACCAGAAAAAGATGGTCTTGAAGATAAGTCGAATGCAGGAGGTAATGTGTTTATTAAGGCGCAGTGTTTCCTGCTACATGTGCCATTCCGCCCTCCAACTCTTCCCCCTTTTACCTTTGTCCTCCTTTTGTTGCTAGAAACAAATTAACCGAAAACAGCCATGATATCACCCATTCGGTTTATTCGAGTAAAGGATAATTATGTTCAGGGTAAAAAAGGCTGTAGATAGGCTTATTAACAGTTGACATTTTCCTGAACAAGGCTAAGTTTTGTAATGATAAACGGGAAATAAAATGCTTGAGACTTTTAGACGTATATTGGATAATGAGGTACTATTTGCAACAGTAGGAGCCGGTAATTAATCAGATACATATGGTAACCACGCCTATGGCACACGTTGACGCACGTATATTGCAGTGATGTGACATCCATGATCGGTTCGTCGACCCAATCTCTGAATGGGGGTTGACTCGACCCGATGGCTCTATGGTGTTATGGTGGAGAGAGCCCATTTTGGACAGTATTTGATCATTTGGGCACTAGTTTTCCTATGAGGTGGTTGTTGCTTCATACTAGGGACACGGGCTAGAGCACGAATTGCAAACGAAAACTGATTGACATGGGAGGAATGATGAGGTTGGGAAGGAGAGACACCCTAATGATCCATGTAATGGTTAGTATCAATGACCAGCGCTCGTTATAATGAGTTAATGGCGTGGCTGATTACGATGCTGTCGTGTTAATTAGCATCGCAATATGATCCTGACTGTCGACCCTAATTAGCCTTATACTGAAGCCTCAATTTCAGTAAGCAATAGTGTGTGCCTTAGATATCATCAGATAATTTTGGCTTTGAATTTATTCATAACTCGCCCACGGCTGTATGATACCCTTTGACGAACAACCGAGATCGAAATGATATTCTTTATAGTTATAGGCACATTGACGATTGCTTGGGCTTCCGCTGAAAACGCACGCATCACGTGAGCACGTTTCATGATGTATGCGCTGCTTATAAAATACCCATTGAGAATAGGAATAATGTGAATAGTTAATGTTTACGCTCGAATTATTATCCGCTGTCTGGAAGCGGTAATTTGCCATGTGAATATGACAAAGCACATTTCATAGTAATATTTACCTGTCACGTCATTGTTACCATTTCGCGAGAGCCCGTGAAGCTTACGATCATGTCACCGTTAGACCACGCGTTTGATTATTTGCAACGCAACCTGATCGAATTGCACAGTCATTTTGAATCTATGACTTGCTTCCCTTAGCCGTCTATGTCAAATCAATGTCAACCACAGCATATAAAAAACATTTTGTGCGCTTTACTTAGGGTTCCGTGGTATACTGATTGCTCACAAATATTTCTTGCTTAGTGGAGTTCTTCCGACCTTCTATTGATACTTTCATTATTAGATGCTAGCTAAGCATAAACTTTTAAAAATGAGACCCGTTATGGGTATGGTGACGATTGCGAATATCATTAAGCTGCAATAGGTTGAATCAGACCAGAAAATACGAGCTGCCTGAGAACAAATAATTACTGCGTTATGATAATATCCTTCTCTCCCATTTCAGTCCCTCGGTTGCGTCAGTTTATTTCCACAAGCGCTTTAATACAAGCTCCCGGACAACCTCGCCTACACCAAACACTCCCCTACACACATTCGGAAACAGAAATACTGACATTTGCGGATGGCCCAGATTTTCCACTGTATTGCTCTAACCGATGCAAATCAGTAAAATATCTCAGTTACTGCATCATGTATGACCAGGCGCTGACAAATTCGTATAATTATTTGGCACGCACAGTGTGATGCCAACTGGGTAATTGCGGATTGGGTAGCGACGCTAATGATACATTGTGCGTTTTTATCAGTCCATGGACTTCACATGGCTTGTGCTAAATGAAAAGTGCAGCATTAAATGAAATAGGAGTAAGAGATGCGAACTTGAAGCAGTGGGACCATTAATAATGACGTCAGACAGGGCATTCATTTGCCCTAAGTGCTTGGCAGTAGGAGTAGGTACAGCATCAACCAAACTATGAAATAATATCAATGCAAATAATTAATTATAAGCAGCATCATCAAGGTAGCATTTACTAAGGGAGGCAAATCGTGGTACAATGTATACATGTTTTATCGAATATTTCTTCTTAGTTATGGGGATCGCAACATATTCCACATATCACAATGTCTAGTATTCCTCCTTGATTCGCTAATAGACGCGAAAACAAGTTGGTCAACAACCCGCATGCTGTAGGTTATGTTGCGATATTGCCAGACTATTGTGTGATGCGATGATTCACAATATAATATTAGTTTCTTAAACTTATTTATATATATATATATATATATATATATATATATATATATATATATATATATATATATATATATATATATATATATATATATATATATATATATATATATATATATATGATACATATAAATATATGTATACGCTGGGGGGGGGGGGGGGGGTGAGTGATGTGTGTATGCCTGTGCGTGCGTAATGTGTGAGATACCAGACCGTTGTTCAAAAGAAATTTAATTGCAAATTAATCCTGCTCAGGCATACGCGCGAAATAGACTTCGCATCGATGTGATATTTCACCCGATTGCAATTTGTGAGCTTCATTCCCTAGTCAACGGTGTAGATCAAAAATTTATTAGATCGTGGGTAAAATGATACGGCGAGGCAGACATTTCGGATTGATGCTCCAATCGACCGTGCACCATGTATGCGAGCTTCTAGTTGTTTGGTGTTTACGGTCATACGTTTACAGAATTGCTTTTCCATCATCAGCATCAACCGTTAGTCACTAGTCATTAGTATGTTTACTACTGTTAACTTATAAATTAGTTCACCAGACTAGAGCCTGGTGAACTGATTTATAAGTTAACAGAATATTATGCTCTGCCGTTGCCACTCTCAATCATAATAACAACACAGCTGGTATACACAGTTCCTCGCCAGAATAACTGATATTATAACGTTTACCTGATGTTTTAATCAGGAATAGACATAACCCTCAAAGGATAGACACACAATTAATATAGGAGTCCATATATGAATTTCGTTCGATTTCTCTAATGTTTAAAGACGAAGCGCATGCCAAATTTAGGGCCGTGAGTTATATATTAACTTCAGACTAATTGGTAATAAGCCAACCGTTTTAGGTATGGTACTTTAATTATGCCCAAGGCGTTACCATAATTATAGAATCTTCTCAGCACTTGATTTACGTATATAAATGAACGCACACAAACCATAAGGATAACTGACAAAATGAGTCGCATCTTGTTGAGCGGTGATGTTATAAAAGAAACGCGTCATTCGACTCAGCACCTGAGCCTTTTTTATATTACGGGCTGTTACGGATATGATGTTGATGTTATAAGCTCAGAGTCTGCGTGCGCATCATTGTTCTGATCGGCATTATTAGTTCGTGCCTCTTCACAACCTTACACGACCACCGCCTGGATGAAGTCAATAGGTAGGTTCACGAACAGGAGGGATATCATCGTGGTAGTTATAGGATATATAGTTCGTAGCCATGAATGTGAGGTATGACTGAGAGCAATATATACTGCATAGCATCTCTCAGCAAGTTCATAATGACAGTAGAATGGGAGAGAAATACTACATCTAAAAGAATGCTGGCATTTTCCCTGTGTGATCACAGTCGTTAGCAGGAAGTAATGGGGAGCCAGAACTAATATACTTCTTCTAGGATCATTAAGAGTGAGGGGCAATGACAACATTATCTCTGCTCCATCGTCATAAATAGGTTGTTTATTGCAATGTCCTTGACACGCTAGTCAGAGTCTTTTCGTTCGGCAAAAACATATTGAGTTGTGTGTTTGGTTTGTGATATGAACTCATAATGTAACATGCCCGATATACACACCCAAGGTTACATTGTTTATGACGTCAAGCACAGTTTGCAGTATTCATTCGATGATTGCCTAAATTGCTCTGAATTATAAAAGTATGCTGCAATACTAACTCCATATTACGTGTAATCGTCATTATACCAAATATTATGATGAGAAGCTTCACTCGGCTTCAATGACTTTCGTATAAGCCATTAGGCTAGTTTATATCCCTGGCTCTACTGATAATATTTGTTGGTACTCATTGTGCAAAATTCCAAAACCGTAGTCAAAGACAGTCGAAGTGATTGGCTATGTCGGTTTATACAAGAACAAGTTGTTTATATAACGAATGCAATCATCGGTGACTGTTTTAGTTAATGCTGAATCGCTTTTTAACTGCATCTGTTATCAAAATGTGATTATCAATGCCACACACTACATCAAACGCTACATCAAGTTGTACTTAAGCGGTAAGATGTATAGCACATAAAAATTAAACGTTTTTATCATGTGAAACTGGAAAAAATATCTGAGACGAATAATATACGATCACTTTTGAATACATTAATACAAATGTTGTTGCCAGAGTCGCCATGGATGTCGTCGCAACATTCGCTGCTCTTAGTCATTGGCTCGTTAGGTAGAAATTCTTGCATAGCTGCTAAGAAGGGCCATCATTATGATAACTTACAAGCTATTTATCATATTGATACCAGATAGTAAAATGGAATGTTATCTTATAGAAAAACGGACCACCATTGCCTCTCGCATTCTATCTCGAGGACAATTAGCACCATTGTTTGATTGCTTATTCACTGTTGTTCTAGTGGTGATGGCGTCATTTGACAACTTAAACCATGTCCGCTTTGAGCATTCCAAAAGCGTTGTATTTGACCAGGCTCTTTGCAAAACAATTCAGTAAGTAATTGAGCCTTTATATTGAATACGTGAACCAAACAAACAAATCACAATTTGGATGCTTTGACTCAACATTGAGTCGGCAGACTTCCTGTCGGTATTAAAAGATGATTTACAAACACATTGCTTACCACCTACAGATGTAATCCAAGGGGTGTTTAAGCTAATGGTTAGCTTATTATTTTCGCTCTAAGAGGATCATTTGTTGAACCATGCAGTTATGCAGTATTGAATTTGATAAGCAACAAAAGTTACGCACGCAAATCAAGCAACATAATATAACCACATAAAAATGCTAGCACACAATGATCGAGGAACTATAATGTATACTGTACATTACGTACGATACTAAATTCAGCTTTATGACTTGTCATTATGATCTCGTCGGTCAACATGTATTAAACAATAAAGACTGCTACAAATATTCATGCCGAATAAAACAAACATGTTTTGCTTTAAGCAGATAGGCACAATGTGATACCGACCAGATTTAATCCCTGTACTTGGATTACTCCCGCCGATCAAGGTTACTCTGCCTGGTCCGTAACCGTTCCTGACATTTGACGATCATCGTTAAATGCAAAGTTGCCAGTCTCATATTGTGTGCGTGAGCCCATCGAGTTACCACTACAAATGTGATCACCTGTATTTTGTGTTGCATTAAACAGGGTCAGTATTGCACAAAGGAGACTACTTATAATGAAGCATTGTACGCGCGTAGTACATCGCACTCTCAAGTATGATCAAGATGTTAACAAAGGTGACAACTTTGATGCCCGAATTCCCATATTTCATCCTTTATTTTCATTTAACCTGGCATTTACAGCTGATGTTTTCACCTGTTCTTATCCCAGGGGGATTCATACGCTGACGCATTGTTGGTGCACCAATCATTTCCCGATTCAATTGATACAACGCCATTTGTTAATATGGTACAATATCTGATCACTTTCATCTCGTAATGTTTGTTAACATCAATGGTTATTGGCCTCATATGCAGCAAGTGCTGCTGGTTATCATGTGCGTGCGTGTGTGTGGGTGTGCTTGCCTGACTATTTCCGTGTGTATGCCCGCGCACGCGTTTGTATATGCCTATGTGTGCGTGTGTGTGTTTCATATCAGACACACGAAAAAGATATAAGAAATTAAGTTGATTTCCACGGCTGACATTGAGGTGGCGTTTGTTCTAGATGTGTCTTTACGCACCATTATAGCATACAAAACACATATCAGGTAGAGGGGACGGGCCATTCTGTAGGATGTTGGTCACAGTGTTTCTAAAGACTTTATAGCTGTGCTAAGATGGCTCACTCATGACAAAGCATGTTAACACGCTACTTATCATAACGTCTATCACCTCGACCAACATTATGTGTCCATTACGTCATCATTAGCTGCTTATCCCATGTGGTTTTGTTTATCTATGGTAGCTCTACGTGACGGCGGCTGCGCTGTAAGTGCTCACCGCATAGACAAATTAGTGTGAGCCCCCTTCGTGCAGCAGTACGGTCTTTGGTGTTACGTTCTGGGTTATCGTTGCCTGTATGAGTGATCATAGTGTGCGAGAGTCATCGTGGTTCCTTGTGGTTGTAAGAGTCTGATTCATCGTTGTTGTTGAGTTGAACGTTGACGGTGTTAAAGTGGCTTTTTCATTTAAATTACAATTTCCCCAGCCTATCAAGCCATTTTCACGTGATTATTATTCTTATAATTCACACCAATTTCGGAGATTACAGGAGTATTTTCCATTGTTGCTTGCACAACGCTCTGCATTCAGTTCCACAGTATGTGGAATGACTGATGGCTTGATTCCTGCTGGTTTGCTATAAGCACATCCTGCCCAAGACAGAAGCACCACCTCCGATGTGTGCAGATGCGGTGTGACCAGATCCACCACAAGCCATTGAGGCACACCAGAGTGGGCTCCGCATGTATCAAGAACAAGTCCTAGGTGAGTGGAGGGTAGAGGAATCCTTAATAGTCTGATCATCTGCCCCAGATGGCCCGAGCACCACTGAACAAACTGTCTGTATGCAGTGTTCCCGTAACGCCTGTAGAATAACAATGTAACATTGTTGATTCATCCATGCTTAAAAGGTTTTTATGTTAAATGAGATTGTTAATAATGACTGCAAGCCTTTTTATATATCCTTCACCTTAGTACAACATTATCTGACATGTGCCGGTGTTGTTGTCTGATAGAGATATATGCCACTTGCGAGGTCCAAGGGTTCTTACAGATTGGTCTGAAGCCAGGATGATTGGTTAAGCAACCGATTGGAATAGAGATACTTTCTATGTAGGTCATGAATTGAGGAATCTCCACGCATCATACAAATTATTCCACTTCCATCATTGACATTAGCCACACAAACACCTGTAACTTACACATTAGTTGTAGCTTATTTACAAAATGTGTCAATTAGCTTTTACACTTACATGGTACAACTTTGTAAACATGAATCCTTGCAGCCACTGGAGCACAAAATTGTTTGGGGTTAACTCAAGTCTGCCGTCTGATATGGAACAGTTATTTGCTACAAGGCTCTGTTGTATACTACTTGCTTTGTGTTGACTTGAGTTGAGATTTATTTAAACATTTATGTGACTTTGGTCAATAAATAAACTTCTGTGGCTTTGATGTTAACCAGGTTCCAACCTACTCAATGGTCAATATACATGATATATTAAACTTCCGTTCAATTGATTACAATAGCTTTGGACTGTTCACTTTAAAACACATAATAAATGTTGGAAATTATGTTCAGGAAAAGAGGGTCGATACGTTGTTGGTGAAATCTATGGATTAACTTCTCTCGTTATATACCAACATATATACGATGTACTGTCGCATAAATACGATCAGCCATAGCGTACCAAGCTTTGTTCTGCAGCCCTATGGCCTGGGCAGGATGACCCGCGTGAGAAAGACCCCCAGGCGCACAGTGGCATCGCAGGCGTCTTTATCAGAGACGTCTGAATCGTTCATTTCTGGGTCGAACCAATCGGAAAAAATTGCTGAAGCAACGATGGTCTGCAAATTATGTGTGCCATCGCATGTCACTTCGTCGCTGTCCAGAAGTGATGAAATAGCGAAACTACCATCAGCTATTTTGAGAGAATCATAACGCGGATCGCTCCTCGCAATCAAACCAACATGACGCCACGCGGAGGTGATTAATTATTCATGAGCTCGTCGTTTCGATACACCTGACTACTTTTAGAGTCGAATTTCGATCCGAAAACGCGCACTTTCACGGCTGACACTTAGACAGAATAGGTACTTTTGGGGTATATTTCCGTATTCTGGCGAATAAAATGACATGATTTTTCGTGCGATCGGCTCCTTAACCAGTCCGCCGCGCGTACGGTATCTGTCTTGACAACACTACCCCATGCTTCCCAAGGCGCATCTATGTAAAGCATTCAGGTTATCGGGTTATCCTAGCAACTCCTCGGTATTCCTTACTCACATATCAGCATACAACAGCCCACACCTCACACCCATTCGCACATAAATCTATGCTTATATCTGTACCGCTTGACTGATAGACTGACTTACATATTCTCGGACATGATGAGCCTTATGCCAGGGCTAGGCGATGCATAAACCCTTAAAGGTCTCCAGTGAACGAAAACATGTCCTGCTCTTTAATGGGTTTAGGTTTAAAATATCTGGCAGCAGGCAAAAAAGAACAGAACCGTATTGAGTTCTGACATCACCTTGATAGGACTCCCACCAACGGACAGCGGTCCTTGTGATTATAATAACAGATTGTGCCGCAGGTAAGGCTTATCAGGGTTGTGAGGGAGGGGGGGGGGCACGATGGGGATCAGGAGAGGTCAACGTGAGGATTAAGGATGGTCACGATGGGCAATTAGAGAGTGGTCCCGGCTTGGATCATGGTAGGGCCACTACCGGGATTAGAGTGGGATTAATGTATGGCCACGGCAGAGATATGCGTTGATCAGCGATGGGTTTACGATGGGGTCATGATTGGGATTAAGGTAAACCAGAATAGAGTAACCGTGCCGAATATACCTTCATTAATAGCTTTGTTGATGGTCTGGTTAGCGCATACATATAGTACATGTATAAATATAACGCCTTGGCCGAGTATAAAGTCACTTTCAAATGCGAACTTTCTCATCACTATCTCGCAAGACACAAGCGGTGTGTTTATGCTAACCTAGCGCTCGAGGTCAAATGATGTGCTGGAGTTTCTCATTTATGAACCTTTCGCGAAGGTCATCACAGGTAGAGAGTCATTGAAGGGCGTTTAGCTTCAGTGGTTATTTAAAGTATTGAGCAATTTGGAATATCGTTAGACTGAAATGTTGTCGCCTTTAAATCGCAACACGAAGAGTTCATGACGCCTTACCAGCACTCATGCATTTCGCTGCGAATTCACATAAATATTCACCCTCGTTCGAGTCCGGCGACGGTGCATATTTCGCTACTGAACATACCACCATTTTTAATCAGAATAGTAAAATTTAAGGATATTTCCTCTTATTTATTATTATATTCTTCATGATAAACTTTCTGAAGACGTACTCCCAACCCCACACGTCACAATTACCGTCGCCGATTAACCTGGCTCGCGTAGAGGCCCATGTTCTGCTGCGTCAACTCGGCTGTTTTCCGACTCGTCAGTTTAATATTTCTATCCGGTTATCAATGGTATGGAACGTCACGGCCGATTAACCAACCACTGTTGCGCGTTAGTCCTCGTCAGTTTTGTGGTCCAATCCCCCGTCCTGCGCTAGTCCTCAGCAGCTCTGTGACCAAAGAACCTGCCCTACGCTAGTTCTCAGCAGCTCTGTGACCAAAGCACCTGCCCTACGCTAGTCCTCAGCAGCTCTGTGACCAAAGCACCTGCCCTACGCTTGTTCTCAGCAGCTCTTTGACCAAAGCATCTGCCCTACGCTAGTCCTCAGCAGCACTGTGGCCAAAGCACCTGCCCTACGCTAGTTCTTAGCAGCTCTTTGAACAAAACACATGCCCTACGCTAGTTCTCGACTGTTCTGTGACCCAACCACCAGTCTGCGTTAGTCTAACAGTCCATTCTGTTTAAGTCCTGAACAGTTCTGTGACCCAACTACCTGCCATGCGTTAGTACAACACCGTTTTGTGACCCAACTACCTGGCCTGCGTTAGTACAAAACCGTTCTGTGACCCAACTACCTGGCCTGCGTTAGTACAAAACCGTTCTATGACCCAACTACCTGGCCTGCGTTAGTACAAGACAGTTATATGACTCATCTAATCGTTTTGCGTTAGTCTTTTGCAGTTCGCAGACCACACAACCCGCATTTCTTCAGTGGTCCGCAGTTCTGTTGCCCAACTACTTGCTCCGAGTTAGTCCTCAGCAGCGCAGTGAGCAACAACCCGCTCTGCGTTAGTCCTCTGCCTGTTTGTGACCCAGCTACATGCTCTGTGTCAGTTCTCGACAGTTATGTGACCAAATTATTCGCTCAGCGTTAGTCCGCCGCTGTTCTGTGACCCAACTAACCACTCTGCGTTAGTTCACGCAGTTATGTGACCCTACTACTTGCCCTGCATTATCCAATGGCAGTCTTATATTCCAACTACCTGCTCCGCTTTAGTCCTTAGCAATTAGGTGACCCGACCACCCGCTCTAGGTTAGCCCTCGGCACTTTTGTGATACAACAATCCGTATTTTGCCAGTGCTCCGCAGTTCTCTGACATAACTGCTTGCTCTACATTTATTTTCGGCAGTTCGTTGACCAAGCCGCTTGCTCTGCGTCAGTCCCTGGCAGTTATGTGACCAAACTCGCATCGCGCTCTGCGTTAGTCCTCCGAATTTCCGTGACCATATAACCCGCATTTCTTTTGTCCTCTGCAGTTAAAGGACTCAACTACTAGCTCTGGATTATTTCTGGGCAGTCTTATGACCCCACTACATATTCTGTGTAAGTCCTCTGTAGTTCGTGACCCAACTACCCACTCGGCGTTATTCCTCGGCAGTCTTATGACCCAACTACCCTCTCTACGTTAGCTCCTGGCAGTTATGTGACCAAACAAACCACCGTTAGTTCTCCCCATTTCTGTTAGTTCTCCCCGTTTCTGTGATCCAACTGCGTGCTCTACGTTAGTTCTCCCCATTTCTGTGAGTTCTCCCCATTTCTGTGACCCAACTGCTTGCTCTGCGTTAGTTCTCCCCATTTCTGTGACCCAACTGCTTGCGTTAGTTCTTCCCATTTATGTGACCCAACTGCGTGCTCTGCGTTAGTTCTCCCCAGTTCTGTTACCCAACTACTTGCTCTGCGTTAGTCCTCCGCAGTTCTGTGATCCAACTACTTGCTCTGCGTTAGTCCTCCGCAGTTCTGTGATGCAACTACTTGCTCTGCGTTAATCCTCCGCAGTTCTGTGATCCAACTACTTGCTCTGCGTTAGTCCTCCACAGTTCTGTGATGCAACTACTTGCTCTGCGTTAATCCTCTCCATTTCTGTGACCCAACGGTTTGCTCTGCGTTAGTTCTCCCCATTTCTGTGACCCAACGGCTTGCTCTGCGTTAGTTATCCCCATTTCTGTGACCCAACTGCGTGCGTTAGTTCTCCCCATTTCTGTGAGTTCTCCCCATTTCTGTGACCCAACTGCTTGCTCTGCGTTAGTTCTCCCCATTTCTGTGACCCAACTGCTTGCGTTAGTTCTTCCCATTTATGTGACCCAACTGCTTGCTCTGCGTTAGTTCTCCCCATTTCTGTGACCCAACGGCTTTCTCTGCGTTAGTTCTCCCCATTTCTGTGACCCAACTGCATGCTCTGCGTTAGTTCTCCCCATTTCTGTTACCCAACTACTTGCTTGCTCTGCGTTAGTTCTCCCCTTGCTCTGCGTTAGTTCTCCCCATTTCTGTGACCCAACTGCTTGCTCTGCTCTGCGTTAGTTCTCCCCATTTCTGTGACCCAACTGCATGCTCTGCGTTAGTTCTCCCCATTTCTGTTACCCAACAGCTTGCTCTGCGTTAGTCCTCCGCAGTTCTGTGATCCAACTACTTGCTCTGCGTTAGTCCTCCGCAGTTCTATGATGCAACTACTTGCTCTGCGTTAATCCTCCGCAGTTCTGTGATCCAACTACTTGCTCTGCGTTAGTCCTCCGCAGTCCTGTGATCCAACTACTTGCTCTGCGTTAGTCCTCCGCAGTCCTGTGATCCAACTACTTGCTCTGCGTTAATCCTCCGCAGTTCTGTGATCCAACTACTTGCTCTGCGTTAGTCCTCCGCAGTTCTGTGATGCAATTTCTTGCTCTGCGTTAGTCCTCCGCAGTTCTGTGATCCAACTACTTTCTCTGCGTCAGTCCTCCGCAGTTCTGTGATCCAACTACTTGCTCTGCGTTAATCCTCCGCAGTTCTATGATCGAACTACTTGCACTGCGTTAGTCCTACACCATCATTGAGCCCATTACTCCACTGGTTAGACTTCGACAGTTATCTGGCCCAACCACCCACTCTACGTTAGTCCACGGAAATTATGTGACACATCGGCCCGGTCTGCTGTAGTACTCGGCAGTTCTGTGACCCAACTACTCGCTCTACGTCTCAGTTATAAGACCCAACTTCCTACTCTGCGTTATTCCTCGGCAATCTTATGACACAACTATTTAATCTACGTTGGTCCTCCGCAGTGCATTGCCCCTGTCCTCGACCGTTATGTGACACAACTACCCACTTAGCATCAGTTCTTGTCAGTCTAATGATCAAACTGCTGGCTCTGCGTTAGTCTTTAGCAGTTTGGTGACCTCACTATACGCATTTCATTAGTCCTCCGCAGTTCTGTGACCCAACTACTTGCTCCGACTTAGTCCTCAGCTGTTAACTGACCCAACTACCCGCACTGCGTTTGTCCTCAGCAGTCCAGTGACCCAACTACCAACTCTGCGTTTGTCCTCAACGGTTAAGTGTGTCAACAACCGGCTCTTAGTTAGTCCTCCGCAGGTTTGTGACCAAACAACCCGGTGTATGTTAGTCCTCTGCAGGTTTGTGACTTAACTAACCGCTGTGCGTCCTCGTCAGTTCGGTGATCCAACTAAAGGCTGTGCGTTAGTCTCCGCAGTTATGTGACGCTGCTACTTGTTCTGTATTATTACTCGGCAGTCTTATGACCCGGCTGCCCTCTCTGGGTCAATCACTCACGGTCATGTGACCCAACAAACCGCTCTGGATTAGTCTTACATCAATCTGTGACCCAATAACCCCCTCAGGTTTGTCTTGGACAGCTATCGGACCCCGCCATCCGCTGTATGTTAATCGTCAGCAGTTATGTGACTTAACTTCACGCTCTGCATTAGTTCTCAACAGTTATGTGACTTAACTTCACGCTCTGCATTAGTTCTCGACAGTTATGTGACTTAACTTCACGCTCTGCATTAGTTCTCGACAGTTATGTGACTTAACTTCACGCTCTGCATTAGTTCTCGACAGTTATGTGACTTAACCTCACGCTCTGCATTAGTTCTCGACAGTTATGTGACTTAACTTCACGCTCTGCATTAGTTCTCGATAGTTATGTGACTTAACTTCACGCTCTGCATTAGTCCTCGACAGTTATGTGACTTAACTTCACGTTCTGCATTAGTCCTCGACAGTTATGTGACCCAACTACCCACTCTGTGTTTGTCCTCAACTGTTACCTGACCCAACAACCCGTTTCGCTTTAGTTCTCGGCAGTTCTGTGACCTAACTATCTGGTCTTAAGCTAGGTTCGACACTTATGTGACTTACCTCGCGTTCTGCATTACTCGGTCGACAGTCGGTGCCCACTTCTCCCCCGCGTTCATACTTATCAGTTTGTCACAGGTATTCATATAGAGCTCGATGAACCCAACCACTTGCTCACTGGTATTCATATACGGCTCGATGAACCCAACCACTTGCTCACTAGGATTCATATTAAGCACAATGAGCCCAACCATTTGCTCACTGGCATTCATGTAAAGCACAATGAGCCCAACCACTTGCTCACCCGCGTTCATATGAATCAGTTTGAACGCAACAGGTATTCATGTTGCTCATAGAATCA
This sequence comes from Urechis unicinctus, assembly GCA_034190875.2. Classification (NCBI taxonomy): domain Eukaryota; kingdom Metazoa; phylum Annelida; class Polychaeta; order Xenopneusta; family Urechidae; genus Urechis; species Urechis unicinctus. The sequence goes on along the minus strand of CM067345.1, from coordinate 12,718,370 downwards.
CGATGAACCCGAGCACAACCACTTGTTCACTCGTATTCATATCCAGCTCAATGAACACAACTACTTGCTCAATATTATTCATATAAAGCACTATAAACGCAGCCACGTACTCACTGTTGCTTATATACAGCACAATGAACACAACCACTTGCTCTCTGGTGTTCATAAATTGTACAATGTAGCAAACAACTTATCTAATTTATTCTTATGTAGCCCAACAACCACCGCAATCACCCATTCCTTGTTATACATATGCAACACTAAGACCAAAACCACCTGGTCTGTGGTGAGGCTGTTGTGTTATCTATGTTGCCTTCATATTGTCCCGTTTACCTGTTAAAACTTTTGTCCTCCATGCATTGATGGACCTTTACTTAGCAGTTGTAAATTCAGTGTTCATTGGTTTGAATGCCAATGTCCTTCCAAATCCTATTCTGTGTTCGACGTTATAAAAGAAGTATAAAGGCTAGTAACCAAAAGAATGTTCAAACGGCAAGCTCTGTTATTATAGTTCCAATTGATATTTGCATTTGCAAAGGTTAACCCGAGATGCATTCTTCCGGAGAGTTGACAGCGGTTTTCCATTGGCCTTGCTATTATCCACCACAATATACTTTTATTGCATCTAATTGTTAAAAATCCACAACTTTAATCTGTTAAATGTTTTCATGTCGTCTTCACAGGCTGATGGGACATCGGAATAAGTGACCACTCACGATGACTGATTGCTCCGCTCCCGCGTGACTTTCCTCATTATCACCAGCATCACAGTGGAATTTCAGTGCCTTTCCATTAGCTCATAGCTCAAGCACGCAGAAAACATGAATTTCGACCCGAAAATTGACTGTCTGTCAGAACGCTACTGGTCGTATTTCCTCGCCTCTAGTCTCATCACCTTCTTTGCTGGCCTTATACTTATTCTCTCATTCCGTTTGGCAGGACAATTGTGTAAGTGGAACGATAGTGGGCGGGGCCAGGCTGCCGGAGTGACGTTGGATGAAAGGGGACTCGGAGGACCTGTGTCTGATAATGAGAAACTTGACTTTCTCACTACACTCAAATGGAAATGTGAGGCTTTAGCATCGGGGCATAACCCGCTTGGCAAATTTATGGTAAGTACCAGTCTCATGTATTTGCAAACGGTGGTTGTAACTGTTCTAAAAGCCATTGTATTGGTTTAACGGTGACGCACATAATACAGCCGATGGCTAATTAATTCATATAATTTGATACTATGCTTGAAATACTAACGGCTGTCGAATATCAGATGTAAGATACATTCCAATGGAATTGTGGATATAATTCAGACTAGCCTAAAATATTACAAAATCGACCACTGGATGAATATATCTCATGAAACATCAATATATAATAATAAATAGTGCATGAAGTGCTCATTGGCAATTGTTCGTATACAGGTGTCACTGTCCTGCGTGCTAAGCCTGGGTTCTCTCATTATCTACCTCATCGACGCGTCACAGTAAGTAGCAGTTTCATTTACTGTCTACCCTGTTCAACTTTTAGTTGTCACACTGCGACTACAGTATCTTAGACCAACATATGTGCAGTATCATAAACCAACATTTGGCATTTACCTTTTTACTCTTTGCACTACATTCCTATAGAGTATGTAGTTCAAACTTGCTCACCGCTAGTTACAAGGCGCTAGGGTGTATTTTTGGCCACTATTTCGTCATTCTGCATTCACTTCTTAAAGCAATTTCCTGCTGCTCCAATACTTTCATCTTCCACGTAATCCAATGTTCTATATTTGTTAATTTGTGGCTCAATACAACACGATGCTTACATCATAGCCCACCCTGGCAAATAATGCAAATGCCAAGTCACTGCATTCATTATTAGGTACTCACAATGTACCAGTGGAAATTCAAGAGTCACATGGTTGGTTTCAGACCGGACACCCAGGAAGAGTCTTGCAAAGAGTTTTTAGACACTCCCAGTCAGCAAGTGGATTTGGCCTTTAATCTCTTTTTTATGCTCTTTTTCATCATACGAGTGCGTACTCATTTTTAACCGCGTGATAACGTTGGCAAATCAATTCACGTTTTTTTGAGGCCATGGAAGCAAATGTATCTCACTTTTTTAGGAACCTTCTGTGATTACCTGATGAATTGAGTTAAGAGAAGATGCGCATATGCGCTCTTGTAAATTCCAAAATTTACCGTTGAAGAACGTGATGATGATAGTGTTTACGCTTTTCTAACAATGTTGTTTTACATTCACCCCTGTGGCAAGGTCAGAATCATTCAGGGATTTGAATGTTTCAGTTCATAGCAGCCGATGACAAAATAGTCTTTTGGCGGGAGATTCACTCATTTGTTGATTACTTTACAATTCCTCCTTTCTTTCTGAGCATCTATCTGAGTAGACAATGGCTTGGTGAGCGTCATAATTTTTGCTCTATTTATTGCTATTCGCATCAATAATAACGATGATTGGATGGGATTGAAGTGATAAACGTGCATGTAATGGTTTGGCAGGACTACGCTTCTTGAGAGCACTACGACTCATAGCATTCCCGGACATCCTGCAATACCTGAACGTATTACGCACCAGCAATTCCATTCGCATGGCGCAGATCTGCGCTGTCTTCATCAGTGTGTGGCTGGCAGCGGCCGGCTTCATTCACTTGGTGATTCCGTTTAACTTTTACGCCATATAACGTTGGATTAAAATGATAAGCATCTCCGGAAAATGAATTGCACTACTCTGTCATGGCTATGTATAAATGTTTATTATGAGGTTTATACTTTGAGTTGTTTACCTGGAAGCAATATTTCCTTTGCCAGGTGGAGAATTCCGGTGACCCTTTCTACAACTTTGAAAATGCGAATCCGAATAATTTAACGTATTTGGATTGCGTGTACCTTGTGATTGTAACCATGTCGACAGTCGGCTATGGCGATACCTACTGTGAGACGACCATAGGCAGAGTTTTTATGATCATTTTTATCATGGGAGCTTTGGTTAGTGCTTGTTTGTCGAATATTCAATACTCCTTCGTGTACATCACTCAATTTGCACGAACATATCATGTGAGATTACAGTGCACAATTACGTACGATGTACCATGATTTGAGCAGGGCTGCTGATGTTTTTTGGCTCAGGATTTTGGTGGCTGGAATGTTAACGAATGCCATACGGATAGCTTGGTTTTTACTTATAATTAGAGGCTTAGTTAGTGAACTTTTATACAGAATTGCAAGGTTCGGTATCATCCAACTTATCTGTTCACTTCAGGCAATGTTTGCCAGCTACATTCCGGAAGCCTTGGATATAGTTGGAAGACGGCCTCGTTATAAAGGCTCGTATAACAAGCCAGCGGGCATCAGGTTTGATGAAATCTCAGTGACGTCATCCGCTAAAATAGTATCATATTGTTAATATTTTGTGGAAGACGTTATTCTCTTTTGATCTTATCTTTCATGTTTCACCACCGAATACCCAGCCCGAAAGCAGCATGCCATGTTGTTGTATTTGTAGTAGAAAAGGGAAGATCAACTATGAGTTTCAATTAGTTGAGATCACATATTTTGGGCTGTGGTAGGCATATAGTAGTTTGTGGGCATATCACGTATAAGTCCGTGCAGAATTTTCTCGGGGATTTCCTACACGAAGACAGAGAAAACAAGAAAGTGAAGTGCCTCTTCTTGGACACGTAATTACATATATATTTGATGGCTATGTAATGCCGTTCTTGACATTTGCTTTAAATTCTCCTCCGCATATGGCTGGCGGATTTCTTTTAACACCGTATACAACGTCTGTGTATGCTGTACAGCAAGACTCCTTCGTTGGAGCTGGAGGCTCTGTGCAAAAGGCATCTTACGCGAGTTGCGTTTTTCAGAGGATCAGCTATGAACACTCGCGACCTTGAGAGGGTCATGGTGAGTGTTCGTTTTACACATGACAATATCACTGATTGTTAGTCTTTCAATTATTGCAGGCGTTTCAATTCAAGCGCACCCCGTGTACAGTTAGAGAAAGCGGACGCGTGCCTGATGATTGTCGACCCATGCACTAATAACCCAGATGCAGAAGACGCTGCAAACATCATGCGAGTCATCTCCGTCAAAAACTTTCATCAAGACATCCGCGTCATCGTACAGTTAATGCGCTATAACAACAAGGTATATTCTATTTCTAATATAGCGTGTCTTTCATAAATTACGCAACGCTTATATGGCAAATTTTAGACAACAGCCCCCTTCAACACTAACAAATATCACTGCCCATCGTAACACTGGTCCACACATAACTTACGTTTAAAACATATCCCATCACTCCAGGCTTTCTGTTTGAACCTGCCATCATGGACGCATCGTGATCAGGTGATCTGCTTAGCAGAGATGAAGCTCGGATTCATGGCCCAGGGATGCTTAGCTCCTGGCTTCTCCACGCTAATGGCCAATCTCTTTGTCATGCGATCCTACAAGAAGGTGACGATCTTATCCTCTTTTTACCGTCGGTTGCAAATACTCATATAATGATAATAATAATAATGATAATAACGGTTTACTTCAGGCACCGAGCCTATAGTAAATAAGACATGCATGTAAGTTATCATTCAATGTGGTGCATATAAAATACGGTGCCAATGGGTCAATATGACATCCGACCGTACTATGTAACAATCATTCAAAGATTCTATTAACAAGTTATTTGAGAGTTCTATACTCCTTATAAAGCGTAGGTCAATATTGTAATGTATGCCTGAAATCCTTGGATACTGTTTGAGGCGAACATATGACTCTTTTTGATACACCCAAACTATTTTGGTACATGTTATTGTGAGCAACTACTTTATTAAGCCATTTTTTTGTGTATAATTAACCAATAGATATGGATAATAAAGTGTGCTGCAGTAGGTTTGACAAATTTTAAGTTTTACATGCAATGAACATCGGGAGAAATTTTTATAGCTTGGTATTGTTTAAGAAGTTCATGCCACTAGCATAATCCCATTACTCCTCTGTCACATCTCAATACTGGCAGGTAATAGTTTAAGTATTTGCTAAAACTGCACACTGTTTTGCAATTTAGTTAGACTGGAAATCGGGCTTAGGTCCCATATGGCCCGGAGCTGTAAGTGATCTGTCCAAGCATGGCTATCATTCTTATCAACCATAGTTCTGATATGACGTCATTGTCGAAAGCGTTATACAATCCTTTGTTTTTTTCTATTCAATTAACATACTGATTGCAAACAGTTTTTTACTCAAATATATATTCCATCTTGTGCTATTGTATGTAAGAGGCATTGTACTGCCTGGAAGGGCTCAGAATGCACTGGTATATCTCTTCATTCATGAATGTCTTAAGACTGTTTCATCGCTCTACTTCTCCCCAACGCACATCGCTACACCAATGTCAATATTGTCGGCTGTATGGTTTGTATTTTGTCATTATTTCACCACTGCTGCCCTGGTAGTGTTGCAATCGTAAAGCAGATATGTTGCACAGTGTGCTCTTTGGTTTGAATCTTCTGTTACGACCTATAATAGCACTACTATATAATAGTAATAAGGTCACACCAAAGTAGAAAGCTCGATCCTATCTAGCTGAATACCTTTGTGTTCTATTATGCATGCAGACAAAATCCCTGCATGATCAATATTTGCGCGGCGCCGGCATGGAAATATATTCGGGGAAGTTCTCCACATCACTACATGGTTTATCATTCCCCATAGCTGCTAAGTATGCATGGCTGTAACACAAAATGTTTTGTATACATATAGAAATATATGTTGATAATCCTGATATATTGTGCATCTGGATATCATAATTTTACATAATTATTTGTTACCTTCCTGTCTTTATGAATCAACTTCTGTGATGCTACACACCGTAAACTATGGATGACCCATGACCTCCTGATTCCAGAATATGTTTCACTAAGCTGAAGATCTTGTTGGTGGCCCTGGCGTTCAGTAAACCTGGTGAAGAGTTTAACCAGATAGTACTGAATCCACATAAAGATGGTTACAACGATGAAGATGTTAAAATCCTCAAGGACACGATAGGTTTTTTTATCTGTCAGTCCGAAGATGAGGTCAAACGGTAAAAGTTCAGCTCTTTTTCTATTCTACAGTACACATACCCCGGTTTGGCGAATCAACTTTAAATATACCGTGTTTATCCTGATATCGAGTGCTGAGAGAATATGTAATTTGCTTGCAATGAACAAATTAATCAACAACAGTTAATGCTGATGGAAAATATAATCATAACAAAAAGTGCACCAAACGATGTTTTTGTTTTGCGGGATCAGTGTATATTATGTTGTAATTGAAAATTAAAATACGGACGCATTGCAGTGCTTACTACTATTGCAAAACGTGTCATTCCAACACCACGAAAGTGGAAAAAATGAAAGCATGCGAATGCTCGAGGAAGGGTAGGTACCATTACACGTTAGTTGAATTTGAAAAAGGTTGGGTAATTGCAGTGACTGGATACAAAACAATGTAATTTATGAACACAGTAATTGGTGGCTGTGAAACTAGCCACCTGATCTTTTTTTACATTGCTATTTCGAAGCCCTGTTATACTTTCTTCGTAAGGTCGGTGTGATGAAAACGAAGCTGTCTGTTGTACAAGTCGGAAAGGAAAAGCATCAAATGTAAACAAGTACGTCAAATATGTCTGGTCCGATTCTCACTTGGGGACATCAAGCAACCGTTTTAATTCCGGTTGCAATGATTAAAAGACGGTCGTAACCAATGCATTCTCAAAGCTTGGTATACATTTCTATGTCAGTAAGAGACAGTGTGTTGGCTTATAGTGCGTTTATGTGGTATTAGACAGGAAAGTGGCGAGTTGGAACTTGCAGACATGAAGGACCAAAACTTGAACGAGACTGGCGACAAGAGACACTCATCGTCAATTGAACAGTATGCATGTTGACATTGTGTGATGGTTATGTATTTACTGTAGCAGTCGATTATCTAATATTAACATAACCATCTCATGTATATCATGATTTCTAATTGCCCAAGGCATCTTACTTTTTCCTAGAAATGAACAGGCACTATACCCGTTTCTACCATCATCTTCAAACGACGACGGACGAAGAACATCAGCCCATGAATGCTTCGACTCAACGGGTCTGTTTCATTACAAACCAGAGAGTCAGTTTGAAGAAGCCATGCTCGTAAGCAATCAGTGTGACTAAAACTGACGGGATAGGTGTGAACTCGTTTGAAAGAAGGATTAGCATAATGCTTCTTTATGACTCTAGTCTGATCCAAGCAATCAAGATACCCTTGAGCATTTGAACGACCACGTGGTGCTTTGTGTCTTCGGGGAGGAAGATACACCAAGTTTGGGATTGGTTAATTTCGTCATGCCACTCCGAGCATCGAATCTTCATTTCAATCAACTGAAAACGATAGTGATCATCGGGAACGAGGTACTTCTCAGGCGGGAATGGGAGGCTATTCACCATTTTCCGAAAATATACATCCTAAAGGTACTCAGCTTCTCTGGTTGATTTGTGGTTTCTCAAAAACCAGAGAGCACTTGCACTTATTAATTGCCCTTTGATTCAATGTATTTGTTTGCAGGGCATTCCATTCAACCGGTCAGTCCTTCGATCTGTACAAATCAATAAATGTCACATGTGTGTTATTCTGACAACACCGAATACGAACACAGAGGATCCTACGCTAGTGGACAAAGAAGCTGTCCTCTGTTCCCTCAATATCAAAACAATGAAATTTCCAGATTCAAAGGATGGCAAATGCATTCCAATGCTGACTGAATTAGGTATGTTCAAGCAGTATTTCTAAAATTCACAAGTGCTGTTGCTTTCTTCCATGTTTTCATTGCAGGTTTTGCAAATAGTTTTGACCAGATATTTTATATTATTTGCAAAAACGCGTTGTAAAAATATCACATACTATTACGATTGCTTGAAATTCTATCTTGACACATACGGGCATACAGCTGGCGACTTCAACGTACAGTTCCTGGAACAGGAGGACGAAGATGACCCGGATGTCTTCACTACTCTGCCGTTTGCATCCGGGCGTGCATTCCCTGCAAGTGTACTTAACGCACTAATGAGCACAGTATGTTCCCATTCAACTCATTGGTCTCTTTTTCAATTTCATTCCATTTCTAAGACAGAGGCTGCATACGAATCATGCAGCTCTATTTGCAACCTACTGAGCATAGTGGTCGCAAGGGTAGAATCCATACAGTTACATCCATGTCATACTGCAGGCGTATTTCAACTGCAAGGCCGTGGATTTAATCCGTACACTCATCAGCGGCGGCGCAGCGCCAGAGCTGGAGCGGACTTTGGCTGAGGGTGGTGGGCTCGTTCGTGGACAGCAGAGTCAGAAAGAGATTGCTAGTACGAGGAACAGCTGCCAGGTGGCGCTACTGCCGCTAAAAGAAGGGCTTCTAAAAGAATACAGCGTATGTTATTGGCTTGACAACACTAAATTCCAGAAAAGCGACCTGGCAATAGTTACCTGTGCAATCCTGGCGTCTTGAAAGCGTACACCCATTAACCTATGATTCTGTTTTAACTGAATTTACTTTGTACTTTGCGAATCTTGCTTTCTGATGCAGAATCGCTTATACGAGGAGTTGTTTGTTGATGCTCTGGAAAAATACGGTATCTTATGCCTCGGTCTCTACCGAAGATTAGACCTTAAGTCAAAAGACAACCCCTACAGCTACGTAGTGACTAGCCCCCCGGGCGAGGGCGAAGTCAGGCTTCTTACTTCTGATATGGTGGGTAAAATGCTGACATTTATATACAGATGTATTTATCTACAAATTCTCTAATTTTGTAACAATCAGCGGAAGTTTAGACTGCTGATAATGATACTTAACTAGCATTTTACAAAACAAACTTATGCTCAGTTAAGCGTCTGAGAGGACACCATAGAACAATATCGCACTGGTTGTTATAATAAATGTTTCAGGTTTATTGTCTAAGGCCATTTGAATCACGTCGGGTATCGTTTAAAGAAGATACTGATGATGTTGCTACAGAGCTGTAGGAGACTCGAGCATTTTCAGGCAACAGAACAAACTAAACCAAAAATCATGTGCACAGGGAACTACTGCGACTTGAAATGAAGCAGTTACTTCGTGCCGTTCGCTAATCGTTTATCAACACGTATAAATAACGTCGGGGATTTATCAGGTTTTGAAATGAATACTGCAATAATGAGGTAGCGCAATATTTGTTATGATTAGCTAATTGTTTTTCCTCACAGCGCACGTTTGGTGCCGATTTTATGCATGGTAGACATCGAAATATATCAATGTGCCGGCGTTCTTATCCTTTGACAATGCATATGATAGGTTATCAACTAGTTAATACACCAAACATTTATTGTGGCTGGTATTTCGGTCATTGAATTGTAAGTAGATTTCATAGACGAAAGCATGTATAACTTCACTAATGTTAAATTCCCTTTATGTTTTAGTAATAACGCGTATATTACTGACAGTTGTTCATAATATATTATACCATAAAGATAATACTATCTCTTAAGGTAACCGAGACCCACAAAATACCAATGTGCTGTTAATACGCATATATATATAAATATACCTTTTTCACCTTCTTGTTTTAGTTCATTTTAATCGATATCGATTTCCCTTTCCCCCATGATAAAACCTATAAGGCGGTTGCTTAATCAGGATAATCTTATTTACGCATCTTTCTACGTGCCATTAAACCCTACACCTACTTATTTACTTGGAGAGTTACTCATTTATTCCACGAACATTACATAAGTATACGTGCGTCATGTGAAGAAGGTCAGACTAATATAGCATGGACTGGAGGTGACGCATAGACACTTGTTGAGTAACCAAGCAAGGAATCAAGAAGGGTTGGTAAAGGAAAATGCGGCCCATGGGCGTTAAAAAAGGGCAATGCGGATATCACTTTGCTAACCGATACACAACACTGGTTGGGAAGCGAAACCACTGAATGGTGTATCATCTGGCGGACGTTTGTCTGCGGTGGAACAACAGAAACACATGTATTGGAACTCAGGACCGATTTTTTGGGGTTGCAATCTTTATATACACAAATGAGTGCCTCTCATATAGATCCAATTAATAACGAGGAAGCTGATCGCGAGAGCAGACTCGTTGATGGCCAAATGGAGGGATCCCGAAGCATTTACGTATTGAATTGAACTATGGGGAGGCTGATGCTTATTTGTTTTCCTATCGGTTGCATTTCTTATTCAAGCCCTTTGTTGCATGAAGGCCAGACCTAGAGGCTTTTGCAATTGATGCTCTTAAACTAAATTAATCTGTGGGCATTTGCATTGCCGCGAAAAATGATCTACGGACAAAATAGATTTGCTGACATGGGCACATTAAGCGACATTAAGAGTACATAATATATATATCTATTTATTTAGAAACATGACCCATCAACTGGGTATCCCTAAGTTTATACACACACACACACTCACACACACACACACACACACACACACACACACACACACACACACACACACATATATATATATATATATATATATATATATATATATATATATATATTATATATATATGTATAAATATAAATATATTTATATATATGTATATATATATTAATATATATACATATATATATAAATACATATGTATATATATATATATGTATATATATGTGGGATATATATATTATATATATACATATATATATATATATATATAGATATATATATCTATATATATATATATATATATCTATATATATATATATATATATCTCTATATATATATCTATATATATCTATATATATATATATATATATATATATATACTGACGATTACAACCATTCGTTGACTCCAACCTTTCGTGGACCAATTTTCGGGATACCTTAAACAATATAATATAAAAGTTAAACGGAAATAAAATCTATTTTCCGCTTTCAAATCCTGGTATATACTTTTGGTCTTCTAAAGGTCGTCCACGAATGGTCAAGATAGTAATTTATAAATATAAATCCAACCTTTCGTGCCCATTTGTATTTGCGTATATTTGCGGAATACAGATATTTTAAAATCATTTTCCGTCATTATGGATTCGATTAATGACATTTGTTGTAGATATGATTATTATGAACCATTGGCAACGTTTCTTTAGTCTCCTTCGTAGTTTATGGCTTAGCCACTTTGTTGTGTGAGGCCACGTCCACTACTGTGAGAGGCATAATTGTATGTCCGACGTTCGGCTTGGTGAACCTCATTAGGCATAGACGTATCAAATTTTGGTCTGAGAACGGGTTTTGGCATTGACAGGTAGATTTTCCATATTGCTTACTTTGTTACCCACCCCCTCGCAAATTCCGCAGAAACCCTCACGGCTGTTGCAAGCTTCTTGACAGCTGTAATGCCTTTCAAATAGCCCTTAGGACTATAAAAGATGGTTTCCATTCGTCGGTGGTCCATTGTTATGTGCATATACTCTAATGAGTTTCCAAATGTTTACAAAGTTTACCCGCTGACCTGCGTCACCTAATTAGTAAGTCTGTACGCGACCAGTCCAGTCACAGTCATACCTAGGATGATAAACGTCATCTCACGTCCTTTTTGACTATCTGAGGGCACGTTAAAGTCTGAAAGCTGAGGCTCAGACTGCATGCTGTATAGTGGGCCAACTACGGATTTGCCTGTTATTATGTAGCATTCACGCATAGCCTCGTCAACATCCCTGAGCTGCTCATTGATGAAGTCTAACCGCTCAGTTTGCATCTTGGCCCACGCTGCCTGCGCAATCCTAAACAGCTCAATTGCCATATCATGGCGTTCACGTTTCCACGTCCACTTGGCTGCTTCGTGACTTAGAGAATGCAAGGGCGTTGACGAGGGCACCTTAAACAAATAGTGCATTCCAGGCCATTACTTAAGTTTATCACCTGGTATAATCACCTGTTTAATTAGCATATCCATTGTAGCCATAACTAGAGCTACAGCGGCTACAACCATAGCCAGGTCGTGTGGTGTGATGTCAAGACACAACAGTTACCCACCAAAAGCCATCTTACCGAGCTCGGCATAACCTATTGATATACAATAACAACTGCACCATGCTACAGCGCATTGACGAGCATTTTTCCATTTGTAGTTGGCGTTGTTGTCATGTTGTCGGGTTGTTTATCGCATTATTTTATATAAAAAGGATCCTTCGATTTAGCGCCTTGACTTTCCAGAGGCTTGCGCATTGCAGCAACCTGTTTAGGGTGGGAGGCTATGAGTCTGAACCTGTACAATCATGCTAGTCCAAACAACCCAACGCCACCGTCAACCCAGGGTACAGCCCATGTTGGCCAATCAAGCCTTTCCGGCTTGGCTCGTTGACGTTAAGTTTTTTACGACATCCTCGTCTCTAGCGTGACCTCCGTGTGTAAGCGTGGCCTGAGCCTCATGGAGCTCCCATAAAAGCTTATTCTGAATGGCTTTTCGAGCTTCAGAACCCTTCCGCCTTGCAGCAACCCTTTCAGCGTTTTGTATTGGTCATTCCGACTCACTGGTCACCTTCTCCACTGACGTTACCTTCGCCTGATTTGTGTTCGTTTCCTCCGATGACCTGTTTACTTACTAAATTTGTTTGTCCAATTGACAGCTGGTGTAAAGCACATGCTATACCGGAGGTAAGCACATACTATAGCGGAGTTAAGCAATGCTACAGCACGCAAGTAGTAGTATATGTCGCGTCACCCTCTCCCCTGGCCCCTGTTGATTCCGTTTGCTTATTAAATTTTTGGTTGGAATTGACAGTGTTTAGCTGTTGTAAGAGCCCTGTTTAGTAGTGCTAACAACATGTCATAGCAATGATATAGCACACAAGTAGCAGTGCTTAGCGCGTGACCAACAAACGGATCGGCCTCGATGTCTGTAATTAGCTTTGGCTGGTGTTCTAGTGGGATTGTAAAAACATACAAGTATTACCTGAGTATAGCCGTAGCACTGCCTGACCCAGAGTGCGTGTCATGCTAGCGCCTAGCAGATCCTCGTATCTCACATGCAGCTTTGTGATCTCTTCGTCAGACATAAATTTGACGTTGCTCACCCAGGTACTGACGAGCCTGACCCCCAGCAAGCCTATCTCGCTTCTGGGTTGTTTTTGAGGCTGATCTGGGTGCAAGGTGAGACTCAGTGGCCACTGGGGGTTGGTCCGTGGTAGCTGCGGTCAAACTGTAATATGAATATATACCGTTCTGCTTCAACATTTTCCAAGCGTCCAAGAAGACGCGTTTGGCTAATGTGCTACATAACGCATCTAGAAAATAACATATATCAAGAGCCTATACAAAACAATGTCCTAACTCACCAACAAACTAAACCCCACTCGACGCTAATCTTCAAGAAATGCCTTCTATATATCATTTCCAAAAAATCGCTATACGATGACCGCCATTTTGGAAAATATTGGGTCGCATGTTTTCCCGCGATATCCCGCCGCCTCATCCACATTGCCTTAGCTTAGTCGTGGATGGGTCACGTCATTCTGAGCATGCGTGATGCACATGGTCTTGAATTTGAAAACAAACATGTTGCTGTGTTTTGGACTTTTTACCGCTTCCCAAATTGATTGAACTATAAATAATTACCATGGTTGAAATCCCCCGCCGAAAAGGGATAAAATTGTCCGTGAACATCATTGCAAACTAAAACTCTATTACTTGGGTATGTTTGGTGTTTGGTAGTTGTCTGAATCGATCTCAAATTTTTACATTGCGTCGGTTTTAGAGAAAGTAAGACGTCTACTCAGACGTCTTGTAAGGCTAAGTCCGTGGCAGCGTCCTGTGCAAGCAGTTGATCAATGATGGTATCAGGATTCATATTGGGTGATGTTTCAAGTATACACCATCGAAGTCTAATATATTGTCTTTATGGACTGGACCCAGCAGACTACTACCTAGATAATTATACCTAACCCGCCAACCGATGACACAGCTGCTGTTAGGGCTAATATTTGTTACCTTGACGGCATATACAATAGGTTGATCAGTCTTCAGCGGCAATTTTGCGTGCTTTTCTCTGCTATTAGCTGGCGTATTGTGGCACATTCTTCCCTTGTTGGGATCACATCATTCTCACGGGCATCTTTAAATGAGTCACGGTCCTTGGTGTGAAAGAGCACCACCCAGCGGGTCTGCTCACGTAGGTTCATTAGCACAGAGTTTTACTTTTGGGTGAAGACCCAGACACTTTGCTGCGCATGGTCAGTTCGGATAACATATCTTTCTTCTTGTTTAGCCACAATCACCTCTGAATCACCACACATCCATGGCCGCGACTGATCGGCCTCGTTGAAACGGATAGTAGGGCATAGAATCACAATATGCTCAAAGGCACCGAAGAAGGGCTCTTCTTGTAGGTCGAGCATGAACAATAGCCATCTGGAAATGTAAAGTCGCTAATAGACTGTGTTGACGAATCTGCCATCCTTATTGTTAAGCTGTGCATCCATAACAACATACATACAGGTGCCTCTGCATTTTGTGTCCAATTTTGGATGGTTACACTCTCAGACGCATTCTATTGGTTTCATCGTACCATGGCTGATCAAGTCAGCTGCAAAGGTGGCGGATTGGATGGCAGAACATGGCAGTCGTTGCAATTGGGGGAGTTATCCTCCCGATGCTCCGTCACCTACTACGTAGCAAACCAAAGAACAACTAAGCCTATCGCTATTCCGCCAACTACAAGAGCAGTTTTCTCATCACGAGCTTGTGATGTCTGAGGAGGGCGCGATTAAAAAGGCAAAGAGGGTGAAGAAGTTTGTGGTTAAGAAACACCTACGCCATGCACAGTACATGAAGCCTCTGTTCACACAAAAAACCAGTTACGTTATGGAAGGAACATGCTACGTTGTGAAGGTCACAAGATATATGGGCTACACGTCAACAAGGTGTCACTCCGTTTGACTCAAAGCGGTGGATAGCCCCAAACGGCGTAGACACCTCGGTCTATAGTCATGCTAGTTTACCGGTAAGGTAAAATAGCAGAGTTGGGTCTGTCTGTACAAGCTGTAATTAGTGGTGTAGTGTAGGTGAGAAGTGGGGTGGGGGAGAGGGATGCGCCAGATCCCCCACTCTCTATACTACTGACTGCCGTTGAAAACTGAGCTCCTCTGGTAGCTTGCGCTTTATTTGTGGAGTGGGGGGATTCATGTGTTTGGTATTAGATTACGCGGGTGTTATAACTGTAAACGCTATTCAACAGACTTCTAACCGTTGCAGTGGTATCTAAGAGACGCGGCGATGTCTTGCAAAAAGGCTTCTTCAAAAATGTATTACCGGGTTGTTATGTGACTAAATGGGTCGGGATGTTTTTAGCAGTTTAACACTATGTCGCGAGCGCATCACTGCGGTTGGGTTCACTGTTTGAGCCACTGTATGACTGAATTGATTGAGTTTGCTTTGAAAGGAATAACTTTTCAGTCGGCGCTTGTGTCTTATTTGCTCATGTTTAGTAGCCTGTTTACAATGCCTTAACACTCAACTCTGGGACAATATTTGAAGTGGCTGTATAGGAGGGGTAAAGGTGAAAACTTCCGCTTTAAAGGGAACATTTACCAGGGTGGTTGGCGACTTCAACCTGACCACGTCTTCAATCAGCACTCGGGCGTCTCAGAGCATCGAGTAACTGACAAACTCGGCCGTATCACAACGTTCACAGGGACAAATTAACCACCAACCGCCTGAGCGACCAGTGTTGCAATTTGTAACCATAATACTACTTACTATAATTGTGTAGTTTCTATAATATGTACTCAATGCATTTTTCTTTTGTTACATACGTATAGTGATGTACAGCGCTTACAGTGTTTAGACCGAGATTTTACAAAACAAAGTTTTTTGTTTAGACCGCTACTTCGTTATATTCGACTCTCACCAAGGGTTGTCAATCGCCTCACAATGAATGGTCCTTACTTTCTTGAATTTAAGTGGGACAGCTGAAAATCGGACATTGTGATTTGAGAGCCATCACAGAGTGTCTGTTACTAATATGATGGAACGATACTAGCATTATATACAGCCAATGTATGAATGTATATAAAAAATGCACTCACACCTCGCGATCTAGACCTCATAAGAGTCGTGGATTATATACTATTTAAAGCCCGTCAGCGACTGTGACATCATTTCCATTCGTACAATTTGTTGTTGTTGTTATATGATTTTTATTAAATTCCTATAAAAGTCCCCTGTCATAGTAGCATTTACACATTTTGCTTCAAGCAAGCATAGTGCTTGCTTTCATACCATGCTTTCTTGCCCACCATATGCAACACTAATTTTGTTACTAGACACTTATATGCATTCATAACTATATGATTACGGACTCAAAGCTATTATATCAACAAGGCAAATACAAATGCTTTCAATAAATGATGAAAGCTCTAGAAAGGACCTATTTAAAATATTATAATACGACTAACTTAAGTAATTATTTGGGCAAATGAATACCAACAAACATAAGAATTCTAGATAACAAATGACCTTTAGATGTCGTTCATACATTAACATTGAACACTCGGTCCAACAAGATTTAGTGAATTATGCCACATAAAACATTAATAAGTATAAACCCCACTGTTAAGTCTCAGAAGTTATATATAAGGTTTGTGGGGTATATACATACATATATAAGAGTAAATTATACCCCTTAAAAACATATTTAGGTATCTACCTCTCGATGAGGTCTCAGAAGTTGTCCCACAAGTTAGTCTCATCTCAACACCCCACAAACAGTACCATTTCTATATCTCTCTCTCTATATCTCTATATATATCTCTCTATATATATATATATATATATATATATATATATATATATATATATATATATATATATATATATATATATCATATATATATATATATATATATATATATATATATATATATATATATATATATATATATATATATATATATATATATATATATATATATATATATATATATATATATGTGTATATGTGCGTGTATGGGTGTGTGTGTGTTTGGCTAGTTATTGTGTGTTACAGAGTAATGGGTGATTACATAGGTTTCGTATCACACATTTTACCATCTGGTGCATTTCAGTAGCATGTCACGTAGTACAGCATCAGAAAGAGGGCCGTAGTAGCAAAGATCAATACGCACGCCATCTTAGCAAGGCTCCTTAGCATCACCTGCAGGTAGCTTTTTCCATCGTGCAATGGTGACATGATGTTGTGTAAGACTCGGTCCGAGCCAATCACTGTTTCTCGCGCACTGGACCATCTGTGGGGACCTTGCAGGCGATACGCAGCAGGAACTGGCATATTCATGAGCAAAGCCTTTCCCAGCTGGAAGTCATTAAGTAGCATGGTCCATGGGTTTGGTTCCACGCCGATGTACCTGGCTATGTCCACGAGAGTCGGCAGCCAGTTTACCTGATTGTATATATTAAGGGAAGACATGATATTGCGTAAATACAAGGTATGCTAAGTATTAAATATGAGTTAATGTTTATTGCTTTCTTGTAAAGCTATGTTTGTTACCGTGGCAACGGAACCATGTTTGTCCCTGTACCAGTTTGCATCCAGAGTTCCAGTCACTGAATTGATCCAGCCTTTCATCTCAGGGATGCTAGGCAACTTTGTACGACCTAAGGGAAATTTCAAACATGTAAATGACTGTATTACTAACGAAAACCGTTGCTCTTTTACAGTTAATTCGAGACATCTCTACAGAAGCCATTAAACTACGTTTCATTCAAAGGTATTCGCATCTTCATCACCTATGAAAGTCGAAGTGAAAGCCCTTGCTTGCAGCTCGGCTACTGGTAATAATGGACCTGTTGCTTTGACAACTCCAATAAAACCAAGACTCTTGTAGCGTTTATCGGGCAGAAAAGTATGAAGGTAGCATCCAAACTTCCTTTTTTCATCCCAAGGCTGCAGATGATCTGGTAGGAATTCAAAACGTTTCTCAAACCCTGTCGCTAACACGATGGCGTCGATGACATCTTCGGAGTTGTCTTTGTAGCGGACACGGTCGTCCATTATCTTCAACACACCCCGCCTCAGCTTCACTTTACCGTAAGCCAGACTATGCTTTAAATCCTCGGATATCGTTGGAATGACACCACCTAAGCTAGTTGCACAAGCAAGAAAATACTCGAATTCAGAGAAGATTAATGCTAGCTCTAAACTACGACTGACTAGAGACAAAACAGCATATTTTCTGAAGCAATATCCCGCTGACTTAATTATATGACATACTCAGGGTTTTAACTCTAACAATAGGCAGCCTACTTGTACGATGGTAGAATCCCGAGAGCGTCGTTGTCAGCATAGCTTCTGACATACGCGATCAAAAGATTGTTCCAGATAAAAGCCGGAACAACTGTGGTCAGAAATCGGTTGTAAAGGAAGTATTCATATGGCAGATTGAAGAGCCACATCCTAGGAATATTCCAGGCTCCATGGTTAGTCGCCAAATACACCTGTTAAATGTGAGGATGTACATTTGCCAAAATTATTTGCAACAACACTGTGTAAATTCGAAGTCGTATAAAAATGTATCATTGGTAACGTTAATCAACTGCTCAAATACTCGTGCGGACTAGCTTACCTTGGACCCATATTTACCCAAGAACGAAGAGAGTTCCGCTCCAGAATTGCCTAATCCTGTGAGTAAGAAATTACTAGAATAAGCAGAACGTCAACAAAAGGTTTATGACCAGATGGAGTTCAAATCATATCTATGAATAGTGCAATTTTTGTTATAAAACTATACCCATCACAAGGACTCTCTGGTTCTTGAAGGGTTCGTGAGTCTTGTAGTGGCCACTATGTACGATTGGGCCCTTGAATTCCTCAAGGCCCGGTGTTGGTGGTACAAATGGTATACTCTCCAGCCCAGTGCAGATCATGACGCCGTCAAAGAGCTCTGTCTTTCTTTCCCTTTGGTTTGGTGTTTCCCATTGGACTTTCCATTTCTCTACCTCCTGATTGTCCTCTTCATAAGGCTCCACTTTAACGACTTTGATGCCGAAGTTAAAATGACGCTTGAGGTCGAAACGGTCAGCGTATTGATTAAGGTATTTCAGAAAAGCCCGATGCCCTGTAAAAAGGGGGTCTGATTTCTCCTGATGAGGGAAGTCACTGTACACCATCAATATTCTCGTGGAATTCAAATTGACATCGTCATAGACGCAGACTCTGTCATTGCCTGTATCTTCCGTGTAATTCCAAATTCCACCAATATCTGAATCTCGTTCGAAGCCAACGGGCTCCAGGCCATCCTCCAAGCACGATTTGACTGCCGCCAATCCGCTCACACCAGCCCCGATCACAGCAATGCGTTTGGTGGTCATTGTTCCTTTTCCAGCACCTGTATTAAACGGACATTGTATTGAAGATGATGGACATATTAATAATCATATTATCTGATACATATTTGTGAATGGATCTGTTTTTCTGTATCAATGCGCATAGATATGGAGCGCTCTAGAAGCGTCCGAGGATGAGGTCGGAGTAACGGTGGGGAATAGCGTAGAGCCAAGGCGGGGATATCGATTTGGTCACCGCAGGGAAACGGCATGAAGAGGATGAGGATGGGGTCATAGTGGGCATTAGGGGGTGGTCACATCAGGGATTATAAGATCCGTGATAAATCCAATATGTTATGCAAATCTGAGATCAGCCATGCTCAAATATAGACTGATCTTAATCATTAGCGACATTTGCGATAAAATAAAATAGCTACAATATCTCCTGAGCCCATACATATCGCTTAACGCTGCCAAAGCCGTCATTAGCGTGGCCATGAGGAAGATAATGACTGTGCAAATTGTCATCGTCGCTCCCTAACAACGGCATATGAGGTAGACTGATCAGTCTTCAGCGGCAGTTCTGCGTGCTTGGTCTATGCAAGCAGCAGGCGCACAGCGGCAAGTTCCTTCCTTGTCAGAATCACATAATTGTCACGTCTTCAGATGTGTCATGGTCTTTAGTGTGACTAAGTACAACCCAGCAGGTCTGCTTACGTTGGTCCTTCACCACAGAGTAGGAGCTTTAAGTAAGGATCCAGATACTTTGCTAAAGGCCAGCTCTGACAAAAGTTCTTTTTACTTGGTCAGTGCTTTTGTGACCGAGCAGTTGTCAATAATGTTCAGGGTAGGCCCCAACCTAAAACAGCGGGTAGAGAGCCCTCTGGTAGTCATGGAGCCATTCACCATGGTCAACAACGTATACCTTTCAGCCCAAGTAGATGGTGCGGCAACGGAATACAATAGAGGGCTGCAGAAGGGCCCCTTAAGTAGATCGACTATGAGGGCGATTTTTCCACACCCGATCTGGTTACTAACAATGGCTGAGCCAGTGCTTTCTGGAAACTTAAACTAAGTAGACTGCGTTGACGAACCGACCATCCTTGATGTTCAGCTGTGCGCCCATTATCACATACATGTAGACGTGTAATGCGCTTGTTACATTGGCGAACGTTGTTATATCTCACCATTGCACCACATTCCAGTATATTCGAGTCATGTCCTCTTCAGTGATCACCCTCAACTGAAGAGTTTCGTTTATGTCTTGGTCGATTAGGTTTATTTCAGGAACATAAACCGCAAATACCGTTGAAGAAAAGCATTAAAAGTTAGTATGCACTTGACCGCTATATTACGTACCAACAGAGTAGTTGAACGTTCTGAGCAACATTACAGCGGAAAAAAATATATTGTTTGTGCACCCTACCATACTCGCTCTGGCCATATGATATATGTAAGTGGCAGACGAAAACAGTCAGTCATTCCCCTCAAGTGATCATTATTCAGGCATGGTTAATTTCATGGATGTAAACAGCATCAAGGTAAAATGTAATATACAGCCCTGTATTATAGCGTGTAATCTATGCTCACTACAACACACACATCACCTGTCATGTATGTTCACACTAGTCCATATAACATATCTTCTAAACCCACAATTAGTCAAACAACCTATCATTGAATGTTCAGATAATAAATATCAAACCAAAATACTCAAATATTGAGTCACAACTTATCCTACACTGGGCAGGGGTGGGAGTTTTGACATGGAGTATTGGCAGGCCAAAATGAAGATCAGGTTAACGCTATAGCAATTATGCTACATACAGCGTAAACACATCAGTCTCAGGCAGTTGAGACAATTACAAAAAACCTCAGCCAAGATTAAACCTGAACCCAGAGTAAAACTGTACCTTATGCATCATATGTACACTGGGTTACAACCATGACTGCATCATTGGAAAGAACTGCACTCCGTTTAGCAACTGCACCGAGAGTAACAACTACAACCAGAGGTACAACTGCACTCAGTTCAAAAACTTCACCTAGGCTAACAACTGTGCTCAATATGAAAATTGTACCCAGTGTAACAACTGTGCCTATGGTAACAATTGCACTCGGCATTAGAACTCTACCAAGAGTAACAAATGTACCCAGTGTAATAACTGAAACCTGTGTAACAAGTGGACTCAGGGTAATACCTGTACCAAGGGTAACAACTGTACACAATCAAATGACTGCGCCAAATGACTTTTTCCTGCTCAAATTAATCGCAATGACGTCATCCCAGTATATACATGCATTTTGTTTATTTCAAGGTATCGCCACCTAACATTGGCTGTGTAATATAATCGGGGAAGCTGTCATCACAGGGCCACTTGGAGCAAATCCTCTTAGGTTTGATACAACCACTTGAATAAAGGGCCGCTTGAGAGTACAAATTTCCGTGCACTACTTATGCGACGTTGAGTGGATTTT
>CM067345.1:12661563-12691563 GCA_034190875.2 Urechis unicinctus | reverse complement strand
TCACTGCGTAACCTATTCATACCGTGTCTAAACTTCTTTTTATCTCATCTAAAGACTCTTTATAATGCTCATGCCGTATATTCTTTTCAATTATGGCTGTTTTAACTATCTTTGCCTTTTTTTAACTGTCTTTCAAAATCTTTCTCTCCTTTTGGTTCGTTAACTTCATCATCAGGCTTAAGAAATGAGTACATTTTAGGTCTAAGACCAATATATTCAATAATAGGAATAACGGCAGATTCGTCTTGCATCTCTTTTTTATTTGCATAACTAAATAAGGGTTGAGAAGGATCATAATCGCCTGTATCGTTAAGATTAATATCGTCTTTCATATATGCATATACGTCGACTGTGTGGATCTCTAGCAGTGAATCAGTATCTGTGTATAATAACTTTTAATTTATCGCCGTATCTCGGTTTCATGGTATAATGATAAAAGTCGTGCATCGAGTGCTTTGAGAGGCCGAGTATACACATGCCAGCATATACTGGTCAATTCAGTATTGAATGGGTTTTATGCATATGAAGAGCAGTCAAGTCGTCATCAAATACTTTATGTCGAGCATAGGCGGGACTAGTGATTAGTTTTCGTATTTTGTCTTCTTCGTTTGAGGGCACAATCTTAACACCAACTCGTTTTTCTGAGATTCTCCATAGACTTAACCAATACTGAGTTATTAATAAGTTTTTTGCAGGTATTTCTCAAACTTATTAGTAGCAACCTTACGCAGGTGTGTATCAAATCGAATATAGAACTCCATCCAAGGATTTTGGTTAAAAACAAGAGCACAGTGTATTTTAGTAAGTTTCATCCCCAATGATAGGTATAACTTAAGATTTCAATAATGAACTACGTACCCATCCTTATTACGAAGATTAGGTACTAACTCCTCAATTGAGGGGTTTTTCTTTTTCTTATCCAGCAAGTTCATTCGATACTCCGATAACCACTCGTTTTGCACTACCATTCGTTCTGGTGCTAGTGGATAATCATTATGGCCGTCATGTAACTCCTGATCAACTTCGAGTATATATCCGGTTTCGGCATTGCCGGGACGGTCCTGTATCTGAAGTAAGATCTCTGGGCGCTCCACCCACTCAATCGCCCCAGTGGGTAGGGGCTGACTCATCGCCCACCCATACAGATTGATAGCGTCAAGGTATTGGATGTTGCTCGCTGGCTTATCCCGCTCAAATCCCTCCACGTACAGGTTATTAGTTATTGGATCTAAACCATACTATTTAAGGTTTTTGCGTAATATCTCAAATACATCAGCTAATAGTAGTACATCGGTCCTAAGATATAAATCATTGTAATCACCCATATTTTCACACCCAAAACACGTTGCATACTTTTTGTGCATAATCTTTATCCTTTATACCTTCACCAGAAAGCATACTACATAATTCTTCGATTGGTGGCAGCGAGGCATCAAACTTATCCCAGACATCCATAAACTCACAGGGATACACTCCCTTGTGCAATGACATCCGGCGTTTCGTTTTGTCGGGTTCCTACTTAGCCGTCACTGCAAAGGCATCTGGGATATCAGCCTTTACTAAATTATCAAGGGAGGCCAGGAGGAACTGTGCGCTGTCAATAAAGCGTAACTGTCCGATCGATAGGGATATGTACTTCTCCATATTATTTGGGATGCAGTTTATCTTCCCTTTCACCTTGCTTATGGCCTGCATCAAGAGGTGGTAGTCATAGCCCCGTAGGTTGTGGAATAGCACAGGAAAGGCCGTTGTCTTTGGATTCAACCGCAGCTTTAGATTGCATGCATTGTGGGCTGCCCCCTGTACTTACCTGTTATATGGCAGTGGTCGTGGACCGAGTCCCTGTCGAGTTCTTTTTTACATACATGACAAGGGGTTGCTGCCTTGTGACTCTTGTATCCTCCCGCGTCATACGCATGGGAACAGGCTTTGACAGAACGTCTTTAATCTTGAGTTCTTCTTGTTGCATTTCTTGTAAGAATTTCTCCACAGTGTTGCCTCATCTATGCACCACAGGGGGTTCGGTCTCACAACACCGGACAACTACATAGCCGTAACTGTGTGTGGCTCTTTTTAGGATCACAACTAACACCAGGAAGTTTAACAGCGAGAGCCTCAAAGTCGGTGTAGATATTATATGGTAGGCCAGCTGCTTCTTCCAGTTCTGGAAGGATAATATGTTCTTCCCTTCTTCAGGTATGTCAACCCGCACAGCAACCTGCCCTATCCTCATGCACTCAGGTTTGTGCTCATAGAGCAGTTTTGCAGTCATATAACCATGTAGACATCGCTCACAGACGAACTTGCGGTGTTCGTACTTCGTTCGTATAACAAGTGATTCAGATCTTTGATTAGTGTATTAATTTTTCTCAATAAGCATGAGGTTTATACGTATAATACTACTAGGTTGTTTACTAATATGGTGTATAATAGCAGCTTCCTTTTCCCATCCAGACGTGTAAGGCTTTAATTGGTACATACTTTTCTACCTTCTCAATATGCAATATTGGTGTTTGATTAAGTTCTATGCCTGTATCCTCAAGTAGGGTCAATAACCACTGATTATTATATTAAGATGGTCTTAGAGGGTTTTTAGCAACCGGATGGTGAGCAGCTTCAATTCACCATAAAAGGCAGTAGACATCTTTGTTTTTTTATGTTTATGATCACCTTCTTAACTGCCAGCGCACTCGGTAGTGGTAGGAAGAAACCACCATTTAATGGTTTATGATTAGCAATATCAATCTGGTAACTGACTCAAACTCCCAGCCAGAACCTTTATTGGTCCATTTCTCCAACCTACTTTTGACTAATATCTTCTGAGGAGAGAACCACCTGCTGCTTATTACGTAATTCAGGCTCAACATACTTAAAGCTGCTATCGTCGGTGTGCTTACCTGCAGAGCAAATTGACACTTTTAACATATTAAACTCATTGGGCAAAACTTTACTCATCTGCCGAAGCACAGCTCCTAAGAACATAAGAACGTCGATGCCAAGGGGGACGTTTACCACCCATCCACGCAAATAGTTTTCAACGGCCCATTCAATCTTCCTGAACTTAAGATGTGGTGTGGGAACTTGCGCTTCCAATAACTTTACTCTTAACGTGGGAACTGGGGGCACCACTGGATTTACTCATGGTGTGAGGACTGGAGGCACTGCTTCCAATGGTTTTAATTGTGGTGCAGGAGTTGGGGGTACTATTTGTCTCGCACGTGGTACCCATGTGGTCTTGAGTCTAGCAAATATCACACTGTCTAATTCATTACGCTCTTCGAGTGCTTTCAGTGCAACCTTAGAGCGTGGGTTGGGTGATTTAAACCCATGAACTGTAAGATAATCGTTTTGGGCTTTACATGCTCGCGTATGGTGAGCCATGTTATATATATAGATTCATATCTCTAAAAAGTTGTTGTTACCAGTAACAGAGCGCAAAGGTTCTATTTTGAGACAGCTAGCGGACTTTGACCTTGTTGACAGTTGAAAATCCCAGTTCTACAGGAAGGGCACAGCGTGAGTTCTATTTTTCGCCAGGGGGAAATCCTAGTTCTATTTCTACACTCTACATACTCAGTGTCGGCATCTGGGGAGTCAATGTTGCCAGCTGCAGGCTGCTGCGAAGCGGAGGCCTTTTTCCTATGGTAAGCAAGTCTGTGGTTGACCTTATCGAACCAAAACTCCATGCAGAATCCTAGGTTATTTTTTACACCCTTCTTACAAAACGTTCACAGACGATTAATGGCACAGTGTTTTATCTTATATTTGTGTAAGTTACTGCGAGGGCATACTTGTAAGTCCGACATTTCCCATGTCATGAGGAAGAAACAAGAGATCGGCTTGGTGAAGCTCATTAGGCCTAGACACATCACGGAAAGTGTTTTGGCATTGGCAGGTAGTTTTGGCAAATAGCTTGCTTTGTAAGCTACCCCCTGGCAACCTCCTCAGAAACCCTCGCACCTGTTGCAAGCTTCTTGATAGCTGTAATGCCTTTCCAATAGCCCTTAGGACTATAATATATGGTTTTTATGGGATGAGCTGTGCGATCCATTGTTATACATGCTAACGAGTCTCCAAACCTAGACCAGTCGCAGCCATACCCAGGATAATGCACGTCACATCATGCCCCTTTGACCATCTGAGGGCTCGTAAAAGTCTGAATGCTTGGGTTCAGAGTTCAGTGGGTCAATGGATTAACCTGTAATCTGGTAGTACTCATGCTTAGTCTCGTCAACATCCATAGAAGTATGTTTGGTATGTTCTTGGCGGTGAAGTTGCTCATAGATGAAATCTAACTGCTCAGTTCAATTTTACGCCCACGCTCAGCCCTAGTACTTACTCTGGTGGAGATGGAGGGAAATATACACCAGCAGTGCCATCACCAGCTGACAAGCTCGGTGTAAAGGAAATAATTAAAAAACAGCTGAACTCTTGGTAAAAACGTCCTGAAGGAACTAGCCGGTTAGGCAGCAGCTGCCCTTCCAGGAATCATTCGCTCCATCGTATCTTGGCTGCTCAATTCAGCTTCAAGGTGGCTGACTGGATGGCAGAACATGTATGGACCACAATCGTGGCGATGGGGGAGTGATTATTTAACAAGCCCTCATGACGCGGCCGAACTGCCTATATTATCAGGCAGTGTGTGAAAGCTTCCTCCATTTGAAATTGCAGCATCCACGTTGACATCAGTCTTGGTGCTGATCTGCTGTTGCTCACTCGCAACTTTTTTCAAACGGCGAGGCTCATGTCTGACGTAGCCAATGTAAAGGCCCGTTTCAAACACATAATCAACTTTGGAGGAAGCATTCTGGAGTAGGTTTTGATACCTGCTGAGAGATGAGGGAATGTCAACTGGTGAGTTGAAAGCATCCTCAATATTAGCCTGAAACTGCTTTCAAGCATCAAAGGATGTGCCTGTACCTAGTATCCGTGAGCGGCTCTGTGCCTGAGCACCAACGATAGCCCAAATATATGTTCGAACACTGTCTTAATCTGTTAGATACCTGGGGCTGTGAATCCCTCAGATTCTCTTGTCAAATGTATTATCAGTACCTTACTATGAAGCGTCATCCGATAGTCCTACCCTCATTTCGTTCATAAGTTACGAATGGTGTAGTACACGTGAAATCTACAAAGATCCCTTATTGGTGGGACTCCAGAATTACGATGGTCCAACGCGGATACACCACAGCCGTAGGTTGCGCACTATACAAAAAATATACATGGTTCTGCCAGTATTGCATGTGGTTGGTTCTCTGGGCCAACCAGAAGTTGATTTTTGCTTATGTTAAGCACCACGTAGTGCTCCAACAGGTTGGAAATCTCCGCGTTGAATGCCTCTGTACTGTCTTCCGCTTGCACCTGGATGAGGAGTGTCAGCTCCTCAGCTGCCTGGTTTGTGTGTACCATTTCTATTGAATCTAGAGGTTTGTGTTTTCATATTTACCACTATGTACCATACTCTGTCTAATGTTCAAGGCGGTGAGGCTGTGCCCCTGCAAAATGCTATTGACAACACTGCAAGTGATCTATGTGTTGGCCTAAGGTCATACTGTGGGCTGGTACACTCTCGGATCAAACGAGAGCATTGTATGGCAGTCAAGGCCTGTAGTTAGAGGAAAAATTTACCCATTAAAACCTGGCCTCTGGAGCTACATCCTTCTTTAGGAGCAGATTACACCATTAGGTCTCAGTTTTGAGGTTGATTCTGGAAATGGGCCCATCAGTCTCACAGCTCCTGACAATGGGGCTGTGCACATACTTACATAGGTGACCGGCCGATCAACTTTAGTATCTTTAAAACACTTTATGTCCACCTCGATCAAGTCAGTACCACACATCACATGTTAGATTGTGAGCCCACTGCCCTTCTTGAAGTTGTTGGCTTACAGTGTTGCTCTTTCGGTGATATTATAACCACGATCATCACTTACCTGTCTGTAAGCCTGTTACTAGCGGAACTGTGCATGAGTTAAAGGTTCATTTATGCGATAATAAAGGAAGGCTATTGGATAACCATAACTTACCTGTTAGCATTGATCTTGAATTTCCAAGATGTGAATAAAAGAGAGTAGTTATGGACCTAGACAAAAAAAGACGGACCTCTCTGAATATGTAAAGAAGGCCAACAACGAATCTATCCGAAAGCCAATAATTACGCTTTGGGCTGAAATAAAAAGGAGCCCCTATGTGAATGAAGCAGAAGACCCTAGGATTGATATGTGGGCGATTGGTGGCACATCTGATTACCATTGTGGCTATCCCACGGTAACGAGTGGCAGGATATTGCGTAAAGAGGTGACCGCACCCCTCCAAGTGGTTGCACAAATAGATAGATATCTTCCGGAGGATCGTCACATCTTAGATAAGCCTCAAAACTCCTATTATGCCTTCAAAAGCTACGACCCACCTATAGAATTAGCTGAATGTATGATTATAAACTTCTACGGGCTTATATATCTAATTCACAATTTGAACTTGATTTATATCATTCCTGCGTTAAAGTTTGCGTAATGGAACAAAAAAAGACGTCTGTTGAACAGCCGCGACTTACCTGTTAGCATTGTTCTTGAATTTACAAGATGTCAATAAAAACGAGTATTTGTGGACCTAAGCGAACACTGTTCAGGATGCCTACCTCTCCGAATATGAAACAAAGACCTATGTATCTATAGGTGACTCACAAAACATGGATAAAGGTGGCGGTACTATGACTGAACACCTTGAAATGAGAGATCATAAACTCGTTCAGACCCGATTTCACCAAAGGAATGCTGCTAATAGAAAGTATGTCGATGCACAACACAGAAAGCATCGCAGGGACCTGAGACAACACGTAAACGCACAAACGAAATACCTCTTTACTATTTGGGCATAGGCAAGTGGCGCCCTTCACAGAGGATATGAGTGTTCGTTCGGTGATGCAGCCAGGAGTCAAACCTCACGAGACTCAAGCTGTGAATATACCATGTTATCGAACAGTAAAATCATTCATATGGGGTTGTCTTCTGGTGTGGGCGCTGATACTGGTGCAATAGCAGTCGTTCCTGTTATAAATGGGACAAATCAATCGATAGGGATACACAAGCCTGCTGACCCACGAACTGTTGTACTATCTTTAGACCTTTACAGCTAGAATAAGGTAATGCTATTAATTCAAATCCAAACAGAACGGCGACTTGTTCTGTAGTATCACTCCTAATTGAACTTTACAAGTAGACTTAAGTATAAAACAGCAGTATGTATCATCAACCAACCATTTCGACGGCACCGTTATATCCGGAGCTTCCTGATGAGAATCCAGGGCACTCTTATCGGTTGAAGGAGATCAGTCACAAGAAGCCTTGAGAAAGAGATTGAAAAAATATTGTGCTATGTACAAGAAATATAGGTGTGCAGTGAACTCAGTGGATGCAGTAGACACCGCTTAAGTTACTGTTGGTAAACTAATGTGGCAGAGTTGGGCCTGTTGGGGGTCGGGCGGACGCGCCTTTCTTCTGAGTGAAGCTCATCCTAACTCAACGCACTTTGGAAACAACAAATATTTTGATAATATATATTTATCATGAAAGTTTGGTGATTGAATAACGAGCAGAGTGCAGTTAGTCATTGTGATGAAGCTAACAATAGAACAATGGTCAGTAAGTAGTAATTATGATGAGTCTAGCAAGAAGATAATGGTCTATGGTCAGTGTGTTAACGATTTTGTCAAAGTCGGTTCGTGTGCCGATGAAAAGAGTGTCATGGGACTCACACACCAGAGCATAGGCACACGATTGTTAAAAGGCCCCTCCTTTCTCATTGATAATACATTTAGTGTTTGAAGTCTCAGTTGGAAGTGCTCCGTAGAAAAACATGAATAGATGTCTGTTGAAAACCAGGCCCCTACTATTCAAGTCCGGTGAGCGATAAGTCCTGTTGGTCACGGACGACTGACGAAGGAAACAACATCGCTCTTAGTGCCTTTTCTATACTTTCCTTTGAATTTCAAAAGCCCCTTGCGGTTATCTCGCTCAGGGTCGACCCCTATCAGGCACATCGGACGACTCTTTTAGGGTGTAAACAGTTTAATACTTTTCTGTAAAAAAGTATTTCAACAGCGGCCATATTAATTATATGCTCTACGTTGTAAACGTCAAGAGGCTTCGCCTATCAATTAAAGCCTAGTAAAAATGACGAGGTTCCGTCCGTCACGAGAAAAACATGCTTTCAACATCTGTTCAACAAATTCCTTTTAGACAATTTACTGCTATCACACTCTCGCTGACTACCTGTTATATTGGTTTCGTTGCAGATTTGCTCTTGCTCTGTCAGTACTAACCACACTCCCTATCTGACCCTCTAACATAATGCGTCCCCTCCGTCATCTCCCTCTCACTATTGACGACGCTCTCTATCTGACCCTCTAACATAATGCGTTCGCTCAGTGATCTTCCTCTCAGTACTGA
The DNA here is from genome assembly GCA_034190875.2 of Urechis unicinctus. NCBI lineage: Eukaryota > Metazoa > Annelida > Polychaeta > Xenopneusta > Urechidae > Urechis > Urechis unicinctus. The sequence goes on along the minus strand of CM067345.1, from coordinate 12,683,116 downwards.
CGGCACTCTTTATCTGATCCTCTAACATAATGCGTCCACTATGTCATCTCGCTCTTTGTATTGACTGCGCTCTCTATCTGACCCTTAAACATAATGCTTCTCTTCTGTCATCTCCCTCTCAGTTTTGGTGGCGCTCTCTGTCTGACCCTCCAACATAATGCGTCCCCTTCTGTCATATCCCTCTCAGTCCTGACGACCCTCTAACATAAAGCGTCCCTCTCTGTAATTTCCCTATAAGTATTGACTACTCTCTCAATCTGACCCTCTAACGAAAGGGGCCCATGAGCACACATTACAACCTTCTACACGGAAACTCATTCCTGATAAGTAGCTGCATTAAATACCTCCCATTGAATTGGACGCTTCTGAATTGATGTATTAGCAACCGAAGATGCAGTAATAGTCTATGACATCGAACTATTAGCACGGCGAGAAGAAAATTAAGTGAATATCGTCCCCCCAAAAAGAATCTAATGTCGGCTAACTTAATGTATTGACATTATCGTCCACTTATTCGCCTGGATTATCAATAATGAGAGTCATCTTATATAGACGATGAGATGAGTTGGAATGAACAAGGACGATTTCATCAAGGCTTTCATTAAAGCCCTTAAAGACGACACAGTAATGTGTTTGCTGCAAAAGCCAAAATGTGGTGAAAAACGGGCGGAGATTAGAGAGCTTCGCGATGCTTTGAAAGTATGAGACACCAGAATCGACGAGTTGGCCAGTAAAATAAAAGACCTGGAAGCAAATAATGAAAAAACAAGAACAATACAGCGTGTTAGGCCGACAAGGCAAAGGTGATGAAAGCAAGGCGGAACCTTAAAGACCATCAGCCTGGTGTCTTTATCAATGGAGATCTCACACAGACTCGATCCAAAATTACGTTTAAACTCAAGAAAGAAAAGACAATCCAGGACGCGCGGACATATAATGGACGTGTTTAAAGATTACAACAATCTCAAGTCTTGAGGAGCTGCTGCAAATCACCAACTGAGGAAACTACCTGACTATTCCGGTATCGACTTGTTCTATAGGAATAATTGTGATGAATACTTGCATGCTATAGATCCTGACACAACTTGTATGAACGATGCTTCTGTGATTGTTAATAACTGCAGATATTTTGGGGAAAAAGAGTTTGCAAACCTGGTGAGGCTTTGCAAAATGGCTTGTCATTATGACATCATATCATAAGAAGTATGCTTAAACATTTTGTTCAATTATCAACTTATTTGCACAATGATAGCTTCAATTTCTCAGTTATTAGTGTTTGTGAGACATGGCTATTGGACGAAAACACAGATCAATACCAACTGTCATGGTATTGATGAATATGTATCTAAGCACATCATAACGTGGATATCATAATGAGCACACTTCCTCTTCCTGTTCTCAGTAATGTGACTAGAAACTGAGCTGGATGCTCGAAATGTAATAACAATAAAATAAGTGTACACCCGTCTTACACTTATGTGTAAATGTTCGCCATTCCAAATTAATGATTACGCTCGGATCTCGCAACCACCCGAGGCGAATCGCGGCGACCAGTATATACTGCGCTGGTGACCGCTTGGCCGCGCAGTGGGCAATGCTGATAATTTCTAAAATTATACATGAGCGCGGTCAGACCGACCAATGTATATTGGTCGTTTTGAAAACGCCGTATCCACTGGTCGCTTCGATGTTTTTTGAGGAGCGTTCCTTGTGTTCAACAAGTCCGTTTGAGAAGTGAAATAACAGATGATCCCTGGGATAACCTGCCGACAAAATAGTCGACAAATTTACTGTATCGAAGTTTATCATTTGTCACTAAGCACGTCATTGAGACATGCTTTCTTCCAAGTACAGAAAGACTAGAAGGTAATTTAAGTGAACGACTTCAGTTCATAATCTTTTAATACAGGGGAGGTTTATACGCGAGTTTGTTTTCCTCGTATATTCACTCGTATTATCGCCCAACGCCCATATTGATTTGACTGCAGGTTAGTTCGAAAGAGTCAGTCCTAGCCTCTGTAGTCTGTAAGCTCGTCACGTTTTCCAAGCCTCGGGCTTCTGATTCAGCGTAATAATATAAGCTAGATTTTACACCGTTGCTAGATTTAAAGACACTTTTTGTGTCTTAATATAGCAAAGGTGTTAAATATAGCATGGTTGTTATGTCTTCTTTTTTTTCCCTCCATCCTAGGTTTTTCTAGTTGGGACACAACTACCGATCCAGTTTGACGCGCATGCGCAGTGTTGGAGGCTTATGGGATCGATTTTACGTCGATTTTTTCCCCATTTTCTGTAACTATCTCCTCCATAACTACTGCAGTTACAAGCATATGAATTATATGGTTGTAACAAGCAATTATTGTAGTATGGAATAGGCGAGATAAATACTTGTTTTCACCTTTTGTACTTAGTATAATAACATGTATTTTAGAGTATCTATCGCGATTTTTGCTACGAGTTCTCTCCTCGCTGATATCTCCGAAACGGCTGTATGTACGCACATGAAATTTTGTCAGTATTAAGAACTTGGCCTCGCAATAATGATTGTAATAAAACAGTAAAAAGGACGTTTAGTCTGAATGTTTTCTACTGCGTCAGCTTAGCGAGCAGGCTAACTGCATGACACGTCTAACTAGGCCAAATCTTACGTAATCGACCATTGAATTGACTAAGGGGTCATGTCAAAACATCTGCTAAGGGGTCATGTCAATACATCTAAGCGGCAGCAGCTTATATATATATATATATATATATATATATATATATATATATATATATATATATATATATATATGTATATATATGTATATATATGTATATGTATATATATGTATATATATATGTATATATATAGATATATATATATGAATATATGTATAAATACATGTATATATATGAATATATGTAGATATACATGTGTATATATATATATATATATATATATATATATATATATATATATGTATATATATATATTCATATATATACATATATTCATATATATTTTTGTTTAGAGATAACATTTGTTGGTGGAATATTGTTCATGCCGTATTGCTGGTCGTCCAGGCTTGCCGTTGGAAGACATGCCGTTGGCGCTTGTGCCGACTCTAAGTAGGCCAAACCTTAAGTAATCGACCAGTGACGTGTGTGTGCGCTCTGTTTTCGATGCCAAGCTTCCGAGCGCCGAGCCGATATCTATAAATAACAGTCATATACAATAGCGGCTTAGGAGCTTGGCAACGCCTGTATATATATGTGTATATTTATAAGTGTGTGTGTGTTTATATATATATATATATATATATATATATATATATATATATATATATATATATATATATATATATATATATATATATATATATTTTGAACATAAAATCAGACATTAATATTTATAAACGTTAGTAGATTTAATCATGCGCAGCTTCTTTTTTATGTAGCAACCATAAAGTCTAGCATCGTTGTTAAGATTACACCTTCACCTTGGAGCCGGGGGTCTGTGGCCCCCAGATTGCTTGTGAATCACTGCAACATTTGGAAATTTATTTATATCAGTATTGTATTTATTATATCCATTCTGTTCGTGATACTGATGTAAAACAACACAGGTAAATTCTCATCATGTTTTTTAAATATTCAAAATGTATAGCTGTTAGCAATATCGTTGTAATGGTTGCAATTTTAAATAGTTGATTTCAAGCAAACAGGGAGCACCGTCTTAGAACCACCTTAAGAGAGATTTTAAGCGATCTCATTTGTAAGCGATCTCATTTATAACTAACTAAAATGACGGAATAAAGTCAGTAAGGTTGATGTGTTCAGTGTGGTATATGAAAAAGAGCCAAATGTTTCTTTACTGTTGAAGGGGTGCATTGTCTGTCCGATTGCGACCTAGTAGTATAAGATTGATTTTCTTTGACAAGGCTCCTGGTCGAAAGCCATCAATTCACTGGATACCATGTTACCCCACACCGGGGTTCTGATTGCCTGTCTGGAATCTGTCTCTGCTATGACTGTGCTGTAGACACGCACCGAACACAACCACTGCATCTGATTCAAGAGTGGCAGATATGTCTCCACTGTTGTATGTATTACTAATGAAGAAATTACTATTGCTGACAGTTACTTATGATACTTTTGGGATTGTGTTGCTCTATTCAGGGCAATCATTTTATCACTGCTGATCTCCCGGGTGTGATCAAGGATACCCACGCATCCCCTGGACACCTTCATTATTGCTCTTATTGATGATTTAGGTAAGTTAACAGAAATAAGCCACCCACCATTTCGTCTTTGCTACATAACAATTGAGTCTGACACCGCAATAAAGCGTATGAATGTTTTCATAAATTTGATGAATATAAGGCTATACAATAACTGAGGTGAAAAATTGTTACGTATATGTACATGCATGTCTTATAAGCTTCTCTATTTGTGCATGTTACAGCCATGCAGGGTGCACCCACTCGGGTATTACAGTTCACTGAAGCTTGGAAGAGAGTGACCTTACAAAGCTTTTGAGGAATGACTTCTGGTCACTGACCCCTACCAAGCAAGGAGTTTTAGCATGGTTGCTTGACCAACTGCAGTGCCTATCACTTGAGGCACAGATTTAAGTGCAGGCATTTGTCACTTCGACTGATATACGCTCATCCTCAAAGTTGAGGTAGGTAATATGCGTGATATCTTAAAAATAGATTAACATATGAGATTAGGTGTGTGTGTGATCAATTCATATTTCCCTTTGTGTAACAAAAGGAATCTTTCACCCTGTTCAGCATCAGTCGCAGTGAAAAGCTTAATGATTATCCTCAACTCTGGCAGGAGATGAGGGATGCCCATACATCACTTGTATTGCCTGTTTCTTGGCTAATTGAATATCCAGCCTTCCCCCCCCCCCACACACATATATATATGGGCATTCATATATTTTTCTATATTAGAATATGTTAATTCCTTCATGATCTGCCCATTTTAACTGAATCATCTTGCGACTCATTTCAGACAAGTGGGCAGCTTGACCTTGCTTTGGATGGTAACTTTGTCCTTATGGCCACAAGGGGGATTGTAAGGTACATTATGAAAAAGCTACCTGTTCTTCATAAACTTTCAATGTTTGTATCTCTCTTTCATAGTCTTCTAGCACAAAATTTACTACTCCTTTGTGTACTAGAAGCCACAGGAGACCCCATTACCGACCGGATGCTTATGGAAAAAATGGAGGAAGGAAGAAGAGACACTTCTTGTCAAACATAAAAAATAGGTACCCGACAAAATCCAGTAAATATTGTGGTATGATGTTGGTATCCTCCCTGTGGCTTATATCCTGGCAGAATAGGGATTTATTATATAAATGATCAAATGTTCGTGATAGCACCCAAGGCACTCGCTATGTGAGGGAGCTCATGCAACTTTATGTCATCAGGTATGTTTGTTTTATCTGCATATATCAACTGATATAATAATGCAAGTACAGTAGTAATCAATTGAAGTTGTGGTGTTTGTCATTGTTTTACTACACTGTCTTGGGTTGGTTTTATATCACAGCTTCATTCTGGACTGCTAGACTCAGATGATGCAGACACTAACATGAGGATCACAGCTAAGCTCACCTTGTATGTATTTTTAGCTCTACTCTTCAGCAGAGTTTACCTGACCTAGTATTGATGTATGCATAGCCATCAAGCTACAGTACCTATTGTGCCAACTAACTCAAATGTCTAATCTGTTTTTTAGCGAGGGTGTATTCCCAACAGGGCTAAAGCTGGCTAATGTAACACCAGTGTATACCTTCAAATTCTACATACATGGCCATGATGCCATTAATTGATAAAATTGCAAACGCCTTAGACAAAGGTGAACATGTGATTGGTCTGTGTTTAGATATTGCATAAGCGTTTGATACTGTGAATCATCAAATCTTGTTGTCTGAAATTTTATGGAATACGATATACTCCAGTTAAATGGTTTAAAAATTACTTAGAAAATAGGGCTCAAGTTGTTAAATTGTTACAATGTAACGCCATAACCTAGATCTATAGAATGTGGTGTGCCCCAGGGCTCGATTTTAGAACCTTTTGTACTCATGGAGGTATTAAGCACTGAACATCATCAACATCCATGAAATCTTAGGATGTGACTTAAGCTGTCGCGAGAAAACATGTGACCCAATTTTTATTACCATTATTATTGATTTTGTAACCGCTCGAAATATTATGAAACTTTGGTGACATTTTGTTGACATTTGAACTGATGTAAATTATGTAACAACCCAACCATTAATGGCGGAGTTATTCGAGATAATATTTTTTCACTTTTTCGATGACCTAGACCTTAGTTGGCGGTCAAGGAAAAATCAAAACCTCTGGGTTATGTGCATCAATAGGGCCAATCGTTTAAAAAAGGCTAAGTCGGATGATTTTTAAAAATTGCGACCTGCAAATAAACAAACAAACCAACAAACAAAACTACAAACCCAACTGATCACGATAACTCGGCTAATGTAAAGCCGGCACGGTATATCCGGCCTGGGTGAGGGCAGAGGGCTTGATCCGACCAAGCATTTAAGTCGTTCACAGCGACAGTACCTTCGCAGCAAATTTTGCTGATGTCTTCAGTTGTTGCAAGATTCAACCTCTAATAGCAGACAAGTCAGTGCAAGGCTTGAACTATAATCCAATGCAATTTTTTGTAGAACCAGATAATTTTTGCAGTGTGGTGTGAGCGCACATGCTGCGGCGTGTCACCACAAGACCATCTCGAGTCCAACGACCCCTCCATTCAGGCTCTCTGCACCTTTAACGTTTATCGCACAGTTCGACGCCTGCTGGCAGAGATACAAGCCCTTCTCCCTCAGGGCCACGCCCACGACCCCTATGACAATCTATACGGTCCCAGAGCCTTGGGGAGCTCTGCGCACATCATGCGTATATATATAGTCATGTCAGATATGACCCAACATCCTAGGCATTGGCACTGTGTTTGATGCCGTGAAGAAGTTCATGGCCAATATTGATGACGCGATTTAAAATGCTGTTGACCTACCAGCTGCAATACAGTGATACCAGCACATCCTGAAATTTGCAGGGTCCAGGGTGAACTTAGTCTTTGGTGTCGGCTTTAACATGGCACTAAGCAACATGCTTCTCGAGATAGTCGTTGGGTGAGCAACAGCAGATTAGCATGAATACAGACTGCACTGTCCCATGATGATGAACACCTACAAGCCACAGTACGTGGGCTCAGCAGAAAACAAACGCCCATCTGTTGCACCCATGGAGAAGAAAACAGCACACAATGATGAAAAACATGCTGTCATTGTGGACTGTGTTGTGACGTGGGGATAGTAGGTCATTGAGTATCAATAGGTTCACTCCACCAGTGCCAAAACTGTTGGACTTGCATGTTCGGACATCCTGGTAGCCACTTTTTCAGCTGAGTTGAGCAACCTTGCTGCTTTGCCAGCTGGGCTCTTCAGGAGTAAAGCTTCGTTTTTACCCACTGCCTCACACCGTGCTTGTCAGCCGGTGTGCTAGGGTTAGGGTATTTTTCCTGCCTGTCAGGGCAAGGACCAGGGTCGAGATTTCCATCCCTATCTCGGTTAGGATGAATGCGATTGTAAAGCCCTGCTCCCTGAACAGCGTGCTCATACGCTTAGAGAGCGGTTTGTCCTTGTGAAAAATTATGTTGCTTGTATACCTAATGCGGCTGATTTGGGACCTCAGCCCTTTCCAGCTTACAGAACGGACACGCCACTGGTGCTGTTGCTCTGCAAGCTCACTCACTTGGAATCTCCACACCGCACCCCCCCACCACCCCTTTTGGTGTTCAACCTCTATCTCAGGTAGGCAGGTTGTTGACCAGCTCACCCCTCTGGATCTGAATAGACTTGTCAACCCCCATAGGCTCTCGAAAGGTAGGTGAAATGTCGTTTGTGTCAGTCCCGGTCTTAATTTTCCTATCGACGGTATCTGCAGGCTCTGTTGCGACCTGATCCAGGTCTTGCAGTGATACAATCTCTACAGCTATATATACCTTTGACATATCTTTACTTATAGCTGAAGGGCTGTAGCAGCTCATATTTATAGTTCTGGGATCATCCAATGCACCGGAGCAAGCCGTACACCGTTTCGTTTTAACGACTGCTGCTGAGTTGGCTTCCTGACCTCGGAACCCTCTGCCAATGGGCAGGTTAACCGCTCACACCGGTATGTATACACTACAGGGGATACCGCTTGGTAGGCAAGGTTGGATCGTTGCAGGAAATTGACGATGATCCAGACCTTTTGCGGTCTATGATGGCGAGGCCCTGCAACCTGTGGGGCGTGAGGGAGTAACCAAGACGTAAACCATCTGTATTGTTTGCGGTCTATTCTGCCTCGATGGTTACTGCGATGATGACAAGCACCTCAGCGTGGTCTGCATCCAGTATTTGGATCTTGACGTTTTGTCTGCTACTGTCTTTGAGATGGAAAGCTCTCTTTGTGTTTCAGCAGTAGCAGTTCTAATGCCCTGTCGTGGACCTTCTGGCGTCTGTGTGAGGTCCTTTGAAGTCCACAGCTCCATGAACCGATCTCAGCCCAGACAGGTAGGCAGGGCAATTCGAATTAATGCTGATGTGATGCCGTTTATTAGCAATACGCCGCAGACATGTCTCCATCGGAATGGTGAACAATTTCACGGCAGAAAACACGTGTAAACGTGGTCCATTAACCTGCTTAATTTTATGGGTTGTTCAAAAGAGTGGTTGCGAGTGGAGCGATTCTTTTGACGGTGTATCTAATACTACTCTGGCCCGGATTTCGTCTAGACGAGAGGCTGGGATTACCTGGTCCAGTCAATCGGCTGGGTGGCGACTTGCCCTAGGATACGGTACCGCAAATATTAGATATGATTTGTTCGTAAAAAACAATCCCTCACCACTGAAGCTGCCCTCAATATGTTAAGAACCAATCGAATCGTGTGATAAGAATACTTAATTGTATGCGTGGATAATTTTACCTGAGTGCACACCTGCCAGTTAAACTCATCGACTTGATTTTGATATAGGAACAGCGCCATTCCAGCATCACAAGTAGACAAAGCTCCAGTACGAACGACGAGGTACAATGCAATATACACAGTAGCAACCATTCACACTCGTAACTAGATGCTATCCTCGTCTATGTTCCCGTTCTTCAATAACATTGATCCAATGTGTTCAATAACTATACCTCGGTCATCACCTGGCTGTTTGTACAAATAACTTCATTGCGCACTTTGTAGAGTGACAGCGCCTCCAACTCAGATAAGGAATTTGTAAACGCTACAGTCTACAAAAACGTGACAGGAAAACGATAAGTTAATATAACTACCTACCTATGCCACATCCCAATACAGTTATATGCATGTTAAACATGGGTATATGATTGTGTGTGAAAAACGTCTGTCGTCACCGATTGCGAGACTCACTCACTAGTAAAGCGAACAGGTATTTTCGTCCAAATGCTCTTGTGAAACAATTCATGTCAATCGGTTCCATTGTGCAAAGCAAATAACCATCATACACCCCATAGCATTATCGCAAAAGCCCATTTAACACTACGAATGCTAAGTGACAGAATTTTCAAATGATGCGTTTCCATTCATATTATGTTCCGCCTACACAAGCCAGATTATCAGATTTTGTCGTCAGATATGTTAGCCTTGTGTGCGATCATTTTTTTGTGAGAATAAGTGTGCTTCCTTGTACCGAGAAATGAAGGAGAAGCGAGCCCAGCTTTATAGTCCTGGGCTTGTAACCCCTTAGTCAATATGCAGTGCATATTCATTAACTTGATCGATGCATGGTATGGCTATTGCTTGAAGTAACGGTTCGGCTATGTGGCTTCACTTGTAAGGTACATATGCTAATCGTCAAAGCAAGTCATGAATTTTAAACAACGATTTGTGAAGAAAGGGAATTAAATACTTCAATGTTTGAATACACCACACGCAGGCTAAGTAATGTGGGGATATTCTTTAGGTTGAGGATGCTATCGTTTGCAAGTTTTGTGTATGCAGAATACTCACATCTCTTGTAGTACCAATGTGAAACCCTAGCCATGCCATATTAAGCAACTTGTGGTTTTAAAACTCATTTGGACCTTGCTCCGGTTCTCATTTGTTAATGGCTTTCGTTTCCATCCGTAGTGATGTGATTTCGCTTGCTACAACCAAGCAGCTGGTCATTCTATTTATATCATTGCAAAAACACAGCTAGGTTCAGGAAAATGTCAGCTGTCAACAAGCCAATCTACAGCAACTTAATATGAAACAAACATTATCTACTCTCAAAGACTGATAAGCATATAGTATGGCCGTAACTTGGTGTTATGCTCCAAGCAACGGAAGTGGCCATATGACTTGGGGGCCAATATGTCGCAATGCCTTCCTTGGCAAAAGGGAAAGATGGCGGAAGAGTCGAAGAGCGGAATAGCACATCTTTGCATCAAGAAAAGAGGCTGTTTGATAAACACTGTAGCCACAGGGAAGTAATAAAGGCAAAGAAGAAGCAGTACAGTCTAGCATTATATGACAGCTAATCGATTTATGTGCCATTGAAATACATCGGCTGTTGATTGCAATGCCCTGGAGTCTAGGTGTACAGGACAAACGTAGACGAATGTCAATCTTAATGAAATATTGATATCTGAAGAGATCGAGCTGATTAACGAATTAAACTCTAAATGAGATCGCAACGATATTGTTCAATGCTTGAAGAAATACGAAGATAGGGTAAAATGTCTTATACATACATTTTGTATTACACATTTTCTCCTTACAGCAATATTTCACACATCAGGTTGCGTTGGTGTGAAATCAGTGCTAGTAACACAATGGCATGGCAATGGCTTCCCTGCGATCATTACCATTACCATTGCTACATCTCAAGGTCCAGTGACATTGGTTGATCTAGTGTCTGTGTGCGTATTGCATGAACACCCAACAAACAACTAACATCAAAGAGCTTATGAGAAGTATCTTCATGACCATGTCAGTGCTCGGTTTGTGCTTGGGGGCGGCGGGGGTGTCCGAAGGAGAGAGTGTGAGAGATTTCGTTTGCAGTTGCGGTGTTTGGTTGGGTGAATAATAACGTATGTGCATCCTTGAGTTGTGAATGTAGGTGTGTGTGTGTGTGTGTGTGTGCGTGTGTGTTAATATCCACATCATTACATTTTGAAATATATCTTGTATGTGTGTATGAGCAGGACTGGGTGTAACTATTGACAACTGTCGAGGGATGTCAACCCGTATAAGCTGTGACAATTTAAAGAGTTAAACCGATATCTGAACGCCTGGCCAGGCTACATATTCTGCTCGATAATACAATAAATCGCCGACAGAAATGTCGACCATTTCATCACAATAACTCAGGGAATGTCATATTGTTCTTCATATAATATTTGAGTTAAGATGATATGAACAGCGAACATTTTTGTGTAAAGCTGTTTTGACTGGGTGATATTTACAGGAAGTAGCAGTTCTATTCGATCATCCAGCAGATAACAATTATACTTTGGGCTCAACACGTGGAATACACGTTAAAAATGCATATATCTGACACGTGAAATATATGTGAAAATTTGGCGCAAAAAGCAAGTTAAAACCACTTGGATATAGGCACGTTGAAAAGACGTGTGCTCTTATACTCAAATTCAACAATACAACATTTCTGTATTCAGGTGGTTTTTACTTCCTCTTTGGTCAACATTTTAATGGTACAATACATCTGAAATATCCAATATGATCACTGTTACCGAGTAAATAAGAACATACTGAGGCACATTTTGTTTGTTAATAGATTCGACAATATTATTGAACCAAGTACATTTGTTTCACAGAAATATCCATTTATAAGTGCTACATGATCACAAATACAGATATTAAAACATTTTTTTAAACATAAATGTCAACATACTAAGGCAAAGAATTAGTGGAAAAAACGCAGGTTTGCTCATAAACACATTAAACCAGCCACTACATACATGAGCATCATACATCCACACAAATATAACATGATTTATTTTCATCCTAATAAAATAGAAATAATAAAATTTACTTAAAAGGCCATTGAAATGCAAAGCCGAATTGTTATCATCTAATTTTGATAATGCTTTAAGTGACTCTAGTATGACCGAACACCGCAAGATTTTTCTTTGTGACCTCACCTAATTAACACAACGCAGTCCAATTTGTCTGGGTAAATGCCAGTTATGAAATCTCAGTTATACTGGTGCCAAAATGTAACAACATCATCTTCAAAACTAGATGACAACACAAAGTTGAATTTTGCTTGTCAGTGACCTTTTAAGTAAATGATCTAGTCAAATCTATCAAACATTAAAATGTGTGAGTTAATCAAAAGAAATTACCAATAGGCAATATTTTAACTTTTTTTCTTGGGTACATTCCTTAGTCGGTTGGCTAGTAAGACATTAACAGCAGCCTCGGTGCCGCCATTACCCTTCACTTCACTTTCTGCACAGTACAAAGTGGACAATTTAAGCTATTTAATTTCATGCATTGTACAACTGACTTACATTCCTTATTGTGTATCATTAAATCCAAACACTATCATGGGTTTCCAAGTAATTAGCAAATGGTGAATCTACCAAAAATTAATTTGCTGAGTGCCATTTTTTCGAAACTGGCTTTGTCACCAATATGTCTGTATGAATAAAATATGTGCATGAAAATGTCAATGGGGACAAAATGCATATCATATGAGAAAGTTGTTTGGATCATGGATGTCCACATATACATCTACAGATTGAGATCTCACCCTGCTTGTCAATTGTTTACCATACCCCGGACACTGCTACCACCAATTGTCATGCACTTCTGAAACTGGCACAAAAATTTTACATTTACCCAATGTGTTTGAATCAACTGGTTAACTGCAACGGCTGGCACTTTGCTGAGAGCGATAAAAGAGGTTTCAAGCACCAATAAGCATAACATTATAAACCATGAACAAATTATAAACGGCAAGCAGTCTTTGCACAACCACTTGAGTAACCATATTTTCATTAAAAGAATAACATTTAATTATCACTTACTTGTAAACCTGTTACAAAATTTCGCAAATGAATTCTCAATTTTCCAAAACTGCAGCAAATTGCGCCAATCGAATATTGTGAACAATGTTGTAATTAGTTTCGTATTTGCTTCCCTGCTCTAAAAACAAGTCTTTCTAGTCCAGTATGACGCATAAAATTCCAACCTCTCGTCTTCAATAATAATTATTTATACCGTGTACAGTGTATTTTTCTATATTGATCATAATTATGCAAAATAAATTGGTACGAAACTGACGTGATGAGGCCCATGATAGCGCTCTCAGTCTCTGGGTCTCTACCACGGACCGGCAGGACAGGGTTGAGCCGCGCCTACGTCTGGAGAGTATCTCATCTGAATTTCGACTTATTATCCCAGGCGACCCCAGTCCCGATAGTAACCAAGCAGTTGAAAGCCACAAACCATCTTCATCGCCATAGCTCTTCGATAGCACCAAAAGTTGTGAAACACACTAGCTTGTCATATCTGGCACTTGCCTAGCTGGGGCTGTCAGGTTAACATATGCCCATATTTCCGGTATAAAGTGAAAAAAGAACATATATAATAATTTACAAATGGCTCTTACAATTCTTCGTCTTTTCCACGTGATTAAATACTCATAGAATAGACGTGTATATCATGTGGAAGTTCGTTGATCCACCACTTCAACAAAAGTACACATGTGATCCACGTCGATTGTCCATGTCGTGCCCACTGGGTAGTGATTGTATAATAGTGGCGCCACAATAGTTCTCATCCGGTAATACGCCATTTATCTCCCATGACGTCACTGTACTGACATGCCGCTTGCTTAGAAGTATCTAGGCACTTTCCATCCCTCTCACCACTATTATCACAAAATGCCCAACAAAGTAACACTAAATATGTTTAAGTTGAGTGCACCATTACGTACATAGATTGTAACTGAGTGCTGCTTACCAACTGCATCTGCTTTATTGGCATCTCTTATGATCACAAAACATTAATCCAACTCATCGCTTTCTTATATATTCCTCGCAGTCCTTGTTTTGATTTCCTAATCCTAACACACTAACTTCAACATGAAAACAGAAACTCGCAAGTGAAAGGATTTGTTACAAGCCTTTGCAATCGGTACAATACGATCAATGGTTGCAATTCTTGGTCTACCTATCTAATAGAAAAACGAGACCGGAGAAAGTTAATTCAAATGATTTTTCGTCAGTGTGAATTTCCATGTAGCCGAAGTGCGTGACAGTTTCAATAAATGACCGGATTGACAAGACCGTACGCGCCAAGAAGGCTGCTTTCTGTTGCATTTGCGCATGGTTTAATTGTCCTTAACCAATATCCAAATTAAGTTCGAATTAGCGGTGCTGAAAGGCTGCATTTAGTTGATTAGGATTAAAATGCGTAAAATGTTCTACAATGAACTTTCGTTTGTGGCTTTCGGCCATGCCCATAAGCTGCGGACATTAGGCTTTTACTATTTATGATAACATACCCAGGTATTGTAATGTACGGCTATGACCGCAAAGGATGCAATTAACCTTCACTTTCTCTTAGCTTGGTGGTGTGTATAATTGTGGAGAAATTGATAAAGATGATCATTGATTCGATTACGATATTGATCTTGTCACTAGACATATTGACTGAAAAATGCTGGCGTTTTCGTTACAATCGGCATGGAACCTCGCATCAGTATAATACAACCACAGGAAGTCGCGTTTGTATATATAATAACATTTAAGATCAAAGCTGACATGGCAGACGTCTCCAAGACTTCACCGAAAACATAAAATGAATGTAACACGAACATGTATATACAATATTGTGTATATAACATGTACATAGGTTTGATGTCTAATTGCATTTCGACGGAGCTTGGCCGTGTTTCTTTATGACGTAGCTTGAAAAAAACGTATTTTTTTCATAGCTGATGGTTTACCGCAAATTATAATTTTGTTCGCCCTGTTTGAAAGTTAAAGGTGCAATAGGAGATTCAAAGAGAGCCAATAATTATAGTTGAATCCGAATATTTATATACTCTTCGATCATGGTATTCCGTCATAATGTGCAAAAAGCGGGCAGATATTACTCATAGAAGAAGCCAGTGTTGCTGAAGATTAGTGATAGCAATTCAGATTCCAGAAATACTGTACTAATTCATATACAAGCGAGACTATTTGCGTCTCCCCTGTCACTATCAGGGAATAGTGAGGTATTTCAATGTCAGCGTGACACGAATTATCGGAGGCTGTTGCTGTCGCCAGGATTGGCTACAGAAAAGAAATAGACTGGCCGAAGAGAAGATTGCGGCTTCATGCGAGATGTCTATGTTTGATGTTGCAACTGTATCATCAGTAGAGGGACACCATGATATGACACTAATCAGGGAGTCGTCTTCGTCTTACGCCTCTCATGTGGTTATTGCAAAACAACCTGATGGATCCAACAGAGGGTGCATAGACTTTGGAAATTGAACCGGATTACATTATTTGATCCCGAATTTATGGTTTCCCAAAAGGATGTATTTTCTAAGCTTCACAGGAGCAAGTTCGTTTCCAAACTTGGCCTCTCAAAAATCACAATGCCAAGTACGTAATAATTACCCTGTACGTCGTGCAAAGAATTAACTGATGTAATAAGATCTGACGCGATTCTTATTCACGTCTCCATTTGTCGATTAAGATTGTTTTAAAGTAAGTAATGGCAATTGCAACAGTCAGAGATGAGCCTGTTTGCCATGTAAAATCTCGTGGCTATTTCTCAATATAACTTGACAAAACATGAGTTCTCGTGACCGGAAACGTTGACAAATGCGCGCCAGAAAAGCTAAAAACAGCGTTCCATTAATGTAACTGCGCTTTTTCCTGTGCCACATCCGCCAATTACATGCCTGGTAAACAGAGATAATGGCTTTTACGCAGAAAGCGTTTATCATAGGTTATCATAGTATAATGTGATGCCGTTAATGGTGGTTAAGAATTACAATAGAAATAAGTAGATATTTGCATTCTGACCCTGTGGATAAGGTAAACTTAGTTGAAGAAATATTAAAACTGATCAAAACAATTACAATAGAGGATTAAATGAGAAATGCTTAACAAAACAATTACACGAGTGACACCATATTGTTTACTGTGTAAACGTTTCTTAGATGAGCATACAAATTTTCTGGATGTGCATTAGCAACTGAGATTGCAGGGTTGCATCACATTTTAGGGTGATTGACGTAGACACCACTCAGACTGAGAACTAAACAGCATTCAATGGGGTAAGCAAAATGTATATATTATATATAATATGGTATATTTGCATATGCACTAACCGTGCATCAATCATATCAGAGTGACACATTCTTAAGACTGCTCATGAAGTGCAAATGTGGATTTGTGTGAAGGACCGAGGGATAAACGCTACATAATATGTCCGGCGCCATCAATATTGTTGCACTTGGCATGTTTAAGCTTAGGTTTTGACAGTACTCTACATGAAAATGCACTAGTTAGTTTATTACATTGTAAGTTCATGTTACAAACCTAACATACACCTCTATGGAAGAATCGCGTTTAACATGGATATTACAATCACCAGATAATAAATAACGATAAAACGGAGACAATGTCATCAATGTCTTTTATGCTGATGATTTCAGACAAAATATATCAGTTCACGTTCTCCAATACTTTCCGGTTACCTGGTTACGACTGTGTTTAAAGAAGAAACATTGGAGCATCCCGTTAGATTTACCATAGCTCATTCGTCTGGAATGAATTCGTTATTGAGCAATGCATTACAGAATGCATTTCTCTGTAAATGTTGACTGTTATTGTAAATATGCTAATATTCATGGAACCAGGAAAGCGTCATTAGCCTGTTAATGTCGCTTTTAAAACCAAGGCGGTGGCACTAGCACATTTGTAGACATCTTAGTAGTTTTTCTCATAACAGCATCAGCTATGTTCTAACCTAAAACCGTTTTTTTTGTGCAAATGTTCGTCATTGCGTCGTTGTTTTACTAATGTTAATCTCTGCTTAGAAACGGACTTCCTCGTTAAGTTGTTTATTTTGCCTTCATCAATATTGACAAGTGCATAATGAACGCCATTCTAAATTAATTCATTTGGCTCCTGGAGCATGGATTGTGGTATATTATTCAAATGAAGCGTAACGGCTACAACCGATGAAAAATATCACTTAATGGATCGATAGAGATACTTCTTCTTGGAAACGTTGCAATGTCAATAAATGGTTGTTACAAAGGGTTGATAACAGGGTTAATCCGGAATATTAACTAAAAGCGCGTACAAAAATGCATATAACTCAATACAACTCGTGCTCTTTATTCAACATTCTTAAAACATACATGACAAGAATACAAGAATACCAAGTAGATACAGGAATATAAACTAAAAGAGCATACCAAAATACATGAACTAAGTAGCATTCATTATATACATTCGCTCCCCCTGTAACAAGAGGTTGTATCATTCCGAGGGCGGATAGTCCCGGGGGAGCACTGACTCGCATTCTGATGCCATAGATCCAAGGCATTGAATAAAAGTGAGCTGTTGATTGTGATAGCTTTGTCTATCTGTGAAGAAATATCACTGATTAGCCATCGGATTGAATGTCTTGGTCTTATGTGTTATTCTACCGCGATACACATAATATTTAGTAGGTGTCTAACCCTCCTAGCATTTCCCTCGATATGCTATCCCTAAAGTATATTCACCATACTATAGCGTGGTCTGCTATAAGCCCTACCTTTTCTATCCATTTGTGTACTATGAAACGTCTTATCATAGGATATTAATCAGCCAGGCTCCTACTCCATAACAGATCCCATCTGGTAGAAGGGACAGCGGCAGCCATAAACAACCATTCTTGATAATCGCCTAACTCAAAGAGTTTTGCTAACATAAAAGATATTTTGACCTTTCTTGTATTTGTGGTGCCAAGGACTACAAGCTCAAGTGATTTGTGTCATACATTGCTGCAGGTGTAGTTTTCTAGGGCAAAAATCTTTCTTATCTATTTGTATACTATACAACGTCTTATGAAAGGATAATTAATCTGCCTCGCACCAACACGCCCCCCCCCCCATCACACACACGTCCTTTATATAATTGATTGATGTACATTGGTGCTGTAGAAGGCATGGTAGAATCATCATAAACTGCTCATGAAGTGCAAATGTGGATTTGTGTGAAGGACCGAGGGATAAACGCTACATAGTATGTCCGGCGCCATCAATATTGTTGCACTTGGCATGTTTAAGCTTAGGTTTTGACAGTACTCTACATGAAAATGCACTAGTTAGTTTATTACATTGTAAGTTCATGTTACAAACCTAACATACTGCTCTATGGAAGAATCGCGTTTAACATGGATATTACAATCACCAGATAATAAATAACGATAAAACGGAGACAATGTCATCAATGTCGTTTATGCTGATGATTTCAGACAAAATATATCAGTTCACGTTCTCCAATACTTTCCGGTTACCTGGTTACGACTGTGTTTAAAGAAGAAACATTGGAGCATCCCGTTAGATTTACCATAGCTCATTCGTCTGGAATGAATTCGTTATTGAGCAATGCATTACAGAATGCATTTCTCTGTAAATGTGACTGTTATTGTAAATATGCTAATATTCATGGAACCAGGAAAGCGTCATTAGCCTGTTCATGTCGCTTTTAAAACCAAGGCGGTGGCACTAGCACATTTGTAGACATCTTAGTAGTTTTTCTCATAACAGCATCAGCTATGTTCTAACCTAAAACCGTTTTTTTTGTGCAAATGTTCGTCATTGCGTCGTTGTTTTACTAATGTTAATCTCTGCTTAGAAACGGACTTCCTCGTTAAGTTGTTTATTTTGCCTTCATCAATATTGACAAGTGCATAATGAACGCCATTCTAAATTAATTCATTTGGCTCCTGGAGCATGGATTGTGGTATATTATTCAAATGAAGCGTAACGGCTACAACCGATGAAAAATATCACTTAATGGATCGATAGAGATACTTCTTCTTGGAAACGTTGCAATGTCAATAAATGGTTGTTACAAAGGGTTGATAACAGGGTTAATCCGGAATATTAACTAAAAGCGCGTACAAAAATGCATATAACTCAATACAACTCGGGCTCTTTATTCAACATTCTTAAAACATACATGACAAGAATACAAGAATACCAAGTAGATACAGGAATATAAACTAAAAGAGCATACCAAAATACATGAACTAAGTAGCATTCATTATATACATTCGCTCCCCCTGTAACAAGAGGTTGTATCATTCCGAGGGCGGATAGTCCCGGGGGAGCACTGACTCGCATTCTGATGCCATAGATCCAAGGCATTGAATAAAAGTGAGCTGTTGATTGTGATAGCTTTGTCTATCTGTGAAGAAATATCACTGATTAGCCATCGGATTGAATGTCTTGGTCTTATGTGTTATTCTACCGCGATACACATAATATTTAGTAGGTGTCTAACCCTCCTAGCATTTCCCTCGATATGCTATCCCTAAAGTATATTCACCATACTATAGCGTGGTCTGCTATAAGCCCTACCTTTTCTATCCATTTGTGTACTATGAAACGTCTTATCATAGGATATTAATCAGCCAGGCTCCTACTCCATAACAGATCCCATCTGGTAGAACGGACAGCGGCAGCCATAAACAACCATTCTTGATAATCGCCTAACTCAAAGAGTTTTGCTAACATAAAAGATATTTTGACCTTTCTTGTATTTGTGGTGCCAAGGACTACAAGTTCAAGTGATTTGTGTCATACATTGCTGCAGGTGTAATTTTTTAGGGCAAAAATCTTTCTTATCTATTTGTATACTATACAACGTCTTATGAAAGGATAATTAATCTGCCTCGCACCAACACGCCCCCCCCCATCACACACACGTCCTTTATATAATTGATTGATGTACATTGGTGCTGTAGAAGGCATGGTAGAATCATCATAAAATCCATAATCTACGAAGCTTTATTTTTCAAAGATAAACAAAAAAGGGGGAGGATATCCGTCATTAATAACACTTTATATCATGCGGTTGATTATAGCAGCTTACAAACAAAGCGAAAATGTTCAGATAGGGCTTTTGGTTAGACGGTGTTACCATCTCATTAAGAACAACAATGCAGAAGCGACCTGTTGTAATTTTATCTTCTTAAAATGTTAAAAATTCAAGCAAGTTATGCGAATACTACATTTATCTTGTTTATAGTCTGCCCATGCCAAATAGATTGTGCAACCTTATGTTGAAGTCTTCTTTACATTATGTACCGGGACATTCACTATTGACTGGTGAAAGCTTTTGTAAAAAAAAACCAGTTTATGATTTTAGAATCACTTCTAAGCCCTCAGAACTAACCTTTGCAGCTGTAGGCTTTAACCAGTTTACCTGCTCCCCAACCATTGACCACACATGTTTAAATCAATCACTTGTTGCGTGTGCTAAATAAACCGTACGGCGTACATGCGATGGGTATGCTGGTGGAGTTTGGCGTTATCCATTGATAATTTGGTGAAAATAGTTATTTGCCTACTTTAAAAAAACAACAACAACAACTTAACTGTAGATAGACAGATGACAAATGTTAAAGCTGGAATTATAGTTACTGATTTCATGCTATTTTTTCATATTTGATTTTGCTTAGCCATTCACTTATCCTAGAATAAGAGCCATGTGCTCAATCAATAATATTATGATGCTATTTCCATAGGTTCTGAAGCAGAAATTACGGTATTATCCCGACTTCAACTGTACGGGCCATGAGATGGCTATATAGTACAGTGGGTTCACATCATGGACGCATTGGGTAGAACCTAGTCAGGCTTCGACCTCACTATTATGTTATGTTTGGGTTAGTCCAAGCCTAATGCAACATCACTTATACTTAAACTTCCCGATGTCCAGAGCCACTCCGACAATTCGCGCCAATCCGGATCCATAAACTGGAGCAGCAAGGAAAATGAAAGCGCACGTTAGCGAATGTGGGTCAATAGTATTGCCCCTAGCGAACAGAGAGAAAACTAGCTTGGCGCGTCAACCACCTCTTTTAGCGGGTTAAATTTGTCAGTAGGATTGCCATACAAATAAGAAATGAAAATGAATTTTATAATATTGATTTATTGAGAGATCATGTTCGATGGGAAATGCAAAATGAGCCGATTTCATTAAGTTGTGGGCTTGTTTATATTCGCATCCATCGCCAAACGTTTTCTCACGTTATTCTCGACCTGCGAGGCGAGTCGTGAACGTGCGCTATTACGGATGGCGGTTGTCAAAAAGACGTTTTTGTTCCTTATTCGTTAAAGAAACTCGCTATTTTTGGCTTAAAATGCGGGTCAAGAGTTATTAAATTCGCAAATTCGCGAGTATATATATATATATATATATATATATGTTTAAATGTTTATATTTATGCATATAAGCATATGTATATATAAATATATACATATATATAA
>CM067345.1:12651563-12659063 GCA_034190875.2 Urechis unicinctus | reverse complement strand
ATAGAAAAACGTGCGTCTTACAGTCGCTTCATA
This sequence comes from Urechis unicinctus, assembly GCA_034190875.2. Classification (NCBI taxonomy): domain Eukaryota; kingdom Metazoa; phylum Annelida; class Polychaeta; order Xenopneusta; family Urechidae; genus Urechis; species Urechis unicinctus. The sequence continues at coordinate 12,659,030 of CM067345.1, read as the reverse complement.
CGCAACATCAGTGATGATTTATATATGCGTGTGATTATTTAACATTTTTCTGTCGTATTCACCTTATGATCCATAGCTGCCGCGTAAACCCCCACAAGGGAACATAACTCGGAGTCACGCACATGTTGCCTGTAGTAAATGTCAATTTGCGTACTTTTTAATGGGAGTGATATGTCACAATGCAGCCAAGTGAATAGTTCTGGGAGCCAAGCAAATAATGGTTTCTTCTAAAACCTCAGAACCTCTCATGTAGCATTGAAAGCGTTAATTGGATACGTCTGCACGTTTGTGTTTCCCAGTCAAAAATCAAACTTGGTAGCTCTGGCTGCCAATCGTAGACATACCTCCATCGCAATCGACGAAGCACACCATCGAGCACAATGCGCTGCGCCAAATAGTACCCACGTACGCCGTGCAATGAATTAGCTGGTGTGATGAGATCGGTAAGCGGCATACATGGGCCTCCTAACAACACACAACCGTCGTACATCACGTTGCCATTTGTCAATTTCAAAGTGGGAACATTGTCGTGCAGTATCACCATCACACAAGGAAACATTTACAAATGCGCGACAGGAAAACTAAACTGTGCGCTACATTAAAGTTAATTTCCTTTGCCCGTGCCACATCCTCAATGCTATTATACCCCTGGTAAATTTCTACGTGGAAAGCTTCTCTCATCAACGAACGAAGACTGGCGTGTTGCTGCCCTTTGTTGTTAAGAGTCGTATCTTGGTATCCAAATTAAGTAGACATTTATATTCTGACAATGTGGCCAAAATTGGAAATAGATTTTTGCTGATGTGTTCCATGTTATCACTGTGCGGGGAAACGATGGAAAAATATCGTGCTTGCCTATGCCCAGCAGAGAATAAGAAGGGTAATAGTTTGCATTATTATTGATAATAATAATTATAACAAGTTATAATTATTCAATACAATAGAAAATGGACCTCTGCTTTTTTAAGCACTTAATTATATCACGGAATTAGGTTTCTCCAGGTCACGAAACCAACGATTGCCCCTGGAACTGATACCCGTCACTTATTATGGTCATCGTTTCCAGTTGATCCGATTCCAATGGTGGTACACAATCCTAATGTCTTATACATTTCAACATTCATGGTAATGTATATATATATGAATAAGGATGGAATGTAATTTAAAAGCATGGGTCAAATCGTAACAAAGAGCCATTTGCAATACGGCCATTGACCAACTTTCCTCATGGTTCATTTTGTATGTAATATGGATAAAATGTAATAAGCCTTATTAGATAAAATCCAAACCTCTCATGGTAATTATAATTTGTTTCCACTTTCAGAAATTTATTTCGGTATGTCAAAGTGGAGGGTCAGCCATTTCTGCATCGTTACAGATATGTGCCTTCGCAACTTCCCTATTGGATTATAATAAAGCAATACCAATTATGAGTGATATGTTAGTGGCCAGTGTTGACTGCTTGGAAACACAATCAAAACCTAGTTTATGAGCGAGGAACCTGTTTTTCGGTTTGTGGCATTTAAAGTAGGTAAATAGACAAATAATCAAAAGAGACGGGCGCAGATGCTGATCATTCACTATTTGTTCCACCAAACGTATATAACAGTCGCGTCATATAATAAATAATACGGATATCAAAGTTGTATGACATAACCGCTATGACACAACGTCATTCTTTACCATCTAAGATAGACCGTATCTCATCACATATTGTTATGACATTCCATACCATTGCTGTAATGTTATGATGGTGCTTACACATCGATGTTTCCTCTCCTGATAATGCGGGATGATATCAATCCATCCCGGTTTCATCAACTCTCGGATGATTGCTGCGCTGTGTTTCGTGGTGCACGAATTTGTCTGCATGCACTCTCCCATCTTCTCGTCCTCCTGCCATTTGCTCTTTGTCAAAAGGTGCCTCATGACATGTTTGTCTCTCCATCTTGACTTACTCCCGCCATTGGGCACAGGTTACAGAATAAAGGCTACGTAATTAACCGTTATCATTCGAACGATCCAGGAAACGATCAAGTGCATCAATGATGATTTATTGTAGGGGAGGGCAGTTATATTCTGTCCATGGGGTTTTACATTCCAATAGTTTATATACCAGCAGAAAGGATAGATGTCATTTTAAAGCACCCTTTCTGCTGTTTAAAAACAACTGCCACAGCATTGCTTATCTCATATGTGGCACAGCATCAAAGAGCATTGGACGTAATTGTATCATCGATGAGTAAGCGCAGTCGGCATGTTGGGATAATCTTCATTCGCTGATAAGCAGGTTGGTAGCATATACATCTAAATAGTCTTTTTGCTAAATGACGTAGCAGCTTTAGCACGATCTATTTATTTTGCGTAAGATGCTGATAATTTTGTTTTGAGGTTCAAATGACTTGGATCATCATCGGCTATACGGTAAACCAAACATTGTAGTTGTAATGCATATTTGATATATTTGGTGAAGATCTCTCGAGTTTACTGTTGCTATAAGCGTTACGAAATAGGTCTCAGGTGCGCGTAATGTCTCAATGGTTTAAACCACGACTGGTTTAAAAAGATCACCTATGCTGCTTAGGTCAGGTTTGATGTAGGCACCAAGCAACACCATTATGTGGTTTGATATGATATTCATAATTATTCTCTTTCATGTTGAATCTGCAAATGATGAAATTGTCCGTGACGCGTATATCCATATATCCCTTTGCTTGTAAGGCCAATATTTATGTTTTTGAATAATTGTAAAGCACATTGCGCTATCATAGCTGCACAAATATTATTACATGCGTGTTTTTCCAGAAAAGTCGATAGATGGCGAAAGGACAAAAACACTGTCAATGTGAATGTAGGGTTCGCCTGAGACGTAAAATGCTTTCAGAAATAATATTTATGATTACAAAGATTGCATTCATAATGCGTGCTGCTATCCGCCACTAGCGTCGACAATAATGTGATCGCCGAATCGCCCTACCGGAAAATTGGCTAGGAAACAGACTCTATGTTTACAAGTGCTTCTGAACGCAATGATTAGAAATAAGTTATAAGGGTATACTTTAGCAGGGTTATAATGGTGACTTTTGTTGAATATCATTGGACGGGATAGTATGGTATCATGGCGGCGTGCAATGGTGTGTGACATATTGGTTGACACTCCTATGGAATTTGACCACCTGTGTCGAGTATCCCTTGAATAGAGGTGCATTTTATCAATGGAAACGTTTTCAAGTTATCTTCAGTTTGATTGCTGTGCCTTAAGTTTGCGTTGATAGGATGCGAAATATCAGATGTCGCACAATACTACATATTTAATGTTAAATCTGTTGTTACATATAACAAATAAAAAGCTGTAAAACTATCTAGTGTACAGTTCGAAAGCTATGTGCATTGACGGTATTATGTCACATACAAACACACACACAGACATACACACACATACACACACGATATGAGTGTAGTCCCCGTACAGTGACGACCAATTCAATAAATTGTAGCAAGAGACGTTTAACCTTACACCTAGGGTTTCAGTGAGCCACAATCGTAATAAATGTTTGACGCATTAAACATCTGACCTCGCCTACGGCGACAAAGCACCATTTATAAAAGTAGCTATAATATATATAAATATATAATATATATATATATATATATATATATATATATATATATATATATATATATATATATATATATATATTATATATATATATATATATATTTATATATTTAAATATGTATATATATACATATATTTATATTTACACATATATATACTTATATATTTACAGACACATATATATACATATATGGAGGAAATAAATACGCATCTGGTAAAATTGAAAGCATCGCACAAAATGCCTCCGTTCGAACTGTTTTGTGGCGTAAGACGTTAACCAAGTAAACAAATACTGAAACGTATGGATCGATGCATTATTAACCTGACGCACACATACACCCATATTATGTTTGTTAAACTTTAAGCAATTAGCGTCGCACGAACTAAATCTCTTAGTGACGAAGACTTTCATTCTTGCTCGGATAAAACATAACATTAATCATACCAGCATCCACATTAAAAGACGATCAGAGCGTTTATGCAAAAATGATGGCAGCGAATTCAGAGGATTGAGCCATTAAGGTCATTATTTGTTTGCAGATTGTGAAACTCATAAGATGAATTTATTGATTTATTTATGTTACCAACTCGAAACTCCCACGCCATATATAGATAATGTTTAGATTTTTATACAGACAATAAGCATGATCATTGAAACGCGTTATAGATGCTACCTTTAATGGTTAAAGCCTTAACGAATAACGGTCAAATGCAAGGCGCCAGTTTATAAATCTCATCACGTGTAGACCATTTTTTTTCGAAGTATGCATATAATAACTATTCATCATATCAAGCAAAATAGTGGGAAACGCATGATTGGTAGTTTAATTCAGAATACGACACTAGCAGAATCCCTAAACCTGCAACAGTACGAAATTTCCGCTGCATCATTTAGTAATATGAGCACACCCCAGATGGATTCTGCTGATGAAGATAGCAAATCCAATGTAAATATTTGAATCCATGATATGATATATAAATGCAGGGGCATCGTTTATGTGACAAATGCATACCCGGATATGCAATGAGCTCCATAACAAAGCACCGACTATGGTTATGGTTGCCTGCAGAGCTACCCATTAGGATAATGTATGCCACTGACAGAAAAAGCTGTGATATTTAATGATCTCGAGATGTCTTATTGTTGTAGATGTTAACCGCATGCTTCAATTTTGATTAATGACACATTGTTGAGGAGGTGAATAGTAATCTGTAATATGAAACACTGATATGCTGCAAAGGATGTGGGAAAGTGCATGGTACACAATGTTTAATACGTTTCACGCGTAGGCTTTTAGAAAAGTGAAATAACTTAATGGCAGTGTTCACTTAGATAAAAGGTTAATCTACCATGGTATTGTGCATCCGATGACAGCCCTCTTACTGTAGTCGTGTGTTCGAGACACAACCCTGAAACTGCACAAAACAACCGACCCAAGCAATATACTACCATACAGGCATAGAAACATAGGGTATTGTCGACATATGCACAAATACAGTACATATGATGCTCAGTCTTAAGGGTGCGTCAACTAATTACTCCTGTAGCCTTGTTCGCTCTCACCAAGCAACCACACTATTATTGTATTAACTGAAGTCAGCAATAGCACAGCACAGCCCCTCATGTAACAAACACCTGTAGAGGGTCTTTACATGATCACACATGTATGAATAGTATAGATGTAAATATCGAACCAAAGAGACTATAAAAATGCTGCGGCGTGACAAATAACGGCGCTATGAAAGCTGAATGAGTCTTATCTATTCCAAACGAAAGGTTCGTTAGGTGGCAATGCTGTGCGCAATGTGCGTTAGCTGTTTTAATGCAAGCAGAGTCCGAGTAAGTGCGTTTGCAACGCGTATTGCATAGCAAGCCTCCTACATATAAATGGGGGTTGATCAAGATATAAATTCGATTTGTGGTGCAAACGAACAGTGATGATCGACTGCACCATTAACCAATCCTTACAATGTGACTATTGTTAAAGATGAAAACACTCGCGAGGCACTAATTAATATATTTCGTCTCATCAAGACCATTCTTAATCTCAGTATGTACACAATACTATCAATCGTATTGAGTTAAACATTCTGAAATGGTGGCATTAATTTAGAACTATTGTGCATGCAGTTTGACTGCTTTTTTACTTAAAAAATTACAGGAAGAGTGCCACTGAAATCCGCGACATTTAGAACAATCAACTGCATCGTCGTTCGATATAAATACGACACAGATGGATGTGCTGATGAAGATGAAAGTCAAAATAAATCTATTCATATATGTATATCTATATATATACATATATGTATATAAATATCTTCATATACATATATTTGCGCATATATATACATATATATACATATATATCAATATATAAATATATATGTATATACAAATATCTACATATATATAGATATATATATATATGGACATACGAATATATACATATATACTATATAGTATATATATGTAAATATATATTTATTTATAAATATGCGAATATATAACTGTATACATATATATGTAACCATATATGTGTATATTTACGTTTATATATATATATCTGTTCATGTATATACATTTGTATACATGTATACATTAGGTATATATATATATTGATATTTATGCATATTTATATAAATATGTATATGCCTATATATGTATGCATATATGCATACATATACATATAATTATATATGCATATTTCGATATATTATATAAGTATATATATATAATTATATATATATATGTGTAAGAGCAATTTTGCTAGTCACTCGCCTGTAGCAATTGCGAGTCTTCTGGCAGTGCCCGCTGCACATTATGTTCTAGTACATCATTGGCGTTGAGACGATGTGATCGCCGAATAGCATTACCGGAAGATATGTTAGGAAACTCCATGTTTGCAAGTGGTTCTGAACCCAATGAGTAGAAATAAGTTATAAGTGTATACTTTAGCTGGTAAATAATGGTAGCCTTTGTTAAATACCATTGGACGGGCTCGCATGCGATCATGGGAGCGCTCAAAGATGTGCGACATATTGGTTGACACTCCTTAGGAAGTTGACCACTTTTGTCGAGTATCCCTAGAATCGAGAAACATTTCAACAATGGGAACTCCTCCAAAGCACCACTTCTTCAATGCCTACATAAGAATGCACATCGCGTCCAAAAATGAGCCGCATCAACACCTATGTGCTGTAGCACATTCCATTCACATATACACTTCATCTATACCAACCTATGGTATAGTCGTGTTAACTGAATTACGTCATTAATGCTACCGAATTGTTCCACATCATGTCCATAGATTAACTGCATCAATAACAAATATGTAGCTAGACACCTTTTGTTCTATTAAGCTTGATATCGAGTTTAAGATTGTCGCTGCGCCTTTAGGTTGCGTTGATTACATGCGTAATATCAGATGTCATACAATACCACGTGCTGAATGCTTTGAAACATTTTAGAAATAAAGTTGTATATTTGTGCATTGTACAGTTACAAAGATATTTGCATTGTCGGTCTTATGTCATATACAAACACCTATGCACACACACACACACACACACACACACACCAGTTAATGCGTCAATCGGGGGATATGAGTCAAATCACCATGGAGTTCCGGCCAATTTAACATGTGATGTTTATGCTTATTTTGCGCTCTCGTAGCTATGCTGGCACTGGCAGCCTGCGTTTAAATACAGTGCCAACCAATATATTGTAGCTTAATAACGGGGGTTTTAGTTAGCTACAATCGTAACGAATGTTTTACGCCTTACACATAGCCTACAGCGATAAACATTATGAATGGAAATCGCTTCAAATGCCTCACACAAGCAGCAAA
>CM067345.1:12564063-12646563 GCA_034190875.2 Urechis unicinctus | reverse complement strand
ACAACGCCAATACTGTAGGCAATATGTCAACCACAAAATTGAGGGTATTATATGTTAGACATCAACCCACAATCGCGGCCTCATTCAGATATAACACAATGCGAAGTATATATATCCATACTAAGGTTTTGCTTTTCCTACTATGGATTCCATCAATGCCTTGCAATAAAAAATCTTTTGGATTATAAGATGAATACCGTGAGTTGGTTACTCCTTATAGCCTTCCACAACAAGACGTACCCGATAATGACGCAATTTCGACCAAATCTAGTAAGTCATGTCTAGGATAAACTCTGATTTGCACAGGCTGTCATCTTCCCACTGCTGTGTGGCATGAAACATGCGACCACGTGCGAAATACGTCGCGACATGTTGTCTATTCTCGTTAGTAAAATGGCAAGGGGAATCGTCATAATCTGTCAGCGGTGAACAAAGGAGTCAGTGAAGTAAATGATACATTCAATTATTTTGTACAATAGCCCATATTATTATTACCGAAAGGTATATGAAGCTATATCTTCTTTTACATGTACAGCGTCGGGGTCAGATGCCAATCCTTACTATGGCTGCAGATATAATTTAAACCAGATGCTCATTACTCCAACTACCAAAATAACAGTAGCCCAATTGCTTTGAAAGCAAATTAAATGAGTTTTTAAGTGCTTTGGCAGCAGGGTATCTGATGCATACTGAAACAAGTAAATCATCGTTTCACAATTCATTTCGACAGCACAACATGAGGTTTTGCACATGATGTTCCCAAATGTGAGATATTTGAAAAGTGATTATGAAAAACTCTTTCAAGATAACCTGAGAGAAAGATCGATAAGATAAAGAGGATAATGATGATAATGATGATGCCGACTAATTAATTATGATGATGATTGTGGTGGTGTACAATGCTAGCATTTATGATAGCTCTCAGTGACTGAAGCCATCTTTGATGTCATATATTCGTCCATAGCTTAAAGACGGGTCGCTAGTACAATAATTTGTGATTGGTTGGAATATATGAAATTAATAAAATCTAAACATTATGAAAATAGGTTTACAAGTTTCCATTTATAATACAACAGTTTTCGCATCAAAGTGATCAGCAAACTAAAGCAGCAACAGAGCGTATTATCGATATATGATAACAAATTGCTATGTGCAACTTCAGCGACCTTGGCAATCATCAATGGACATGGCATGGTAATGATAAAATGCAACTTTTATAGAGTAGCCAAATACACTAAGCAATATATCCACCTGATAATTAATAGCGATATATTACAGACATCAACACCTAATCGAGGCTTTGTTCATATATAACACAATGCAAAGAATATATATCCATACTCAGATTTTGCTTTTCTTGCCATGAATTTAATCAAGTCATTGTGGAAAGAAAGCGCTTTGGTTGGTAAAAAGAATACTAGTAATATCACACAAAGCTGGGCCCTGCTTATACATCTCCTCAATAACAAGCAAGCTACTGATAAAGCATCGAATGAATAACAGGCCAAGATCATTCAGGGAGGTTAATTAAGGGACAAACAAATATGGTAGCAGGCGATTCACGTTGTCATTAAAGGGAGAATCGACAATGATAGAAGGCTGCTGGCGTAAAAAGCAATGCATTGACAATTTTATTTTCAAAAGGTCAATATGCTACATTGACAGTCGCGTTGATTAATCACCGACAATCATTGAAGCATCAGAAAAAATACATGTCATAATATAACATATGATGAGGTGCATGCAAAATGCTATTTCCTTATTTAACACCGTCAGTTATATAATGCGTTATACTTAGCCAGAAGTACCAGAAGAGAACATTACATGTTGCAAAGACGATGGTTGATAAATGTCAGTAACAAATCGAAAAACTTGATCGGTTCTTAAACAGTAATTGGTATGTTATCGAGTAAAAGTCTGAATGTTCCTAATGATTCCATGAACTGTGAATTGGCTATTCAATGTATTTCAATGAGATAACATTACATTTTACGATCTAGTATCAAAATAACGGTTCTCGTATGCCGTTAAATTCGCATTTACACCAAAGGAGCCTCAAATATTTTGCCGTAATCCACTACAACACCAGCAACAAGATCCCCATTCGTTAATTAATGTTAAAGTACATATCTTGCACGCAACATAACTTCACAGGGTATAATGTGAAACAGTCTGGAATAATTATATGGCAGTATAAATATATTGCGGCAGTAACTAATATGTTCTTTTTAGCAATTTGTTTTACGAGCTGCAGTATAACAGCTGTTTAACATCATCACAAACATGGCCGCATATGATTACGTTCATTATATAGAATAACCTATTTCACTATTACCACGACGCCATCCTTCACATCAGTTGTCTTTGATCATGTTATTTGAGTTTTGCAAGTACACGATGTATTTTAATAGCAACGTTAACCCACGGTGATACATATAATTGAATTAAAAACAGGCCATTAATGTTAAAAATGCAAATGTTTCGGTATATTGTACGTTGATGTGGTTCTTTCTTTTATACCATTTATTTATAGTGTGAACTTCTGCCGTAAATTGTGTCCGACAGCAGATGGGGTCGAGTTCAACCAATCATTGTAATGTTATGCACAAACGTTCATTCATCGAGATTTACTTCTGAGGGATAAAGTAACCAAATATATCTGGACATCATTGGTTGAATACTGCGTGCTATGAGCATCGTTATTCATATTTTTACTCTATGTATGTTAAAGAATGGGCCATAACTGTAACTTACATGCTATAGGTACATGGAAATAAACTATCGAGAATATCGCGTTGGAAGTTCTCATTACAAACCAACTTCTTTATCTAATATGGTCGTACATAGGCGTTACCATCAACAGATAATTAATTAAGATATCAGCGGAGGTAATGTCGTCATCGCCTCTCATCTTGATGATTCCAGAAGAAATATATCAGTTAAATTTCCCTATTACTTTTCGGTAACGACAGTGATTACAGAGGCAAAATGGGATCATTCCGTTAGATCTACTATTCTATTGCATATTCGTGTGCAAAGGTTCCATCGCTGAGAAATGCTTTACAGAATACGATATCCATTAGTGCACTTATATTGCATCTCGTGGATGATTGTTTAACATTATTGCAAATATGCAAATGCCCATGGAGATTCTTTAGAATAGCATCATTGATTAACACTGGTCGTTTTTAAGAAATGGAAACACGACATGCCACTATCACATTCCCACAGCAACATTACAATTGATGCCACAAAAGATATACATAGCATCTGGTAAACTAATGCTGAACTCTGCCTCGAAACGGACAGCCTGGAAAAGTAATTCCTTTTGTCGTCATCAATAATAACATGCGCATAAATAACGCAGTTTTAACAAAATGTCTCTTTTAGTTGAAATCATTCATTGTGAAGTTTGTTTAATGTATGGGCGTCGTTATGGGGTCATGTCTACTACTTAGAAAACGAACTAGCGTAGTTTGTTTTTGCGACTGCATTGTTGTATCTTTTGAGCAGGTGGCATCCTACCCGATAAATATTGCACAAATCGCCGTAGAAGAGTGAACAATAGAGAAAGAAAGCTTGTAATTCTCCATTGACTGTCAAGGTCATTGAGATCAACCGATGAAATATTTTTATGGCGCTGACACACATTGCTTTCTGTCCTGTAATGCTAGAAGACATAAAAAAAGGTTTGGCCCCTTTCATTCCCCGATGTCTGCTAGGTTTATCAAGGCATAGTGTTTCATGATGCCCGACTTTTCCTGCATTTTTCGTCTTTCCTGTGTCGAAAGTTGCTGTCGCTCAATCGTACAGTATTTCTCTCTTTAGGAATGAAGTATCCTATAATTATCATGGTACAACCCATCCTGTTTATTGTGTCCTTAATAAGAGTATGTTAATATTCTTGTTGACAGCTGACATCTTCCTTAATCGCGCTGTGTTTCTGTTACGGAACGTGATAAATAGAATTCCTAGCGGTATTATTGGAGCGAGCGAGAACAGATTTATAATGTGTAAGACGCTTATTGCCTGCGCGCAGCATTAGTATATTTACCCCACCCCATCACACCATCATTCAAACGAAATTATCTTGTATATTTTCCCATATATATTGTAGCCGTGTGTTTACAAGCACTATCAACACACTTGTACTGCTCGGATGCTTGGACATCTTTCATATTAGGTTATCAACCACAAAATTACAGCTTTTTGGTCTCCAAGAATGTCTACAGAAACCAAGTACCCTTCTGACGTATGGTAAGTGTACAGGAACAGTAGTTGTTCTGTTTGCAGCAGCAGCAGTACCTTAACGAAAAGCTGAATACCAACTTCGTTATCGTGGAATATGTCCCTCGGGTATCATCTGAAATGTTTGATAATTACAAGAAAGCATCAAGAACGACTATGGTCAAAAGGATGTCATAGTATAAACTGTACGATCAACTGCTCTGCGCCATTAGTAAAAGTAAGCTGTTGATTGCAATATCTACGTCTGTCCTAGGGAAAGTACATTATCCAAAGACGGCATATGTAAAGCACCATAGCAGAATTATAAATCACCATAGCAGAATGATATAGCACCATAGCAGAATGACAAAGCACCAGAGCAGAATGATAAAGCACCATAGCAGAATGATAAAGCACCAGAGCAGAATGATAAATCACCATAGCAGAATCTAGAAATACATGATTTATGACCTTGGCACCTCATCAAAATTCAGAATGTGATACCGTGCGCAGGTGACAATCGCAACAGAGCTGCCTCAGTAAATGATTGCCACCTATCTATTTTCTGTTGTCAATGTTAACGAACAGCGGAGGATTTGCATTTATTAACATATCGGTTGGAGAAGGCAGAAATGGATTCGGAAACTAACGATCACGTCAATACGTATCGCCATCTCATATATGATTCCATGCTTCATGCAACTAATATAGACCGCAGGATTGTCAGAGGGGCCAGCAGTCCTCCATATCGTGTGTTGCTAATAGTAAACAATTCTAATTAAACAATAACAAACAAAGACATTTCAGCATCATTTGCCGTGTTAATGTCCATAGGCAAGTGAAATCAAAGGGATTTATTTGATCGACTGGCATGCTGCAAAGAAGAAAGATCACGTCATATGCGACTATCAGCTACGCGTCCTTGAAATTGACTGCAGACTGAAGAAGTGAACAGTGCCATGGGATGGCCTCAGTGCAGATAAAAATCAAAGGAGCATTGGAATAACAATAGTCAGAACATTTTGTTGACTAACAAGATACTGTTTATTTATATCATGATTTCCTCAGCTAATGAGCTACAGTGTAACGCAATGAATAAAAATTGGCCCTGCATGGCTTTTGGCGCAAATGTTAATATTTGTATACGCATCTGATTGCGTATGCTTCCAGAAATGTAATCATTTGATGCACCTCAACAAGAGACCTTTTACATCAAACGATTACCACAGAGCATCACGGTACTTGTCGTGAATGCGCCATATATTTGATGATTATGCATATTCAGGGTATGCATAGTTCTCATTGTTATCAATATAGGTTGATTTTCAGCCTAAATGTCATAATTCGATATTCATTCACAGACGGACAATATACAGGATAATGCAAATAAATAATAAATATACAAAGACAGCGGGTTTGCCTGTGGCAAAGCAGAGACAACGCTTTCAACAGCTCAAAATCATATTGGGGGGAATGCGTATTGGTCTTTTTGAGCATCAAAGAAACCGCTTCTGTATCAGCATTATTATCAGCCAATAACTTAATTGTCATAGCATGACAAATACCACGGAAGCTGGTCAAAGCAGGGTCGTTTATCGTTGGCGTACAAGACTGTCCTAAATAACGCGGATACGATGCCAATACTCAATTAAGAATGGGCTTCGACCTCTGAGCTCAGCTAATCTGGGCACGAGTACAAGAATGACGCGTGTTTGGAGTGAAAAAAGAACAAAATGCAGCCAAATGTTTGGAAGTAGAGATTGTGTTTTGGTATTTCAAACATCACGCAGTAAAAAGAGAAAGAATGCAAGAGACTTTGTTAGAACTAGAGGTAATAATTTAAGCCCATGATGCGACACCTAAAACACCACAATGATCGTTGCAACTCATGCAAGGGTTACTTTGTCAACATTCACAATATCCTATATAAGAAAACCATGTATACAACACAGACAATTGATATTGAAGGTATATGATGTGTCAGTTTGTTTTATTAGCTTAATATGGAGTTGATACGGATTGAGGTGCAGTTAATAAAAATGCATAAATACATGAGCTGAATTAGTGAACGTTGAACGGTTTTTGTTTGTTTCACCTGCTAAGGACGGTTATATAATCGTAATAAATTATTGATGTTGCAATGTCACAATCATTCTGATACAAATTGTCACAAAGCTAGAGCTGGTTTTATTTCTATACATGAAGAAGGATGCAGTGTAATGAAAAGCACAACGCTGAACTAGAAATGCCCATTGTCGTGAATGGCAATGGAAATGTAACTTTGCTGGAACAATGGTGCATGTACAAGCAAATCATGTAATCATATGGCAAACGTAATAGAATCACTTTATAACAGTCCCCGTTATTGACAGTAAGGCTTATTAATGATGCCTCCGCTTGCAGATGTGGTCATTACCAACGGTTCATATTTTCCCCAGCAATACAGCATCTCACAGAAAACGTTTTTATTTATCTTCGTATGCACATACATATTTGTGATAACATTGACGGTAAATGGTGGCATGTCCAAAGTCTGTCAGTGATACGCTATATTTTGCTTGTCAACATAATAGTCAATGATGACGTCTTTTAAGTATTCATCTTTCCATAATAACTGCGCGGCATCACTATTGTTTCGATCGTATATCCTGTTTGGAAAATAACCCGCATGAATTCCACTCTGGCTTAAATTAGCAGCGCGTCATCCGTCATCGCGCGCAAGCTGCTCATCCGTTCTTCAAACTGAACATCAATCAGCATTGTTGGAAACAATATCATGATGTCAGCAAAACAAATAAGCCAGCGCTAGATAATGCAGCTATCATAGTGGGTGTGTCATGGCAGATGCATATGATGACTCGACTATCACTGCATGGTAAGGATGCTTTTCCTCACAAAACTTACAGAAACGCTTGTTTCGTCTTTGGCATTTGACCAAACTGTCGGTTTTTATCAATAATATTCGGCAACTCTTTCGATATCTAACCTCAAGCCAATAGCTATCTGGAAGTCGCACCGAACATATTTGATAAAGAAATGCAAGAATATTGGGTACATCACCAACTGAACATCCACAGTTGACTCCATACTTTAACTAACACAATGCCAAAGTTGATATGCATATGCATGATGACTTTGTTAATAACGCCCTGTATATGCTGATTGGTTGATTGTGGCATAAACTGATGTTTAAGCATGGGTAAAATCGATCAAATCCAATGACCGACTCGATTACGAACGGTGCGAAAGCTAGATTTGACAAGCTAACTCCAAGCAGCAAGGACTTTGATAAACTATTCTCCCTGGTTGATTGACTATAAAAAGTGGATCATATATCATAATACTTATTAGTAAAAGAATAACAATCAAAAGCCACTGTGGTATTAATTGCTTGTTTCTACTCTGAATCGGTATGTCATAACGGAGGGTAATCCAGTTCGGCACAGTTGTGTCGATGCCGTTTCAGATATTAACCGTAGCAACTCCCCTATTAGTTTTGAAAAAGGTTCTATAACTTATGAATGATTTGTTAGTGACCGGTCCTTGACGGATCAAAACCTAGTCAGCGAGGGACTATTTATAGCACTCAATAAGTTTTAAAATCCATATAATTTTATTGGCATTGTGAATCGATAAGGATGATATGTGCTATGATATGAGCTTAATATCTAATTAACTTTGAAGGTTAAATAACATAGCTATTAATCATAATCAATAATCCAGTATCATTAATAAATATACACACGGTATTGATGGATGTGCGGGCAAAAACTGAGATGGACATGGAAAATGTGACAGACCTTATTATGCTACATCGATGAAAGGCCCTTTTGTATATGTCAAATGCATACCCGGTAATGCACTGCACTTCATGACAAGGAACCGACCCAGAGTTTACTAGTCCATAGAGCA
Source organism: Urechis unicinctus (assembly GCA_034190875.2). NCBI lineage: Eukaryota > Metazoa > Annelida > Polychaeta > Xenopneusta > Urechidae > Urechis > Urechis unicinctus. The sequence goes on along the minus strand of CM067345.1, from coordinate 12,638,424 downwards.
TTTGGTGCTCTTGTAGTTATGGCCCTCGGCCGTGCCACCCATTAAGGTAATGTAGGCCTTTGACAGTGCAGCTCTAGTATTTTATAATTTACGGAATCCCTTTTGTCGAAGAACCGCACGCACTGACATTGAAAAATGACGCCTTCTTGAGGGGATGAATAGCATTCTGTAATAATGTTCCCAACGATGCCTGGAAGTACTTGGTACATCATTCATCATAACCTTTTTCTTATTTGCTATCAGGAAAGTGGAATATACTAATGAAAGCCAGAACATTAACCCTACTCGACACACAACATAAGTACCGGAAACTGTATCTTGCTCATGATGTAAGCCTCAAGGGCAGCCTTCAAGCAGATGTCAGGTTACAGTTTTGTGGTATTATCAGCCAAATGGCAGCACAATATATTTGCGTGAATAAAAGAAAAATATAACATTTCTGACACACAAAGTCCAGGTACTTTACTACAAGCATAGAAACATGTGGAGAATCGTTGAAACATTATGAGATCTTCATTTTGAGTATGTGTAATCTAGCTTCTCCCGCGGCACCACACATAGGTAATAACTGTGGCTTCAACAGCGCAGAACAACACTTCAAGCAACGATTATCAGCTTAATGACCGGAGTCGTGACAACAAATCAGGCAGATAAATGGCTGTCAAAATGTCGTCACGTCACATATATTACCCAAATGAGGTTAATATCGAAAGATTTCATATGTTCTACATGGTAGTAAGTTATTTTCAACCACAATTAGCCATATGCAATATCAGTCACCTTGGAAGTCAGGAAAAGACATTGTAAGCTAGGGAGAAACGCAACCTGGTGTCCATCCAATGTGGTTATGGTTTGCTGCATGCGAGGTTGTGTCTCATTGTGTGATTTTATGACACTATGTAAAGAAATTTGTAAATGAATACGTTACTGACATAGCTCTATTATCTACATCATTTCTCGTCACAGACTAAGTACGTTAATAAAAAGTTAAAGGGGAAGCGGAAGTGGTGGGTGGCTCTTGGCGTAAGTTGGTAAATCATCATTTACAAAGGAATGTCAGCCGCTTTCAACGCATCCAAAACCTTTTTGTTTACGGATCACATGTAAACTCTATGCTATGTTCACGGAAGCGTTCGATCGGGTAATATGTTAATTTATGCAAGGGCGCATACCTCAGTGTTACCGATTACAAATCGGCGTGTTACAGCCTTGAAACGACATTTGTCGACATTCCATGTTAACGAAGACGGTTGTTAATAAATACCTGCAATATGTTAGATTATTCATGTTTCCGAGTTGTACATCAAATAGGAGATGGAATTGCAACATTAATGCAAAATACCTGTCAGTCATTCGTTTTAATAATGTAATCCCATATACAACGCGTAATACACTGTTACCTTTCGGTATCTTGCGAGAACCCATTGTAAGAAAACATTCATTAGCCTACGCTAGTTGCTCTGGCAACTACGAAATGCAATTACTTGTAAGACAAAGCACTGTCATGTGACTACCTGTGGTCTCGTTACTATCGCAACACCAGTGGTTTTGTGGTTTGTTAACAATTAAGCAGCATTCATTTATCTGGCGTATTCACAATTTTTGTGAAGTCGTGCAATCTGAGATATATAATGAATCCCTTAGACCTAACAGTTGTCATCATTTTTTCCATGGGCTTAGTGAACGGCCGTTCACATAGCGCATGAAACTGTGGGGAAGCAGTTTGTTCCATATGTTAGTAAATCATATGCCTAGATCGCATCAATACATAGCCCAGTGTTGCCTGACATTAACCTAAGAAGCCTGCGAAGGAAAAGAATCATACAAGATGAAACTGGGGACGAACCTTGTACATTACATCAAGAGGCTTGCTCCTTTTGGGAAACATCGTGTTGCCATAAAGAAGTTTCGTAACACGCAATAATGTACACCTAGGTGGATAAATACATTCAGGTAAAGGTATGACAACACCAATACGTGTCTGTTTGTGCTATAGTTTTGTAACGGTTTATTAATAGGCTCTCTCTTTCTAAATATTAGTTTGCTTCTTAATTTAACACCCGGTTGGTGGTCTTTTTTAAATCTTGAATATATGATCAAGTATAAGGGTGTCTTGGAGTCTTGAAGACTTAATGTCTGTCATACTCCGTCTAACTCTCCATCTAGCATTTTCCGACTTGAATGTCTCGTATGTTTGCGGAAGGTTAGGAGCAAAGGCGGCATATTTTGTCTGCAGCATATTATCTCACAGGTCAGCCATTTTGGAAGGCAACAAGTGTTGCGCACAGGACCGATCTTTATTACCCAGGATGCGATTTTCCATTTCCTGAACTAAATGGTTCAGGAAAACATTATACAAAGTGACCCTGTAGTAATCGGATACCGTTTGGACATCAGGGTTAGCTCTGTTCTGCTATCGACCAGCTCTTCTCGGCATTGATGGTTGAATGTCAAAATCGGCGCTAACATCTACGGCCTTGTCGTAATAAGCATCCCAAACATACTGGTCAGCCCTTTCATCGTTGCACAGCTTAATAACTACGCGTGTTTCACACACATCGTGCAACAAGTCGTTGTCCTGCTTTTGTAAGAGATTTGTCAGGGGAACGGTGTTCCGCCACAAGCAGCGCGATTATAAATTCGAATCGCAATATGGCGACCAGATATTGCCCAGCCTTTTCGTCGCCATCTGCCTGCAACGTCTCCAATGCGTGAACCACTACAGGGAACGCTTTCTTGAAAATTTCAAATGCGTCTGCCCGACTAGACCAATGTGTTTCACACAGAGTACGGAGCTTAGTGCGCTGATTCATTTCCTCTTGCGTAATAACATCGCGTGACAGATCGTCCTGGAATGCGAACATCCGTTGAGCTGAATAATCAAACAGGAAGCTTAGGTCCTGAACAGTCGACGTCATGGTTCTGACACAAGGAATGTTCGAACTATGGACCAAAGACAGATTCAAGCGATGCGATTTGCAATGCACGTAATTTAAATGTGGTGAACGTTCACGGATAAAGGCTTGAAGTCCCCGAAATCTCCCAGACATGTTTGACGCACCGTCATAGCACTGAGCTCTGGTCTTAAGTATATCCAGATTTCGCACTGTCCTGTCTAAAGACAAATCCACTTTTAAAATATACTTGTGAATTACTACTTGTTTCAAATGCCCTGGAAACAGTTAACCGAAGTGATGGATTTCTCCATCTGATAGAAGCGTTTTCTTCCATACTGTCTTTAAAATAGATATTTAAATACAAACTTATCGAAATGATGCCTTTTGATATAAAAACAAGAGTTATTCAGATGCTGTTGTTGGGAAAGTGACGTCACATGGTTTATAACGTTAAGTCACAAGTAATTCACGCGAGTCGTCTTACATGGGGAGGCGGGGGTGGTGGTAAGATGAGATTTTCAAGCACGGGTAAAAACTGAAAGAAAAATCTATCTTAAAACAGGACAAATCCACTTGTAGAATATACCTTTGAATTTAATACAACTTTTTAAAGGTTTGAAACCAAGAAAAAGACTGACCGTGCTGGCAATGAGAACTGAAGACATGATGGCCATGTTCCATTTAACAACTTTTGTTTGGTGTCTTCAATTACAGTAGTTAAAGTAAGACATCCGATATCCGGATACTTGGTAATGTTTTCGATCATGATGACCTCTGTCAGCGCTTGGTCTGTTTACATTTCAAAGAAAAGGCGCCCACCAAGCATCATTTGAAATGTTTAAGAGACGGAACTTTACAATACGCGGCCGGCCCGAACTTTACAATATGCGGGCAAATCTTGTTTATTGGGGGTTCTTAATATTGCCTCATGAATAATGCAGCGATATCGAGAACGAGGCTAGTAAGGGCTATCAGCAGCCCTCGAGTCGCCGCACATGTAAACAACACGGCGAAGATGGCGAGTAAGCGTGATTTGTCTCTCGTTCCCCTCTTATCGTTCGGGTTTGTCGAAACCTATTTATCAAAGACTTCGGATGCTTCCGGGAAAAGAAACATCGCAAAAGCCATGAAATATTTTGATGAGGAATACGTCCGCGGTATAGCAGGTAATTTTATCATTACATATACCTGCATGGTCGGCGACCGCTTGGCATCTGGGCGCTTGCCGGTGGCGTTGATAGAGATGTTTGGAGGTGTGTTTAAGTAGTTGATCGCTTTTCACTCAGGATGGAAAACACAGGATAGATGCTTATTTGATCATGTTTATTTCTCCAGTGGAAAAGCTTGTCAGTAACTGCTGTGTCATCAAGGGAAGATGCCACAGATCCCAGAAAAAAAAATGAAGATGCCCACTCAATAGAGGTATGACATCTCGACCTGAATACATGTCTTGCTTGCATGGTTATTGTGGCGCATAAATGCATGTGGTTACTGTCTCTTAGCATGAGGAAAAAACTCGACTACATGGTAGTGGTCAAAATTTTTAAACATTTTTTATTGATAAAAACTGAAGATAAGGAGAAAAGACGCTGCTGTAGAATTGTTTTTGACAACAAATGGTACGCATGAAGACATGATGATTCACACTTATATAATCCTCACTAATATTTCCTGATTATACAACCATTAAGATACTAATCTGGCATGCTTTTCCATTTCTTGCAGAGTTAAGAACGATCCACTGCGTCGCCCCGATAGTGATAATAAAATCCACACCGTGTGGTTGGTAGTGCATGGAAAAAATTAAGAGGTGAAATGTTTCAAAATAACTGCAGATTCATGCTATCTCTATGAATTAACTCAAAAACAAGTCGATCAATATGAAATCTTAGAAATAATCATTGAATGCAATTGATATTCCCAATGATGGTTTTTTAACAGATCACATTATCTACAGAGGAGCTGACAGCAGTCCTAACAGCCTCCTGTAGCTGTACTATAGGCATTAGTGGACAGTGTGGGCATATTGGTGGTGTGCTCTATCAGATGGCGAAGTTCAAGTCCAGGGGATTCAAAGTCATTCCAGAAGATTTGGCCAAGACTTCACTACCCCAGACCTGGCACCGGCTAAATCTGACATAAACAACTCATCAATGAGTTGCATGTCTCTAGGCTTACCTGCCATTGTAACATCTGTACTAGGAACATAGTACATACTGGTCATGTTCTTAGCCACCGGCTGTAGGTATTCAAAAAAAGCTACAAAGTCAAGATAGTTCCTGAACCCAGTATAAAACCGTACCATGTCAGGATCATAGGAAAACCGACAAATACCGAACGTTTCGATCTGTAGTTGATCTTTCATGGCCTGATTCTGTTTTTGTGATACTTCATACTTGATTTGCATATCCTGTAGCAACTTCTCTAGCTGACTTCTTTGCTGTCACTCGCTTCCACAATCATCTGGATGTCAAGATCAGTAGTGACAGACAGGGGCTGGTCGTCTACATGACTGGTGCTGGTTGTTGGTTTCGAAGTCCTGCAATCATTATTAGGATATGTCGTTAATAAAAACTATATATATATATATATATATATATATATTATATATATATATATATATATATGGACCAGTATATATCTCATATATATATATATATGATCATATAGTCTCGATATGGCTATATATATATATATATATATATATATGTGTGTGTGTGTGTGTGTGTGTGTTAATGTCCACATGTAAGACAGCAGTTATTTTCTTAAGAATCATTTGACACAACTTCTTTTTGTAAAGAGCAATTAAATTTGTATGAATATAAGATTACTCTATATCATGCTTGGTAATCTTCTTGGTTCTTTAGGTGACGACCATTCGAATATGGAGGGGATCGCTGACGAATTAAGGCACTTCCTTACAGGTGTCCACCTGAAATCGTCCTTGGTGTCTGGAGAGAACACACAGACGTCTTGTCTGATACCTGGAGTGCATATACATTATGAAAACAAGAAACCGTTTGATGAAACGTATCAACGTATTCCTTCTTATGTGTTTAATTTCTATGTCCCAGTCAACTATTCAAATTCAAGCCTTCTTATAAGCGCCGGAGTCACATGAGGACTAGTTATCGGATACAATGGTTGCTGGTGAACCCGCATTCCACATGGACTTTGAAGTGGTGGCCTTATTTCGACAGATGTGTCATACTTGCTCCTTGACTATCGGGAATTTTGTGAAAGTCAGTCCACAATCAGATTCCAGATACTTCTTGATAATTGCTTGGAACCCGTCCCCAAGTTCCGCTCATGGGACGGTTGGTACGGGGATGTGAAGGGCTGCGAAGTTGGAATGTCTGGCATTGTCCAGCGATTTACAATGGCCTCGATATGTTTCCGATTCCTGGCCAGAGGAGCGCCGGATACACACTCGCGGGCAATGGGCTTGGTCGGCCCTAGCGTACCACATATCCGACTCCTTGGTGGGACGTGTGGAGTTGCTCAAGCATTACAAGACGGTTAGATTCTGGGATAAGGAATTTGTGACCTTTGAATAGGTCATCCTCGACAGCAAGGCATTCGCGGTGGTTGAAGAACGGACTTGGTCAACAATGGCAGATTGAAGTTTGGATGCTTGCCCTCGATGATGATTTGGAGGACCAAATGGAGGGCAGGGTCTTTGTTGGTTTCCTCAGGAGCTCAGCCAGTCTCTTTAGCTGAAGTTGAGAAGCGATCGAACTGGTTTGGATCGCAGTTTTCAACTGCGCCGTCACCCTTGGTCGTGAGGTTGATGTCATGTTCGTCGGGGTGGCAGGCGAGAAAGGGCATCGGATAGGACCATCTGGCTGCCAGGTCGTACGAGAGCGTTAAATTATAGCCATGTAGCTTGAAGTTGATTCAGATCTTCAAGAATAGTGTCTTTCGGGCTTGAATATGTCTTGGCCAAACGGTAAGCGCTGCCAGCAGTACCTTCCGAAGGGTGCACAAATGGATCAGTTTGGAGTTGGCATGGAGGGGTACATAACCTGCCTTCGCATCAAGTTTCGAGAACACTTTGGCTCGGCGAATGCTGGATTAAGTTCCTCGAGGGTTGGTTTTTGTGTGGACATACGCTTCAGCTTGGGTGGATAGTCGCTGAGGGTCCAGGCATCATCTCTCTGAAAGGATGTCAGCTTCACCTTCGGTTCTGGTGTGAGGAATTCGGAGGTAGATGTATCTCCAAACATTCGGCGGTACGTCCGCATCGGTAAAGTGTTCCCACTAGAGCCGGAGTCAACTTTCAGCTGGATATCTCCCTTGACGAGAGGATCTGGATAGTATGCTCTGAGGGTGACAAAGGCTTCATCGCTTTGGTTGCGGGACTGCGTGAAATAGGGCGCAGTTATCGTCGCTGCTGCCGGATTCGTCCGTGTTGTACACAGCGTGGACTGTTGGTTTGCCATGGCTTCTGTGCTTGGATCCTCTGTGTGGCTCATCGGCTGTCTCCTTTTGGCTGGCTTCATTGCGTTTTTTCTTCCGGCAGCACTTGCTCCAGCGGATTTTGTTTCAGAACGAGCAAGTGTCAAGGTAGGCTGGACAGGACCTGGGGTCATGGTTCGACCCACAGTTCCGACAAGGCTTTCTGGCGGCTTGCGGTTGTTTTCTATTGACCCTGTCCACCTTGGTGGCTTCGGTGGAAGCACCAATTGTTGCCGGATGCAGGAGACGAAGTTACAACTGGGAGGCTTGAATGGCTTCGTACTCCGCGGCTCTTTCCAGCATAGTCGCAATTGGATGGTTTCGAACCTTCGTGAGCAATTCCTTCCAGAAGTCCTCGAAAGGAGTGGAGAGGATGATCATCTCTCTCAGGCGTTCATTTAGTTCGGCGGCTTCAAACTCACATTTGTTAGCCTTTTCACGGAGACGTGACACAAAGTCAGTGGTTGGCTCTGTTGTGTTCTGCCGGAAATTGGCAAACTCCAATCTGTGCACCCGGAAATTGATATATCACACTGGCGTCAAGCTGTGATTCCAGTAGCCTCAAGATGGCTGACGGCTTCTTCATGTCAGCTTCTGATAGTCCGGATGCAAGCAGACGGCGTATGCCCTCACCACCAACTGCAAGTTTGATCTCTGTGGCTTTGATGTCCAAGTCCTCAAAGTATAGGGCCATTCTTGCTTGGAAGGAATGGAAGGCTTCTGCTTTGCAGTCGGATTTCCAGTTCAGTTCTGGCATTCGGGACTGTGGTTGGTTGCTTGCCATCGTGTGGGTTTGTTGACACAGTAGGTCACTGAATGTCAAGGACGTTTACAACTATTTTGCATTTTTTAGGGCACGCTGCTTTAAAGACATCTATATCACGATTAAGCAAACAAACAATCAGAGGAAAGTTGATGACACTTACTACACACGAAATATTGTCCAAATTGAAGACCCGTAGTAAAAACGAGGATTTGGCAATGAACAAATTCTCGGAACTGTTATTGTCGGAAGATATGTACACACTCTAGCTAGAAAACGAACTGCAAATGGCTAATGTTTAGTGTCTGGCTTTGAATGAGTAGCTACTTTAATCAATATTCCATCAGAATGGAGCGGATAGACTCTCCAAAAGTGCCTCCCATAATCATGTGCATTTCTGGAATAACCTGGATCCTTTACAGCCGGTTTTTATACGTCAGACAAAGAAAATAGCCAGCGGCTTTGCGTGTGCTATCGGTTCAACAGCAACAAAACCAAATTCCGATTTCATTTTCATGCGACACAATGTTGCATGTGCATCGGTTATTATTGGAACGACCCATGAAACAATCCAGTACATTAACATTGCAAACCAACAGCGTGACCTAGTTGTAGGGGAGGGAAATTATATTCTGTTTTACATTTCAGCAATTTATATGGTCGTGGAGGGCCAGCAGAGGGGATTGCATTCATATTAAGGCACCCTTTATGCTGCTTATTTCACATGCGGTGCAGAATCAAAGAGCATTGACAGTAATTGAATTATCAGTGAGTAGTCACAGTCAACAGTTTGGGATAATCTGCTTTCATCAGCTATTCTGCTGAAAACAATCGATCATAATTTATGTTAAGAAATCACTGAGTAACGTGTTAATTACATATCACCCCACTGGTCTTTTATAAGATGACATAACAGTTTTAGCATGATCAAGTTTTTTTGCGTCATAAAATTCGTATTGAGGTTTAAATGACTTAGATCATTATCAGAGATATACTGTTAACCCAACTTTGTATTGTAAAGCATATTTGTAATGCATATTTGATTGAAGATCTCATGAGTGTACTATTGATATAGCATTGCGAAATAGGTCTCAGGTACGCATAATGTTTCATTGGTTTAAACCACGACTGGTTTGACGAGATATTCTACGATGCCTATGTCAACTTTAATGTAGGCATCAAGCAACGCAATGACATCATACTTAAAAAAAATTAAGAAGCATTTTCTAAGCCAAGCGCTTTGACGGAATGAATATTTCAATTCTTCAAATATTGTCCCGTAAATGCCTTGCTCTTCAAATTCGTAAATGAACGGGTTTGACACGTGCTGGTAGGATAGTTACAATGACATCAACCCGCCATATCTTTCTTGCAATGATATTAGGATGCAGATCTCCTGGAAGCCTTAACAATCATACTCCTGACATTGATAATACGCACACACCATTTGAATCAGTATTACTCAGGTCGTTGTGAATGACCTTATTGGCCTGTCGGCACGAGCCAAGAATGCTCATTTCTGTTGCATTAGCAAATGATGCAATTGTCCGTGACGCGTATGATTTAAGTATCCCTTTGCTTGTAAAGCCTTCATTCATATCGATGAGGAATTTTAGCATATATTACGTCATTAAGCTTTGCAAATATTATCACATGCGTGTATGTGCAGGCAAAACGATGGATCGCGAAATGATAAAAACCCTGTCAATGTTAATGCAGGGTATGCCTGAAGCATATAATGTTTTCAGAAATAACAATTGTGATTACAGAGATTGCATTCATGATGCGTTATGACGCCCATCACAGGCGTCGGGTAAATGAGATCGCCGGACCGCATTATCTGACAAATTGGTCAGAAAATAGACCCTATGTTTACAAGTGATCCTGAACGCAATGATGTAGAAATAAGTTGTTATGTGTATACTTTAGCAGTGCTATAATGGTGGCTGTTCTTGAAGATCATTGAACGGGCTTGCATGCATGCACTCAATGGTGTGGGAAATATTGACACTCCTGCTGAAGTTGAACACATTTGTCGAGTATCCCTTGAATACAGATCAATTTCATCTGTGTTAACTCATCCAACGAACCACTTCTTCAATGCCTACGTAAGATTGCACATCTCGTCTACAGGGGAACCGTATCAATGCCAAATTGCTGTGGCACATTCCATTCACATATAGACTTCATCAATGCAAACGCAAGGTTTAGTCTCGTTGATAGACTTACGTCATCGATACGACCGTATAGTTTCACATCATGTCCACAGATTAACTGCATCAATACAAAATATGTAGCTAGACATATTATGTTCGATTAAACTAGCCAAAGAGTTAAAGGTTTTTGCTGCTCCTTTAGGTTGCGTGGATAGTATTCTATTTACTTATAGACGTCACCAATGCAAACGTTATCGATATTTTCCGTTCATCTTTTCAACGTTAGCACCGCGGATCGATCGATAGTTGACAAAATGCCATGATTGCTTTTGTTGGTCGGAGGCCTCATCGCAAATAGGAATAAAAAGGACACGAGCTTGCATTCACATCTGGTTACATTGAAGTCATCATAGCATAATACCACCGTTACTACTGTATTGTGACGTCAGACGTCAACCAAGTGATAGATACTAAATCGCAAGAATAAATGAATTATAAATTTGACGCACACATAAACATCATTTTGAGTGTTAAACTTTCAGCAATTGGTGTCGCACGGGCTGAGTCTCTTAGTGACGAAGTTGTTCATCAATGCTCGGACGAAAACCTAACATTAATCATACCGACATCCACATTAAAAAGAGATCAGAGCGCTAATGCAATGATGATGGCACCGAATGCCGACGATGGAGCCATTCAGGTCATTATATGTTAACAGTTTATGAAACTCATAGGATGAATGTATTGATTCATCTATTTTCCCAACTCCTTACTGCCTCACAATATATGTGCCGTTTTATGAGCGGGTTTTCATCCAACCTATCAGCATGATCACTGAAATCATTATAGATACAACCGTTAATGGTTTAAGCCTTAACGATTAATCGTCAAATCAACCTTCGGAAGGCACCAGTGCATATATTTCTAAGCATGCATATATTAGCTGTGATCATGTCAAGTAAAACATGCATTGTTATTACCAGTTTACTGCAGAAAAGGTCAGTAAAACAGACACTAAAACCTGCAACAATAAGCACATCCCATTGCACCATTGATTTACATAAGCACAGATGGATGTGCTGGTGAAGACGCACATACAAAGTAAATGTACCATCGACTATAGTCATGGTTGCTGGCAGATTTAGTATTTGTTTGCCGTTGACAGCAAGGCTGTAGTATTTAATGATATTGGGAAGTCCTATTGTTGTTGGTGTCAAACGCATGCTTTGGCATTGATTAATGACATATGGGGATGAATAACAATCTATAATTATACATCGCTGTAATGCTGCAAAGGATGTAGGAAAGCACATGGTACACTTTTCTTAATACCTTTCTCGCTTTAGCTTTTAGAAAAGTTAAATAGTCTAATTGATGTCACAACATTACATTTCCCTGGTAAATTAAATATGACCCGGAAACGGTACGCTGTTTATGACGAAACTCAAGGGCAGTCTTCACATAGCAGTAAATTTATAGTTCCGTGGTATTGTCAACCCGATGCTTGCCTTACGACTTTATTTGTGTTTGAAACAAATTTACAAACTGTTTGTTCAAAGACCCAGATGCAAGCATAATGATATCAAGCATAGAAACGTGTGAGGTTTGGTCGATATATGCGATGTTTTAGTTCTAGCAAGAGTAGAGAATGCAAGCTTGCAATTCGTGATTGCATCGCGAGAACCTTGCAACAGTGGAATACCATAACAATTGGGTGGCTACGACTGTCTCTTAGTCGAGAAATGGCTGTTCTCTAGCAGCATGATGTCAGATTCAATTAAGACGTGGTGATTGTTTACACAATGTGGTGATGATGACGAAACATGTCAATTCATTGACCATATTTGTGTAGCATATTTCACAACCGGGAATGGTATTACGACTCATATCACACAGTAACAACACGAATAGATCGACCTAGACCAGTTTATGGAACAATTACTCACGTAATGCTAAAATTGTCATGGTATACTACATACGCATCGTTCACCATAACTCAAAAGGGCCACTACTTCAATGCACTTTGTCGCAACCGGACAGATCAAAATATATTGTCACCACACTTATCTCTCTCAGCGAATGGTTGCTCGTGCCATGCTGCAATTTGTTTGACAGCCCTCGTCGACTGAAACCGCGCCATCAATACTATAAGATGTATTTGGCTGAACTGCATGTCATCGATACGATCTGGAAAGTACGCAATAAGCTATGCATGGATCCATTGATAATACAACGGCTATCTAAACAATGTGAGATGCAGCATATAGCATCAGCATAGTCCATTTCTGTTACATGATAGATGCTAATGTTCGCCCACAATTAGCCATGTGTAACATCAGAGATCTTGTCGATCGCTGATAGACATTACATGATAGGCAAGAAGCACCAACTTGACATTTATGTTGCTCAGAACCGATGAGGTATAGTGCCAATGTTGACTGAATCACCAAATACCCAAGCCACCTTAGATACATCGAAATCTAAATCCTATCGTATTCTTGCCCCAACATCAACGCGAATGAGTTAACACTACCAATACCTGGAGAACACAGTGCACTTAAGATGCCTCACACATACGCTATATTTTCGAATCAACGTGAAGCCTTAGTAAGGGTTGGAAAGCATTTCTAAGACATCAATTATTCAACACTTGAAAAACTGTAAAAGGCACAAGATCGTTTGCTAGGTTTTCAAATTGCCATATTATCGGCCTGTACTACATTAGTTCAAGATTGTGAAATACAATAGGAATTTTATAATTGGGGGATGATTGTTGCAAAAGAAAATGTGGAATTCATCATTTGTATTATAACTAAATAATAGTCTCAATTAATATTATCCTAATTTGCGTTTGAAAAACTGTAAAAGGCTAAGATCGTTTGCTGGGTTTTCAAATTGCCATATTATCGGCCTGTACTACATTTGTTCAAGATTGTGAAATACAATAGGAATTTTATGATTGGGGGATGATTGTTGCCAAAGAAAATGTGGAAACATAGCGAGCAATCATCATTTGTATTTTAACTAAATAATAGTATCAATTAATATTATCCTAATTTGCGTTTGCTACATTATTTGCTTTCACGCCAGAACTGCATTCTCCTAAGTTTGCTTACAGAAATAACTTCGAATGTCCAGAGGTGTCAACCGCGCGCCATACATCACGTTCCGAGAATAATAAGCGGGCTGACGTATTCAACGCTTTAGATACATCAGGAGTCGTATATTTGATTCGAAACAAACAGAGTGCCACCTGCAGGCCGCGTGTTTCGTAGCGTAGCTATAAGCTGTTGACAGCCCGTAAGTCTCATGTGGCCTTGGAATTAATAACAAACTGAGTTATACCAATCACCTGAGGTACAGGGACATTTTCGTTAACGTTTACTGACCCAGCTTTATCATTACCGACATTATCATCCGACAACTCGGTCGTCACCAGCTGAATATAATCACGGCGGTTAGTTGAAGGATGTGAGCATACGACCGCACGCATTAAATGAACGTCAAATGCTAAGCGCATTCCAGGTATATAATTAACGGTGGTAAGCGACAAGGATATAGCAGACTGTTGGTTTAAGTTCGCGTGAAGAACGCATAACATTTTCATTGCAAGCTGAGTTAATTCATGCAGGATAATTAAATATGCAACGACCGTATTTGCCAAGGTCACATGAAATGTTCAGGTGCGTACGGCCTTGAGGGCCGCACGGGGCTGTAGACCATCGGAAGCCCGTAAGAAATCATCCCCCGTACGAATTTGTGGTCACATGCTTTACGGATGGTCTGCGGGTGTTCCACTGGTATCATGTGACCTGGTCCATAGTAGGCTGTTGGCGCACGATCGCGTGAGAAACTCATGTTGATATGAGCCTTTTACGAAGCCGCTCATACGCACGCATCTGACTTGGCTATATAAGGATGGATGCAATGCTGTTGTCATGTTTCTGAAACAATGAGAAAAACTCAGGCCATTAACTTTGTCATGTTACTAAAACAACAAGTTGCACAATGTAGCTCGCCTTGTATGTCCAAATATGGAGTGTTGTGTGGACCTTACTTGTGTTATGTGGACCTGTGACTAGTAGTGAAGATGACTTTAGTGTCATTATGTGAGGCGATGGATTAGAGGCGTGTGGTAAAATGTCATGCAGGACCATTCAGATTCATGCTTTATTTGAAGTGAAGATCAGCTTGGTTCAGTATTCAGTGTTGAGAGGGAATCTGATGTCGTGTGGTGAAGGAAACAGTGGTCTGATGCAGAATGGCTGGATATTGCCGCGGTGTGCTGAATAGATTAGCTTAATAAGAAATGGAACAATGAAATGCAGCACAGTATAGACATTAAAATTGTTGTAACGCTTCGAAGCGTAGCATGAGAAAAATGAAACGCAGACTACTTGAATGTAATATATGGTGTGGTGTGGTTAGAAGCTGTGTAGGCCTACTGTTGCATCATCTATCGAAAACTACAAGAGAGACCAGGGCCTTTGATATGGTGTAATACCGTGAAACGCCCTAGTTATTTGCATTGGTAATAAAAGTAACTAGGCAGATGGATTAAGTGAGAGTTTGTATAATAATGACCATTATGATTCGTGATCATTAAATTGTTAAATCACGTTATGATTATCAGCGATGGAATAACGGTGGCACGAAACAACAAAGATGTCTATTTTATTCAATATCTTTCATATATTTTTATGGAATGCATTCGTGGGGAATCAACCGCTGCCACAGGCCAATTTCTCCCCTTGTTAGCAGCCCGACTGGACAGCAATACTATGTTCACTATGACAGAAAATGTCATAATGTGTGTCAGCCCTGCCTGAGTACGCTATGATGTGCAATATCCTAACAGTGCTGAGAATGCAATATACTTTGTTGAGCAATCTAAATGAAATGAAATGAATTACTGATTCGTAACATCCATTCCAATGTCGAGGTGATGGATGATGATAAAGATGATGATAATGATGATGATGATAATGATGATGTTGATTGTGATGATGATGATGATGATGATGATGATGATGATGATGATGATGATGATGATGATGATGATGATGATGATGATAGTGATGACTGCAGAGCGCCCCAATAGGTGCTATGGCCCACTTGGAACAAACCCTCATCGCACACCCGGTGGCTATGGGAAACAGGGTCATTGCTTGATGTGGTCATTCGGGTTAGAAATGTAACGAATCTCACCACATAATCGGACTTGCAACCCAAGGCTCGAGTGACGAAGCAGTTCATTTCTACGCCACCGCCACCGTGTGGTCTTATCGAATGTATAATGTCGATACAGGCGAACAAACGATTTATCTCCCAATAAAAACAAGGCGTAGCAGCGATGCTAAAAATACATTATACTTTATGCATTCGAATTGAACTTTATTGGCACAAATGAACAAGAGATAGACATGCAAACAGTTTGCCTTTAACATTCTCTCCTCAGTGCTGTTTTTTTTTCCAGCGTAGCATAACACAACAACATGAAGGTCTGATCACGGCAGCTTGTCCGAACAAATTCAGTCGTAAATGTTAATAATGGGGGCCGTTTATTGATTTACAGGCAGAACACGCGCGCCTCAACTAGAGGATGACGAATGAGGCAAGACCTTTCGTGGCAAATGCTCTTTGTTGCCATGGAAAACTCGCATGGGGTATTCCGGTGTCGTGCCTTGTCTTTCACGCAAAAATCATTCGTGGGTTGTCATTCATTTAGCGCAAAAGATCGCAATATGCTGACACAGGGACTCACAGGCTTCATAATCAGACGCAGCAACACGGTTGGCAGCTACCCGACCACTCACATATGGTTACCAACTTCACACACACTGTTTTCAGTAAGGCATATTTCACGTTCACGTCACCACTCAGTAAACAGCGCCCTAAAAGCCTCGAAAACTACGAGCACGTCACCGTGTGAGTATCAACGATCGAACGGTTTAAGGTGCATGGTCCAAATGTTATAATCGCGCAATGACACATTATCAACTTATGAAGAATCAGTCAGAAAAGCCATGTAAAAATCAAACGGCAGGGATTTACACTACAAATGCACTGTCAAATGGAGTTCGACAACGAGTGATTACATCCACACCCTTCCACACCCTTCTTCACAATGATGAAGTAGTAAATATACTGGGGATGCTGGCGCAGTACCCCACTATATATATACCCCTTGGCAGCTCACACAAGATTTTAGCTCACCCTAGGGCGCCTTGGACCCGACCTCCAAACGGGTCCGAGGGGCTAGTTTGTTGTGACCATAGGCCAGGGTGTCTACACCGTTCTCAGCTATCCACCGCTTTGAGTCACTTTTGTGGCAGTCACTTCGCAGCATGTTCATACCATGCCTGAATTGCTTTTGGATGAACAGTGACTCCACGTACTGAGCGTGCCGTAGATGCTTCTTGACCACCACCTTCTTCACGCCCTTTGCCCTTTTAATCTCATCCCGGCTCGACATCAAGATCGAGTACATCTTTCTGCATAGGCCAACATACTCTTTAATAGCCACACCAGCACACTCATCCTTCGTTTTCCCTAGCACCTTCTTGTTTACATTACAATATAGGGCATGGGAAGGATTATAATTGCTGGTAACAAAGAGATGGTTATCATCCTTTATGTTAGCATACACGTCGGATGTACGGATCTCTAGAAGCAGCGAGTCCGTGTCGGTGTATAACAGTTTAAGGTTGCTGCCATATTTCGACTTCATTGTATTATAATAGAAGTCATACATCAAGTGCTTTGGAAGATCTAGAATGCACATACACCGGACGGGTTAAGACTAAACGGGTCTTGTGCATATGCAGGGCAGCCAGATCATCGTCAAACACTTGTTGTCGAGTATAGGCGGGGCTGGCCACAAGCCTTTTTCCGACGAGCGCACAATCTTAACGTCGACTCGCCTCCGGAGATTCTCCATCGTTTTGCCAAAGACGGAGTTGTTCATAAGTTTATAGATATCCTTCTCAAAGTCGCTGGTGGCGGCCTTATGTGGATCCGTATTCGTCCTAATGTAAGGCTCACTCCATCCAGGGACTCTGGTCAAAGACAAGTGCACGATGAATCTTGGTAAGTCTCATCCCCAATGACAGCTACAGCTTGAGGTTCCTGTAGTGTACCACATACTTCTCCTTATTCCGCAGGTTGGGCACCAGCTGCTCAACTCCATTTCCGGTGCTCCCAAAAGCACAAGGGAGAGATCCTTCTTGTAGTCTTGTAGAACCATTCGATCTGTACAAGAAGCCGCTCCGGCGCTAGGGGGCAATCGTTGTGTTCGTCATGAAGCGCAGCAGGATACTCCAAGTCAACCTCAAGTATGTATCCAGTCTCGGCATTGTCGGGGTGGTCCTGGATCTGTACGTTCTCAGGCTGTTCCACCCACTCAATACCCGAAGTAGGTAGGGCTTGGCTCATAGCCCACCCATACATATTGTTGGCGTCGAGGTACTGGATATATGTCGCTGGCTTATCCTGCTCAAAGCCCTTCACGTATGGCTTGTTCGCTTTAGCGTGGCGGCTCGACACCATGCTTATCCCACCGCGCAGCGCCTTCTCAAAAAAGAGGTGCTTGTCATAATCGGTGAGAAGCTCGAGTACCACCCCTGTGCTCTTAAGCAAAGCATTCCACGACAAACCGGGGATAGTATAGTAGTGGGCCGGATCCAACCCGTACTGTTTGAGACATGTTTTGCGGAACTCCAGCTAAGAGCAACACATCTGTTCGCAGGTACAGGTCATGGTAGTCACCCATGTTCTTACCCCCGAACACGCTCCAGACATTCTGTGGATGGGCATAGTCTGCAGCAGATATTCCTTGTTCGGAAAGCTTGCTGTAGAAATCCTGGATCGGCGGCAGTGGGGAATCAAACTTATTCCAGCCGTCCATGAACTCATAGGGATACACTCCCATGCGCAGCAGCAGCCGGCGTTTTGTCTGGTCAGGCTCATACTTGCACGTGACTGCAAACGCATATGGGTTGTTAGCAGACACCAGCTTATCAAGCGAGGCGAGGAGGAACTGTGCACTATCAATGAAGCGCAACTGTCCAAGCGACAGGGAAATATACTTTTCCATGTTGTTGGGGATACAGTTAATGTTCCCCTCCATTTTGCTCATGGCCTGCATCAAGAGGTGGTAATAATACTCCCTCAGGCTATGGAACACCACAGGTACGGGCGTTGTTTTAGGCTTCAACCGCAGCTTCAAGTTGCAGGCTTTGTGGGCTGCCCCCTGTACTTACCTGTTACATGGTAATGGTCCAAGCCCATTTCTTTGTTGCACACCTGACAATGGGTAGCCGCTTTGTGCACTCTTTTGTCCTCTCGCGTCATGCACATGGGGACAGGGTTTGATAGAACTGTTTTGATCTTCAGCTCTTCCTGTTGTTGGGCGAGCAGGAATTTCTCCACAGTGTTAGCCCCTCTATAAACCACAGGGGGTTCTGTCTGTCCATCACATCGGGCAACCACATAGCCATAACCACATGGCTCATGCTCCTGTGTTCTCTGCGTGTTGCTCTTTAAAGCATCAAGCGCAGAGCCAGGAAGTTTAACAGTCAGTGCCTCAAAATCGGCGTAGATGACATAAGGGGCAGGTCATGGCTAGTGATACATCGGCAACAGCCATAGCCAGGTCGAGTGGGGTGAAAATCAAGACGTGGCACCCCACCACCCAGAGCCATCTTAGCAAGCTTGGCATAACCTATTGAAATTCCGGAAAAAACTGCACCGTGATACAGAGCATTGACGAGCTTTTTTCCACCAGTAATTGGTGTTGTCATCTTATTCCATATAAAACGGATCCTATAAATGAGCGTCCGGAGGCTTTTGTACCACAACCTGTTAAGGGTGTGAGGCTAGTTTCTGCTTGTAGCAATACAATGTTAGTCCATGTTGGCCACGCCCACCTTTTCCGGAGGCTTGCTCATTGATATTGGCTCGACAGCTTCGTCTCTAGCATCTGTAAGCGCGTCCTTAGCCTCTCAGAGCTCTTTCAGAAGTTTATTTTGATTGGCTCTTATTAAGCCCTTGTTATAGCTGAGTTAAGCACCTGTTATAGCAGAGTTAAGGACCTGTTATAGCGGAGTTAAGCACCTGTAATAGCATAGTTAAGCACATGCTGCAGCGGAGTTAAACGCATACTATAGCAAGCAAGTGGTGTCTTCCTCTCCATCGGCCCCTGTTGATTCGGTGCTTGTTTTTCCAAATTGACAGTGCTTAACTGTTATTAAAGCCGCGGTAAACGGAGCTAAAAACATACCATAGCGATGATATAGCTCACAAGTGGCAATGCTTAGGGCGTGTCCAACAAACGGGTCAGTCTCGAGGTCTGTAATTAGCTTTGGCTGGTGTTCTGGTGTGATTGGTAGAAACATACAAGCAATACCTGAGTATAGATGTAGCACTGTTTGACCTAGAGTGCACGTCATGCTAGCGCCTAGCCGAGCCTCGTATCTCACATACAGCTTTATGATCTCTTCATCAGACATTGATTCAACCTGGTGAATTAACACTGCCAATACCTGGAGAACACAGTGCACTTAGATGCCTCACACATAAGCTATATTTTTGAATCAACGTGAAGCCTTAGTAAGGGTTGGAAAGCATTTCTAAGACATCCATTATTCAAAAACTGTAAAAGGCACAAGATCGTTTGCTGGGTTTTCAAATTGCCATATTATCGGCCTGTACTACATTTGTTCCAGATTGTGAAATACAATAGGAATTTTATAATTGGGGGATGATTGTTGCCAAAGAAAATGTGGAAACATAGCGAGCAATCATCATTTGTATTTTAACTAAATAATAGTATCAATTAATATTATCCTAATTTGCGTTTGCTACATTATTTGCTTTCACGCCAGAATTGCATTCTCCTAAGTTTGCTTACAGAAATTACTTCGAATGTCCAGAGGTGTCAACCGTGCGCCATACATCACGTTCCGAGAATAATAAGCGGGCTGACGTATTCAACGCTTTAGATACATCAGGAGTCGAATATTTGATTCAAAACAAACAGAGTGCCACCTGCAGGCCGCGTGTTTCGTAGCGTAGCTATAAGCTGTTGACAGCCCGTAAGTCTCATGTGACCTTGGAATCAATAACAGACTGAGTTATACCAATCACCTGAGGTACAGGACATTTTCGTTAACGTTTACTGACCCAGCTTTATCATTACCGACATTATCATCCGACAACTCGGTCGTCACCAGCTGAATATAATCACGGCGGTTAGTTGAAGGATGTAAGCATACGACCGCACGCATTAAATGAACGTCAAATGCTAAGCGCATTCCAGGTATATAATTAACGGTGGTAAGCGACAAGGATATAGCAGACTGTTGGTTTAAGTTCGCGTGAAGAACGCATAACATTTTCGTTGCAAGCTGAGTTAATTCATGCAGGATAATTAAATATGCAACGACCTTATTTGCCAAAGTCACATGAAATGTTCAGGTGCGTACGGCCTTGAGGGCCGCACGGGGCTGTAGACCGTCGGAAGCCCGTAAGAAATCATCCCCCGTGGTCACATGCTTTACGGATGGTCTGCGGGTGTTCCACTGGTATCATGTGACCTGGTCCATAGTAGGCTGTTGGCGCACGATCGCGTGAGAAACTCATGTTGATATGAGCCTTTTACGAAGCCGCTCTTACGCACGCATCTGACTTGGCTATATAAGGATGGATGCAATGCTGCTGTCATGTTTCTGAAACAATGAGAAAAACTCAGGCCATTAACTTTGTCATGTTACTAAAACAATAAGTTGCACAATGTAGCTCGCCTTGTATGTCCAAATATGGAGTGTTGTGTGGACCTTACTTGTGTTATGTGGACCTGTGACTAGTAGTGAAGATGACTTTAGTGTCATTATGTGAGGCAGACTGGATTAGAGGCGTGTGGTAAAATGTCATGCAGGACAATTCAGATTCATGCTTTATTTGAAGTGAAGATCAGCTTGGTTCAGTATTCAGTGTTGAGAGGGAATCTGATGTCGTGTGGTGAAGGAAACAGTGGTCTGATGCAGAATGGCCGGATATTGCCGCGGTGTGCTGAATAGATAAGCTTAATAAGAAATGGAACAATGAAATGCAGCACAGTATAGACATTAAAATTGTTGTAACGCTTCGAAGCGTAGCATGAGCAAAATGAAACGCAGACTACTTGAATGTAATATATGGTGTGGTGTGGTTAGAAGCTGTGTAGGCCTACTGTTGCATCATCTATCGAAAACTACAAGGAGAGACCAAGGCCTTTGATATGGTGTAATACCGTGAAACGCCCTAGTTATTTGCATTGGTAATAAAAGTAACTAGGCAGATGGATTGAGTGAGAGTTTGTATAATAATGACCATTATGATTCGTGATCATTAATTTGTTAAATCACGTTATGATTACCAGCGATGGAATAACGGTGGCACGAAACAACTAAGAAGTCTATTTTATTCAATATCTTTCAAATATTTTTATGGAATGCATTCGTGGGGAATCAACCGCTGCCACAGGCCAATTTCTCCCCTTGTTAGCAGCCCGACTGGACAGCAATACTATGTTCACTATGACAGAAAAATGTCATAATGTGTGTCAGCCCTGTCTGAGTACGCTATGATGTGCAATATCCTAACAGTGCTGAGAATGCAATATACTTTGTTGAGCAATCTAAATGAAATGAAATGAATTACTGATTCGTAACATCCATTCCAATGTCGAGGATGATGATAATGATGATGATAATGATGATGATCATGATAATGATGATGTTGATTGTGATGATGATGATGATGATGATGATGATGATGATGATGATGATGATGATGATGATGATGATGATGATGATGATGATAGTGATGACTGCAGAGCGCCCCAATTAGTGCTATGGCCCACTTGGAACAAACCCTCATCGCACACCCGGTGGCTATGGGAAACAGGGTCATTGCTTGATGTGGTCATTCGGGTTAGAAATGTAACGAATCTCACCACATAATCGGACTTGCAACCCAAGGCTCGAGTGACGAAGCAGTTCACTTCTACGCCACCGCCACCGTGCGGTCTGATTGAATGTATAATGTCGATACAGGCGAACAAACGATTTATCTCCCAATAAAAACAAGGCGTAGCAGCGATGCTAAAAATACATTATACTTTATGCATTCGAATTAAACTTTATTGGCACAAATGAACAAGAGATAGACATACAAACAGTTTGCCTTTAACATTCTCTCCTCAGTGCTGTTTTTTATCCAGCGTAGCATAACACAACAACATGAAGGTCTGTGATCACGGCAGCTTGTCCGAACAAATTCAGTCGTAAATGCTAATAATGGGGGCCGTTTATTGATTTACAGGCAGAACACGCGCGCCTCAACTAGAGGATGACGAATGAGGCAAGACCTTTCGTGGCAAATGCTCTTTGTTGCCATGGAAAACTCGCATGGGGTATTCCGGTGTCGTGCCTTGTCTTTCACGCAAAAATCATTCGTGGGTTGTCATTCATTTAGCGCAAAAGATCGCAATATGCTGACACAGGGACTCACAGGCTTCATAATCAGACGCAGCAACACGGTTGGCAGCTACCCGACCACTCACATATGGTTACCAACTTCACACACCCTGTTTTCAGTAAGGCATATTTCACGTTCACGTCACCACTCAGTAAACAGCGCCCTAAAAGCCTCGAAAACTACGAGCACGTCACCGTGTGAGTATCAACGATCGAACGGTTTAAGGTGCATGGTCCAAATGTTATAATCGCGCAATGACACATTATCAACTTATGAAGAATCGGTCAGAAAAGCCATGTAAAAATCAAACGGCAGGGATTTACACTACAAATGCACTGCCAAATGGAGTTCGACAAAGAGTGATTACATCCACACCCTTCCACACCCTTCTTCACAATGACGAAGTAGTAAATAAACTGGGGATGCTGGCGCAGTACCACACTATATATAATACTCACCCCTTGGCAGCTTACACAAGATTTTAGCTCACCCTAGGGCGCCTCGGACACGACCTCCAAACGGGTCCGAGGGGCTAGTTTGTTGTGACCATAGGACAGGTCTACACATACCATGCCTGAATTGCTTTTGGGTGAACAGTGACTCCACGTACTGAGCGTGCCGTGGATGCTTCTTGACCACCACCTTCTTCACGCCCTTTGCCCTTTTAATCTCATCCCGGCTCGACATCAAGATCGAGTACATCATTGGGCATAGGCCAACATACTCTTTAATAGTCACCAGCACACTCATCCTTCGTTTTCCCTAGCACCTTCTTCTTTACATTACAATATAGGGCATGGGAAGGATTATAATTGCTGGCATCAAAGAGGTGGTTATCATCCTTTATGTTAGCATACACGTCGGATGTACGGATCTCTAGAAGCAGCGAGTCCGTGTCGATGTATAACAGTTTAAGGTTGCTGCCATATTGTATTATAATAGAAGTCATACATCAAGTGCTTAGGAATATCTAGAATGCACATACACCGGACGGTTTAAGACTAAACGGGTCTTGTGCATATGCAGGGTAGCCAGATCATCGTCAAACACTTGTTGTCGAGCATAGGCGGGGCTGGCCACAAGCCTACGTATTTTTTCTTTTTCCGATGAGCGCACAATTTTAACGTCGACTCGCCTCCGGAGATTCTCCATCGTTTTGCCAAAGACGGAGTTGTTCATAAGTTTATAGAGATCTTTATGGTCGCGGCATTGTGCCGATCTGTATTCGTCCTAATGTAAGGCTCCATCCAGGGACTCTTGTCAAAGACAAGTGCACGATGATTCTTGGTAAGTCTCATCCCCAAATACAGATACAGCTTGAGGTTCCTGTAGTGTACCACATACTTCTCCTTATTCCGCAGGTTGGGCACCAGCTGCTCAACTCCATTTCCGGTGCTCCCATAAGCACCTAGGAGATCGTTGTTGTAGTCTGACAACAATTCGTTCTGTACAAGAAGCCGCTCCGGCGCTAGGGGGCAATCGTTGTGTTCGGATACTCCAAGTGAACCTCAAGTATGTATCCAGTCTCGGCATTGTCGGGATGGTCCTGGATCTGTACGTTCTCAGGCCGTTCCACCCACTCAATACCCGAAGTAGGTAGGGCTTGGCTCATAGCCCACCCATACATATTGTTGGCGTCGAGGTACTGGATATATGTCGCTGGCTTATCCTGCTCAAAGCCCTTCACGTATGGCTTGTTCGCTTTAGCGTGGCGGCTCAACACCATGCTTATCCCACCGCGCAGCCCCTTCTCAATAAGGAGGTGCTTGTCATAATCGGCTCTTAAGCAAAGCATTCCACGACAAACCGGGGCTAGTATAGTAGTGGGCCGGATCCAACCCGTACTGTTTGAGACTTTGCGGAACACCTCAAACACATCAACTAAGAGCAACACATCTGTTCGCAGGTACAGGTCATGGTAGTCACCCATGTTCTTACACCCGAACACGCTCCAGACATTCTGTGCATGGGCATAGTCTGCAGCAGATATTCCTTGTTCGGAAAGCTTGCTGCAAAATCCTGGATCGGCGGCAGAGAGGAATCAAACTTATTCCAGCCGTCCATGAACTCATAGGGATACACTCCCTTGTGCAGCAGCAGCCGGCGTTTCGTCTGGTCAGACTCATACATGCCCGTGACTGCAAACGCATCTGGGTTGTTAGCAGACACCAGCTTATCAAGCGAGGCGAGGAGGAACTGTGCACTATCAATGAAGCGCATCTGTCCAAGCGACAGGGAAATATACTTTTCCATGTTGTTGGGGATACAGTTAATGTTCCCCTCCACTTTGCTCATGGCCTGCATCATGAGGTGGGAATAATAGCCCCTCAGGCTATGGAACACCACAGGTACGGGCGTTGTTTTAGGCTTCAACCGCAGCTTCAAGTTGCAGGCGTTGTGGGCTTGCCCCCCTGTACTTACCTGTTACATGGCAATGGTCACGGACAAGCCCATTTCTTTGTTGCACACATGGCAATGGGTAGCCGCTTTGTGCACTCTATTGTCCTCTCGCGTCATGCGCATGTGGACAGGGTTTGATAGAACTGTTTTGATCTTCAGCTCTTCCTGTTGTAGGTTCAGATATTTGATCTGCGTGTAATGAAACCTGGCATCCTCCTCAACCATCATGAGGTTTGTGCATGTACCAGAGTGCTTACTGATGCGGTGCACGATGATGGCCTTCCCATCCTAGCCAAAGACGTTCACGGCTAGGTTAGCATGCTTCGCTAGCTTCTCAATATGCAGCATGGGTGTTGGATATTCTACACCTTTACCTTCCAGCAGATCCAAAAGCCATTGAATTTTATATTTCGATGGCCGCTGCGGGTCCTTGGCAACCGGGTGCAGAGCCGCTTCAACGGATTATAGAAGGTCGTTTGTGTGTTTATGATTGCCTTCTTTACCGCCAACATTCTCGGCAGTTTCAGGCAGGTGCCACCTTTCAATGGCTGGTAGTTGGTAATATCAATCCACAGGGTTTAAAACTGTGAATTGTAACATGATCGTTTTGGGCTTTACGTGCTCTCATATTATGAGTCATGGCTACTATACAGTTTCATTAGTCTAAAAGGAAATTCTTTGATACATAAAAACAACGACTTAACATTGACAGGATTTCTATTTTTATACAGGGGACAAGGCTGTTCTTTTTTAAGCTTCAGTCTGTTGCGAAGCAATTTTTTTCTTTTGATGAAGACGACTGTGGTTGACTTTATCGAACCCACAATCCATGCACAATCCTTCCTTATTATTTTTTATAGCCTTCTGACAACCCATACAAAGACGATTAACGACACCATGTTTTATCTGTGTAATCCACAAAACCCTTGCTCTTGCGTACAGGGCCTGTTACAGGGGTATTTCTTCCAAAGTAATATCCATGGGCACTTATTGTCATATACTACCATTGTTATATCTATACATCTGTATTGTCTATTTGGCAATACCGTTTGGTGGCAACTGGGTATCGGGCGGCACCACAAGCAGCTCCTCCTTTACAAAGCCATGGAGTTGTCCATCCAATAAATAGTATAGTACAGGCTCACTAGATTCAGTGACAGAGAGCCCAATCCTGTAAACATTGAGTGACCACACGGGGTCAGTGGCTGGACGCCGTTGGTCTTGCTCGACCTCACCATGCTGGTAGAGGTAGCGAACGCCAACACCAGAGGAAAGCTATTGCTCTTTGACCCCCAACGGGCGCCCTGGTACGACTGAAAAGGGCTTTAGTGCAACTCGCATGCTTAGGTTTTTTTCCAGTCAAGCGTGTCACTTTATTATTTATCGCTTAGACTACAGCCTGCAGCCGAGAAACCAACTCGGTAGATCGTTTTCCAGTATCCCCTAGCTCTACGGCATACTGGTGTCCAAAGAGCCGCTCAGCAAGGGTGAGGTTAAAGCGTTCCACTATACCCTGGTCTCGATGGATATTTACATGGCCACGCCTGACTGATACTCCATGTTTTAGTAGCAGCTGATTCACTGCTCCCATAAACTCACGTCCGGGGTCCACCTGAAGTAGTTTAGGCCACCCCAGCAGTCCTCGCTTGTATATCCTCTCGAGTGCACCTGTGACCTCTTTAGCCTCTTTCGTAGTCAATGGCTAAGCCGCTTTGTAGCGCAAGGCCACATCCACCACCGTTAGGGCATACTTGTAAGTGCAGCGCTTCACAACGTCATCAGGAAGAAATAAGAGATCGGCCTGGTGCACCTCATTAGGGACAAGGACATCAAACTTTGGTCTGGGAATGTGTTTTGGCACTGGCAGATAGATTTGTCATATAGCTTGCTTTGTAAGCCACCCCCTTGCAACTTCCTCAGAAACCCTCGCTTCTGTTGCAAGCTTCTTGATAGCTGTTATGCCTTTCCAGTAGCCCTTAGGGCTATGATAGATCTTCTGCATGCGAAGATCCATAGAAAGTAAACGCCCAAGTCTCAAAATGACCTACTTAGCAAGCCTGTATGCAACCAGTCCAGTCGCAGCCATACCCAGTATTATGAACGCCACCTCACGCGCTTTTTGACCATCTGAGGGCTCGTAGAAGTCTGAAAGCTGCGGCTCAGAGCCCAGCTGGTCAACGGTTTTACCCCTAATCAGGGAGTACTCACGCATAGCCTCGTCCACATCCCGAAAAGTATGCTCGGCATGTCCCTGATGGCACAATTGCTCATTGATGAAGTTTAAACGCTTCTTGGCCCATGCTGCCTGAACAGATTGAAGATGGTCGATTGCCATATCATGGCGTTTACGTTCCGCGTCCACTTGGCTGCCTCGTAATTTAGAGAATAAAAAGTTGCTCCCAGAGAATGCAAGGGCGTTAACAAGAGCACCCCCAACGAGTAATGCGAGTGCGGCCATTACTTCAGTATATCAACTGGTAGGATTCCTTGTTTAATTAACATATCCTTTGTTGCCATGGCTAGTGATACATCGGCAACAGCCATAGCCAGGTTGCGTGGGGTGAAATCAAGACGTGGCACCCCACCACCCAGAGCCATCTTAGCAAGCTTGGCACAACCTATTGAAATACCGGAAACAACTGCAACGTGGTACAGAGCGTTGACGAGCATTTTTCCATCAGTAATTGGTGTTGTCATCTTATTCCATATGAAACGGATCCTTTAAATGAGCGTCCGGAGGCTTTTGTACAACAACCTGTTTAGGGTGTGAGGCTAGTTTCTGCCTGTAGCAATACAATGTTAGTCCAAACACCCCAATGCCGCCGACAGCCCATGTTGGCCACGCCCACCTTTTCCCGAGGCTTGCTCGTTAATATTGGCTCGACAGCTTCGTCTCTAGCATCTGTAAGCGCGTTCTTAGCCTCTCAGAGCTCTCTCAGAAGCTTATTTTGATTGGCTCTTCGCGAAATGGAGGCGCAACTAGATTCCGCTCTCCCAGACTTTTTCTCCACTAAGCTTGTCGTGTCCTGTTCAAGGAGTTTATCAATAATGGTATCAGGATCCATTAATATACGTATACGCCTTCGAGCTTCAAAATACTGCACCGCTACCCAGATGAAGAAACCTAAATTGGTTACTGAGGCAGCGGCTGCTATCAAGGCCAATATCACTTCAATCGACGGCATATGCAGTAGGTTGATCAGTCTTCAGCAGCAGTTTTGCGTGCTTGGTCTTTGCTAGTAGTTGGCGTACTGTGGCACGTTCCTCCTTTCTTGGAATTACATCATTTTCACGTAAGGCATCTTCAAACGAGTCACGGTCCTTGGTCTGAAAGAACACCATCCAGCGAGTCTGCTCTCGTAAGTCCTTCAGCACAGAGTTGTACTTTTGGGTTAGGGCCCAGAAACTTTGCTGCGCATGGCGGCCGCTTAAAGCCACTTCAGATAGCATGTCTCTCTTCTTGGTTAGGGCCTTTGTTGCCAAACAGTCATCAATAATGTACAGGGTTGGCTCGCCCTTAAAACAATGGTAGAAAGCCCTCAAGTGGTCATGGTGCTGCTCCCCTGGATCAATGACGTAGACCTCGGAATCATCCTACACCCATGACCGCGACTGATAGGCCTCGTTGAAACGTACGGTGGGGCAGAGGATAACAATATGTTCAAAGGCGCCGAAGAAGGGCCCTTCAAGTAGGTCGAGAATGAATACGGTTTTTCCGCATCCTGTCTGCCCACAAACAATAGCCGAACCGGGACCATCTGGAAACGTAAACTTAGTAGACTGTGCTGCCGAACCTGCCATCTTTAATGTTAAGCTGTGCATCCATAACAATATACATTTAGACATTCAATGCACCGGCTGCCTGTGATTTTTTTGTGTTGTGTATAGTGATACCCTCAGACGCATTATCCACGGCCCTGCCACTACTGCAGCTGGTCGTCATCACTCGTCCTTAAGTCGAGCCACAGAGCATACTTACTGGTTAGGTACTCTCCTAAGGACACTTCCGACAATGCCAAGTCTTTTGCAGCTATTACTGGGTCTCGTTTACTTGTTGCTGCAAAGGCCTTCTTCACCTTATCCCACTGCTGGTAGCCACGCATGCCTTGGGCATAGAGTTGGTTGGGGATGCCCTTAATGGTCACCTCAACGTCTCTGTCTTCCTGGCGAATGAGGCACTGGCTTGGTCTTCAAAGAGCAGTAGGATGCCTTTCATGCTGCGAGCAGGCACGTTCAGATTAATGTTCCACAGTGTATCTCTTTTATTGTATACAAGCT
Source organism: Urechis unicinctus (assembly GCA_034190875.2). NCBI lineage: Eukaryota > Metazoa > Annelida > Polychaeta > Xenopneusta > Urechidae > Urechis > Urechis unicinctus. Next base: position 12,608,953 of record CM067345.1, on the reverse strand, counting down.
TTCTGTGACGAAGCACACGGTCATACAAAATTGCAAGTCGACCTGTGTAGTAGGTGCGTATCATACGGGCCAACTCTGGTTGGGTAACCATGTCATACTCTAGGGAGATGCCATCAATTTCGCCTGTTGCGTGACTTACGCGGTTGTAGTCATTGAACATGAGCTCGTATTCCAGTCTGTCATTAAGCGCGCTTTGGTAGAATGGCATGTGGCTCTCGAGGATTTCAAAGTCAAGCGGAACGTAGAACCTTTTACCATACACATGGGCTATGGCCTTGTCCTCTTCTTCGGTCTTATCCTTGTCTCCTGCCCCCATTTGTATCTTAGTTGTGTTTCTGTCATCTGATGTGTCAATGCCCTGATACTGGAGGCCCTGTCTCTCCTGTTCAAACCGCCACAAGTAGCGGAATGCTAAAATGGCAAGCCTGGAGGAGGAAGGGAGGGATGATAGTCGAGCATGGAAATTCCAAGCAAATGAGCTGGCAGAGCTGCAGGACCTGCGGCGTGTCCGTGTTGAGGCTGCCTCTGTAAACTATGAAAGTCTGCGAACCCAAATTAACCGCAATTCCGGTAGCAGGGCATAACAATTGCCTCCATCTTCACTGCGATTGGATTGGCAATCTCGACCCTGGTAGTTGCTTTGACGGTTGGAGAGAGCACTAGTGCAACCCCAGCACCAACACCGACGCCAGCGGATAAGCCCGGGGTAAAGGAATGTATTAAAAAACAGCTGAACTCCTTGGCAAACGTCTTGAAGGGCCTGGCCGGTAAGGCAGCAGCTGCCCTTCCAGGAATCATTGGCTCCATCGTATCATGGCTGCTTAAGTCAGCTGCAAAGGTGGTTGGTTGGATGGCAGAACATGTGTGTACGCAGCTGCTGTGGTAGGTGGAGTTATCCTCCTGATACTCTGTAACCTACTACGTAGCAAACCAAAGCACAGCTAAGGCTATAGCGATTCCGCCTACAATAAGAGTTTTCTCACCCTCGTGCGCCTTCCTCTGCTTTTCAGTTGCAATGGTGATAAGGTTTTTTTAACCTACAACCTTCCCAATGACCAAGCTCATGTCAGATGGAGCCATGTATAGGCCTGTCCCAAAAACATAATCAAGCTTTGAGGAAGCGTTGTGGAGCAAGTCTTGATATCTTCGAATGGATGACGGAATGTCCACTGGTGAGTTGATAGCATCCTCAATGTTAGCCTGAAATTATTTCTGAGCATCAAAGGATGTGGAGCCCCCCACCCCCCCCCCTAGTATAGCTGAGCGGGTCTGCGCCTGAGCACCAATAATGGCCCAAACATTGCTTCATCCTGGTCTTCCCATATAAAATCGATATGCAGCTTACCGCCCTCGAAAACAAATCCAGTGGATGATTTCTCGAAGAATTGTCTGAGGATTCGTAGAGGTTGGTGTTTTCATATTGAGGGATGACCCGTACCTTATGTGTCAGTGGTCGGTGAAATAGATCCACCCCAGGCCCTGGTTTCCGCCCTTTATCCTCCAGTCACTGTTTTCATCTACCCTGAACTCACGGCAGAGTTGGTGGTAGATTCTCCTGTCAAAGGTATTATTTGTGGAAGACCATGTGGCGTCATCCGGCGGTGCTATTCTCATTTCGTCTAAAAGTCTCCGGATGGGGTAGTGTCCGGTAGTCAGATTTGAGGTGGTCTAGGGCAGAAACCCTGCAGCCGCTGGTTGCGCACCATACAACAAAGTTAAACTGATTCTGCCAGTATTGCATGCATGTGGTGCTATTCTCATTTCGTCTAAAAGTCTCCGGATGGTGTAGTAGACGTGCATAGTGTCCGATAGTCAGATTTTAGGTGGTCTAGGGCAGAAACCCCGCAGCCGCTGGTTGCGCACCATACAACAAAGTTAAACTGATTCTGCCAGTATTGCATGCATGTGGTTGGTTCTCCAGCCAACCACAAGGCTGTCGTCGTTTATGTCCGGCACCAAGTATTTATCAAACAGAGAACTCTACCCCAAACGCATCTGTAATTTTACCTGCCTTAACCTGGATGAGAAGGTGTGTCAGATCCTTAGGAGCAATATGAAGTGGGTAGACCGGCCCGGTTTTGTACGTATTATTCGTATTGAATTTAAAGGCTTGTTTATTCATAGTGCTATGTATCACACTCTGCCAAATGTTCAAAACGGCGACACTGTGTCCCTGCAAAATGCTATTGACAATAGTGCAGGTGATCTATACGTAGGTCTTAGGTCAATCACGTATACTGTGGGTTGGTATAACATTGAATCAAACGAGGCCATTCAATGGCGGTCAAGGACTGTAGGAAAAGGAGGAGGTGCCCAGTTAGGACCTGGCCTCTGGAACTTTAAACTTATACAAGAGGTATTTACAGCTATAGGTCTTAGTTTGGAGGTTGATGCTTTAGATGGGACTATTGATTACCCTATCAATTCCTGATGGGACCTTTCGATGTAACGACTGTGTGTTAAAAATGTTGGGTCTTGATAACGGTCTGGGTGGAGAATGGATTTTTTCAAAGGTGACCAGCCCATCATCTGTAGCGTCTGTAACCCACTTTATATCCACCTTGATCAAGTCAGTACCACGCAGAACATGCTTGATGGTGCGCCCACTTCACTTCTTGAAGTTGTGGGCTGTGGTGGCAGCTCCTATGGTGATATTATAACCACAAACATCGATAATCCTGTGTCAAAACGTGTCACTGTCGGAGCTGTGGATGAGTTAATGGTTCATATAAGAGATACTAAGGAACGTCTATTGAACAACCAAGACCTTCCTATTGGTGTTGTTCTTCAATTGTCAAGATGTCAATAAAAGCGAATATTTATGGACCTCAGCAAAAAACGGCACAATCTGGTAATACTATGACTGGAGACCTTGAAATGAGAGAGAATAAAATAGTTCAGTTGGGAGACCCAATATCGCCTAACGATGCTGCTAACAAAAAGTATGCTGATGCACAACAGAGACGGCAACGCAGGGACCTGAGACAACACGTAGACTCGCAATCGAAACCCCTCATTACTATTTGGGCAGAAGTAAGTGGCGCCCTTCGCATAAGATATACGTGGTCGTTTGGTGATGGGGGTCGAGACTCACTAGACTTAAGCTGTGGATATACCATGTTATCCAATTGTAAGATTATTCGTATGGGGTTGTCGTCTGGTGTGGCGCTGGTACTGGTGCTATAGCAGTGCTTCCTGTTATAAATGGGACAGCTCAAACGGTAGGAATAAGTAAGCCTGGTAACCAGAAGGCTGTTGTAATATCTTTAGACCAGCCTTTACAGCTGGAACAAGGCAACGTTATTAACTTTTATACAGACGCTCCAAACACAGGGGCGAAATGTACTGTAGTATCACTCCTAATTGAACTTGACCTGTACACTTATGTATACAACGGTAGTATGAAACAACACCCGCCCATTCCTCCGGAAAGAAAACGAGTATTATGGTGCTATGTAAAAAAAAATATAGGTGTGCAGTAAACTCAGTGGACGAAGTAGACACTGCTTTAGTTGCTGTTGGTATGTGTCTTGGCGCAGGCGGTGCAGGTGTAATGTCTACAGTAGTTGCCATTCCTACTGCCACAGTGTTGGGTGCTACTGGAGCCGCTTGTGGGTTACTTGTTATTGCTGGAAAATTCGTCAGTCGGCGGCTGACCATCAAGGCGAAAAAGTATGATCAGATCCGCTCTCTTGCGCAGAGCAAATTGAATACCATTGCTGACATTGTATCGACAGCACTTGAAGATGTTTATATCTCAGATCATGAGTTTAAACTCGTTTTAGCTGAGGTCACAAAATGTACCCAAATGAAGGGCGAAATTAAGGCTAGATCTGTAAAAGCGCGCCAGACTGTTTCAATTGATGAAACATTGCGCTGATCCAGCGTAGAATAGACGAAGCATTTGAAAGTATCAAACAAAAAATGGGTGCTTCTTTACCATTGAGCGGACTGTGAATGATATTGACCCACCTCAATACATAGAATAATTTTAATTGCGCAGACTTATATACACTGTGTATACCGAGCCATTGAATGAACGAGGGTATATGGTATGGAAATGAACACCGAAGAGCGTATTACTGAACTTGAGGGTGGTGTAAAAGAGTTGATGTTTGATACCGATTATATGAAAGACGAAAGAATTGATCTGGAGTGCAAACTGAGTGATATAGAGACTAAGTATGATAACCTTGTGGAACACCTGAAGGACATGATGAGAGATCTGGAGGTTAAAAACGATGATGTTATGGAGCGAGTGGAGCGTCTAGAGGGCCTCGTTAGCACACACCTTGGCCTAAAGGCACACTAGATCAACAACAAACTAGCCCCTCGGCCTCGTTGGGGGGTCGGGTCCGAGGCGCCCTAGGGTGAGCTAAAATCTTGTGTAAGCTGCCAAGGGGTGAGTATAAGCAGTTCTTAGCATAATTAATTCTACAACGTCGGGTAATTTCGTCCCTGGCTGAAGAATGAAAATTGAATCTCGTTTACCTTGGGTTAGGTCGGTTTGGATTATTTCCCATGCTTAATTTATCATATCATAATGTCTTTATATTAAGATTTTATTTCTTCGATAATGTGCATCAATTCATTGTTTGCTATAATTGATTACAACATACCGATTTATTTCATATCATTGTCGAATCGATCTCGTTTACGAATATGTCGTGCTGATTGTAACTGCTCATTCATGATGTGTATACTGTTGGCCTTTCATTAAATACAGCAGTCTATACCCGTTGTCGTCCATGAGAACCATTCGTGAAGACATCCAGCCTTTTCAGGCCTTAATACGCTTAAGGTCATATATTTGGTTCGAAATCAATGACGGCATATGAAATGGTTTATGGATGCCCAGTAAAACCAGGAAATGTTATGGAGACTTTGATCACTCAGACAGAATCGAAAAGAATTTGCGTTCACCAGGAACTTTATGGCTTGCTTCATGATCAATCAATTGTGTCACTTGCTTGATTGATGGCGCTTTCAATCATCGTTGATGTAAAAATAAAAACCAAAAACATCGCATGAAAAGATGCGGGCAAGTGATATTGTGTGGCAAACTACTGACATTTATGGAATAGCTGAATCACTTTACACCAACTGCTGACGTGTGGTCCAAGCTGATATGCTAGCGTAAATTCTTGTAGTGACTTAATATTATAGTAGTACCTTCACGAGACGCCGCTGCCATTAATCCGACACTCTACGCCACTGCAATATTGAATCCTCATGTTTTGGTCACTGCCTAAAAGACGTGCTTGTTGCTTTTGGCAGTATGTAGGGTTGTTAAGTACTGTCGTTAATGTATTACAGAATGTAGGGCTATGGAGGTAAGCTGGTTTGGCACGTAGCTAATGTAATTTGGTACAGCTATTTGCATAACGTGGTTCAATGAAGTTTTTAGAAAAGCGTTATGATAGGAAGTACATTGTGTTTTGGTGAAGTTAAAAGATGTTTTGTAAAGTGCTATGACCTTATGATATTTATAAAGATGTGTATTGCATGTCATCTAAGTACAAATAATACAGTGTAGTATCATGGTCATCAGATGAGAACTGACGATGGCGCTGGTGCTGAATCACTCCGACGCGACTAAAAAGCCGTTCCCATGGATTAGATTTCACTGTTTCTAACCACGTTCTACTTCGCACATGCGCGAGAAATGTAAGCTTCGAGGTTATAACACAGAATGATTATTATGTCATATTCAAGTAATATTATAGGGTCTTTGGTATTCTATGGCCACAAGGAAATGGATGTGGCGAGATTGAGAAGCAGGATGAGAAATGCGAAACAATCATTTGTCAACATGTTGTGCTCCGCATTCGGTCAGCTCCTTTTTACCTTAGTTTCCCTCCAGAGGGGCCGAGCATAACAGATATCGCAGCATTGCAAGGCATCGCAGGAATGTGTTTTCATCAGTGGGCGCCAGTAAGTCATTCTGCCTATAGGAGTCAAGCTATATAGAAAATATCGTATTTCCCTATTTAGGATTTGCAGGTAAACTTATAGCAGTGGGAATTGATTGCGTAAGCATGTGCTCACGCATAATCCAGTTTTACTGGCCTTCAACGTGTCGTGCTTCTAATTTATTTGATCAATGCAATCGAGTGTTCCAATTTCATCAATCACAGCTCCATAATGCTCCAGCATATATATATATATATATATATATATATATATATATATATATATATATAGAGAGATATATATATATATCTCTATATATATATATATATATATATATATATATATATAGATATATATATATATATATATATATATATATATCTCTCTAATATCTATATCTCTCTATATCTATCTCTCTATAGAGAGAGAGAGAGAGAGAGAGAGAGAGAGAGAGAGAGAGATATATATATCTGTATCTCTATGCACAAGACTGTAATTCCACAGGCCGCTACTTTTTGTAATTTATATTGCCATTCCCGGCTGTAACGTCTACTGTCCCACATCATAACGCCGGTAGATTTCTATCATAACGTCCCGTGGATGCAGGTCTGACATTACATTGCAAAGCATGGTGATCTCAGTAGCGCTGGGGCATCCGCAATAGCAGCGTGCGATATTAACCTGTGTGCGTTTGAAATCACAGAGAGAAAGAATAATACAAAGAATAATAACAAGAGCCTATTACTACATGCACTACAATGTATACCCCTTCTTGCTGTATCACCTAATGCTCTGACGTCAAACTATTCGTGTGCTGCCACATGCTCTCATCCATCCTATTGAGATACACATCAAGCACATAAAAGGGGTATCAGGTATATTGGGTGTGAAGGAGTAGAGTGTGTAACGTTACTCTACCTGTCATAAGCAAGTATTACATTACAGTGTTTCCTGCCATGTGTAGGATGAAACATACGTTATATGTATTGCTCGACATCATGTGCTTCTCATTCGGTTCACCCCGTTACCCTGCACACGGGCAGAGCACTGCATCTATCATATTATTGCAGACATTGTTGTCACATTCAAGCTGCATTCATAGGGCGGTGGGGAGGACGGAATACAATTACTAGAAGCTAAGCATATTGAAGTGGTAATAAGTTATGCGAGCCTTGTAGTCTCTTGTAATCCAATTTCGCCGCACTAGAACGTTACGTCTCTCCACTCCATTTGATCAATGTAATTCTGTGCTCTTGTTCCATGTACCACATCTCTTAATTCCACAAACATTGGCACTGTGCGCTGGGATCGTCACCTGATCACCGATGACTATGTTCAACGATACGATTTTTATTAATAATCAGGTTGTTAAGCAAGTCATTATATGTTATTTCCCTGAATATTTCGCATAAGAGTCGATTACAATAACATAAGCCATTCTCTTAGATACATTAGTATCCAAATCCTATTGTCTGTTATTTGTAACCCTCTGTGAGCTGACGCTTCCTGTCACATCATGCTGTCATATCCCTGTCACACAGTACTGTCACATCATGCTGTGATTTCCTCTGTCACACAGTACTGTCACATTGTCTCTCTCAGCCTTTTATTACTCCCCAAGCGACAACCTGCTCCCATATTGACTTCCACAACCAGTGGTTATAAGCCACCTGCCATTACATGCTTTGATATCTCGTGTCCCAATATATTGCTACTCCTGCTTTAATGACAGTGGTCACCTCTGCTGCAGTTGGTAGTCTCAGCAGCTACAGCCTCGCGTCGCTTTACCTGCCCGTACTAGTCACTCCTCATCATACTGGAACAAGTGGTCGCTGCTCTAGTCTCGTGGAGCTATTATGGCTTATAGACGTGATAATTATAAGCTGCTGGAGTTTCAACTGGGCGAGGTCAAAACCTCTCCTCCTGTCCTGGAATTCTTTACTTATCATTCACACCATCAGTTCCATTAACCGGATCCGATATATTAAGGTGCGGAGAAGGCAGTGTTAAATGTGACCGGCATGCGCCAGTACTCTGACGATGCGTATACTGCTCATATACGCAATTTCAGTCCCATCCGTGCGGTAATAAATCCTGTCTTACAGCTGCTGTATTGGATCCATAAGTCGTTATTATGGTAATATCCACAGAAAAGTAATGATTGAAATATTGAAACATTAAGACAGCACAATATCGTTTCAAATAGTTATTTCTATTACAAATAGCTTAGTTTATCAAGACCCAGATTCGACACCAGCGCAATAAGCTTTGACAGAATATATCACACTGTATGTCACTTCGGTCTGATTGCGTTGTGGTGTGTGATGTTATTGTAATCTTCAAATGATACGAACATTATTGGCCACCACAATTAAATGTAATACTGAAGATGTACCTCACTTTCTACTAACAAAAATGAGCACGATATGTGCATAGCGCCCCTTAGGTGCCATGCCCAACTCGGCACAAACCCTTTGCTAACAGCCTATTGCTTTGCGAAACGGACCCGCCGCTTAATGTGACCATCTGGGTCTCAAGAGACTCACGCTCTCTGTTGATAAGTCAGGTTGCCACGCCATAAAGTATATCCTACAATCTCTGGGTGGACTTGCTGAGCAGTAATATATAGCTATGGTGCTCTTGGCCGTGTACAGCAACATTACATACTATTAATAGAAATGATTTACAGGCTTTACACGCGCGTGTCTGGAGAATGGTAAATGAGACAAGAAGTGTTTTGTCAAATGCTATTTGCTTCAATGGAAAACACGCATGACGCTTCTCGTATTGGGCCCTTTACGCGGACAACTCTTTTATTGTATGCCATTCATTGAGTACAATGGATCAGCATTTGCTGACCACCAGGTGTGTAGGGCTGTATAACGGAGAATGTAACCACATGCTGACCACCAGGCGTGTAGGGCTGTATAACGGAGAATGTAACCACATGCTGACCACCAGGTGTGTAGGGCTGTATAACGGAGAATGTAACCACATGCTGACCACAAGGCGTGTAGGGCTGTATAACGGATAGAATGTAATCACATGCTGACCACCAGGGGTGTGAAGGGCTGTATAATGGAGAATGTAACCACATGCTGACCACCAGGCGTGTAGGGCTGTATAACGGAGAATGTATAACGGACACTGTAACCACATGCTGACCACCAGGCGTGTAGGGCTGACGGAGAATGTACCACATGGACCACCAGGCGTGTAGGGCTGTATAACGGACACTGTAACCACATGCTGACCACATGGGCTGTATAACAACAGCTGACCACCAGGCGTGTAGGGCTGTATAACGGAGACTGTAACCACATGGAGAAGGGCTGTAACGGACACTGTAACCACATGCTGACCACTGGGCGTGTGGCGTGGGGGCTGTATAACGGAGAACATGCTGACCACTGGGCGTGTGGGGCTGTATAACGGAGAATGTAACCACATGCTGACCACCAGGTGTGTAGGGCTGTATAACGGAGAATGTAACCACATGCTGACCACAAGGCGTGTAGGGCTGTATAACGGAGAATGTAACCACATGCTGACCACCAGGTGTGTAGGGCTGTATAACGGACACTGTAAACCACATAGGGGCTGTATGTAAACGGACACTGTAACCACATGCTGACCACCAGGTGTGTAGGGCTGTATAACGGACACTGTAACCACATGCTGATAACGGAGAATGTAACCAGGCGTGTAGGGCTGTAACCACATAACGGAGAATGTAACCACATGCTGACCACCAGGCGTGTAGGGCTGTACGGAGAATGTAACACATGGACCACCAGGCGTGTGGGGCTGTATAACGGAGAACCACATGCACCACCAAGGCGTGTAGGGCTGACCACCACATGGGCGTGTAGGGCTGTATAACGGAGAATGTGCTGACCACATAACGGAGAATGTAACTGACCACCAGGCGTGTAGGGCTGTATAACGGAGAACCACATGATGACCACCAGGTGTGTAACGGACAATGTAACCACATGCTGACCACCAGGCGTGTAGGGCTGTATAACGGAGAATGTAACCACATGCTGACCACAAGGCGTGTAGGGCTGTATAACGGAGAATGTATCAGAATAAGTCGTCAACAACGCATTTTATGGCTGTTACAGTTCCTGTTGTAGCTACCCAAACACGCGCAACACGGACTCACAATCTACGCGCGCATCGCCATTATAGCAGTAAATGGGGCCTGAGTGAACACCTGCGACATCATTTAACGCTGGTTTGTTTCCTTGCTCATAAGATATTATCATTATGATTGTTAGGCGCGTGATATAACTGGTGTTTTTGTTGGTTTTATTCCCAGAGGAATTGCCAGGTAAGAGAGTTGTAAATTATTACGGGTATTTTATGCTGCAAATCCTTACAATATTAACTTCATTAAATCTCAGGATGCCATCCGGTAGGCCTCATAACTTTCTCTAAGTAGTGATATCAACATAACTCCAAAGAGCATATGGGATCGCCAAGATGGCATGTGGACACGCCACCTGGGGGTAGCACGCTGCTGGTCAAGCATAAATAAAAGAATAAGTACATTTCTGGTCAATTTACGGGAAACGTCGCCCCGATATATGCCGTACTGTGTTGTTATTGATTTTAGGCTAACGCCACCTGACGATTGGCTTGCTAGAAATGCTATGCGCAAGGTCAATCAGAGTGAGTCTTCGTCTTAGCGTAGCTGTAAACTCTTTGATGAAATACACAATAATGCATGTTGGTATCACAATCGTCCTGGGATATATACAATATATCAGCAGTCACCTCACGACCAATCGTGGGGTTATTTAAGTTACTCATTGGAATTCTAGGAGCGCAGGTCCATAATAAGGAAACTATCAACGGCATTCAGGACACATATGTTACATATTACCCTTTCATCAAATGCACTTGTCCGCAAGCCACATGACTTTGTGAGCTCTAAGATATTATCAAGTCTTTAAGGAATGATTTCCTTCGTGTTGTGTTTGTGTTAAATCATCCAGACGCAAAAAGTTTGGGAAAAGATTACATATTAGAGCCTCTTGCAATATGCCGCATCGAGAAATGCTACAATCATTCACGAGTGGGTCAAGTTCAAGGCGATTCTCGTATATATCCATTTGCAAATTAATGGTACCATTAATAACTCAAAATCTATCACGTGGCTAAAGCCTAATGTTCTTGCTTCCTCCATATGGGGCTGACATTTCCCTTGTCATGGCTTGTTGTTATTGATCTCATCTCAGACTCCTGTCATTTCGCCTACATCAGCCTACTGTACCAGCCTGTTGTCACTCCCAAAGCAATCATCTGTCGCTATGTATTCTGTCCTAGCCTGTGGTGACATTTTTAATATTTGAGGCCAAAGCCATAGTAACTAACTTACTTTAGTGTTATACATTCACTGCCTGGCTTTGAGTCGAGCAAATTCCTTTTTGTCGGATTGATTTGTCATAAATTATGAAAATATTATATGAAAATTGAAAGGGTTGTTTCCGCAATGATCATATTCTTTTACGCGATTCCATGTTCATCATATCAGATAATGATGCGTTTACCTTTCAAATACAAGCCACTGAATAGAAACATATGAACAAGTCATTTTCATTGAAAAACTCAATGAAAAGCTTATTTTAATTGCTGAGGTAAATGCATGACCGTTACTTATTATGTCACCATTGTTCAAGCAATTCTAAACACGTTCTCTTGCGTAAAAATAAAATAGTATGCAAATAAATGCCTCTCATCGCCATTTCATGCCATAAAATTGGCAATATAATGCGTATATAATAGTACATAATGCTATTTTAGAAACAAGAATGAGTGTGTTATGGCAAGTTTCACCCGTTGTTGATATTATCAGATCAAATAGTCCTCGTTCTTTTCTTCACACTCAAACCCCGAAATAGATCACATCATTTTTTAGCCCGCGATAAGTACTGCCACATACAGATGTTGGTCATCTTACAGCAGTCAATAATCACACCTTCTCTCACAGACAGTCATTACGGAACGGGATGTCACAATACAAATATAATGACCGATCATTCGAAATATTGAAATAGCATCTATGTAATTTCGGATTAATCAACTATCTCTATATGGAGACTAAAATCTAGTCCTCCCATTGTACTCTATTTATTTTATAAGGAACATGATTGGGCAACAGCGATGTAAGTCTTGTTAGCTTAAATCAAAATGTCTGTCAGCACGTCTGTTTATGCTATCTATAAAATACGATTTATTTATTTAGGGTAGACAAATTAAAAGTAATATTAGGGTAAAACACCGCTATCAATGCAGAATGTAATTAGTCATGCTATCACACTATAAAGTGAACAAGCAAGATATATGCTCTGTCACCGGGATGGACTTATGCGGACCTGTTGTGCAACCATTAGCCTCCCATTTATGAGCTGATGCACTTTGTGGCTCTCAAATCGAGCTCAGACATGATATGATTTGGTGGTTAATCCAACAAGTTGATGTTGCAAAAGTCAGATGATAAAAACAGAGGTTGTTTTAAAGCTCGTCAAACTCAGCACTAACAATTATTGACGTAGGCGTATTACAGAAATGTAGCGGTTTGACATAACGACAACTTACCAGAAGTTTAATTGAAGAAATCAAGGAAATAGGGTTCTAAACACGAACGGTTAATATGCATAACACGTGCAAATGCAAATGAAGGATCGCAAATGAAACAAGACCTCGCGTAGTAAATGCTCTTTGTTGCCATGGCAAAATGCACAAGATTGTTTCCGTGCTGGGCCTTTCACGCAAAATACGCAGTAGATTGCGACATGCCTTATACGCACTAGATTGCGACATGCTATCCTAGGGACTCACAGGGCTTCATAATATAATGAGCGTAATATGTTGAAGAATTGTTACCGCTGCTATGGCAACTACCAAATTACTTGCAGATGACCGCGGGCATCACAAGGCTAGTCGGCAATCTAACATGCACTAGGTTAACACCCCCAGCCCTCAAGCAAAACCTCAACGGAACAGAAAGCAAGGCGCGCATTTATGTATGGGTAATAACTGTTGCTAGATTGTCCAGCCGTTGCGTCATCAGTTCTCACATACAGGTATCTTTCTGTGACTGGAGTAGGATGGGAGTAAAGAAAGTCTGTTGCCATTCCGTCTGTAATGCATATGCATTTTTATGTCACGCGCTTGCTAAAGTTTTGTCCCCCGTTGCACAACGCACGTTCCTTATGCGCTGATCACCCATTACAACGCTGATACTTCACGGAGTGCCAAAAGCGGTGAGAAAACGATGCCTGCTCATAATGCGGTGAGAAAACGAGGCCTGTTCATAATGTCACATTACTGAAGCATCAAGTAGCAGAATGATTAAAACTACTGAGACAGCTGCATCCCTGTGTATCTACTGCTGTATCTGAGTGCCTCATGCTTATATTCCAACCAAATTCCTGTTGTAAAGTCAAATGTCAAAGATAAAACATTCCCAATACACCATGGCAAATTTACAGCATCCATTGGCACTTCACTACTGAAATCATATCGGAATTGAAACCTGTCTATATGGTATGCGCATAAGTATAGTTAAGATATGAGGTGTAACCTACTTTGCATCGACTTGGAAAGGAACTGTTCCTGCAATATCCTCGCAATCACTTCAAGATTATCCATCAGACCGCCAAATCGATGGATGCGATTTCCCGACAAAAATATTTGACAGACAGGATGGCATCATAGCATTTCTTAGCGTGCTCAACATTAAGATAGGAGCTGTCAAGCACTTACTACAGGTATGTGGTCCTTTTGATATTTGCTTGTACACTCCACTAACCAGCTGTCCAATTGAACGCAAGAGAAGCAAATAAAGAGTTGTTACTTCGCATATTAGTGCTTTGCAAGGTATAAATGTGTTTGCACCAGTACTAGCCTGTTAATTGTGCTGCAGATGCGATGCTCGACCAACAAGCTGGCCACAGGGTTATAATTAGGCAATACTTGTGAAGACGGCGAGAGGAATGGATAAGTTGTCTAACGTGGGATGCACCTGGGATAAGTATATACAGCAAATAATATCATTTGTGGGATACATTGCCTTTCATTTCTTTCTTTGCAGAAACGCTTGCAATGAAAGATCTGCCTTCCGCAGTTATTTACATATAGGACCTCTTGATAACGTGTGTGTCGATTAGCGGTTATGGGTTCGTGTATTAGTTGGTACAGAACAGTGTGGTTACAGATGAAGTGTGGTACAGTGGAGTGCATTGGGTGTCCGCCAGTTAGGTACTTGATTCTCGGTAATTGGGATGCGGTGGAGCAGGTGTAGCTATTTGCATTATTATGTGGCTCATTGAAGCTGGTGTACTGCATACCATTATATTATGTATTGATGTTGACGTGCTGAATAAAATGATGCATACAAAGTCAAATGCTCTTTTGTCTTTGGTTTCCTCGCTGCATCCGATTTTCGATGATGGTCCAAATCTGCGTATAGCTTATTAGATTCATACATGTCTGGTTCAATATTTCCAGAGGACCCAGCAGTTAAGATGGCCTAAATTAGCTCAGTCACAACAACCTGAACTCTGTTACCGCATCGGGCATTGGAATAAGGAAATAACTGTGTCGACTGACGGCCTCTGGATGATGAATGATCCCATTGCTCCATATTACGCTTCGTGTTTTAAGTGTAACCCAGTGCTCTCTTCCCATAGATCATAACTCCATATTGCCTTAGGCTTCCACACTGAATGCCACAATGGTGATCATTTTACCTTTGAGAGCTATCCATAAACAAATGGTAAGATATGAAAGCTGGAATTAATGAAGATGTCACGAACGTTGATAAATGTCCCTTTCATCGTAAATTCACAGGTGAGTCAATTTACAAAGCATCCACTGATTCACGTACATCTATTTGTATAGCAAACGTGTCATCTGATAATCATAGCAAAGTGCCGCATAGTCATTTACCGTGATATAGCCTCACGTCCTTATATCCACAGATCCCGACTGTACCTCCCCTTGCCTCAGCTTGGTGTGAATCATCTTGCCACGTCTGGCTGTCCCGTCTAATGTCCCACCACACGAAGCCAGGAGACAACAATCATAACGTGCTGTGTGTGCCGTTTTAGCATGACATACATCACAACGCATGCTTATCTCAGTAATGCTGGTGTATTAATTATTTACATCGAGTCCCTTCGGATCGGATATGAGCTGACGATGCGTGGATCTTCAATCACTAAGAGGTACTGTTTCCATCTAAGTGCAGCTTTCCCAAGGCGAAATCAAGTTAGGTTTATAACACAGAATGTTAACAATGTCATATAAAACAGCGGCAGAGGAGACTGTGGCAATTCTTGGCTACAAATCAGGATGAAACGTATTTGTCCACATTTTGTGATACTCATTTGGATTGCTACCCTTTTTCCTCAGTTTCCTTACACAGGGACGGAGCACATCATTAAGCGCATCACTGCATGACATTGGGTAATCTATTTTCACAAGCGGGTGACATTTGTTACATTACGAAATACTTCTAACATGTTGCCATAGTCTTTCAGTGTTAGCTGTATTCGTTGGGTGATGGGGAGGAAAGAAAACATTTCCCTTTTGGGGATAAGAAAGCCAAAGTGATTGCAGAGGGAATGCATTACGGCAGTCTTTTGGTCATGAATGATCCATGTTTCCTCGCACTTAACTCTTTCGTGTTCCACTCCATTTGTTTAATGTAATCTCTCTCTTCACTACTCCTGGTCCATGAATCACAACTACGTAGAATATAAACCTCACCCAACAGTTTAGCTAAATTTATTTTTTTTGGTTTGTATATCGTTTATAGTTGAGTAAGATGGACCTCACTTTAGGCGACCAGCCCATAATTACGTCCACTTTGGTGCAGTCCACAGAGTGATCACTTAAGTGATATTGCACTGTATTTAAACGATGTAAAGGCATAACACGTGCGCAATAGCTGGAGGATTGTCAATGGGGGGCCAGATGTTCCTTGCTGCAATGGAAAACCATGTGGGAAATAACTGGGGGTTAAATAACTAACGCCCGTTTTGTCGGCCTTAAGACGGAAGTATAACCTTTGCTCTAATTACATGTACATTAAGGTGCTCAACCTGTCCTATTTGAGGAATGCCATTCATTTGAACTACGACATTTCCATTGTCGGACAATTCCTGTGCTATATTCAATCATTGTGAGCTACGTTCCATTCTGCTTCATTTGCTATTCCATTAAATTGAATAGCTGAATGCACACATTATTGCATGTTGGGAGAGGTGATAGAAGCTCATGCGCTTTTTAATGAATGATTTTAGTAATTATATGACGCAGCTGAAACTTTTGCCATTTTACAGCGCAGTAAACTGAAGGAATATGTTCCGTGGCGTTAATCAGTGCTGTTACACGTAGACCCTATGATAACGAGCGACAGACTGTTGCCAATACCAATAGCGTCATAATCTTTATAGGCGAGTCCACATGATTCACTGCAACATTGCCAAGTTAAAGGAAAAGGTAAATCGCCACAGGCATTTTCATGTTGCAAATCCTCAAAATAAAGACCAAATAGCAATCATAGCGTTTCATATGTAGTGGCATCGACAAGTCATCAAAGAGCTTACAGCTCCGCTAAGATCACTCACTCCCGAGAAAGCTAGCCCTGGTTATCGCAATCATAGGATGTGCGCTGGCGTGCTGCGGGTAACCTGGTTATCACTTTCATCGGCTGCGCGCTGGTGTGCTGTGGGTGGTGAATAACGAGATGCATGGATTACATTGCAGTTTCTCGCGCAATATGCAGCTTCGCGGAGGCGTGAGCATTATAAGAGTCCGTGCTATTACACATAGGAGAGTAAGGAGTATTAACAAAACGGGGAGGCACTAATTCTACTGGGTTAATGTAATCCGTGACACTAGTCCAGTTAACCACAACCTAGTTATACAAGGAGCGACTATCACACTGTGTGCTGTACTGGGGATCGTTACACCTTTTATATTATTCAATGAACAAAATATCATCAAGAGTATCGGGCAATATTCAGGACGTTAAGCTGTTATATATATTCATATTCTTTTCCAAAATCGATCACAAGTGAGTCAAGTTAGAATGCTCTAACCGACTACATCCATCTGCAAAGCAATGGCATACTTTAATATACAAAATCAATTGCGGCACAGTCATTGCTATAGCCAAATGAACCCTCTTCAACCACATTAGACTGTTACTTCTCTTGCCACAATAGGTTGTTAATTATCTTGCCGCAGCAACCTGTCTTTACAATTAACCTCAACACAATGTATTATGATGTCTGCCAGCATGTTTATGCTATGCCTTTGGATACGCTGTCAGTCCTCATAATACAAGCAATTTTTTTGGGCGAGGGAAATAGGGTTCGAAACGCAAACAATGATTGAGAGGCTTAACACGTGCGCGTCAAATGGAGGATGGCAAATGATGCAAGACCAAAGCTCTTTGTTGCCATGGAAAACTTACAAGGAATATACCGTGCTGTGCCTTTCACGTAAAAATAAAGGTTGATGGGTAGTCATTAACTAACCGCAGTGGATCGTGATATGCTGACATATGACACCCATGGCTTCGTTATCGGATGTGCGTAGCCGGCTAGCTATCCCTTCACGGATGACTACCGGCATCGCACACTTTGTCCTAAATATAGAATGTTGAGCAGAACCGTAGCGGACCATATATCAATGCGCACATTTCCATGTAATATATAGGTAACAGCTGTACAAACATTTAATAACCTTTCAAATCGTATAAAAGATATTATAACCAAACGATTTTCTTAAACAATTTTTGCTGTGTTTGCACACACTTCTGTAAAATGAAGTAAACTTTACCACGTCATAGCTATATAAAGTTCTGTACCACGTTAAAAGATGTACCTTCCTTCTGAGGTGATCACCCAGTGCTATACTGATACTTCATGACGAATCCATTGAAAAGCAATATCAGTACAAAACGACTGTGATTAATGCTGCTAATGCATCACCACATTGTGTAAGAGAGCGATGCCGGCATTGTGATTTTTATTACTGAAACCCAGGGTGACAGTGTTGTTAATCCGAGAAACAATAAACCGGTTCCCGAGGCGCAGTGGTAAACTGCGGCGCCCTTCAACCGACAGGTTGTTGATACGATACGTCCCATCCCTGACAAGGCATCCACCCGACCCTGTAGCTCAAAAACTTCGTGCTGGACCTGCATCCCAGCGGCGTCGGTTTGCAAGCTCGGTCTAGGCAATGTGTGTGTCAAGTGGACCGTGGCACATTAGGACGGCTGCCCGACTATCACAATCATCCACGTCCATCGCAGTCGCTATATCACCTCGTTGTTGAAAGTGAAGTTTAACCCCATCTGGAATTGGTACACGAAGCAGAATGAGTGAGGTAGAGGGAGAACACATAGAGCAATGCCTCGTATGATTCAATCTTAGCCGTACATTCATCGCACCACCTGTACAAGATTGAGACGTAAATTCAATTCAACTTAGGTAGGGCCAGTTTAGATCATTCCATACTTACTGAAACAATAATTTCATATAGTTTTAAGAGTAAGATGATTATTTATCGATGTTGTGAACCAAGTCGTTTTGTCCCTGTTTATAGCCATCATATCGACTTTATTTCACTAAAAACAAAGCCAATTAATTTCGTTGAGGATGTTTGTATTTTCATTGTCGATACCGTTAAAATTCCAGTTATGCACTGTGGCATATTCTTTGTCCAGGCCTAAGTTCATATAGGGTCCATACATCTGGAGGAATGTTATGATATCATATAGAATTGTTAATGAATTCAAAATGAAGCGTTGCAAAACCTAGAAAGGTCATATGAAATTTTATCAACCAGGCGCAACACGTTACATTCTCCGTTTGTCTGAAACGTGATGACAGCGATGTCACGCCTGCTCTATTAATATCTCATTCATTCAACTTGCATGCAGATATAATGAAATATGGGTAACACATCTAACATGAGGGTCGAAAACTACGGACAGCTGTTGAAGAACTCAATTCATTGGTGTGAAGTGTCTAATGCTAATATGCCAGTGTACATCCCTCCTGTAAAGTAAATTGTACAATTAGCAATACCTTCCCTTGACACCCTTGCCAATTATAACGCTTTCATAGCAACTTCACTATTAAATTCTTTTCAGTATTGAATTCGTGGTATTGTCCGAGAAGTGTTAATAGTTTTCTAAAGATTCGTTTTGGCACGAGGCGCAATGTTTTTGGGATGCTGTTCATCAAATATAAACGCAATCGTTTCCAAATACACATAAGACCCCAAAATGCCAAGAGGGGTCGGCCTTTGACTTTTATGTGCACCTGCAACATTAAGATATAGATGAAATCGAAAGAGAATTGCCAATTGATATCGCGCAGTGTATTTTAGTGAACTTATGAATGTGTTGTGTGGCGCTCTGCATTAGAAGTCAGCCAGTTTGGTTCTCAGCACGTATAATATAGAAGTATACCATGTTGAAGGGTAGGATGGTTAAGCCAGATAAACTCTCATCTCCTTGCTGTTACATGTTAATTATCTAGTATCTTGCTGCGGAGTGTTTACTAGAGGAGCCAACACGAAACGTGGCCGAACGTTACAAGCCGAACCCATATCAACCTAGAATGCTGCAATTAATTGGAACTGGTCATCCGAGCAGTTACACATGGACACATGATTCTCTGTAGCACTGCTAGGTTAATGAAACGGTCAATCACCTCGGTCATTCTTATGTTGCGAATTCTTATGTTGCGAGACCTATTACATCACACGATGCCAAAACAAAATAGCCATCATAGCGTCAATCATATGAAAATACCAACAGGCTACTAAAGATGCTAACATTAAACTGCTCTTTTGGCGCCGCTGTGGAACTCGGTCCTGAATAGAAATAATCTATAGCCATATTTGATACGTTAACTTGGATTCACAACTTGTCACAAACATTGTGCTCTGGAACGTAATCGCCCCACCAATAGTGTATAGTGGATCCAGTTATAGATATTTGATGAAATTCACAACTTGTCACAAACATCGTTTGGAACAATCCAAAATATTAGATAATGATTCAGTATCCATACAATTTTTATCCATACAACTCACTGTACTAACAACATAGGCTCCATAATCGTTGACTTATGTAAGTATGCATTAGTGCAAACAGCTTTCCATCTTGCTGATGAAGGATAGCCTAGCGTCCATAATAATTTATTTTGAGAGACACCATAAAAGGTAAAACAAGGCAGTTCATTTAGGAAAAACATGAACATACTCAATATTGATAATTTGACATCAGCCCATTATTCACACCTCCATCAGACCGTAGACCCTCTCCTCTCTTTTGCAATTGAGATCAAAGCTTAAATGACTAACTCTCTAGCGTGACACAAACCCATAACAAGACTTTGAGTTTGTCCAATTCCTCTTCAATTTGCTATGGCAATGCCTGAGCAAATGTTCAATGCGAATTGAAATGGGTGGTTTCTGCAGTTCATATTCTTCTTAGCGATTCCATATTTGTCATAAAACTAGTTAGTGATTCAAAATGCTTTAAACGAAAAGCCACTGAATAGAAACATCTGAACAACTACGCCATGTTCATTGAAAAGCACGATGAATAGTGTGTTTCCTCTGTTGTGGTGGCTGATTTACCGTTGCTGATTATGTGTCACCAGGGTTCAAATAGTTCTAAATACATGTCATTTTGCATATTGCATTTCAGAATGCATCTTCATTGGTGGCAAAACCCGTGGATATAGTAGGCATAATGTTACTAGATTAGAAACGTTGGTGGGCGCTACACCAAGATGGGCTGGTTGGTCATATCTTCAGGTCAAATAGGTTGCGTCTGCTCTTCCATACGCAAGCCCTTAAATAGAACACATAATTTTAAACAAGTATGCTTCAAAGCTTGGAGAATTATATCAGATTTACATTTAGTATATAACGTATGCGAGGCAGTTGCGTCCATGCAATCGGAAAACAAACATGCTATTTGCATCTAAATACTAGCAACAACCACCATGGCACTTACGTGCCCGAATACCAAATCCTTGTGAAGTCTGATATCTATGGGTTTTAGATGTATACACAGAAAGCAATGCTGCCATCACGGATGACGTTCCAATCATAATTACCGCGTCAATGTAATGCTTGACTGAAGTAATGTGAGCGCTTCAAATTGATACTAATGGTAAGTGTGAAAAGGCATGACCGATGCTGCCGACGATTACACAGGTGCATTTGATTTTTGTCATATCATATGGCCACTGGTGGGGTCTTGAAGTGCTTCAAATATTGCCTGCGTTTACGAAACACATAGGTAGCATTGCTAAGACATAAACATCCATATGCCTATTACCTAGCACTCAAATACATCGAAATAGGAGACGTCGAAGGCAAAACGTAAATTTGAGATCTGATTTGTCCAAACCTTCTCACATAATTCAATTATGCTTTACTCGATTGGTTGCATCGTGGCCCCAAATACAATTGATCCCAGCTTGATATAAGGCCAGCTGGGTCATCTGCATTGAGACCTGCGTTGATCTCGCATTCGCTCTGACTCTAACACGTGCATTCACAACATCAGAAAAGGTGGATCCTAAACATTATTATTCCATGTTAGTATAAAGCTGCATAGACGATAAAAATCGCTTGAGAATACGATAAGTGGGCGTTACGTATCCAGACGTATACCAAAAAGCTGTCTGATTAATAACAAATGCCATTCGGCCTAAATTCTCCCGCCCTTTATTGCTGTAAGTTCTCTAACTGACATCTTATCAATCTCATTGTCACAAAGCAAACTGACGTCTTGCCTATCTTATTGTCACAAGCCATCGAACAGAGGCCTTGTCAATCTAACTGTCACAGTCTCCTCCGACTTGTTATCTGTTGCCTTATCTATCAGAGCCTGATGGCACGTCTCTAACAATCTTCCCCTATTGACGCTACACATTTTTATAGGGTAAATTCTGCAATGAAGTCAATATGATGGTCACAATGCGAACATCCATCTACATTGCACCATCTGATAAGCGGCCATTATTGCAAAGCGTCACTTCTGCTACAAAGAAAAAGATTGCCATCATTTTGGTGGGAGCTTCGCGTTTAATCCGCAAAGGGCATGTTAATTCATGAAAAGAAAATGTCCCAATTTAGAAACGATGCTCAAATTTATCCTATAACTTTACTGGCCAGTGCGTTCACTCACCACATGCCTGCTCTCGCCTGGCCGGACCTACCTGTTATTCACACCTACGTTTGGCCTCATACCCTTTAATGTATTGTGCACCTGGTCAGTATGAATGACCAACTCGGGTAACGCAGTCATTTCAAGTTCCATTCCTTTCAGGATGTGGTAAATCGCGAATGTTTGGAAATGGGCAATTTCTAGAAGACGGTAGTATGAAGTGTGCAGAATGCTGATGCCATTGTCTCAAATAAATGCGCCCAGGTCAAAACACACTTCAAACTGCATGTATTGCACTTTTGTGTATGACGCTATTCTTGTTGTGCATGATGACTGTCGCATGATGTATTAACACTTCAAACAGCACGCATTGCATTATTTTATGTAACCCTTTATTTGATGCTTGCGTCATCATGTTTTAATACTTTAATATTCGGCAGAGCTCGACGTACATTATGGCATAAAATTTTTTCGAAAGTATGGACATTTTCAATCCGTGCTCAACAAATTTAGCAATTACTTCTATAACACATGACAACTTGCTGCTGAGAGAGCTTAGAACTCTACATATCGGCATAAACATTGAACGGGATCAAATCATGAACATTCTCTCGCTCAATTGTTCTGCGTAATCAGCACGGACTGTATAAATACAATTCTTGACAGCCTGCCAGCACTCTCAAGGTGAGCATTTTGTTGGATTTTAATATCTGCTGTCAACGTGGTGGAAATATTCATAGCAATTCAAAATAATGTCACCTAAATGTTTTCGATGACCATGTGGATTTTTTTGCTACGTTGCATGGACGATTTGTGGGCGTGTACCCAGCTAATTGAAAGTGCTTGTACCGAAGTATTTGAGAGGAACCGCACAAATTACTATGTCTATTCATACGTAGACAGCAAAATAACAGCCTTTAGTCAGTGCAGCGGTTTTATCCTCTACTGTTATAACACGGAAATATGAAGGTGAATAGTAGCAATTTTACAGGTCAATACCTCGGACCACACCCAACTCAACATCGCCGAATCTCTAAGTACAGTATTTTATGTCATGTCAATGAATACGAGTTATTCCATTAAAATTGCAGTTGAATGTAAAATCATATATGAATGATGCTGCGTATAATCAATTCTGACCAGACCAGCAATCTGTCAGCATTTAGCAGAATGAGGATATGTATGCGTGGATAATGTAGATATGATAAAACATAGTGTTTGGTCCAGCTCAAAGCAACACCAAATACAATATTTCGACGTTATTTCCAAGCAGCATTTAATATCAGTGGATGTATGCTATATGTTAGTACAAGTAAATGGCCATCACTGCCAACAGCCCAACAAAGCAGCGCCATAGAGCCGCTATGTTCAATGTATACCGACCACGATACTTTCCTGAAATCATTTCAGCGCTGAAGGCATTTGATGTGAAATGTGTCGTTAAGGTGTCGGCACTTTTGCCAATGTTTGAAGTCAACATTCTATTTATACCCGTCGACCTGTCGTCACTTCCGTTCCACGTGTCACCTTCTACCACATTACAGATGCAATGAATAGCTGTAAATGGCCGAATCTGACACCGCAGCTGCAGTGATATCCCGAGGAACAGCTTTATAAAGTTGTATATTATGTATATGACAACAATAGTATGAGCTTTGAAAGAACACACCCTGCTTTATTTAAACTCCGCCTGACTGCGTTGAGGTGTTTGATGTGAGGTCAATCTTTAAATGTTGTTAAATTATATTTGGGATACCAATCAAATAAAATACTGGTAATGTACCTCAGTCTCAGCAAGGAAGTGATGCCGGGATAAATGAGAACGATGCTTGCACAGCGACCCTTAGATGTCTTGGCCAATTTGGCGCGAACCCTATTCTAATCCCCTGTTGCCTCGAGAAGCGGGACCGTCATGTGATGTGATCATTCCAGTCCCGATGGATTAACGTCCCCTAATTGATTATTTAGGTTGTCATGCCATAAAAGTGAACCCCAAACGTCTAAGTTGACATGCATGTATGACGGTGCTCAATGTTTGTTTGTAAGATGACTCACATTTTCATTAGGTCCCCTCCATTTACAACCAATTTCCGTGCAACAGGTGCTGCATCGGATAAACACAAAAAGTTAAAAGATATTCCATCCTCTTGGGCTAATTCACGGTGTGCTTTATTTTATATGCAATTTCACAGAATGGCTGTAAACATCCCATATTGAATACTGGTAGTGGCGATAGCAGCCCATGTGCCTCATAAGGCATGAATATTTTAGTACATATTGGACGCAACTGGGAATTCGTATAGGCATATAACAACGTAAGACATTTGTAGAACACATACTTTTTCTTTCTTTGCTTTTTGCAGCGAAGTGCCTATGCCACCTAAATTATGATGTTTTAATGGTAAACTGAACGAATCGATGCGGATCGAATGATGTCCGAGAAATAATAAAAGAGATATTGTACGCGCTTTGGAGCGAAGCGGTATTTTGAGCGTGAACCTAGGACAACTGGAAATGACGCATATGGATGAACCCAGGTTCAGCCGCCCAAATCAGCTTTCATAGAAACCACGATGTCAACCGTAAAATTAATAACTTGTTTAGTCTGGGTCAGTCATCGGGAAGCGCTGTGTGGCCGTGAACTGTTCGAATATTTCTTCAAGCAGCGTTCGATGATTCAGTTTACCTCAGAAGAAGAAATTGCGTAGTCAATGGATATCGCAAATGTGGCGTACAAGGGCTGATTGGCCGGGTCCGCCGACCTTTTCGTTTTTGTGCAGCGTCTAGCGAGCATTTTGGACTTGAATGTTTTGACCAGGCACTCATAGCGAGAAATGCACTCAGATATGGGTACAAATGTTTCCAGAATATTCTCCCAACTGCTGATCTTACCGTAATCACGAGAGGTAACACAAACTCGCCAACAGCCAGGAGGCGTAAGGAGTAGAGAAAAGCGAGCACCAAAAGGTGAGCTGACGTAGTATTGTAATGTATCAAAACTCCCACCAACCCTAGCAGTGAAAATAAGTGGTGTATATATATATATTTAGAAATTAATTCCTTTTGAAAGCATCAACAGAATATATTCAGCTAATCCTCTAATCACTGTTAATAAGAAAATGTAACATGGTATTCAAAATCCATCAACAAGTATAGCTGCTTGTATTAGCACATTTAAGTTGGATGTTTACTTTTTCACATAATTTTGTTCTATGAACAACAACTTTGTGCTGATTTTCAGGTTCTGGAAACATTGATATTTTAATTTAAAGTAGGCAATGCACTCACCTTTGGTGTTTTGATGAAATTCTATCAAAATATATGATAGTTAGGTGAAGTGATTACAGCTGCAATGGGACTCACAAATAAATGTTTTGAAGACGATCAATGTTCCGATTATCGCTCTTCACTATCAGATTCGCTTGCGCTGTTTTCGGAAAGATATGGTTCTAATCTCTACGGCACAATACCAACTATATTCCTTCGATTGGAATGCTTCAGCATTTGAGACTCTTCCACCATCACCAAATCGTCCAACTCAAATAAATCGCTCTCCGACAGTTCAACATTCACCATTGTTTACAATCTGCGGACCTGTCAGTGACGAGTTCATCAAGTGACGTCACGAGATGTCGGGCCGAAAATTTAGAAAATGGCGGTGGATGCCGAAAATCGACATTATATTTAAATTTACGTTATGGTCGGGTGACTTTTTGGAAAATTCGACCACAAAATCCGAGTAAACGCAACTTTTATTCGGTTTCATAAAACAAAACCATGTCATAAGCACTTTAAGTTAAGCATTTAAATTATCCAAGAGCAGGTCTTATGTAACTACTAAACCATTTCCATTGAAAAGCACGATGAATAGTATGCTTTTTCTGCTGAGGCGGATGCATTACCAGTGCTTAATATATTATCATTGTTCAGGCAATTTAATCTCCGAATGCATCTTGTTTTCTGTCATTAATACTTATATAATACGTATACAATGCGTATATTGCGACCAGTTTAGAAATGGGGTTAGGGGCTCGGCATAAAGTTCTGCGGGTTGTTTATATTTTTAGGTCAAATAGGTCGCTTATGATCCTAAATCCTCATGCCCAAAAATAGAACACAACATTTTTAGCCAGAGAACTACAAAGCTGAGAAAAGTATATTAGATTTGTAATTAGTATATTACGTATTTGGGGCAGTAGCGTCATTATATCAGTAAACAAACATTTCTTTGCTCTCAGCAAAATACTAGCAAAAACCGCCATTAATATTATAATTCATACTTGCCCAAAAAACTAAATAATTTTAATATATGGCTTTAGATTAATACACTGGAAGGAAAGTCAATACAATGCTTGACTGGCGCTTGAAATATATGTCGATGGGCGTTGTTAATAAGTCGTAACCGCTGCTGTCGAAGACCACCCATTTGCATTTTATCTTCGTCCATATGAATTAGCAACACCAAGCAATGTGACAGAAGTACCCATATGCCTGTTACCTAACACCCAAAGCCATTCCCCTCACCTTTATGTAAGATTCGCACACCCGCCGATTTTATTGTCCAAGAAATGCTTATAAATGGTAAGACGCCATGGAGCATTGTACAATGCATTTGTCTACCATGCACTCATATTTGTCTAGTTTCACTAACAATAGACTAGATCTGCATTTTGCACATGTTGCACACAATTGTGCTTTATGACCGACACGTAGCGGTACATAGGGTCAACGCACCAAAGTATTGCACTTAAAACAGTACAGTTTAAATCTCAAAGGTTCAGCACATTTAATTGAATGGTCTGATTGTATATTTACAATCGCTGCGTTAATGTTTCATCCAGCTTGTCCCACATCAAGCAGCGTATACGTTGAAAGATCAGGCGCCATTATTAAACAAGATTAGCCTTTCACCGAATGTTGGTGTTATTTCTTGACAATGCATGCCACGCCATAAGACAAAGTAAACCATGGTTACCATGGCTTTCAGCCTCCAAGCTGCAGTCGATGTTGTTTGTTCTATATTTACGAGCTAGCGTGTCCTCGCTCCTCTATTCTCGCAATCGGAAGTCATTATCAAATTTAAAGCATATATATATATATATATATATATATATATATATATATATATATATATATATATATATATATATATATATATATATATATATATATATATATATATATATATATATATATATATATATATATATATATATATATATATATATATATATATATATATATGGACAAATATATTGTTACCCAATTGTTACCCAATACAATATGCGCTTAAAATATAACTGATTTATAACATGACTATCATAAAATATTGATAACATTGATTTGCGTCAGACTATGTACATCAGTTCATTGCTGAGGTGATTGATTTTATGCAGAAATACCAGAGCTACAAACTTGCTGAGGTCCTTGCAGAGGAAAGGAATGTCTAACTACCTTTTGCCTCTCAGTACGAGAATCATGAAAAGAATCTTCTACCGATTATTGTTTACCATTTAACATTGTTCAATAAAGCTTAGGAAGGGTATTCTATACTGACCGTTCGTCGAGACCTTTTGTGGATTCTGAGTCAGAGCTACCGGTTTCATTTTTTGAGTGTGGCTTGGATGATTCAACTCCCGCCCGCATTGGCTCAAATAAATAGCACGGACATGATTTGCTCCAGTGTCATGTGACGGGGCCTCTTAATCTTTATCAGAAGACGACATGGCTTCATGTAAACACAGTGTAATCTTAAAACCAAAAGAAATATCGCTTTTCGCTTCGTTTGCTCGCTTGCTGTCTAATTCACTTGGAGGCCGTGCAGCAAGTGTGACGTCACGATACCTGCCCCTAGCGGCTTACCGAGACAAAATGGCATCGAGAAGATGGCTTTGTATTTTCTTCCGAGTGGGACCTTATTGGTAGATTTTTAGCGTATATGCATGCCTGTGCAATGAATTACGGGTCCCCGTTGGTTAATGAGTTATTAATCTCCATTTTGAAGCACATATTAAAGAAATGATGAAGATCGTTGTATTTGACCTTTAAAGACAGCGACAAATATGAAAAAACTGCATTTTCTTGGAAATGGGAATTTCTAGGAGAAAATTAATATGAAACGTGCAGAGTGCGGATGCAATTGTCTAAAATGAATACGCCCATGACAAAACACACTTCAAACTGCACGTATTCCATTATTGTATGTGATGCTTTATTTGTTGCGCATGATAACTGCATCATTCTCGACGTACATTATGACATATAAGTGGTATAAACATTTTCCTGAACGCATATTTATTTTCCATCTATGCTCAATATATTAAGCAATTAATTGATAACGCTAAAAGCTGTGAGCTCTGCACATAAGGTCCTATTCGACCAAAACGACTGAAGAAGGAAACATGCTTCCATAAAGTTTGCTTAGTATTTCCTTTAATCCCTGTGGAGCATCCTGGTATGATTTTTTTGCCAGTGAGGTTGGTGAGCTTAGTGATGCGGGTCTAATCGAGTCTGATATGTAATAATACATTTTACGGCCCATGGCAAGATTCGTCACGTCACAAGGAACTCCTAATCATGTTTTGAATAGGATGAAATCGAGACGATTGAGCTCTGTGCAATATGAACTGGCTGAATCAATAAATTACGCGTTTTGTTCGGTTTAACATTTGCTCTCAAAATTGATCGAGGGTCATTCAAAGTAATGTCATCTTGATTTGATAAGCAAACGAGTGGGATTTTTTTCCTGCTCTTTTGCTATTGCGCATAAACGATTTATGGGCGTGTACCTATCTGTATGAAAGTACTTTTTGAACCAAAACATTTCTGGGAAATTATAGCAAATCTATTAATAAATAGACTGCAAAACATGCATTCATACAGTGTTAGTCAGTTATACCATTTGCTGCTATAACACTTAAAAACCCAACTTAGCATCATCGAACCTGCGCAGACAGTGTTTTATGTCGTGTCAATGAAGACAAGTTATAGACTCACTTGATATCATGAAACATTCCAACAAACTTGAAGCTGAATATACAGGCACATACAAGCGGCGCTGACCAGACCAGCAGTTACAGCATTCAGATATGGATGAATGATGTGTCCCACTATAACTGTACAGGTAGCTATATGATTCACGTCTCTTTATCAGGATTGCTACTCACCCCATAGTTTCTGCTCAATCGACATCTTTTTTATGTAAAAAACAAACAATAACAATGCATAATAACCACATCGTAATTTCCATGTTTGTATGTAGAAATAATAATAACAAGCAATCAAATAAGCACAATGCACATAGTATCGTTGTCCAGCTCAAAGCAATGCCAACTAAAATCTTCTGACGTCATTGCCAAATAGTAGTTTATACTTGTGGGTACTGTCTACACGCCATAACAAGTGGAGTAATGTATGTCATCAATACAAAAAGCCCGACAAAGCCGCTATGTTCAGGGTTCACCTTCTACCATATTCTCCTGAAACCAGTTCATGCGCAGTGAGATTTGATGCTGTGTGTGTCCTTTGTGTGACGACACTTTATAAACATGTGTGACGTCAACTTCCTATAATCCGCTCTACTGTTGTCACTTTCTGCCACATTGTCACTGCAACAAATAGCTTAAAAGGCTGAATCGATACCGAAAAAATGGGTGGTTTTTACTTCAAATAAATCATACTGACAAATTGAGGAAGATGGAATATGCGTTTAGCGCTTTGATTACTTTATTTCGAGATAGAATGATAATGAATGAACAGCACAGGAGTATGTGACCTCATCTCATTTTAATTGTGCCTCGTTATCACCGAGGCATTTTACCCCCTGTAGCATAGCTGAATAAAGACACCACTGTGCCGCCATACATCATAAGCTTTCATACAGCAACATGTTTTTGAAAAGGCCTTTGGGGCTTGGGCGTAAGAGGGGTCAACTAAGTCCCGTATCAACAACCAGGGAGGCCATATTTTCTGTACTTTCCTGAAAGTCATGTTGCAATTGCGGCATCCTTGAAAAATATGGGCATCGTGTTGAAGTTAATGGCGAAGACAGGAAGGGATAAGTTTACCAATCTAGAGACAGAATTTAGTTCTTGGATTTCCCGCTGAATTAGATCCATGTCCTGCGTGCTTCTCTACAAATTCTTCGCAGTTCGGGGGCATCGGGGATGAAGGAAAGCATTTCCCTATTTAGGATTATTGACAAAACTTCTGAAGGGAGAAACCAATTTTGAGAGCTTCGTTATTATGATTAATTCAGTTGTTCTGATTAAATCGTGTCTTATTCCAACTCTATAAGGTCAATGTAATCCAGCGTACCAATAAACCACACGCTATTTCAGCAGCTATGGAGCAACTTCCGCACAGTACGCTGTACCGGGGATCATTAACATATCACAGATTTCAATGAACAAAAGATCAGAGAGAGTAGTTGCTAATACTAGAGATGTATAGCGACGACATGTTTGTATTCGTTTCCTAAATCGTTTATTTAGTCAATTTACAATGCTAATATTGTACATCCATCTGCTAAGTAATAGTATTATTTTATACACACAATCAATTGCCAAAAAGTCATTGATTGCGCTAAAGTCATATTAATCTGCTTCAACTACACAAGGCTGTTACTCCCCTTGTCACAACATGTTGGTATTTATCGCCACTGCCTCCTGTCATTTCGTCCACAACAGCCTACTGTCCCGACCCGTTGTTGCTCCCAATACACTAACTTATGGCGACATTTTGGCCACGTCGAGTTGCTTATTTTTCTTGCATCAAGCTGTTATACAACCAGCTGTAGCATATTTTACAATATCCTGTTGTCATCTGTGCTACAGACTGTTGTCAATCCAGACATGTTCCCCTGTCATATTTCGTGCAACAGATAATATTGAAACATTATCAGCGCTATTTTGCATAAATTAATATATTTCTACGAAATATATAAATCGTCGGGAATATCTTGTTGAGCACCATGAGTTTGAACTATCGAGATAACCGTTTTACCACCGGGAAGCATTTATGATTACTCTGAAAGAATTAGAACTAGACCTATGTGCACACATTTGCCTCCCAATAAAGCGCAGGTGCTTGAAAAACTACAACTGTGTGGCTCTCAAAGCTAAGTCGGAAAAATGCTTATTGCAGCCAGATGATGTCGCAAATGCTAGCAGAAAGATATGGTGATTGCTTTCGGCAAACTCAAACTCAGCACTGGCGATTTTTGTTACGGGGTGTAATACAATTATGTTGTGGTTTGAGAATTGTGTGAAAGGATTAATTGAAGAAGCGCTGATAATAATGATTAATAGGCTTAACACGACCAACTCTATAAGGTCAATGTAATCCAGCGTACCAATAAACCACACGCTATTTCAGCAGCTATGGAGCGACTTCCGCACAGTACGCTGTACCGGGGATCATTAACATATCACAGATTTCAATGAACAAAAGATCAGAGAGAGTAGTTGCTAATACTAGAGATGTATAGCGACGACATGTTTGTATTCGTTTCCTAAATCGTTTATTTAGTCAATTTACAATGCTAATATTGTACATCCATCTGCTAAGTAATAGTATTATTTTATGCACACAATCAATAGCCAAAAAGTCATTGATTGCGCTAAAGTCATATTAATCTGCTTCAACTACACAAGGCTGTTACTCCCCTTGTCACAACATGTTGGTGTTTATCGCCACTGCCTCCTGTCATTTCGTCCACAACAGCCTACTGTCCCGACCCGTTGTTGCTCCCAATACACTAACTTATGGCGACATTTTGGCCACGTCGAGTTGCTTATTTTTCTTGCATCAAGCTGTTATACAACCAGCTGTAGCATATTTTACAATATCCTGTTGTCATCTGTGCTACAGACTGTTGTCAATCCAGACATGTTCCCCTGTCATATTTCGTGCAACAGATAATATTGAAACATTATCAGCGCTATTTTTTGCATAAATTAATATATTTCTACGAAATATATAAATCGTCGGGAATATCTTGTTAAGCACCATGAGTTTGAACTATCGAGATAACCGTTTTACCACCGGGAAGCATTTATGATTACTCTGAAAGAATTAAGAACTAGACCTATGTGCACACATTTGCCTCCCAATAAAGCGCAGGTGCTTGAAAAACTACAACTGTGTGGCTCTCAAAGCTAAGTCGGAAAAATACTTATTGCAGCCAGATGATGTCGCAAATGCTAGCAGAAAGATATGGTGATTGCTTTCGGCAAACTCAAACTCAGCACTGGCGATTTTTGTTACGGGGTGTAATACAATTATGTTGTGGTTTGAGAATTGTGTGAAAGGATTAATTGAAGAAGCGCTGATAATAATGATTAATAGGCTTAACACGTGCAAGTCAAATGGAGGATGGCAAATGAGGCAAGACCTCACGTAACTAATGCTTTCAGTTGCCATGGTAAACTCACAAGGAATCCGTGCTGTGCCTTTCACGTAAAATAAGAGTTAATGGGTGGTCATTCCCTAGGTGCAGTGGGTCGTGATATGCTGACATTCTGTTTTTATGTTACGATCAATTGATATGTTCTAATAGTAAGATGATAAGTTTCAAAGTTTTGAATGAAGGCGTTTTTGTCCTGTTTGTAGCCATCTTTTCGACTTTGTTTCACTTAAAAATCAAAGTCAATCAATTTTTTTCGGATGTATGAAGATTTATCGTCGTGAATAATTCATCATGGCTCATTTACCTCTGACATTTCAGTTACATCAATGTAGCCCCATTCCAGGCCTTCGTACATCTAGAATCATAAATTTGATGGAATGCTATGATGTCATAAAAACTTGTTTACTAAGTCCAAAGGATGCGTTGTAAAGCCTAGAAAAGTTATGGGGAATTTTGTAACCAGGCGCAATAGGCTAGTTTCTCCGTTTGTCAGGAACTTGATGACTAAAGAAGTTTTCAGTCAACAGTGGCATCTCGCCTGCTCCATTGTTCCACCATTTATTCAACTTCGGTGGAAAAATATGAGAAATGCATCTAAAATGAGAGTGAATGATGTTGAGTCGCAAACTACGGCGAGCTGAATCAGATTTCATCCACTGTTGTCGAACGTCTCATGCTACTTTGCCAATGATCATCCCTGATGTAAAGTACATTATTCAAATAGTGATACCTTCCCAAGGCACCCTTGTTAATTAGGAAGTATTCATCACAACTTCACCACGGATTTCTTCTCAATATTGAAACCATTATTTTGTCCTTACCTCCAAGAAGTTTCAATAGCTTTCAAAACATTCGTTTTGGCATGAGGCGCAGTGCGTTTGCGATGCTGTTCATGACATATCCACACAATCTTTCATGAATACCTATAAGACCACTAAGTCGATGTTGGTGATTACTCGACAGCAGGTTACATATATGCCAGATAGAAATGAAGGTGCCATATCACTGCAGCCGAAGAAGCGGAATTCTACCATTTGCTCATAATGATATCTTCTTTGGCTCTTTCTTTATTTGTTTGTTACCCCTTTCTGAAACCCGATATAAAGTAATAGGGACTAAGCGAGGGGTGCTACTGGGCACAGTGGTGTATTTCGATGTTAAGCAGGAATGTGCTAGTACCTGTAGCTGCCTGTTAGTCATTCTACTCATGCGACGGTCGCCACTAGCAACACAAGTTATGCTCTATCTTGCCTAATGAGCAAATGCGTCATATTTTGTACAGTATCTTGCGGACTATTAAGTCAGATACAGTTGAGGAAAGCATAAGACCCCGGGCTCTTGTACAACATGCTGTGATTACTGTCGCCCATCAATGTGCACCAAGGGTTTGGCATGCTAATCGAATGCAAGTTGACAAGGCGTGAATGTTGTGCGCATAGATTACATTTCAGTGCCATGTGCAGCTTTACGCATGCATAAGAAAGCTATAGGTTACGGCTAAAGCACAGAATGTTAACTGTGTCGTATCAAAATGGTAGCATAGGGGTTTTGTAGTAATATATGGCTACATGGTGTAGAATGACGAGCCTGATGAATAACGCAATCCATTATGTGAGCCTTATGGTCGGGTCTAATGCAGTTTCGCTGCGCTATAACGTTCAGTGTTTCCACTCTGCTTAGTCATTGTAATCCAGTTCTCATGCTCTGTGAATCACAGCTCCATATTGCATAGGCAGAGACATTGTAAGCTGCTATTAGCACCATCACCCCTGTCTCAGATAGCGCCGATCAAATGATACGCTACGACATTAAATGATAATCGGGATTATTTTCTATAATCACTCGCAGAAGAGTCGATTTCAGATAACAGGAGCAATTCCCGTACATCAATTGGTATGTCAACCCTATTAACAACAACTTGTCAGATAGTCATTTCTCTTGTAAAGGTGCGATTGCTCCTGCTCCTTACCACCATTGGCTGACGCTTCTTGTCACCGCCTGGTGTTGCGTCTCTTGTCGCAACCTACGATCACTCCGCGTACGATAACCAGTTATCAACCTGCAGTGACATGTACGGCCATATCGATGTCGTTCCTCTTACAGAAGATATTAACTACTCATCCCGTCATAGCCTACGCCACGTGTTGTTGTCAAATCTCCTGATAAATCGCGCAGTCAGACATTAGCTGATTGGATTTCTACTCCTGCTTCAACGACAGCTTTTCACTTCTACGACAGTCAGGTGAGGCTGCATCAGCAACTCCCTGATGGTATCTCTCGTGCCCTCATTGGTCGTCATTCGTCATGTAAGAACAAGTGGTCACTTATCCTGTCGTTTGTTGCCATCATGGCTTTGGTTCCGATGATGATATCTCTTGAAACAACTTAATAAAGATGCGTTTGCCGCAGGGATATTGAATGGGCTTGGTCAAAAACAGTTCGCCAGAACTGCTCGATTTACACTTTTTGCATCACCTTTAACCGGATCAGATAGATTGTGATGCAGGAAGGGCTACATGTGCTCATTGTCGGTAAGGAACCTTCTAAAGATGCCTACATTACTCACCCTATGTTGACCTCGCATTGAAATTCAATCCCTTCTGTGTAGCAATATATTCTGTCCAACATCAGTCAAATTGGATTAATAAATCGTTTACATGATCGGAACCACCCAATCAGTAATTCATTGTTTGATCAATCAACATATTGGAACATTCAGATACAATAATTTCGTTTTATTATCGATGCAATACCGCGAATATCGACTTGTTTCTATGACAATTATAATCGTTGGGAATCTATTGCCCCCAACACGGTGAGGCTCAGTTTGCCAGGAGCCAGAGTCGACAATAATGCAATAAGCTTTGTAAAGAATATATTTGTATGTCAGCTCAGTCCGACTGCGTTGTGGTGTTTGATATGAGATGAATCTATAATAAGTATTCAGGATCCCCCCCAAAAAAATATGGGTAGTGAACCTCACTCTCAACACGGAAGTTAACCACTACACTACGTTAGGTCACAGGGAAGAGGTAAAATGTATTCCAATATTCTCCCCCATCCCCACCAGTAATAAGAGCATATCGCAACTACTTGAAATCAACAAACTTTACGGCCAGTGTATTAAGGACTATAGCCGTTATATTAGGGAAACCTGTCAAATGGAATGAATTGATGAAATGTTTAAATCGAGTTATAAAAAATATCAATCGAGTCAAATGATTTATAGTTGCAACGCACGCGCGTCAACTTGAGTGTGACTAATGCGGCAAGACGCTTTGTAGCAAATGCTGTTCGATGCCGTGGAAAATTGCATGGCGCATCATTCGTTTAGCCCATATTTGGATCACATTATGCCCACCCATTCACTGTGGGGCTGTTAAACGGTGAATGTATCCACAACCTATCCACACTTTTTATGTCTGCTCCACTTACTACCAAAACACTGACTTATGACCAACACCATCCCTCCCCACCCCCCCCCCTCCCCGTTCCTACCATCCACCAGGCAGCTCTCAACGGAACTAAAATCCACAAGCGCATCGCCATATGGGCAATAACTGGGCCCTGACTGAACACTGGGATGCCATGTCACAAGTGACGCGGCTGTTTTGTCCCTGATAATCAGAAACAATCACAAAACATCGAACGAATAGATTTGACATAAAATGCCATACGTTTGTGCACAGCCCTGTTGGGCTAATATTCTTAATTTACTTTCGTGCCTATAGATAGATGTCCATCAACTCCTCGATAGCAGATAAAGCATATGACAGAGAACAATTGATAGTGCCATATTACTGCAACCAAGATGCCACTCTAGCATCAGCATGTGTGTGCACATCTAGCTGAGCAAATTCCTGATAAAACCTTGCAGATTGTATATTGTGTTGACGAATGTCTGGTTGAGTGTCCAATTGTCCTCCTCCGTGCCCCATTTGAAATAACAAAGGATCGTGAAGAACACCTTGGTATTGTGCGGGGTCATGGAATGTGTTTGTACCTATACTTTCTCGGAAGTCATGCTGCACTTGTTGTTGCATTCTTGTAAAACAAGGCCATTAGGTTGGAGTTAAGCTATATTTGTTAAGGCGATGACTGGTAGGGATGATTTTACATATCTAGAGACATATGTTAGTACTTTGATGTAATGAGTTTTGTCCACTGGATTGGATTCATGTGCTTCATGCTTCTCTGCATATTCGTCGTAGTCCTATGTATAACAAGTTGTCGCTTAATTAATTAAAGCATCGCACGGAGGTGCTGAAGTACTGCTTGAGAAATAACGCCCATTTGATCTAGGTTCCCTACATTTACTGCCAATTGCAGTCCTACAGATGAGCCATGCCATGTTGCCTACAAGACATCCGTCTAAAATGCTGCCATTGTCATTGTGAAGCTGAGAAGAGGACACACAGGGGAGGAAGAATGATATTTCGCCTAATTAGGATAAGCGATAACGCCTGTTGCGGCAGGAACTAATTCGGCGAACATCCTTATCTTTGAATAATCCATTTGTTCTGATTGAAAACGTGTCGATCTACCACTCTATTGGGTCAATGATATGAAGCGCATTTATCCAGTTAACTACGATAAAATTGTGTTTGGAATCATTACGCCTACAACGGTTGACGACGATGTACAAAAGTGCATCACCAAGGAAAACACAGAGCGCATTGTGCGTGAAATTGCACACAAAGACCCAATACAAACACCGATGTTTGTGGCTGATTGCCTTCATAAGCACAGCACAAAGAAAGTGCTGAAATCTCTTACATTCCCCGAACAAATAATGCAAAACGAAGATTTACTGAGCTTGTATGTGATGAGACTGGTTCGAGAGATGGACGAGTCAGAACACCTAGCACTCTTTCTAAGATTCTGCACGGCATCTGATTTAATTACGGCTAAGCAGGTACATGTGACATTCAATGCATCTGGCGCCTCAGACAAGGTACGCTGCCCCACTGCACACACATGTGGATGTGTTCTGGAAATCTCGCTTAATTATTTGCAAGATCCCTATATCGCGCTAAAGGCTGACTGATTTGCCCTACTTAAAAACATATACTGGCAAATGGACATTGTCTGATGGTAACAATGACTGCATGTAGAATATGCCATGATATGAATAATTGTCATAATTTTGCACAATAGTAAATTTGAATGCAGGCATAAGCTTTTAACGTTTTCTTTATGCGTTTTCATGCTAGCAATTCCTTGGAACTTCGTTTTTTCGTTAGTTTTTACTTTAGTTTACTCTGCAGATTAATTTACAAATGAATAATGCCATGGAGCTGTGAAATATTTGCATAGCCTTGTGATTAGTTGCCATATATGCTGTGGGTTACAGCACTAGGAGTGCAGCTGTTTGTGTAACACATCTGAGACATGTGCATCTTGAAGAAGAGGTGCCTTGTTGTAATTAGTGAATTGCAGGTGTTTGCAGGCCACCTTTGTAGTTGATTTTAAGCGTGACCATTTTAAATGTATACATACATCTGCTGACTCCGTTAAGCTTCATTGCCGTACAATATGTAACACTCGTCTTAATAAAACTGATCCATACTCTTGTCAGTTCTCTAATCATGGCCTATTGCCTTCTGTATGGCTTCCATTACGACGCCTTATGTACTTCAGGAATCTATTACACAGATCAGATCAATTGAGCTGCAGTTAATGTTAGGCGTTGCATCGTCAATTACCATCATATACCAATCAGCTACTTAAGATAATTTCACTGATAGGCTATTTTATGGCAGTGCAATCGAACTAAAATCTTCTCGTCGTGGTAATATCGTATTGTATATGTAATAATGACTCACAAATTTGTAATAAATGTCGTGCAATGGAACGAAACCGCCCCTACGGTAGTGCATTGTGGATTAATTGCGAAATTGGAACAATCAAACGTCAACTATTTATTCATTATCAGCAGTATTTTGTAAAATGCGCTGCGTTTCACTGACGAAATCGGTTCCACTTTTTTTTTTTGCTTAAATACTGGCTTTGGTCAGTTGGCATCAATGACAGCCGGCATTCTTTCTTGCTGCAGAACGATACCTTAGTGTTGATTATTTCTTTTTAGAGCGTGAATGATAAAACAAAGTATCTGATTTGGCTAAGATGTTCATATAGAAACAATTATGAACAATGCCAATATTTATAGTTTGGAACACTTGTCATATGCCTCGGATTACTAGACATGAGTCCATAACTCATACCTCACAACATTATTAGCCGCAAAGCTGAGAATATTCAATTTGTAATTAGCATCTAACAAACTAGGGGCATTTGAAATATTTTAATCAGAAAAAAAATATTTTGCTTTCATTGGAAGAATAGCAGCATTGACGGATAACATGCTAGTTACCTATTCAATACAATGCCATATAAAGTTCCCACTTATAACATATTCTGTGGTTATGATCAGAGAGGGATACATATTGGTAGCAATGCTATGACAGAAATACCCATGTACCTGTTACCTAACACTCAATGACTAGACCCTTCAACAAGTATCGCAAGCCTGCCGATTTCATCATCCAAGAAATACACATAAATCTGAAAACGCCATGGAGCATTATGCAGTGCATGTGTCAAGCATGCTCTTATATTTGTGTAGTTTAACTAACATTTGACTAGATCTGCATGTTGCAAGTCTTCTACACAGTTATACTTTATGTTGCGGTACACAAGAAGAACACACAAAAGTATTGCAATACAAACAGTACAGTTGCAGTTTTAATGGTTTAGTACATTCAGTTGAATGGCATGTATGTATATTTATTTGGCAGCTATTATTGGTGTTATTCTGAACATGTGATACACCCCCCAAGCATTGTGCTAATGTTCCATACATTCTATCAATTGTACTATAACATATTCTATTTATAATCAATATATTCATGTCATGTTAGTCTATTAACAACTTAACCTTTCCTGTCCCACGTCAATCAACGTCCAACGATTAAGCACTTTTGTCAAACGATATTATGCTTTAACCGAACGTTGTTGCTGCTCCTTGACAATGCACACCGGGCAGTGTGACAAAATAAACTGTGGATACAATTATTCTCTCAGCTCCAGACTGCAATAGATATTGTTTCATTATCCTCACTCCACTATGCTTGCCATTGGAAGTCGTTAGGCGATGATTAGGCAGTAACAGTCAGTGATGTCACACATCAGGGCAACAACATTCTTTCCAACTACGTATTTCCCAACGCGCTTACAATGTAAATTTGTCTTATGCGCGCCATGGTTTCCTACACTTTAGCATAGCATTAGCCATTCATACGTTCTTAGAAGCATTTGTTATTATACCATCATACCTACACAAATCTATAATTGATATTGTCCCTTCCTTGAAGCATCCATGAATATCAATACGGCCCGTATGCAATTATATAGAAGGTAATGTAAGCCATTGCGATACGAATGATATATCATTATAGAACAATTTCCTTTCGGGAGGATCACGCACATTTTAAGAGCCCTTCCTACACACGCACACATCCATCTTGTTAAGGTTTTTATCACCCCGCATTGCAGACCTAACGGGTTATCATAGTCAGCGCAAAGGAGGTGATATATCATGGCGAGGTTGTTTGTGCGCATAGTTTGCTTTTCAGTGTCTGATAATGTACTGCTTTACGATAGCTTTCGATACGTGAGTTACGGCAGAAGATAATGTCATGTTATGGCAGTCTTGTAGATATTGCGTAGGTTGCGCTCTGTGTTTGCGCCATCACCACAGGGAGACAGTGTGTCAAGCGGAACTTAAGGCAGTAAATTTGAGGTCTGAATTGTGCGAACCGTGTTGCCTCACTTAATTCGATTACGCTTTATTCGATTGTTTTTTGCTTTCTGCCCGGAGAAGTGAATCGAGGCCAAGAATACAATTGATCGCAGCTTGACAAAACGGTCCACAGGGTCATTTGCATTGAGACCTGAGATGAGTTCGTCCCCGTTCTGACTGCAATACATGCACACAAAACATAAGAAAAGGTTGGATGTGAATTTTATGAGTCCATGTTAGTGTGAAGTTTTACAGACGAGATACAAAAACAATCGATGAGCATAGCGTATCCAGCTGTATAGCAGCAAGCATCTATCTGATTTATACAAAATACTCGTTTGCCTCATTCCTCAAACCCAACGGTGTTTTACCCTCTGTGACTGACACCTTATCAATCTCACTGTCAGACGGTTGGCACAAAGGCAACTAACGACTTGGCCAATCCTACTGTTAGAGGCCATTGCAAGTTTCCTACCGACGCCCATTCAATCTAACTGTCTCAGCCTGTTGTGACTTTCTATCTGACGCCTTGTTAAGTTGTAACTATCAGAGAGCCTGGTGCCACTTCTCGTACGGACTTTTCCTACAGACACCACACATTTTCATATGCTATGATAAATTCTGCAATGCACGCAATAGAAGAGTCACATTACGATATACAAAACGACATATGCTAATCGGTCATTATGTCAATTAATACCTCATACCTTTTGATGTGTTTCGCACCTGGTCAATGTAAATAGCCAACTCGGTGACGCAGTCATTGCGAGTTTAATACCTTTCCCTACTATAGCGGGATACGTTGAATAACGAAATAAGGACAGCGACAAATATGAAAATATGAAAAAGCTGCATGTTCTTTGAAATGGGCATTTTCTAGGAGATGATTAGAATAAAGCTTACAGAATACTGATGCAGTTATCGCCAGCATATACGCCCACGACAAAACACACATCAAACTGCATGCATTGCATTATTTTATGTGAGGCTTTATTTGTTGCGCACGATGACTGCATCATGAAGTTTTAACATTGCAATACATGGCACAGGTCGACTTACATTATGACATATAACTGGAATAAATTTTTTCCCGAACGCATAGTTATTTGCCATCTATGCTCAACAAATCTAGCAATTACTTGTATAACGCATTAAAACGTGCTTCTCGCTATTCCATATAGCTAAGAGATTTACACATAAGGTCGTATTCGGTATAAACGACTGAAGAAGGAACCATGCATCCCTTAAGTTTGTTTAGTGTTTCCTATAGCCCCCGTGGAACATCTCGGTATGGTTTACTAGCCAGTGAGGTTAGTTGAATGGGTCTTATCAAATCGGCGATGTAGCAATGCCGATTATGGACCGTCTTGGATTATGGATTCGTCTTGTAACAAGGAACTTGGGTGGTATTATGGCAATCCTTTATTGGCCAGAATGAAATCAAGGAGATTCTCTCGCTCGATTACTCGGCTCTGTGCAATCGGAACTGGGGGTCGATATATTACACATTTTGCTGGGCTTGATGGCGATGAAACGAGTTTTTGTCGGTTCTTTTGACAGTGCTCACTGTGTCCCACCGAAATATTTCTGACCCATTTAAGTAAATCTCTGAATAAGTAGACCGCAAAAAACGGCATTTATTCGTAATATCTGAATAAGGCTGGTACAAGCAATTGGACAGGTCAGTACAAACATAACAGTTTTGATGACTCACTTGACATTTGGAATTATTTATTTAACTGAATGGTAAATCACATAAACGGCGCTGTTCATAACCAAATCTGACAAGTCGCAGCTATATGGTTCACACTTCTTTATTAGGATTGCTACTCCACCCACACTTTTATGTAAGAAACATGAAAATAAATAGAAATACATAATACCCTTATCGTAATTTCCATGTTTTTATGTATGATATAATAATAACTGGCTTTCAAATAAGCATAATTAACATAGCGTTCGATATTCAAAGCAATGTCAAGTACAACCTTCTGACGTCATGGCCAAGCAGCATTATTTGTGGGTATAGGCTCTATGTTCTAACATGTGGAGTACTATGTGTCATTACTACCAACAGCCCAACAAAGCCGCGCTATAGAGCCGCTTTGTTTAAGATATGCGACCACGATACTTCTGAAACAATACCTACGCTGATGCGATTTCATGTAACATGTGTCGTGTTTGGTGACGGCATTTTATCGCCAAGTTTGACGTCAACCGTCCATCGACCTATCATCATTTCCGCTTCACTGTTGTCACCATCTGACACATTG
Organism: Urechis unicinctus; assembly: GCA_034190875.2. Classification (NCBI taxonomy): domain Eukaryota; kingdom Metazoa; phylum Annelida; class Polychaeta; order Xenopneusta; family Urechidae; genus Urechis; species Urechis unicinctus. Next base: position 12,566,333 of record CM067345.1, on the reverse strand, counting down.
TCAAATAAAAGCTTCTTTGGCTATCCCAACAAATGCAGTCATTTCGAAAGCACAGTGCAGATTAAAAACCAGCATTACGGGAGTGCGTAACTTTTTGATTGTAAGCGACAAATGCAAATGACATCGTCTCTCATTTTTACCGAGGTATTCTATTTCCTGCAGCATAGCTGAATAAAGGTGCATAAATACTTTTTTAGACACCACTGCTTTCAGTCCGCCATACCTCGTTAGGTCAGGCTCAGTTCACTACTCAACTCGAATCGGTAACCATAACGTTTCCAAATCTTATCGCTTTGACATATATAACAACATGTTTTAGACCTTTGGAGCTGGGGTGTAAAAAGTGTCATTAAAGTCCCGTATCAACGATCTTTAAGGCCATGTTAGTGACGCATCTGTACGAGAACATATCCAGAGCCGTATCAAATGATACGCTTTTTCCCGTGTGCTTTCGCTAAGCATTTGTGGGCGAATTACCTGCCCTTCGGTAGGCTGTCTTGGTGTTAATATCGCTGGTTATTAAACGAGCGTAATTGATAAACATATGGCCATCGGATCCTAGGTGGGCCAGACATACTAAAATGCTCCTCGGAAGAGCCAGCGAGGCGTGCGTGTTGAATCACTCAGGCACAATAAGAACATTCGTTCGCTCGAAATCTAGTTCTGTATTTAAGACCAATAGAAGATGCACACAGGCGTGAGAAATATAAGAATGAATGCAGCCTTTCTCTCCAGAGGCTTCGAGATATGCTGCAATCTGAAGCTTCGCCAATATCAAAGGGAGCAGTGACGCCATGTAGGACGGAATACACGTCACATGCCTGTCTTTGTCGATGCTCGTGTTCGTGCTCTTTCTTTTTTTTTTTAGGTCTGTTCTCGAAATTTATATTTATAAGGATATATAAAGAAATATAGTGATATATATATATATATATATATATATATATATATATATATATACATTTATAATATATATATATATAATATATATATAAATATTATATATATATATATATATATATATATATATATATATATATATATATATATATATATATATATATATATATATATATATATAAGTATATATATATAAATATCGATGCTCTTGTTCATGCTCTCATTTTTTTTCTGTTATTAAATTGATTGCCCCGTAAGAAGAGACATGCGTCGCATCAATTTGGCGCCATGTTGTACTGATCATTCACTTCCCTCCCTTATTTCTATTTCTCTCCCGAGGGCTAACCACATAGATACCTGCAAGAGTACAGTATGTCATGCTGCTTATAAGACTTTCAAAAACGTTCCCCACCAAGAGTTAGCTAGCAAATGTATGGTCTGTGTCATCAGCGGTCATGCATTAGCATGAATGAATGAATGAATGGCCCAGTAATAGAAGGTAGAGAGTGGTGATAAATGGCATTAGTTCAGATTAGACTAGGGCTTTTAGTAGTGTTCCTCACAAGTCTGTCCTGGGACCCCTTCTTTTCGTGATGACCAAAACCTAGGCATACAATAAAAACTTAACGCATTTGACTCATTGCCAAATGTTTTGAGACATAACAAATAGCAACATAACAAATAACATCGGACAAATTCTGAATGCCGAATGGGCGATTCTACTCTAGACAACATGTCGGTGGAAAGGGAATCATATGACGTTTTTATGCATTTTAATCCAGCAAATAATGCCATAATGTATTGAAGTGCCATCATTGTAAATAATTTTGAATCATATGCGTTAACTCCTACTATAGTCTCACTGTCGAGCTGTATTCTGCGGGATATCAAGGAAGCACATTTAAGATCAGTGACAAAATTTTGCAGCAGGGATTATTTCTGCAATATTGATGATCATATTAAATATTTCTAATATATCTAGTCAATATGATTCAGCGTACTTATCTCACAAATCTCCAAGAGATTCATAAGCAGTGAGATCCACGTCGTCTATTTGATATTCATAATCACGTCGTCCATTTGATATTCATAATCATGTGTCATTCTGTCCCATTCTGTCATCGCCAATCTTGCCACACCCGGCTGTGACTCGATCTACCTTCACATATTCTGAAACACCCAGTGGTGAAAAATTCGGCCAGTTGTGTTTGTTCGTGCATCAGCTTGTGATCAATATTCCTGCCGCTCCCAGTGGTGACTTATTCTCCTACATTCTGTGGTGACATATCTTGAAACATTTTGGGCCCTACGGCTGCCATATTAGATCAATAAACCGTGCTCAGGATTAGAATCACACATTCGAAAATGAT
>CM067345.1:12534063-12559063 GCA_034190875.2 Urechis unicinctus | reverse complement strand
CAGATTATTCGTCGATTGCATTTCACCATTGACTACATCATTTGGTAATCATTAAGTTTCCAGCTAGACATGTGTTTAGGATCACTTTGAAAGGACTTGATCAATTGTGCACTTTATCTGATAGTTCAATGTTTTCGATAAATGGAATCTTTAGACAGGCTTTCAATACATAACAGTCCGCTTTGATACAGAATACAAATCACGTCGCATTATTGTAGCCCTTCTCACTAGATGCTTCGGGATATGCTTCTTTCTGTAGCTGCGACGCTATCAAATTTGCTAGGTATTGCAGGAATGTACTTGCGCCAGTGGTTGCCAGTTAGTCACGTTGCAGATTTTTAAAAACAAGCTTGATGTGGTCTTCCAATCAATCTATATTTGGGTAAACATCGAGGGTAATGGGTAACGTTTCCACATTTAGGATCAGTGACAAACGCTTAGGACATAATTTTGCGATCATCTTGATTATAGATAAACCAACCATCCGGTAATATGGAAGTTAATAGAGCAGTTTATAGATATCTCCATCCATAATCATTTACAAATGATCAGTAGAAAATAAGTCTAAAACATCCATCCGAATACCAGCAGGAATGCAATTGATATACATAACGTGTTCTATTCTCCTCCATGGTGATACTGTCTGCAACTGCCTGTTTGCCTGTTGTTACATCCCTCGCCAAAGCCCATTGACACTCCTGCCAAATCTACTGCCAAAATGTTCGTGAAATTAAACAGCTGTTTTATTTCACTTTGTTTTTGCTAATGAACTCCCTTCCAGATAAAAATAAAAAACAATCCCACATTTGAAGGTAAAATCTGACGAGATACCAACACAATGTCTTGTTGATGATAACTCTTATCTAAGACCATAAAGAGCAATTTAACGATCAAATTTTTGTGTTTCAAGGAAATTAATTGAACTCTTGGTCTTTTTAATCTACATTCTTAAGTGATATCTTGCATCACCTGGCTTGATCCACATTTTACCTTAAATCACAGGTAAGCCAAAGAAGAAGCTAACACTGACGCAGAAAACGTCATGAGAAAGATCAACACGTTCCCTGTAGACACCACACAACATCATTGAACCACTCGCTAATGATATGATGTAAAACCCAATCACCTGACGGACTGGCTGCAGGGCAACTTGAAAATATGCTTAAGTCAAGTAATTCGGGTTTCAAATGCTAATAATGGTAGCCGTTTAGGGGTTTATAGGTATATCACAGGTTAACGAGACAACACCTGCGGTGGCAAATATTAACTGTTGGAATGGGAACCCATGATGTATCCCTGTGTCATGGCATTCATGTTACCAACTATTTATGAGTTGTTATTCATTTAGCTCAAAGGATCGCAAAATACTAACCCAAAGACTCTAAGGACTGTATAACCTGACGTGCATCTGTATGGCGTCTCATGGCGTTCTTCAATGTAAGATATCTTATGTATACCACACACTGAGCAGCACCTGAGCAAACAACAAGAACATTGACATAAGGGCACCATGCGATAAACATAGCCCTGTAGATCTTCGATATATACATATTCAAACAATTCCGTCGTGATCACCATAAAGCCAAGAATAGATGTGTGGTAATTACCTGTAAGCAAGTGAGAGTAATGACATAGAATCATTGAAAGTGCTATATTGCTGCACCCGAGAGAGAGACAAAACAGGGCGAAACATGGATCGTATCTACATACCCCCCCCCCCCCACCCCCCCCCCCACCCCCCTACCACGTCCACCTCCACTTTCAACCACGATGCCAAGTTTAATCTAATGAGGCTAGTTAGGAGTTGGCATGAGGCGCGGCATTGTATTGCAAGGCAGAGAAGGAATGAGTCTGTATCTGGCATGTAAGTTTTCTACGGATGTGGCTACCGTAAAAACAGCAGTGTTACAGGTGCGGTATATTTGTGATGTCGATGAGAGACTAAACCAGGGACAGGTCGCGCAAGGTTTTTTGGCTCCTCACAATTTGATCCATGCACTTTGTGCTTCTCCGCGGGTCATACTTCTATCGAACCAGCGCAGCGTAGTCAAGTGTTGGGCAGCTTAGTGTAATGGAGTTCAGTCAAGTACTCGAGCGAAATATGGTGCTGTAATGTGCACCGTGGTGCTGTAATGTGCACTGTGGTGCTGTAATGTGCACTGTGGTGCTGTAATGTGCACTGTGGTGCTGGGCAGTAAAACTTTACATAGAAATGCTTTATGCTAGAAAGCGCATGATCGTGTCATGTAGTGTGGTAAACAAATGTGATGCAATAACCTGATGATGTAGATCCGCATTGTGGGGCATTATGCCATACACAATGTCTTGGAATGTAGTCCAGGCGGAGAGAATATAACTGTCTGCCAACTTTCTGTCTCGGTGTTGTGCCAATGGCCGATAACAACAGACAATATTTGGTAAATAATTAGCCCAGCCGAACTAATTCACATTCTGGATGGTATTGCTTGATGTTCATTCTGGAGAGTTTCTTGATGAATAATGTGCCTGTCCATGTGACTCCCTGTAATATTGCTAAGTGAACGAATAGTAATGCATCCCGCGAATATGTATATTTAGCGGACAGATGCTCCGCGGTATAACACGACTAATCGTAAGATCTCTTACGTTAATAATTTGACTCAGACTCTAACGCATGGGATTATAGCTTACTGCATATAATACTGTATCATCTTTCTCCATCAGCAAATGGACTTTGACCTCTGACGAATGTATCACACCCCGACTACGTCCACATGCACACATCCATCATATTAAGGTCCATGTTAGCCGATTTGGTAGATCTAAGGGGCATCAGGTTCATATGATGTGTGCTATTGGTTGTGGGTTTTGAATCACTCGGAACACGCATGGATTACATGACAATGTCTCTAGTTATGTTTAGCCTCACCCAGGTTATAACACATAACAATTGTTGTTCTATAATATAGCAATAATATAAAATCACATCAGACATGGGGTGCTACACTCTGGACCTCTCTCCGTGCAGATATCTGACTGACATAGATTATGGGAAAAATATACATTTTTATTCAAACATGCTTATAATTAATCAAGTGCCCCTAAATAATTTTTAACTGCTTTACATATATAAATCAATAATGTTTTTTAAGTAACTATATACTATTTTTAATCTTTTATATGAATTAATATTTGCAAATACATTTTATGTACGGTGCATACAAACAACCATTTTGCGCTATGAAAATCAGTAAATCATCATTATTATTATTGTTTTTATTCCAACGAACATGCACGAAACATCTACAATTATCGCCAAGATGAATTCGACCGAGGCATAACGTAATGACACGATCGAGTCATGCTATGTCAACATTATGATGTACATTATTTCACACATATTAGCCAGCATTCGCGTCACTCCCTTCTTATTAATTTCCTTTCGCAAGAGCTAACCTCAAAGCCAACCATGACAGGTATGCATACTGATGCTGCATATAAGACCTCTATCTACACATCTGTCCTAGTCTCACTCTAAAGCTGTACACGAGTGGGCGTCGGAGAGGTAGGAAGCTATTTCCCTATTGAGAATCAATGACAAAACTAACTGCAGTAGAAATTAATACCGTACGGTTCGTGGTCATGCGGATGCTCGACATTGAAACGTTTCGTGTTCCCAATATATTTGGTCAATGTAATTCGGCGCACGTGTCTCATATATTACAACCCGAAATATTGCACAAACAGTGACATCCACGCCAAGCACTTGGTTTAAGATCATTTCACTTAACATTGATATCCATGAACCAATGGTCAATGGCAATACCCGGTAATTATCAGGATATATAACCAGTAATATATTCTTTCTCTTAATCTGTCACAGATGAGTCAAATTGAAATGCTGCAGCCCATTCGCTGTCCATCTAGCACTTAGTCGTTTCTCGCGCAGACCCTTTGATGTTCTTTGCGTTTGTGATCAAAACCATTATGAATAACTAACCCCTCGTGACTAATCGCTATCACAGAACACGGAGTTGACCTCATCCCTGTCCATCAGATTTCTTTTGCAACGATTGTGAAGAATGAGTATTTCTAAGGAATCATATTATTCTCGGCACGTCTATAATGATCACAAAGGCAATTATCTGTGCTTTTTTTATTCCAAATACAAGCCACTACAAATAGATTCATGACGGATATGGCATTATCTTGGCCTAGCAGGATGAACAGGATGTTTTCACTGACTTGGGTTGGAAGCCTTGCCAGTGATAATTATGTCACGAATGTTGAAGCGACCCGAAATACTTGACATTTGGCATAGGTTATTTTCGATTACGTCAATTTTTAGCAAGGTTTGTTCTTTGTATATTTAGATCTTGGCTTAATGCGAGCACTTAATGTAGAGATAAACAGGTCCTCACCGCCGATGACACTGGTACTTTGTTGCCTACGATTTACCAGTTGCATTCAAAGTTATTTCACTTGAAGCAGATATATTAACAAGCTGCCGGTGTGTCACGCGTGGCGAGTTTGTTAGTACTTCAATGTCAGTACTATCATGTCCTATCCAGGACAGCCGTAGTATTGCAAACACTGATAAGTCGATATATAGCGAAATACAATGCATTTTAAAATCATGCGCTCGTATTAGATGTAGTTCACACACAGCAGTCTTTATCTACACTGTTTACGTCATGTCAACAAGTTTACAGTTATTTAGGGTAATAGACTATGTAACCTTCGCCAACATTTCACGGATCGAGTAATGTTTTGTAAGTGTTTTGTATTAAAGCCACCAATTGTTTTGAATGGGTCGTCGCAATCCATTAATTTGCTTAATTACCTATTAAGTTGGAAGATCTTCTGATGATATACATATCATATTGGACAATTTTTGCAAAATCATCATTGCCCTGGATTAACTAATGTCCAACTTAGACGTCTTGGCCACACTTCTTTAACCTTACACCGAATGATGATTTTGATTCTTGCCTATTATAAAATGTTTTAACAGTCAGTATGTTTATTGTCGGTCAGTGACAGTAAGGTTATTGTCAGTCTAACATACCGTCAGTGACAGTATGTTTATTGTCGGTCTAACATACCGTCAGGGACAGTATGTTTATTGTCGGTCTAACATACCGTCAGGGACAGTATGTTTATTGTCGGTCAGTGACAGTAAGGTTATTGTCAGTCTAACATACCGTCAGTGAGAGTATGGTTATTGTCGGTCTAACATACCGTCAGTGAGAGTATGGTTATTGTCGGTCTAACATACCGTCAGGGACAGTATGTTTATTGTCGGTCAGTGACAGTAAGGTTATTGTCAGTCAGTCTAACATACCGTCAGTGAGAGTATGGTTATTGTCGGTCTAACATACCGTCAGTGAGAGTATGGTTATTGTCGGTCTAACATACCGTCAGGGACAGTATGTTTATTGTCGGTCAGTGACAGTAAGGTTATTGTCAGTCTAACATACCGTCAGTGAGAGTATGGTTATTGTCGGTCTAACATACTGTCAGTGAGAGTATGGTTATTGTCGGTATAACATACCGTCAGTGAGAGTATGGTTATTGTCGGTCTAACATACCGTCAGGGACAGTGTGTTTATTGTCGGTCAGTGACAGTAAGGTTATTGTCAGTCTAACATACCGTCAGTGAGAGTATGGTTATTGTCGGTCTAACATAGCGCCAGGGACAGTATGTTTATTGTCAGTCTAACATACCGTCAGTGAGAGTATGGTTATTGTCGGTCTAACATACCGTCAGTGAGAGTATGGTTATTGTCGGTCTAACATACCGTCAGTGAGAGTATTGTTATTGTCGGTCTAACATACCGTCAGTGAGAGTATGGTTATTGTCGGTCTAACATACCGTCAGTGAGAGTATGGTTATTGTCGGTCTAACATACCGTCAGTGAGAGTATTGTTATTGTCGGTCTAACATACCGTCAGTGAGAGTATGTTATTGTCGGTCTAACATACCGTCAGTGAGAATATGGTTATTGTCGGTCTAACATACCGTCAGTGAGAGTATGGTTATTGTCGGTCTAACATACCGTCAGTGAGAGTATGGTTATTGTCGGTCTAACATACCGTCAGTGAGAGTAGTTATTGTCGGTCTAACATGTTGATATGTCGGTCTAACATACCGTCAGTGAGAGTATGGTTATTGTCGGTCTAACATACCGTCAGAGTAGAGTATTGTTATTGTCGTCGGTCTAACATACCGTCAGTGAGAGTATGGTTATTGTCGGTCTAACATACCGTCAGTGAGAGTATGGTTATTGTCGGTCTAACATACCGTCAGTGAGAGTATGGTTATTGTCGGTCTAACATACCGTCAGTGAGAGTATGTTATTGTCGGTCTAACATACCGTCAGTGAGAGTATGGTTATTGTCGGTCTAACATACCGTCAGTGAGAGAGTATGGTTATTGTCGGTCTAACATACCGTCAGTGAGAGTATGGTTATTGTCGGTCTAACATACCGTCAGTGAGAGTATGGTTATTGTCGGTCTAACATACCGTCAGTGAGAGTATGGTTATTGTCGGTCTAACATACCGTCAGTGAGTATGGTTATTGTCGGTCTAACATACCGTTGTCGGTCTAACATACCGTCAGTGAGAGTATGGTTATTGTCGGTCTAACATACCGTCAGTGAGAGTATGGTTATTGTCGGTCTAACATACCGTCAGTGAGAGTATGGTTATTGTCGGTCTAACATACCGTCAGTGAGAGTATGGTTATTGTCGGTCTACCATACCGTCAGTGACAGTATGGTTGTTGTCGGTCTAACATACCGTCAGTGAGAGTATGGTTATTGTCGGTCTAACATACCGTCAGTGAGAGTATGGTTATTGTCGGTCTAACATACCGTCAGTGAGAGTATGGTTATTGTCGGTCTAACATACCGTCAGTGAGAATATGGCTAATGTCGGTCTAACATACCGTAAGTGAGACTATGGTTATTGTCAGTGACTGTATTCCTAGCTTCCACCGGCGCAATTTATCAACGTACAATCAAACAACTTATTGCTTACTACAATCACCATGCAATCATCATGAAATCACCATGCAATTTTGAAAGTGCAATTAAGAAACTTTTGCTGTTATCCTGGCCCTTAGGCTAATTAACGACCACCTGCTCATCAACTCTCATGCATTGACTGGCGCAGCATTAGCTATACATTTCGTGTCTCCACCATTAGAAGCCCCTCCCATCTGTCCATTTCTAATATGCAAACTATTCTGGGGGGTGTTATCGCAGGCAGTATAGGTATATTTCGACATGAGAACACTCTCTACGTGCACGTATTAATCATATTGAGATTCTTGTCTGCTCACATTACATGTGCGCATTGATTACTTTCGAGTGTCGTACACTACAACGACAGGGAATAGTGCCATGTTGCGGAAGTCGTTTTCATTGGAGAATAAGGGTTTAAAATGATATAACTATCGTGAGTAGTTGCTTCTAGACACGTCACAGCATTGCCAGATATAGCAGCAATGTGCAGCCGCCTGAATAGATTGTCCTTGTGTTAATGGCTAGCTATGTTAGCGGTGGAAATTCCTGTTTTACAAGAGTCACAAGACCTAACTACTATGTGTGTGTTGTGTGCGTGGTCTCATAAGATTCTGTTAACGTTTACTCGAATGTTTCTACTGAGTCAGGAGGAGTCGGGTGGCGCAACAGTGCGTTATGAATCATAGCTTTGTATTGAGCCTTGTATCCGGCTAGTATCAGACACTACTGCAATAAATGCAGATGGAACGTGAAATTTGTTATTAATAGAATAATATTAGAAATATGATACTGCGTAGGCGGATTCATTCTCAAAATGGAGCCAGTAATTGTTTTCATTCAAAACATATACAGACAAGTAAAGAGCCAGCAGTAGAAGTAGGCTGCTTAACTTTCATAAGCGACTGATACAAATAACATCCTCTCATGTCATGTTATAACCGACGCGTTTTATTTCCTGCAGCATAGCTGAATACCAAATGACCAGTACTTACTGACACAACATTTTCTTAAACATATGAAAAGTTTGGGGATGGAGTGTTAGAACAATTAATACGGTCAAGTTAGGCCGTTAACATGACGCATTAGCACGAGTGCATATCCTGAGCCGAATCCTAACAGCAACATGATGTGTCTACATGTCTGGGGCTAAATATTTGATCAGTGGTTTGCTTTATTAGAGATGATATTGCTGGGAAATAAACGAGCGAAATAGAAGAACATATGACCACCTGATCCCTCTCTGCGATCCCACATCCATCAGAGCGAGCTGGGTATGCCGGTCAGATTAGACTTATCACTGGAAATAAGCCGACTAGGCGTACGTGTTGAATCTTGTGGGACGACTACCTGTTTTATACCATTCGCGCACTCGAATTGTAGTTGATGGCAGTTTCAGACAGGCGTGAGCAGCGTGTGTCATTGCTGTTGCCGTAATGCCTTGAGGCTGGGAAATGTGCTGCGATCTGTAGCTTCGACGACATGAAATGTAGCCATGGCGTCATACAGGACGGGACACACGTCACATGCCTGTCTTAATGGACGAACACAAGGACCCTTCTTCTTACTTTTTCCTTGTTTTCCTTGCTGCCGCGTTACAAAAAACGATAGTTAACAGTGATAGTTACGCACATGTGCTAGGTATTGCAGAAACGTACTTGCACCTGGTGATGCCAGTTGGTAAAGTGGCAGATGCGACCCCATTTTATAAAACGCTTAATGCGGCCTACAGCCACTCTACATAAGTAAAAGTAATCGATTACTTTTACCAATATAGGATCACTGACAAACGGTTTGGGTATAAATGTGCGATCACCTTGGTTATATATTATCCAATCATGCGGTAATATGGAAGATGAAAGGCCATACTTAATCGCTACTACTAATCACTAGTTAACGAATCGAACATATGTACCCATAAAGCAACAGGAAATAAATAAGATATCCTGACCAATCATATTGTTACTTGTTACTTTTCACCTTTCCTGTCGCAGCATAGTGGTACACCTGTCATATCCTGCTGAAGCATCTCCTGTCAGAATCTGGTGGCATTGCGTACTATCACTTTATTCCGCAAGCTCTCCTTTCTACTCTAGAAGTCAGTGTTCACTTCTCTGCTTCATGCCTGATGTCGCTTCTTCATTCAGCTACAACAAGTTGCCTCTTTGCCTTCCCTAAACTACAATGACATCCCCTTCAATTATGACATCTCCTTCTGCTCTGACATCCCTATTCGCCTTGTGATCATGCTATCATTTCCTTCCGCAGTCTACTGCCACTTCCTCGACACAACCTGCTCTCATTTATCGTGACACAACCGGATGTGTCATATATTGCCAAGTAATAAGCGAGTTCTTGGTTGCGACTGCGCATGCGTTGATATGCAGAGTTAGTCTAGACTTGTTGCTCTGCATTCGCCAAACTTCATGTGTCGAATATTGGACGTATTTGTGCGGGTGTGGAAATATCACTTACCGATTGAATAATTGGAAGCAACGTTTTGCTACTTACACCAAAATAACTATGGTACAGGTATACTAGATGCGCACGCCCCACCCCATCAATGTTAATTCTTTACCAACTGATCATCGGATTAATTTGATCACTCGCAAAAATAAAGTAACTGGCAAAAATAGAATCCCTACTGATAATGATCGCGAGTGTTCATAGTATTTTGACGACATCATCGCACATCTGTATTCAACTAACAATCCAGGATATGACTCAAAACCAAGAGCTGCACGCTTCCCACCCAGACCTCGACCCACACCAGTTGCAACTCTGAATGCTCTGCCCTGTATCAATGGGGACTATAAAACTGATCATGATTTGGGATTACCTAGCTTGGATATAGCCCAAAAGGACCAATGAAAGGGACAGGAAGAGGATTCTCCAGGATGATTACACCTACATCTTTTCTTGTAAATGCACAGACAAACGACCGTGTGACCTGAAAATTACCACAAAGATGTTGTCCGCTGATGTGAAAGTATCTCAAAACACCGGTTTTCCATTAAGGCAAAGTTTGTGTGACTCAAGCGTGCTGAAGTTAAGATATTGGGTTGGCGCCAAGGAAGACAAGTATTTGCACGGACTCCGAAAAAGAATGGCCCGATGAAGAAAATTGTACCCCTTGGATGAAATGATTCTAGCGATGATAAAGCTGCGCATTGATCGAACTCTTTTCTTTTGGCCATCCCGCCAAAATTTAAGACAAGCATTGCCATCAACTCTCTCCCAAGAATATCCAAGTCTTACTTGCATAGTTGACTGCTATGATGTCATAATTTAAAAACCCAGATACTTAAATCCACAGGCGTACACATGTATACACTACAAGAAGTTGAACACTTTTAAGTTTTTTGTGGCAATTTCTCCTAATGGGATGAAGTTTTATATCTCATTTCTGGGAACGGCGAGCTTCGAATCAGTGCATCGCAAGGGAGTCATGTATTTGTAGACAAGATTAGGTATGGGGATGTTGTTCTAGCAGACCGAAATTACCCAATACAGAGTGATTTGTTGTTCAGAGGTGCCACTCTAGTAATTTCACAACCTGGCCACGGCGCTGAGCAAAATGTTGTCAAGGCCAAACAAATCGCCAATGCACGATCTCGATCATTTTCTTCTTCACTGGGTTTGTGGCACATTCATAATGACAGCGAGCGTTCGCCAAAATCACAAATTCTTCTTTTCGTTTTTTGTTTCAAACCGCAACTACGCGAAAGGTGTCGCAGAGAGAGAGAAGAGAGAGAGAGAGAGAGAGAATGAGAGAGAGAGGGAGAGAGATTGGCACAGCAGCAGATCGCTGTTTACTTTGCCAACCACCAATGACTCGAGAGAATTGTCACGATTGACCTTTGACCTAATTCCCACAGTGCCCTTCGCGCGAGATACCGAACTCGCTTATGATGCCGCTGCTCCTTTCACAGCCTGGTGTCATTTCTCTTGTCAAGTATTGCTATCATTACTCGGGCCACACATCCTGCTCTTACTCCTTCTGGCATAGACTGATGCCATTTCTCTTGTCAAGTATTGCTATCATTACTCGGGCCACGCATCCTGCTCTTACTCCTTCTGGCATAGACTGGTGTTATTTCTCTTGTCAAGCATTGCTATCATTACTCGGGCCACACATCCTGCTCTTACTCCTTCTGGCATAGACTGATGTCATTTCTCTTGTCAAGTATTGCTATCATTACTCGGGCCACGCATCCTGCTCTTACTCCTTCTGGCACAGCCTGTTGTCATTCATCCTGCCAAGTATTGCTATCATTTCTCGGGCCACACATCCTGCTCTCACTCCTTCTGGCATAGACTGATGTCATTTCTCTTGTCAAGTATTGCTATCATTACTCGGGCCACACATCCTGCTCTTACTCCTTCTGGCATAGACTGGTGTCATTTCTCTTGTCAAGTATTGCTATCATTACTCGGGCCACACATGCTGCTCTTACTCCTTCTGGCATAGACTGATGTCATTCATCTTGTCAAGTATTGCTATCAATACTCGTGCCATAAATACTGCTCTTACTCCTTCTGGCATAGACTGATGTCATTCATCTTGTAAAGTATTGCTATCATTACTCGGGCCACACATCCTGCTCTCACTCCTTCTGACATAGACTGATGTCATTTCTCTTGTCAAGTATTGCTATCATTACTCGGGCCACACATCCTGCTCTCACTCCTTCTGGCGTAGACTGGTGTCATTTCTCTTGTCAAGTATTGCTATCATTACTCGGGCCACACATGCTGCTCTTACTCCTGGCATAGACTGATGTCATTCATCTTGTCAAGTATTGCTATCAATACTCGTACCATAAATACTGCTCTTACTCCTTCTGGCATAGACTGATGTCATTCCTCGTGTCAAGTATTGCTATCATTACTCGGGCCACACATCCTGCTCTCACTCCTTCTGCCATAGACTGATGTCATTTCTCTTGTCAAGTATTGCTATCATTACTCGGGCCACACATCCTGCTCTTACTCCTTCTGGCATAGACTGATGCCATTTCTCTTGTCAAGTATTGCTATCATTACTCGGGCCACACATCCTGCTCTTACTCCTTCTGGCATAGACTGATGTCATTCATCTTGTCAAGTATTGCTATCATTACTCGTGCCATAAATACTGCTCTAACTCCTTCTGGCATAGACTGATGTCATTTCTCTTGTCAAGTATTGCTATCATTACTCGGACCACACATCCTGCTCTTACTCCTTCTGGCATAGACTGATGTCATTTCTCTTGTAAAATATTGCTATCATTACTCGGGCCACACATCCTGCTCTTACTCCTTCTGGCATAGACTGATGCCATTTCTCTTGTCAAGTATTGCTATCATTACTCGGGCCACACATCCTGCTCTTACTCCTTCTGGCATAGACTGGTGTTATTTCTCTTGTCAAGTATTGCTATCATTACTCGGGCCACACATCCTGCTCTTACTCCTTCTGGCATAGACTGATGTCATTCATCTTGTCAAGTATTGCTATCATTACTCGGGCCATACATCCTGCTCTTACTCCTTCTGGCATAGACTGATGCCATTTCTCTTGTCAAGTATTGCTATCATTACTCGGGCCACACATCCTGCTCTTACTCCTTCTGGCATAGACTGATGTCATTCATCTTGTCAAGTATTGCTATCATTACTCGGGCCACTAATATATTACTAAAACATGAGGTGTTAGAATGAGTACGATCATTGCCTTGCATGACACAACTCCATTTGCCTCAACGACACATCTCTGTATTGGTACATGTCACACCGGCCTAGAGTAGATATATTGTGATTTGACATTTGAAATCATTCTACGCAAACGGGCGAGTTGACTGGAATGCAAAACACAGATGAACCATGTTTTGCATAACCGGGTCCATCAGATACATTCATCGCCACTTCACAATTGATTTCATCTTCTTAAAATGACCACTTGCTTATGTCCTTGGTATTGCGTTTGTATAATTTGACTGACATAAGCATCATTCGTTAAGCATAGTCTTATAGAGACTAGTAGCAGTAGCAGCAAGCGTTTACCATAACTTTGTTCATCTAATGTACCATCTACCACTGGTAGGTTACTCAAGGTGCTTACACAGCTTGGCTCATGAGAACATGCACAGAGTCTAACAGGAGGAGGATAGTGTTTCGCTTTGATTATTTCTATTTGAAGCGTCAAGATAAAAGACAATTCATAGTTTATTACGTTCAAAGATAGATTAGTAGAAATTATAATGATAATTGATATCACTTACCAAACGTTCATCACTTACAGTTGTGTCAGACCATACCCTGTGATGTCCTTTGTGTGTGAGATCAAAGGCATTATGAATAACTAATGCTCGTAACACGAAGCCGTTACAGGGCATGGAGTCGACCTCATTCCGCTCTTTCAGATTCCGTTGGCAGCGATTGTGAGGAAGAGTGGTCCTTAATGGGCGATTTCTAACGAATCATATTCTTTCATATTAATCATTAAACCATATTGTGGTGCAAATAGAAGTAATTGAAAAGAGATGCATTAACTTCCATGTAATTCTAGTTGTATAACCGGGTGCATATTATGCATTTTGCTCACAGAGATGAGCGTATTACTAATGAAGGTTATGTCACGAATGTTCAAGCAATTCCATATACTTGGCATTTGGCACCTGACAAACGGTTTGGACATTAATGCGCGATCATCTTGTTACCTTGACCTTAAACTAAGGTCAAGGTCATCGAAAATGTAAAAATCTAAAATGCCCAATAACTCCGGATAATTTTGCTCGATTTTTAAACAATTTACACCATATTGTAGGTAAATGCAATTGCCAACGTTTTGTTATATATATCGCGTTGTAAAAAATCCATAGTTTTCCTAAGCGCCCTAAGGTCAAAAAACGTGGTATCTGTCCAAATTTTAACAAAATAACTCAAATTCAATTGCCTATAAAACAATTATTAACCGTCCGATAGCAACAAAAATTTGTTGAATGTTGTCAGTGACACGGTTAGTTGCATCGTAAAATTTCGTGGTTGTTGTTGACGTCATTTCCGGTCACGAAAGCATCACTATGTTAAACAAATGTCGCAAGTTCAATGCTCAATACGTCCATGCTTTAGGGCTTCATTTTTAAACAGTTTACAAATTCTGAAAGTGTAATGTAATTGTAAACTTTTTCTATATATACTAATTGTAAATAATGTATTGTTAAAAACATAGTAGCTGGTCGAAAATATCTGGCAGCCAAAATCTCATACTTTTTTAATTTCGCATTTATTTTAATAATTAACGTCCGATCACTTACTTATGTCCTTGGTATTACGTTTGTATAATTTGACTGACATAAGCATCATTCGTTCAGCATAGCCTTATAGAGACTAGTAGCAGTACCAGCAAACGTTTACCATAACCTTGTTCATCTGCGGTATAAACTTTTCCAAGGATCAGTATGGTGATGTACCGACTACCACAGGTAGGCTACTCAAGATGCTTACACAGCATGGCTCGTGATAACATGCAAAGTGTCTGACAGGAGGAGGATAGTTTTCCCTTTGATTATTTCTATTTGAAGCGTCAAGATAAAAGACAATTCATAGTTTATAACGTTCAAAGATAGATTAGTAGAAATTATATTGATAATTGATATCACTTACCAAACGTTCATCACTTACAGTTGTGTCAGACCATACCGTTTGATGTCCTTTGTATATGAGATCAAAGCCATTATGAATAACTAAAGCTCGTGACACGAAGCCGTTACAGGGCATGGAGTCGACCTCATTCCTCTCTTTCAGATTCCGTTGGCAGCGATTGTGAGGAAGAGTGGTCCCAAATGGGTGATTTCTAACGAATCATATTCTTTCATATTAATCATTAAACCATATTGTGGTGCAAATAGAAGTAATTGAAAAGAGATGCATTAACTTCCATGTAATTCTAGTTGTATAACCGGGTGCATATTATGCATTTTGCTCACAGAGATGAGCGTATTACTAATGAAGGTTATGTCACGAATGTTCAAGCAATTCTATATACTTGACATTCGGCACCTGACATTTTCCGTTTTCTTTGCGGCAACGGTGATACCATACCTGCGATTTAACTGCGTCTTACGTTCGTACAAAAAAACCTATCCTCGAGCCCCGAAGTCAAACTTGGCATTTACAGCCAGCGAGGTGTTCAGCTGACAGGACAAGATTAGCTTTATCATTCCTATCTAACGTACAAGGGACAATTGCGTCACTGCTATATGAGGACTTACATGCTGCTGTAAACAACATGATAACAGTATACCAGCATTGCTGTTTCGATGTTTTATATGTGTCCAAATTATTTCGGGATCTGATATGAGAGATACGTCTGCATGGAATTGTGAGCTGAAATATTGAAATCACCGATGACATTTATTTGTAATATAATGGAATGTGTGATTGGCTTTATACAAGCGCTTCAGGTCTAGTATGGTATGTGGGAGCTGTGACCAACTCCAAGCGGCGTTTTTTTGTTTTTTGAAATATGATCCAGTTTATGAGCGTTTAGCTATCAGAACTCTCTCTACACGCACCCATCGAACGCATAACATTGCTGTTTACCAGACATGATGACTTCACGGGTTATCATGTTCATCCCGACTAAGCGGACGAGGCGTGGATGTTGAAGCGCGCCATAATAATTCGTGCGCATTGATTACTTTCTACTTTGATTAAACAACAGGTAATAATGTCATTTAGCGGTAGCTTTTTTGTTTATTTAAAGGTTAAGAGTTAAAAATAACAAAACTATTGCGATGTGCTGATTCTAGGCACGCCACAGCATTCCTAGACAAAGCGGAATTGTGCAGCCACCTGTCATTGTGTAATTGTGAAGTTAAATTCGCAGGTTCAACGGATATTTCTGTTTTAAAGGAGAGACAAAATTACTATGGCTTGGGTCTCTGCCCTGCGATGTCTCATACAATTCAAATACTATTTACTTGAATGAGAAGGGCGAATCCCCTGAGCACCTTTAATCAGAGTTGGATAAATCACGTGTCAAACGCTCCCACTGACGCCCTACCATTCCTATTCTCAGAGCCTATTTCACTTCTCCAACAGACGCTCTGTCAATCTGTCTCAAAGAACGCCACTAACTATCTCCATGCCTATCCTACTCTAAGAATCAGATGTCACACCTCCAAAGGACTATCCTACCATCAGAGCCTGTTGTCTACTTGTCTTCTGACGTCCGGTCAATCCTACTGTCGGAATCTGCACTTATGCCTACTTTTAAATCTTGGCAGTATGTTAATAAGCTTAGCATGCATTTATCGAAGATTGCAATTGCGACATATGACACTATTTTCGCGTTGTTTTGTGGTCAACATGCAAACATATATTGCCTTATAACTTAATATTCAGCCTGGAGATCCCACCGAATAAGTCGTAGAGATTTGTCAGAGGGAAGCCACATGTATAATAAAGGCATGACATACACTACAATGCATAACCTGGCTGCGTCGTATTTATGGCCATAAAACAACAAGATCTTCCTGACCACTCTTATATGATGCAAGCAGGCTCATGAAACAAGATCACTATTACAGGAATATAATCAGAGCTCCTCCACTCCCTCACTAAACCCACCTTCATAAAAGCAATGTGCGTTAAGAAAATCGATGAAAATAATTTTAGTTCAGTATGTGCTAATATCATTGACAGTCTTAGACCTTTACAATGTATCTGGTATGTTCAAGAGCTTTTCAGGTATCCGAGTCAACTGAGTATTATACCCGTCCCCTAAACATTAGCCTCAGATGTCAGATCAATCAGTTTTTTTTTGTTGTTTTTTTTTCTTCGACATTAGGGTCAGTTTCTAAAATAACATTACACGGGCCCAAGATTTAGTCATAATATTTTTCACGGGACACGAACAAACCCACGAGCATGTTACACATGTGTTACTCCGTCTTGTAATCTGATTTCTAGAAGTGTAATGGTACACTACTTAACTTTGACTCAATGACCTGACCACGCCTGTTGCTGACATCAATGACACTCGATCTAACTTAACGACTATGTTGTAAGACAAACACCAGAGACGAACAGCTTTAGTTTAGTTTAAGTTTAAGTCATTCCAGGACAGCAGAGTGGTACAATAGCCCCATTCACTTCAACTGGTTCGCTAGGGGTTCAATATTTCAATAGTGCTCAGTGACTGTGCACATTCGTGCCTGGTGTCAACCCAGATGTGACCACTCCAAAGTACCATCACTAAAAAGTGTTAAGCGTATGGTGTGTCAATCATATCTACTTTGTTTTATCAAACTGACCGACACATTTTACTCAAATGTCCCTGTTTTCCGCACGAATGATATTGCGGGGTTGCAGTGTTTAGTTGCGTCTGTTTCTTAGTTGCTTCATTGTCGTGCTATTGAGTCGTTATTAGCCTCTTCCTCCCTCGTATTTCTCGCGCTCTGGTGCTCTATCCGTTCGCCCTCCTCGCGCACCCGTTTTCTGTCTCAGCTTACCTCCCGCGGAGTTTACGACGTGCATAGTCGGTTACGCCCATGCGCTGTCTCTCGTGGTCACTCTCCGCTGAGCCTAGACTCGTTTCGTTCGGCTTTCTCTTATTTGTCCCTTCTGCTCAGCTTTTATAGTTTATACCGTTTTGCCGTTCTTCTTCAACTCTTCCCGCCTAGAGACATCCAGACTTATCAGGTTTTTTCTCATTTATCATCCTCGCTTTTGCATATTCCTACGTAATTTGTTTCTATATTGCTTATTCACATTGCTAATGTTCTAAATGTATTCATGTCATTGAATGTTTGCCCAAGCTCTGCGCAGCTGGGTGCTGGGACTCCCTTAAGTCCAATAAAGCGTGTGTATGCATCGGCCTTCCTTTTCGGCTTCCTCGTGAGGTTTGGGGATAATTAGCCCAGTGTATTTCCACAGGTAGTGACTAAGTCAATGTTGGATCCCTGAGCATTCTATTCAGTGAGTCTGTGAGCCGTGATTGTCAACCACCAGCCTGTCGCTTGTAATAGTGTCTTTATTTCAAAAAGTACTCTTACCGTCTCCTCATTTCAATTATTCATGAAATCTTGCCAACCTTTCGGACGGATTACACCTGCAGTTGTCTGTTCCCAGGCGTCTTTAACCCCTCCATGACCACAGTTGCTTCCGGATTTTACTTAGGTGCAGTGAAACGCATATATATATATATATATATATATATATAGATATATATATATAAAAATATATATATATATATATATATATATATATCTCCTCATATATATTCATATATATATATATATATATATATATATATCTCTATATATATATATATATCTCTATATATATATATATATATATATATATTATATATATATATAAATATTTTTATACATGAGTCAGGCGAAACCGAATACGTTCGATGAATGAATTGACTTGGGTGCCTGTGCCGCAGACAGCCTCACATTTTATGACAATAAAGACGATATATAGTCTGATTAAACATTGTTGTTCAATGAAACAGTCCGACTAGTCATGCGGAGTATATAATCAGCCTTTATTGCGACTGAACCAACTAACAAATGTCTCGTTGCAACCGAGACTTTTAACATCCTGCAGCAATGCCTAATAAACCTACATCAAAATTTTTCTTGACGCACGTGCTTTCAATTCACCAATCGTTAAGTTCTATAATTGTCATTTCACCAATATATCCTAATAGCTTTCAGTCATTGCGGTCAGTAATCATAATGTTTCGAAAGCTTTGTCGTTGTGACATATTCTTCTCGATGTTTTTGTAGATATGTTTAGGGCGTTAGAAGTGAAAAACAAGTCCGCACCAATCGTAATTAAGACCAATAATGTGATGCAATTCAGTTCATTAGTATTGAATCATTAGAGTGAGAAGATATCCAGAGCCCCAAACAACACCTCATATGAGGCGTCTTGTTCCGTGTCTATTCTGGTGATAACATCAAACAGAGATGAACGAACGCACTAAAAGAAGTATAGACCTATGAGACATGGTGGAACTGTATCAGGAAGTTCGAAAAATTTCAGAATCAGCCTATATTATTGATTTTAAATTTGTGGCAACCACAATTCAATAAATTTTTATGACCATCGCATGTATATTGATGATTTTATTAGCCATCATATATATCAAAGAAATCATTGGCCATGACAGCTTGACTACGATTTGGCCTACTCAAGGAAAAGCAGCATTCTTAATTAAATATTACCGCGGCGTCCCATACTTGACAGCATGCCGATGAGGCGAGCAGAGAGTAGCGACGATCGTTGTACAGCATGATAACTGGGCGATTGTTAAAAAAAACAGCAGAAATTAACACCCGCTACAGCATGATGTAAATTGTGTAACGATCCGACCTTAATTAACGAAGTTATTCGAGATACAAGTTCTTCACTTTTTCGATAACCTTGACCTTAGATAGCGGTCAAGGTAAAAATAAATATCGAAAATATTAAAAAAATCCCTGTCTGCCTTGGTGGCAATAAGAGGGTGTAATTTCCGTGATGTTTTCTCTTTTTGAATATTGTGCTTTTTTATTTACAATTGACAGATCGTGGCAAAGACATTTTGTTTGTATGGCTTCCGAGCCATGTCGGTATCCCTGGTACAGACTTTTATACCTCAAATCGTCAAATATTTTAGACATTAATGGCAGGACCAGTTGGAGGAATCTATCCCCAGCAAACTGCACGAAATTCAGATGACGATTTTATAACCGCTCAAAAATTCATGAAACTTTTGTTGACATTTGGACCAATACTACGATTTTCGACCTGGGGCGCTTGGAAAAACTGTTGGTTTGATGTCCTAATAAATTGCCGCCTGTATTGCTTGCAAAACAGTGAGCTAACATACATACATACATACATACATACATACATACATACATACATACAGACATACATACATACATACATACATACATACATATACATACATACACATACACATACATACATACATACATACATACATACATACATACATACATACATACATACATACATACATACATACATACATACATACATACATACATACATACATACATACATACAGACATACATACATACAGACATACATACATACATACATACATACATACATACATACACATACAGACACATACACACACAGACACACACACACACACACACACACACACACACACACACACACACACACACACACACACACACACACATACATACATACACATACATACACACACACACACATACACACACACATACATACACAGACACAGACACAGACAGACAGACAGACAGACACAGACAGACAGACATACATACATACATACATACATACAGACAGACAGACAGACAGACACATACAGACAGACAGACAGACATACATACATACATACATCTACATACATAATTTACATTCACCACTTGTCAAAAATATAACCCGAGCTTGCCATTGTTTGTTCATGTAGCATAGGATCCTTTGATCTCCTACATGTAATTTAACAACATCACCATTGACAGATCTATCCCGATCCTGATTGTATGTTCATCTAGGAGCGAACTTTGTTGCTCGCCGTAGTCAAACAAGGATAACATTGTCATGATCTTATAATCATGCATGATACCTTGCATGAATATGATTATCCTCGTAACCACATACTATAACACCCTATCATCAACGCCCACAGGAAGACAACAAGACACACACGATAACCACATCAACGATTTTGTCGATACAAGCACAACCCGTTGCTCACAAATAGGTATACTCTGGCCAATTGTACCCTTAAGCTCCATGTGTACAAAGCTGAAAACGATTTTGGTCGATGTGTAGACAACCGTTGTTTCACACTCTAACTATATAGCTAAAAAACCAATTCGTATTTAGACATTAGGTGTAAAAAATCTCCAAAACTCTAAACATAGGCTGTGTATGTCTCCTCATCAGATCAACTATAAAGATAAAAACCCTGACTCAAGCTCGGATTTTAGCTATTAGAGATAACCCTGATCTCCGTGGATCTTCTATCATGTAGGATCCCTGATCTCCAATCGCTCTATACCATGTAGCGTGACACAGTCAGGTCATTCGAGTCGACTGGTGAAGCTCGTGACTGACAAGCACTTTCCTGACTAAAGATGACATGACCAACTTGCGAGCGTTCTATTAACATAACATAAGCCCACCGTATTGAATGCTCACTTCTGTCATATTAACGTGATATTATAGTACAAAGATTCCCCGCATTAGCTACCTTTAGGCTAACTAACCCTGACTTCCAACCGCTTTTACCATGTAGCTAGCTAACTCTGATATCCCACTCTTCTAACCATGTAGCTAGATAACCCTTATATACCCTCGCTCCAGCCATGTAGCTAGATATCCCTGATCTCCACTCGCTCCAGCCAGTTCGCAAGATAACCCTGATCTCCCATCGCTCTAACCATGTAGCTAGACAACCCTGATCTTCCATCGCTCTAGCAATATAGCGAGATAACCCTGATCTCCCATCGCTCTAACCATGTAGCTAGATAACCTGATCTCCCATCGCTCTAACCATGTAGCTAGATTACCCTGATCTCCCATCGCTCTAACAATGTTGGTAGATAACCCTGTGCTCCCATCGCTCGAACCATGTAGCGAGATAACCCTGATCTCCCATCGCTCTAATCATGTAGGAAGATAACCCTGATCTCCCATTGCTCTAGCCATGTAGCGAGATAACCCTGATCTCCCATCGCTCTAACCATATAGCGAGATAACCCTGATCTCCCATCGCTCCAGCCATATAGCGAGATAACCCTGATCTCCAATCGCTCTAACCATGTAGCGAGATAACCCTGTTCTCCCATCGCTCTAGCCATGTAGCGAGATAACCCTGATCTCCCATCGCTCTAACCATATAGCGAGATAACCCTGATCTCCCATCGCTCTAATCATGTAGGAAGATAACCCTGATCTCCCATCGCTCTAGCCATGTAGCGAGATAACCCTGATCTCCCATCGCTCTAGCCATGTAGCGAGATAACCCTGATCTCCCATCGCTCTAACCATATAGCGAGATAACCCTGATCTCCCATCGCTCTAATCATGTAGGAAGATAACCCTGATCTCCCATCGCTCTAGCCATGTAGCGAGATAACCCTGATCTCCCATCGCTCTAACCATATAGCGAGATAACCCTGATCTCCCATCGCTCTAGCCATGTAGCGAGATAACCCTGATCTCCCATCGCTCTAACCATATAGCGAGATAACCCTGATCTCCCATCGCTCTAGCCATATAACGAGAAAACCCTTATCTCCCATCTCTCTAGCCATATAGCGAGATAACCCTGATCTCCAATCGCTCTAACCATGTAGCGAGATAACCCTGTTCTCCCATCGCTCTAGCCATATAACGAGAAAACCCTTATCTCCCATCTCTCTAGCCATGTAGCGAGATAACCCTGATCTCCCATCGCTCTAACCATGTAGCGAGATAACCCTGTTCTCCCATCGCTCTTACCATGTAGCTAGATAACCCAGATCTCCCATCGCTCTAACCATGAAGCTAGATAACCCTGATCTGCCATCGCTCCAGCCATGTAGCCAGTGTTCAAAGCCCATTCAAATATTTTTCTATTTGTTTTCACAATTTGCGAACGCCTATTCGCTTACAGCTTAGTTTATGAAAAAATTGTAGGAAAGGTGGTGCCCGTGGGACGAGCAGAGCTAAGCAACTGAGCTAAATTTACTATGTTATAAGCAATCGAGATGACGATTTTAAAGTTTTGGCAAACACAATTCAGTCAATTTTCATGGCCATCACAAGTTTATTAATGATTTGATAATCGATCAAATTTATTAAAGAAATAATGCTGTCCGGGCCATGCCAGATTGACAATGATTTTGCCTACTCAATGAAAAATTTTGCTTTCAAATATAACTGCGGCGTGCCATACATGAAAGCATCCCAATGAGGCGAGCAGAGAGCTGTGGCGACCTTTGTAAGCCCGATGTGTAGACGGCTGTTTACAAACCAATGAAAAGCCAGAATAAATGCCACCCGCTGTACTTGACGCTTACTTTGTGAGAAAACTATCGGTAATTTACAACAGCAAATGTAGTGATATGTTCAGGATTAAATGGGCTTCTCTTGAGTGTAAACTAATCTACGATACGACCAATAACGACGGATAGTCGACACGTTTACTTCAGATTTGAGTCCGGTTTTAACTTTGATTCGTTAGTAATCGGAAGTGACGCCAGTGACATCTAAAAAAACGTATACTTCGGTTGACGCTGTCCATGATAACATTTGACCCGCGTTTTATGACCATCGAACGCATACTGTCGATTTAATAAGCGTTCAAACATTTATTGCCAATTTGAGCTGTTTTCATAAAAATTACCTGTGATTCACGAGAAAACTACGCATAATTCGCGCAGTAACGCGGCAAACGAAACGTTACCTACTAATGCATGGAAACCTTTTCAAAATCTACCCCGTATTAATAAAGGTATCGAGTTGTTAATGCATTTTAAGGGGCGTTTTTTAACTTTAGGCTCAGTTTGTGAGAAAACTATCCAGAATATACAATAAGATGTATTAGTTACAGGTTTGGAATAGCATGAGCTATCGTCAAGCGAAATCAAATTCACGATACGACCATTAACGACGGAGAAACGACATGTTAAATTCCGAGTGCACTTCTGAATTTTATTTTCTGATCGTAACCGGAAGTGACGTCATCCACATCCATAAAAATACTTATCATTCGTTAGACACTGCCCCTTACAACATTTGACCCAATTCTTATGACCATCGATCACATATTGTCGATTTTATGAGCGATTGAAAAATGTGGTAAAACAATACTGACACCAAAATCGAGACTTTCTATTTAAAAAAAAAATCGAAAAGATTTCAAAAATTGCGACCTCTATCGCAGATCCAAAAGCAATGTTCACAAACAAACATACAAACCGGATTGATCGCCATAACTTGGCGAATGCAAATTCGCCAAATTAACAAACAAGCAAACCGGACTGATCGCCATAACTTGGCGAATGCGAATTCGCCAAATTAACAAACAAGCAAACCAGACTGATCGCCATAACTTGGCGAATGCGAATTCGCCAAGTTAACAAAGGACCACCCGATCCCTGGCTATACGCACAAATCCATCATAGTGAAGTTCTTGTCGCCCGCCTAGTAAATGCCAGACAGCTTATAATTCACATAGGAAGTGAGTCAGCGAGGCATACGTGTTGAATCATTTAGACTAGATTATACGCGCGCTAGTTCAATGTTTCAGACTAGTAGAACCAGACAGGCCTGGGAAATGTAGGAGTCAGTTATAACACAGAATACAAGCTGTGTCCCAATATGAAAGCCGTTCTGTCCAGAGGCTTCGGGATTGTCCATAAACTATGGTTATGTCAACCATGACGAGGGCCAGAGTGTTATAACCGGGGGTTACAACAGTTGTGTTGACCAGCTGGAAAGTGGTCAAACCGCACATTCTTAGATAATTATCAACGGGGATTACAATAGTTCAGTCGGATTTTCCACCAATTACAACCGAGTTTCATCGTAGTTATTATGACCGGAGATTACTGTAGTTCAATCGGCCAGGGGTCACCGCAGTTAAGTCGGGGATGGTGATGAGATGCGAGAGACGATTATTCTTAGCCCGCCGACGTTATTGTAAGTATATGAGGGTTGGTGTCGTTATAGATGATCCTGCGATTTAATTTGAAGTTCCATTCAGCTTTATTTGTCTCCGCTGACTGGCACGCTATTTTCTCTGCGTACCTCTCTCTCTGTGTCTTCTGTGTACCTTCTGGGTGAAGTATATCGTGTGTCTGATGCTGCCGTATTAATAGTAAAAGATGGAGATGGCTTGATGTGGTGAGCTGAGATTGGCTAATCGGGTGCTAGGGTCATTCTGCCTGACTTACAATTACGAAGAGCTTTAATTGGATATTAAACGGGCTG
>CM067345.1:12446563-12529063 GCA_034190875.2 Urechis unicinctus | reverse complement strand
TGTATGAGTGAGAATTGCCTGAAGCTCAAATCCATGTTTTCATTGAGGTGTTGGTATGTTTTTCAGGTTCAATGTGTACGACGGGTTATACATTCGCATAATACCTTGTACGACGGGGTATGCATTTTGGCCATTTTGACCTTGTACGCCGGGTACGGGTTTTTGAGGTCCCGCGGCACACCCCATATCCAGAATAAGTGCCCCCCCCCCTCAGGGGGTCTGACTAAGTACAATAGTCATCACTACTTACGCTGTAGTCAATGTGACTAATGAGATAGTCATAGTGACTAACATATTAGTCGTATTGACTTCACTTTGTAGATGAGTCATTTCAACTAACTGCTTTAGTCAAATTGACTAGCACATCGGTCGTTAGACTGTTTAGGCTGCTCCGAGTGACAGAAGCAACAGACGCTTGCGGCAGACCACCATCATCCCAACACCAGGATCACATTTCGAGACATGATATATATATATATATATATATATATATATATATATATATATATAATATATATATATATATATATATATATATATATATATATATATATATATATATATATATATATATATATATATATATATATATATATATATATATATATATATATATATATATATATATATATATATATATATATATCTCTCTATATATATCTCTATATATATATATATATATATATATATCTATATATCTATATATCTATATATATATATATCTCTCTATATATATATATATATATCTATACGAGAGCGTGCATTGTGGGAATATACAGCACTAAAGGGAGTTCGGTTAAGCACACCAGTGTGAAAATTCACAGTTTGCATTTAATTTGACACCCCCACTCGTCTGGTTCACGGCTGTGATTGGGTTCACTCGCGGAAGTGCTGCTTATTCCCCATCAGCAGTATATCCATTGCTTAAACCCAGCTCATGATCATGTTTGACGTACAGCCTGGGGAGGATGGGGATTGAGACTAAGCAATCTCAGGTCACATCAAATGTTGAAGGGTAGAAACAAATACGCCCTCGCAGGAGCCGGAAGTATTAAGGGAAGCTGCTTGGTACATCAGCTTTTGTATCATTATGCGAACTTCAGGTTGAACATGTGTTTATCTGTACGTTGCCGCAGTTCGCTGGTGCACGATTACATCCGGTGTCGGTGTATGTGCATGTGTTCTGAGGATGTGGGAATGAGGATTTCATGGAGAATATGTAAACATGAGCGGCTTACTTGCTTTCAGTTCATAATTAACGACTTGACGGCGCTGTTTGATCTACGTGTATCAGACTAAGAAGTCTTCGCGCACCAGGTTCATTGGGAATAATCGGGGGATTTCGAGCGCATTGGAAAGTCTAGTGTACTTATCAGTTGGCTAGAGGGATCTGAGCGTAATCTTCGTTTTCGCGCTCCTCTGAACTGGGCTACTATAGAGGAATGAGCAATGAGGAATCTATTAAGTCGAAGACCTTGAAAACAGCTGCCGAGCAGAAGTGACGGTTATAGATTGAGGAGATGCCAGATGCATGCCGCCGACCGTAGCGAATATTAGTTATTTGTTTTCGCAGCGATCTTGGGGCAACAACAACTTCCATCATAGTGTTTACTAGTCATTCAGGGCCGTGAATGAGGCCCGGGGAGCACGCAGCGCCCCATCCCGGAAGTGGACAAGGTGGCATAATTGGAACTCTGTGTGCATGCCATGCCTTTTGACTTCTCGTTTTATATTATGTTCGTGAATGATGGTCGACATCTAATGTTCAGCCAAAGACTTACGGTACCAATGACAGTCATTGACAGCTGACTATTATACTGCATGTATCCTAGATACTTATTTCTCATTAGGCCAAATCATGTTTTACTGCAACGTTTCCATCGGACTTTATGGGAGTATCAACTATCGCCATCGGAAACATGCCATGTCAGTATTCCGTTGTATGGTGATTGATTGAAATGTCAGAAGCCGTAGGAGTTGCGTAAAGGCACGGATGTACTCAAGCGTCTGTCATGCGAGTTGCAATACAAAGGTCATGAAGCATGGATCAGCATCGCGCCCTAATGATCGCGAACCACTTCAGCGTACAAAAACACGGACAAAATGAGATACCTGTGGCATTTACGCTGCATCAAACACACCAACCATAAATTCGTGGAAAATGCGCGGTAATGTCTGACGATGTCTTTTAGGTTAATAAAACGCAGAGTTTTATGCATAAACTTCGAGATTACTTTTGCCAAAGAAACATATGCACGTGTGTATGAACAGCAATGAAATATGGACGCCTTAATAAGAACTATGACTTTTTGCATTAGTTGGACCGAGGACTTGTTAGAAGCTGATTTTGACAACAAATGAAGGGAAGCTAGGAAATAACACATATTCCCCGATGGCACAGTTTAGGAGCAACGATAAATGTATACACTCAAGCATCGAGAGCACATGAGAGAAAATTAATGTTGACTATTTCAACTTCTACAGAATGAGTTCTCGGTCGTCATTCTGTCCATGACTTTCATGCGATCAACATTAATCCCATGCAGAGAACCATGAGGTGTACGACCCGCCACGCGGATAATAATTTCTTCCAAAACCACAGTTAAGAGGGATATTCAGCAGGGAGCTTATGACGTTTGATGTGGAGATAAAAGCACTGTAGACATGGTTGAGGTTTCGAAACGAGAGTGCTGAAAAAAAACCGATATATTGTGTCAGTTGTGCTTATACCGCGACACGCAGAGCGGGGCCGTTATTCTCAGATGCTTGTTTTAAGTTTTAAGTTGAGTGGTTAGCAAATGAAATAAATGTAGGGACTATTATCTTATATATACAGATATCACTTATCTGGTAGAGAGCCTTCATTTTGTTCCCCATCACCAGCGTTTTCGGTGATAATAATGCGTCGGGTGGCAATCTCGATGAGTCGATCCTTAGGCGCTAGTGGTTGATCATTGTAACCCCACCCTTATGGTGACCTGATGAAATTAGATGTTATATGCGATTGTAGCATGCGGTCATTTGGACCTACAACGAGCGTAGTTGCTAGAAAAGTATCTTTAGGTCATATTGGAATTTATGCATTGTCAGCCGATTATAACTGGAAAAATCGAATAATGAGGCGAATGCTTGAAAACGTGATTTCTTTTAAACCGACAGGTGAGTGTTTATCTGCTTCAGATGAGACCGAAGATAATCTATGTAAGTTCAACTCAAAATGAAACTTCGATCATGAAAAGTGACAAGAGTTGATTACTCAGGTATATGGGCATGTCCTCAGTAGGTAATTGGATTAGCCTGGCTCAAGGTTTGTTTTCTCTTATTCTTCTAACACCAAAGGCAAACAACCTAGTAAAACTTGTTTAGAAGCGAAGACCAACAGCTTTTGAACGCGGTTTCCAAGGCAACAATCGCCAGGCTAGGGATTCGTGGCGGTATTCACTGTAGCTTATGCAAGCCTCTGCAGACCGCAATATTCCGCCTCCCCATACAGGTGAGTCGAAAGCCCGAAATTAAGAACCATCAGAAGCAGGTTTTTCCCCCGCAAAAAATGCGACGAGCTTGATGTAAAATAGAAAACACGGATCTCGATTACCACTAGGTACGCTATCCATTCAGATGGCGTAATTCTGATATGGTAAAGTTATTCATGCACAGGTAAAACTAAGGTGTATGCTTAGATGATTAAGCGGATGTCGTGTGCTCCAATAGCGGCCATAAACAACCGACTTACAAACTCCCGTCCAAACACCAAGCTGCTGGCGCAAGTGTTGTAAAACTCTTACTAAACTTGGCTAACTTCGGTATATACATTCACCCACATCGCCAATATTCTTAGCCTGGTAATAACACTTACTCGGTGCGCACTTCGTCATCGTGTATAGTGAAGCAAGTCGAATATTGCACGCAGCGCCTAACAGCAACTCCTTAATATTAGTCCATGTGTGATCAATTACTTTGCTTTGGACCTGCTCGACGTCCCGCTGACCACTGCCTCTCCCTACTTCTTCCCCACCATCCCCCAACCCCAGCAGCCCACCCTCACGGCTATCCTAAACTAACCAGACTTATCTAAACACAAGCCAGGAGGCACTGACTGGTCGCTGTTCTCTTATGTAATCAACAGAAGACACCTGGTCCTCGGTTCTACCAATGGGGTGCGCCATGCAGGAAAAATCAGAGGGAGGGGCTTCAAGACTTCTGGACTTCATTAAGATCACGCATGCTGAATGCCTCAGTCTCCACGTGGCGGCGAATCGCGCATCGCACAGACGACATTGGCAAATCATAACCAAACACTTTGGTGGTGAAATTTCCAAGTGATCGTAAAACTGGACAAAGAGTACCGAAGCCATAGAGCGAATTTCGTCCAAGTAGTATCACGTGTTTTTGGCTGCCATCATAATATAAATGTTCAGAACTGCCACTAGGCAAAAGGCGGCTTGAGTTCTTGCAATGCAAAGCGGATGGATTTCAACCATGCCAAGGTGCTTTGTTGCCCAGCACTGAATGCCTGCCTTTCGACCGGCCTTATAACGCATCCACGCGAAGCCGACTGCTGAGAATCCTCGGCGCCTGAAGTGAGCCTAACTTGTTTATTTCTCGACACCGCAGTGAGGATAAAACTGCCTTGTTGTGAGTGCAATAGGAAGGACATCAGTTAGTGAACATTGGTGAGGCAGCTTCGCTCTGATAGCTCGCTGTGGTCGGATGGTATAGACATACCTTCCCAGGCTCTTATCGCATACACATCTGTGAAATACATACTGAACGCAAGCATGGCTGTAGTCGCGCTAATTTTTGCATTGAGCGCAGCTTTTGCCATCGTTGCAATGGCTGAGACTTGCACAAGTGAGGACATACGGAATTGTAATAACCTTCTAGGTAGCAATAATATTCCAAACCTAAATCTACCGTTTTTTCAAGGACAAACTCTCGATGGGTTCTGCTCTGGGGTTTCATCCTATGACCGCTGCATAACCACAATTCTAAGTTCCTGCTCGGATTCCGACAAGCTGTCTCTGCGCGGATCCCGGACCATGTTCCGCTATTTGTGCACCAATTCGGGTCGCAAAGCTCTGGCCAGAAATCGACCGTGCTACAGGCAATCGCAAGCTCAACTTGATATGGACGCCTGCCACGTGACCTTCTCTGACACCGTGTACATGAATGACGCCGACCGCTGCCGTGGTCTTGCCGACCTCATGTACGTGTGTATGCCCCAAGTCATCTCGTCTCATTGCCAAAATGACCAGTCTCGGATCTTCCTTCAAAAGATCACTACTCTGCGGTTCAGACCTTGGATGAATGCTTTACAAGGTGATTGCGATCCGGAAGAGGTGGCAGAAGAAGTCGCGAGAACGACGCCTGGTGTCACCACAGCTGTTGTAACGCCCCGAGCGGTGACGACACGGATCACCACCCGTACAACCTCAGAGCCCAGCACCAGGGCTCCAGTCCGCGAGCTCCCAACCACCACCGTGGCCGATAAAATACGCAATCATGACACCACCCATTTCAACTCCGGGAAAGTTTATGATGACGTCACATCATTTGGTGCCATCGATAGCAAAGGCGAGATGGGTGTCACTGACATGGTTGATAAAGAAATGGAACATACGGATGTTATTAATGTGACAGAAATGGAGAAAGGTAGTGGTAATTATTCTATCATTGACAATGCTCAAGCTAGCAGCAGTGATAACGCGGAAGGCGGGGTATCCTCGCATGGACTCTCATATAGTTCAGGGCTCGTAGCGCTCGCTGTAATGTTGATGGCACCCCGATAAAGGCACTTCACACTCGCGTTGTGGGTTGTATATAGAAGGGTGACCGGCGTTGTCGGCGTCATCTATTTGTGTTAGTATCCAATTACTGATAGGTTCTTTTTATGCTTTTTGTAAAAGTTTATTTGTGAAAAAATACTTCATAATTTTGCGTGCTTATAGTTTTCTAATGCTGATATCTGCCAATTTACTGCATGCTTCAATAAAACAACACATTGTGTTCATGGATTTTAAGCATCTTTGTTTTGCGATGCTGTATAGTTACCTGTTGTCGGTGATGTTACTTAGGAATCTTATCGATCTGATTAAGCACATAGCTAGCCTAGTACGGTCTCTATTGTGAGATACTGCTACCAGGCCCCTGGTATTCCCGGCAATAACACCAACCATCTGGCCTGCTATCTAAATATAAACCGGCAGACTACATGCGCATTGGCATGTTAAGCAGATTCAGGTATTAGCTAGCTGTCTTGCAATGTACTCATCGCGTGTGCTTGCTCCATTATGTGTAAAAAAAATCTCAGAAAGTTCAGAGCTTTATTTAGCGGTGTTGTAAGTGAGTCCGTGGTAGGGGATGTGGTGGGGAACGATATCTGAAGTGATGGATTAGTTGATTCGTATGTCAGGGGTGTTCGTTGTCCCTCGGGTCGACATTACCGACCAGCCCAGGAGCAACTATGATATATGAAGTTGTGATATAAATGTAGATCCCAGAAAGTATCTGCCTCTTGCTTCGTACACCTGTATTATGGTGCCTTAGACTACGGGAAGCCCAGTTCACCCTCTCTTTACGCTCCGCTTATTGATCGACTAAGACACTTACACTTAACACTCACGCTCGCCTTATGGTGCTTTAAACACCACGAAGACACTTACCCTAACCCCTTACACTCGTTTTATGTTGCTTTAGACGACATGAAGGCACTTATCCTTAACCTTTACACTTGAATGATGGTGTTTTTGACGCCATGGAAGCATTTACCCTTACCCCATACACTTGAATGATGGTGTTTTTGACGCTGTGAAGGAAATTACCCTTACACTTGAATGATGATGCTTTAGACTACATGAAGGCACTAAATAAACTCTTGAGTATTGCATAACACGACAAAGACGTGGGTAAAAACTGAAATCATAATGATTTCGCTTGCAACGTCTGGATTATACGAAAATACAACTCGGGCTATCTTCGTTCATCATTAAGATGTTTATTTAGTTAGCAACGTTTGCTTGCTCGTAGGTGAAGGAATTACACGTGCTGCAGCAGAAATGAGAAGTATAACTCCCTTATAGCATTGCTACACTCGAGTTAGGCAACAAACCTTCACAAAGGTAGACTGAATCATGGAAGATGGAATGAAAGATATAGCCATTTCCGGACGGTTAATTCACGTAACTGACTGTTGGTAGAAAAGAGCATAATTTCCTTCGATAGCGCTTTCAGATCATAAAGCATTGCGTGTAATCATAACGGGGTAAGTTTCGGCATCTGGTACGGGGGTGACTTATTGCTCAGCGTATTTCCATCTCAAAAATACATCAATTTAACAATTGAGGAACTTGGCGTTGAGTTAAAACTGCATTAAGATCATCATATTCAAAATAAGTTTTACAACCGCTAGTATGACAAAATCATCTATGAGAACTGGCATTATCATAGCCCGGCTCTGGATGAATGGCTTTGATGACATTCATTAAGCTACTTTATAAAAATGTTCATTTTTTTACGAACGGACCATAATTAATGAATCAATTGCGAAATTAAAAAGTTTAGATATTTTGGCTACCAGAAATTTTCGACCTGCTACGATTTTTTTTACGATGCATTATTTACAACTAAGTATATATAGAAAAAGTTTACCATTACATTACACATCCAGAATATGTTAACTGTATTGAAATTTAATTGTAAAGCATGGACGTATTGAGCATTGAACTTGTGTAATTTTTTGAAAACTTTGATGCTTTCGTGACCGGAAGTGACGTCATCGACATCCATAAAATCTATGGATCCGACATAAGCTGTCATGGAGCACATGTGACCCAATTTTTGTCATTATCGGACATGTATTGATGGTTTTAGAGGAGCTCAATATATTCAAGAAACTTATGTTGTCATTCGGACCGATACCACGATTTTTCGACCTTAGGCGCTTGGAAAAACTGTTAGTTGGATGTCCACATATGTCATTAAAAAAGTTTGTAATTAGAATGAGCTATACAATGATGTAAATTTGGTAACAATCCGACCATTATTAACGGAGTTATTTGAGAAACTAGTTTTTCACTTATTCGATGACCCTGACCTTAATTTGTGGTCAAGGTCAAAACAAAACCTCTCGGTTCTGCGCATTATTCATGCCTAGCGATTGAAGAAAAAAAAATTAAAAATATCCAAAATTGCGACCTGTATCGCGGATAAAAAAATTGTTTGCATACATACATAATGACAAACGCGACTGACCAACACAGCCAAGTTGACAAGTAGTATAGGTAATGGTGGTTCCAGAACATCCCTTCAAATAGAGACCCACCCACCAACGATAAGGAATCCCCCACTTTAGAGCATAATTTACCCACTTCAACTAATCTTTTCGGCCCTAAGGTCTCAAGAGCCGCCAAGAGCTGGAGTCTTCATTACACCTGGACTTCTTCCGGGGAGCATCTCGGCAGGCCACGAGTCGCAGGGGGTAGGGGGGAGGGAGGCCCACGAGTCGCAGGGGTAGGGGCAGCCATGAGTCGCAGAGTTAGGGGGAGCCACGAGTCGCAGGTGTAGGGGAGAGGGCCGGAAGCTGTTTGAGTTGCAGGTGGGGTTTTCGTCGAGATTTGATTTTTTGTCATGTTTACCCCCTTTTGAACTAATAAAACAGTAGAGTAATGACGGTCCACTCTACACGCGCCCAAAAGGCCCAAGCCGACCATGTTGAGATCCACGGCCGAGCCCCACCGCCGTACCCACGCACAAAGATCGCCCTCGCAGCACTCGATAGGAAGTTCAAGGAGATCTACACAAGACTGAGGACTAAGGTAGACGCGAACCAGTAAGACCACATCCCCCAGTGCCGACCCCACAGCCGCGTCTCTGGTCTGAAGTGGTCCGACGTCAGCCTTCACCATGTGGCCAATTCCACGTCCACGTCCAACCATCTTCCCTCTCCCCAAACCAAGGGGCCATCAAGAACCAACTGCGAGGATGGGTCATGAACGTCCCCAAGGCTCACCCCCTTGCCTCAGTCCTCCTGATCTTCCAGAAAGGCGTGCGATCGAAAATGCGCAGAGTTCTAGCTGAGGAGCTAAATATCTTAGGCGGCCTCAAGACCCAGTTTGCAATCAAGGTAAGCCTCTACAAAACCGATAAAGATGGCACCACGGAGTACGTCGAGCCAGTCCTACGAAACAAACAGCAGGTGATTCTAGATCCAAAAGACATTGACCCTCCTCTGTCCCAAGCCGGCCCCCAAATTCAGGAGATGCTCAAGAAGTGGACCAACCAAGGTTCCGGATGGGTCTTCGAGGCGGTAAAAACCATCTGGATCGACATCGCCAAGTATCAACCACTCAAAGGCGGCTCCTACGTAAAGAACCGAGACGACCTATGCATACTATGGTCCATCATCGCAGCCCTCCACCCAGCTGCCCAGAATCCACATAGGCCCTAAAAATACAACACCCAATGGCTCATAGATAAGCTAAAGGGCTCAGGTGTGGCGTACCCCACCCCGGACTCCCACGCCGAAAAAATCGAAAAGGCTCTTGACCTAGGCCTAAACGTATTTGGCCGGGATGGGAAAA
The DNA here is from genome assembly GCA_034190875.2 of Urechis unicinctus. Lineage (NCBI taxonomy): Eukaryota > Metazoa > Annelida > Polychaeta > Xenopneusta > Urechidae > Urechis > Urechis unicinctus. The sequence goes on along the minus strand of CM067345.1, from coordinate 12,519,485 downwards.
CCGGCATAGTCCACCGGATCAGCAAATACCCGGCACCTGCATAAACCTCATGCTGATCGAGGACAACGGAGTATGCCATTACACCTGGATTAAAAACCTAGACCGCCTACTCTACGACCAGACGAAACACAAGTGCCGCAAATTCTTCTGCGAACGCTGCCTCCACGGCTACACCAGCTCCGCCCTACTCCAAGCCTACAAGCCAGAGTGTGCAGGGGTCGGGCAAACAGCCGTGCGGGTAGACATGCCAGAGGAGGGGAAAAACATCCTATCCTTCCAGAACTGGCAAAAGCAACTCCCGGCCCCCTACGTCATCTACGCAGACTTTGAGGCGCTCACAGTAAAGCTCCCAGGACCAGCCCTCAATCCAGAAAAGAGCAACACCCAGAAGACCCAAGAACACCAAGGCTGTGGGTACGGCTACATAGTGGTCCGATGCGATGGAAAGACCTCGCCCCCCAGTAGTCTACAGGGGAAGAGAGACTGTGGAGAAGTTCCTCTATGCCTAACATCAGGAGGAGAAAAAGGTCAAAGCAGTTCTCTCCAAGCCAGTCCTCATGCGGATGACCCGAGACGACCAAAGAGTCCACAAGACAGCAACCCAATGCCACGTCTGCAGCAAACCACTAGGAACCGACCGGGTCCATGACCAATGCCACATAACCGGCAACTACAGAGGAGCAGTCAACAACGCCTGCGATCTAAAGCTTAGGTTGAGCCCCAAGACAACTCCCATCCCCGTGGTCTTCCACAACCTGAGGGGCTATGACTCCCATCTCCTGATGCAGGGTATAAGCAAGGTAGAGGGAGACATCAACTGTATACCCAACAATATGGAGAAGTACATTTCCCTATCCCTCGGACAGCTCCACTTCATAGACAGAGCACAGTTCCTCCTGGCCTCCCTCGACAAGCTTGTCTCAGCCAACAGCCCAGACGCCTTCACCATGACGGCAGAGTATGAACCAGACCAGACAAAGGGAGGGTTACTATTGCGCATGGGGGTCTACGAGTTCATGGACAGCTGGGATAAGTTTGATTCTCCCCTCCCACCTGTCCAAGACTTCTACAGCAAGCTCTCCGAGCAGGGCATACCCGCCACAAATTACGCCCACGCACAAAAGGTCTGGAGCACATTTGGTTGCAAGAACATGGGCGACCTCTACCTCCGGACAGATGTCCTCCTCCTAGCCGACGTGTTTGAAACCTTCCAGAAGACCAGCCTAAAGCAATACGGCCTGGACCCAGCCCACTACTATACCAGCCCAGGCCTCTCGTGGGACGCGCTACTCAAGAGCACAGGGGTAAAGCTCGAACTCCTCATCGACTACAACAAACATCTCTTCATCGAGAAGGGTCTGCGTGGAGGGATAAGTATGGTCTCGCGGCGCCACGCCAAAGCAAACTACCCCTACGTAGGAGACTTTGACCAGGAGAAGCCCACAAGCTATATCTAGTACCTCGACGCCAACAACCTCTACGGATGGGCAATGAGCCAGGCCCAACCTACCTCGAACATTGGACCAGCCAGAGCCGCTATCCAGACTAGTCCCCACCCACCCTGACGATGCCGAGACTGGGTACATCCTTGAGGTCGACCTAGAGTATCCAGCTGAGCTTCACGACGACCACAACGACTACCCCCTGGCCCCAAAGCTACTCCTTGTCCAGACCGAGTGGCTCTCAGACTACCAGAGAAACCTCCTTAATGAATACGGCGGTCACAGAGTCGAGAAGCTGGTCCCGAACCTGAGGAATAAGGAGAAGTACGTACTCCACTACAGGAACCTCAAATGTATCTGGCCGTGGGAATGAGGCTGACCAAGATCCACCGCACCCTTTCCTTCACCCAAAGCCCCTGGATGGAACCCTACATCCAGAAGAACACAGATCTCTGCAAGGCTGCATCCAGGACCTCTACCAATTAATGAACAACTCCGTCATCGGTAAGACCATGGCGAACCTCTGCAAGCGGGTTGACGTGAAGCTGGTCCGAGCTGCAGATGGAAACAAAATAAGAAAGCTCATCGCCAGCCCCGCCTTTGCCCGCCAGAATATATTCGACGACGACCTGGCCGCCATCCACATCCACAAGGCCCACCTGGTCCTCAACCGCCCAGTCTACGTGGGGATGTGCATACTTGATCTGTCCAAGCACCTCATGTATGACTTCTACTACAACACCATGAAGTTCCAGTACGGACGCGGGGTCAACCTACTCTACACCGACACAGACTCCCTCCTCCTGGAAATCCGTACACCAGACATCTACGCCGACATGAAAAAAGACAGCGCCCTATTTGACACCAGCAACTACAACCCAGCCCACCCGCTCCACAGCAACGAGAACAAGAAGGTTCTAGGAAAGATGAAGGACGAGTGCCTCTGGGAGCTCTCTCAGAAGCTTATTTTGATTGGCTTTTCGAGCTGCAGCACCCTTTCGTCCTGCCGCAACCCTTTTAGCGTTTTTTTGTAGCGGTCACTGACATTATCTCCTCCCCTTGATTCGTGTTCGTTTCTTCCATGTATACTTACTAAATTTATTTGTCCAATTGACAGCTCTTAGTAAGCACCTGTTATAGCGGAGTTAAGCACATGTAATAGCGGAGTTTAGAACATGCTATAGCGGAGTTAAACATATACTATAGGGTGCAAGTGGTGTCTTCCTCTCCACCGGTCCCTGTTGTTTCGGTGCTTGTTTTTCCAAATTTATAGTGTTTAACTGTTGTTAAAGCCGTGGTAAATGGAGCTAAAAACATACCATAGTGATGATACAGCTCACAAGTGGCAGTGCTTAGCGAGTGTCCGACAAACGGGTCAGTCTCAAGGTCTGTAATTAGCTTTGGCTGGTGTTCTGGTGGGATTGGTAGAAACATACAAGCAATACCTGAGTATAGCTGTAGCACCGTCTGACCTAGAGTGCGTGTCATGCTGGCGCCTAGCCGAGCCTCGTATGTCGCATACAGCTTTATGATCTCTTCTTCAGACATTGATTCAACCTGGTCAATTGTAAGGCGCTCCAAACCAAGGTACTGACCGGACTGACAGCCGGCTATAACAGCATTAAGCCTAACTCTCTTAGAAGAAATATCTTCATTTCCGGTGCAACTAGGTTCCGCTCCCCCAGACTTTGTATCCACTAAGCTAGTCGTGTTCTGTTCAAGGAGTTTATCAATAATGGTATCAGGATCCATGAATATACGTATACACCTTCGAGCTTCAAAATACTGCACCGCTCCCCAGATGAAGAAACCTAAATTGGTTACTGAGGCAGTGGCTGCTATCAAGGCCAATATCACTTCAATCGACGGCATATGCAGTAGGTTGATCAGTCTTTAGCAGCAGTTTTGCGTGCTTGGTCTTTGCTAGTTGTTGGCGTACTGTGGCACGTTCCTCCTTTGTTGGAATTACATTATTTTCACGTAAGGCGTCTTAAACTAGTCACGGTCCTTGCTGTAAAAGAGCACCAGCCAGCGAGTTTGCTTACGTAGGTCCATTAGCACAGAGTCGTACTTATGGGTGAGGACCCAGACACTTTGCCGCCCATGGCGGCCGCTAAAGGCCAGTTCGGATAACGTCTTTCTTCTTGGTTAGGGCCTTTGTTGCCGAACAGTAATCAATAATGTACAGGGTTGGCTCGCCCTTAAATCAATGGTAGAAAGCCCTCAAGTGGTCATGGAGCCGCTCTACCGGATCAACGACGTAGACCTCTGAATCATCCTACACCCATGACCGCGACTGGTAGGCCTCGTTGAAACGTATGGTAGGGCAGAGGATTACAATATGTTCGAAGGCGCCAAAGAAGGGCCCTTGGAGGAGGTCGAGAATGAATACGGGTTTCCCACATCCTGTCTGTCCACAAACAATAGTCAAACCGGGACTATCTGGAAATGTAAACTTAGTAGACTTAATGTTAAGCTGTGCATCCATAACAATATACATATAGACGTTTAATGCACCGGCCGCTTCCGCTTTTTTGTGATCTGTATGGTGATACCCTCAGACGCATTCTCCACACCCCTGCAACTGCCGCGCAGCTGGTCGTCATCACTCGTCCTTAAGTCGAGCCACAGAGCATACTTGGTGGTTAGGTACACTCCTAGGGACACGTCCGACAATGCCAAGTCTTTTGCAGGTATTGCTACAATGGGGTCTCGTTTGCTCGTTGCTGCAAAGGCCTTCTTCACTTCATCCCACTGCTGGTAGCCGCGCATGCCATGGGCATAGAGTTGGTTGGGGATGCCCTCAATGGTCACCTCAACTTTTGTAATCTTTGGGTTGTAGAACGACTCTGTCTTCCTGGCCACAAGTCGTGGTAACAGTGATAGACATCGCTGTCATCAACAGAAATGACCTCATTGCCAGAAATCTTGATTGTCATTTTCTTAACCACGGCGCGACCCAGGTTTTGCACAATGCTGCGGTTAACATCAGTCGAGGTCAGTGTGATTGTAAAGTCCAGCCGTGCTATCCCTGGAACAATGACGTCCTCTGCGCCTAGATTGGGGAAGCGAACCAGCAGTTGTTGGTTCTGGTCTATAGCACTGGATTGTTTGTAACGACTACAGACTGTGGCACACCCTTTACCCCGAGGGGTTCGTGTATCCGGCGGTGTGGGTTTAGTTTGCGTCCGTAAGTACTCGTCATGTTGAATGCTTAATAACAATTATGTCTTTAACACACAGACATGGAGTTTGATAACCCAGGATTTGATGACGCAGTGGAGGATTGGCAGGACCCTGAAAGACAGAATGAGACCAACTTTGATGATGAGAAGACTAACCTCATTGACGACACTTTAGATATATCGAGTAGGACTAGCCCACCATGGGCTATTGGTGAAATGCCTGCAGGGTTAACAGAAGATCAGGTGGGATCCCAAGAAGAAGCAGAAGTCTTAGTTACGAGGTGGAAGAAGGTAGTGTCTAAGCATGGGCTGTAGGCCACTCTAGAGTTTAGATCGTCTAAACGAGGTGACCTTTGGGTTAGATGGGGACGGGAATGGAAGCTTCTGACATTGAAGACCAATCCCAACAAATTCCTCTCTCCTAGGAGTATTCTAGATAACGGTGGTACACAGCTTGCTTGGGCTCTTGGAGTGACCCCTGAACTATCCACAAAGGCAGCAAAGGCCCTACAAAGCGTTGACCAAGCCACTGGTAAGGCAGAAGCTGCACTTCCAGAGAAGTTAGAAATGAGCGGCCCTGAAGCCGTGACAGAGCACGGTGGTGTGGAAGAAACAAGCTTCATAGAGGGCGTTCATAACGCCATAGAAGACCTAGGTACACAGACAGATGGTCTGACATACCGAGAGCTTATAGGGCTTGACAAGGCTATGCAAACCCAGAGGGGTGAGCTGGTCAATAACCTAGCTAAGATAACTGAGATAGAAATGGATATAAAACATCGGGAAGCTAAAATGGCAAGCCTGGAGGAGGGAGGGAGGGGTGATAGTCGAGCATGGAGATTCCAAGCAAATGAGCTTGCAGAGCTACAGGACCTGCGGCGTTTCCGTGTTGAGGCTGTCTCTGCAAACCGTGAACGTCTGCGTACCCAAATTAACCGCATCAGGGAAACGATAAACAGACTTCTTAACGAGGACAGAGCGCTAGATGAGCGTGTACACACTCTGTTCCTTGAGCAGGGCATAACAATTGCCTCCATCCTCACTGCGATTGGATTGGCAATCTCGACCCTTGTAGTTGCTTTGACGGGTGGAGGGAGCACTTGTGTAACCCCGGCGAAAACGCTGACGCCAGCCAATAAGCCCGGTGTAAAGGAATGGATTAAAAAACAGCTGAACTCCTTGGCAAACGTCTGAAGGGCCTAGCCGGTAAGGCAGCAGCTGCCTTTCCGGAAATCATTGGCTCCATCGTATCATGGCTGCTTAAGTCAGCTTCAAAAGGTGGCTGGTTGGATGGCAGGACATGTATGGGCCGCAGCTGTGGCGTTGGGGGGAGTTATCCCCCTGATACTCCGTGACCTACTACGTAGCAAACCAAAGCACAGCTAAGCCTATAGCGATTCCGCTGCAATCAGAGCGGTTTTCTCATCCTCGTGCGCCCTTCCTGTGGGCATATCAGCCACGCCGCTTGGAATGCCTAGAGAGGGGACTCCCATATCTGTATCTGGCGGAGGGTCAAAGCTTCCTCTATCTACCATTTTAGGTTCCACCGGAAATGGAACAGCCGCAACCGCGTTGACATCAGTATTGCTGCCGATCTGCTGCTTCTCATTCGCGATGGTAATCAGATTGTTGTACCCAACAACGTTTCCAATGGCGAGGCTCATATCCGACGGAGCCATGGTTTTTTATCCTTTTCCGCCTCAAAGGCCATCCGTGTAGGGTCATAACGAACGTTTCGACCAGCAACCCTGACGACACTCCCGTAACCATACGCATCATGTGCATATAAGACACCAAGGCCACTATTAGCGGCGGTTGCCTTCTGGCGCCAGTCTGTGTTTGGTTGAACACCAAAAGCAGTGCAGAGTCTCTGATATGCCCTCTTGTCATATGGATTGTTATAGGGGTCATAGGCATGATCCTGAGGTAGAGGCGATTGTAGTTCTGCCAATAGGCGACGCACTGTGTAATAAAGGTGAAAGGTGTAGAGAGCCTTCACGAGTGAAATCCCAGCCTCAAGGTGGTCGTGGGATGACACACCGCAGCCAGATGTTGCGCACCACACTGCAAAGTTTAACTGGTTCTGTCAAAACTGCATTGGATTTGTCAACCAGTCTTTTACTACTTTGTCCGCTGTTACCGGCGGCACCTTATAGTTACTGAATAGATCAGGAAACTTTGCTGTGAATGTACCACCATTGTGAACGACTTGAATTATTTGTCGGGTTAGTTTATCTCCCACCGAAATGGCTGGATACACCCCGCCCGTTTCATATGTAGCTTTTCTATTGAAACTAAAGGCTTGTTTATTCATAGTGCTATGTATCACACTCTGTCAAATGTTCAAAGCGGCGACGCTGTGTCCCTGCAAAATGCTATTGACAATAGTGCAGGTGATCTATACGTAGGTCTTAGGTCCATCACGTATACTGTGGGTTGGTATAACACTGAATTATATGTGTCCATTAGAACGGGGCAAATTTCTACAGGAAAAGAAGAAGGTGTCATTTTACCCCCTGGCCGCTGGAACTTCAAACTTCTGCAGGATGAATTAACAGCTCTAGGGCTTTCTTTGAAGAATAATGCTCATGATAGGACTATCTCCCTCTCAATTTCTGATGTTGGGTCTTGATAAGTCAACTCTGGTTGGAGGATGGATTCCTTCAGGTCGTTACGATGCCCCCTGGCTCGTCAACTTTAGCGTCTTTAACCCATTTTATGTCCACCTCGATCAAGTCAGTACCACGCACAACATGCTTGATGGTGCGCCCACTACGCTTCTTGAAGTTGTGGACCATGAGGGCTCTTTTGGTGATATTATAACCACAAACATTGTTAATCCTGTGTCAAAACGTGTTACTGTCGGAGCTGTGGATGAGTTAAAGGTTCAGATAAGGGATAATAAGGGACGTCTATTGAACAATCACGACTTTCCTATTGGTGTTGTTCTTCAATTTACAAGATGTCAATAAAAGCGAATATTTATGGAACTCAACAGAAAACGGATCTGGGCGCCGACCTCTCCGAATATACAACAAAGACCTATGTAGACCTAAAAAATGGATAAAGGTGGCAGTATTATGACTGGAGACCTTGAAATGGGAGATAATAAAATCGTTGAGCTGGGAGACCCGATTTCGCCAAAGGATGCTGCTAATAGAAAGTATGTCGATGTTAAACATAGACAGCAGAACAGGGACCTGAGACAACACGTAGCTGAAAAAACGAAACCCCTCATTACTATTTGGGCAGAAGTAAGTGGCGCCCTTCGCATAGGATATAAGTGGTCGTTTGGTGATGGGGGTCAAGACTCACTAGATTTAAGTTGTGGATATACCATGTTATCCAATTGTAAGATCATTCGTATGGGGTTGTCGTCTGGTGCGGGCGCTGGTACTTTAGCAATGTTTCCTGTTATAAATGGAACAACTCAATCGGTGGGAATAAGTAAGCCTGCTAACCAACAGGCTGTTGTAATATCTTAAGCCCAGCCTTTAGAGCTGGAAGAAGGCAATGTTATTTACTTTTATACAGCCGCTCCAAACAGAGGGGCGACTTGTACTGTAGTATCACTCCTAATTGAACTTGATATATAGACTTATGTATACAACGACAGTATGAAACAACAACAAACGACTGCACCGTTAAATCCGGAGCCGCCTGATGAGAATCCAGGGCACTCCTATTGGTTGAATGAGATCACTCTCAAGAAGCAATACCTTGAGAAAGAAATTGAAAAATATACTGCTATGTACAAAAAAATATAGGTGGGCAGTAAACTCGGTGGACACAGTAGATACTGCTTTAGTTGCTGTGGGTATGTGTCTTGGCGCAAGTGGTGTAATGTCTAGAGTAGTTGCCACTCCTATTGCCACAGTGTTGGGTGGGGGTGGGGCCGCTTTTGGGCTAGTTGTAATTGCTGGAAAAATCATCAGTAGGCGGCTGGCCATTAAGTTGAAAAAGCATGACCAGATCCGCATTCTCGCTCAGAGCAAATTGAATACCATTGCTGACATTGTATCGGCGGCGCTTGAAGATGGGTATGTCTCAGATGATGAATTTAAGCTCGTTTCGGCTGAGGTCACGAAATATAGTCAAATGAAGAGTGACATTAAAGCAAAATGTTTGAAAGCGGCAGAATCGCCCCCTAGACCTGCTAAGGTATGACCCCCGACAGTCCATTTAAAGAGTGGTGTTTGCTGGGTATAATGGAGGCGGCGATAAAATCTTTCTGCAACAATCATACCGGAGTCAAGCAAAATACAGACCAGTCGGAGACCACGAGGAAGGGCTGCGTTGGAGGAAGTGACTACTCCGCTATCATAGGGCAAAACTACTTCAGCAGCTATAGCAAGAAGCTGACTTAAAAACTAGCAACGAGGGTGTTAGCTTTAGCGCACCCTGCCTCTGGGGTACGACTTTTGAGGAGGTTGCAATTGCGGTATTGGAGAAGATGTACGACACCAAGGTCTACGGAAATAATATCTATATTGAGGGTGGCGCGACGGCCTACTCTCCGGATGGCTTTTGTGTGCTCCCGATCCGGCGGGCACAGGGGGTGACCGGGGGTGGAGTGGATGCTGTCTGTCGGGGGCATCATGAGGAGGTTGTGCGGCTCGAGATAAAGTGCTCCTACACTCGGAGTCCTGGGAGGATAATTCCGAATATGTATAAGCCTCAGGTTCTGCTGGGGCTGCATCACAGTCCGGTGGCGACCATCGGGGTGTTTTGTCTACTGCGTTTTCAGGTTGTGCTCCTTTGAGGACCTGGGGAGGACTGAGGCGTATAACAAGGTGTATCACAAGGATCGGAAGAAGTATAAGGAGACGGTGGCTTGGGGGTGGGCATCCATCGAGGGCCTCGAAGACAGCGACTATGGCGCGAACAGGAAGTTTAATAGTTGCCTGGACATGGAACAGGAGCATTATGGTCCTTGGCTGGGAAGACCGAGTGGGACCACAGAGAGGCCGACAGGGGCGTTCTACTGTTGGAAGCTCTTTACGATGAGATTGATAACCACTCGCCCCTATCCAAACTTTATCAAGAAGAACGATGCTAAGGTTACACAGTTTATGGAGGACCTCGACCGCGTGAACAACGGAACCTACACTGGGGTGAACGGTCAAAGGATGTTTACACTCGAAGACCTCTATTGATAGACCCTGGAGGCTAGTAGTATAGGGAATGGTGGTTCCCCTGCGCCCCTACCCCTGCGACTCGTGGGCCTACCTCTCCCCCCCCCCCCCGCGACTGATGGCTCCCCCTACCCCTGTGGCCTGCCGAGAGGCTCCCTGGAAGAAGTCCAGGTGTAATGGAGACTCCAGCTGTTGGCGGCTCTTGAGACCTTAGGGCCCGAAAAGATTAGTTGAAGTGGGCAAATGATGCTCTGAAGTGGGGGGATTCCTTATCGTTGGTGGGTGGGTCTCCATTTTGAGGAGTGTTCTGGAACCACCATTACCTATACTACTCAACACGATCATTAATTATGCATTGATTAGTTTATGTCACGCAGAGTTGGCTTGAGTTGTATCATTAATGAAAACTCTATTGAGTAATGACAACAGATTGATTTGTGTCCTGCGCTTAAAATATTACTTTGATAAGGCAGGTGAAATGTTGGAAAACATACTGATATAATTGTTTATAACTGTAATACTTCGTCCCGCAAATGTGCATACTGTTAAGATTATTTTATTAGCGACAATGACATTGTGGATGTTTATTTTATTGCACGACTTTCATGATATGCCCAGCCACATTCTCATCGGGCATGTCGATTTAATAGGCCATACAACCAAGAAAAAGTAGCATTTAACTTTTTCCACAAAATGAAATTGAGCAATCGCATCATTTAACATCTGCGTGTAAGTGATTTCAACTCATCCAGGAGAGCGGACACGCATGCTATACGAGATTTACATGCGACGCGTGAATGCAACAGATTGCACAAAACATCACAAGCAATTCCTCTCAAGTCATATCATTCGAAAACCCTTGAAGCGCAACACTGCAGCTGATAAAATGTGGTTCGTTGGTTTTGATGCATTTCTAGAATATTTTGGTTTAAAAGCAGAACATTTCAGGTGCAGACATATTACATGGCCAATTGCCCACAAATAGACAATTATGATTCGACATTGTGGTCATCGTAAAGTTATCCCAGTTTGCACGTGACGTTGTGACTCTTTCATATTGTAGTTGATATTTGGTCGTGACGTCAGAATACTAGTTTGCAACGCAGCCACAACGTCATGACTCCATATCTGCGATTAGGTCGCAATGACCACCTCGTGGTATGTGGTTTGAAAATGAAGTTATGATGGAAAACTTCCACAATTAATTAATAAACAGGGGTTTTGCTCGCGAGAGTTTAGGCGGTAACTATTCGAAATGCAAGCACATCGGAGACATCACGTCCTTTTCCACGGTAGACATCATGACTACAAACTATTGACGAAATGTTTAGTATTTATTGTCATACCCTTATTTGTTGTCTTATCGACAAGTAAGAATATAGAATAAAGCATCGATATCACAGCAACAAATTTACAGTGATATCAACGTACTAAGTACACGCATCTAATCATCACGAAAGTAGTCTAGGTTCTGACAAGTAATAATACTAGGCGCATCATTTGAGAATCGCCATTCGATTTTTATATGAAATAGTTCGGATTTTCGGAACATATTTAAACGTAAAATAAGTTTGTTTTCATTTACTGTAATACTGCCTTTGGATTGCGTTGATTGATCCCAGGAGAAATGTCTCATAAATATTAAGAAGTTTAAGTGGTCATGAATAAAATTTTTCGATACTCTGCAAAGATTAGCCTTGCAAAATTATTGAAGCAAATTATGGATCGCAAGGAATCGCTTTTCTAAATTACTAGCTTTGCTTAATTACATAAAGTAGAATGAATTTATGCCTGAACGGTTGCCAAAGACCGCACATTGCAAACCGTGGAATAATTTTCATGATTGAGATGAATTAGGGAAAAGTTTTACGAAACAGCAGCATGGATAGTTCTTTTTGTCGGGAAGTGCGTAGTTAAAATGGAAGCGGAATGTGGTTGCAATTCTTCCCTATAATTGAAGGCTGTTGATCAATAGCCACAGCTGGTCCCCGAATAATTGGAAAAATTGCCATGAAGAGATTTAAGACCCAAACTATAACATGTCGCAATGACAGGAAATCCTTGAGGATCAGTAATCAGAAAGACGTTACAAGCGAGATATGCCCCATCTCAGGCGCTGCCTCTTACGCTCACAGACGGGGAATGTCTACTAGAATTCTAATGCCTGAACAGGTTACATTATATTACTACTATAATGTTTAAACAACTGAAAAATAGTCGATAGTCATTCAGGCGCTTTATCATTCGTCGTTGAACACTATAAATTGTATATTGCGATCATACGGTAGTGCGATGAAACTTTCGGAGATGCCGGTGACAGTCGCTGAAATCTGCATTCAAATGCTCATGAAACTTGTAGAACGGTGTGTGACCAAACGGCAGACACGTTGTTGTACGTTATCCATAAGATCAAGATGTATAATCCCGTATTGGGTTTAAGTGAAGGACATCATTAAATTTCCTTTGCCAGAAGATGCTTCTTGTGATACTATATTTTGCAATTTTTGGATCTGTGCATGTTGTTTTAATTTTTCTTACTTCTGAAAGCGTTTGTATTCTTGCGAGATTTACGTTAATTGTTCCGGACATGGTTCTCCAACGCAGAGGTTATTCTTTTTAATCCAAAAAATCAAATAGTCATTTGAGGTAACCATGTTGTAGCAAACCTTACTATTCATACAAGTTGTTATGAGCAGTTTGGCGTTGTGTATGTTATGTCAGATGTATTTCAAACCGAACTGCAGACTTGACAGCGTAGGTAATCCAAATTTTCCAAAATTGGTTTTATGGGTTGTGATGGTTAAGCTTGAACAAGTTTTCTCGTGATGACTGCACATATGTCTCAACGTGATTATTAAACGTTTATTGTTTTATCGTATCAAATCATCGACAACCAAAATGTCGTTGGATGATCTGAAATAAACTAACGAAGACCAACATATACATCTAGTGGTCGAACCAATAGTGGTTGCATGCGTGAACCAACTGATATTTATGACGATGATTGAGTACATCAGTTATTATAACATGAGATCATATGAAATTGATTGTTGCGTAGAATCTCAGGGCAATAGGATTGCATGTTAGGATAAAAAGTTATATGGAAGACCATGTTAACTCCTATGAGTTACATCTTTAATGTAATGAACGCATGGTCAATGACATCTGATTTCCCGTTTTTTATTCTCACAAGGAATCCTATTCCTTTGTAAAACGACAGGTATTCAGGAATTGTGCCCGATGATTCCCTGGCGTTGTTTGGCTATGGGGCTTTATGAAAGTGTTATGTAATTACCAACTAAATCGAGAACCTTGGCGGTGGTCATCAGTTGTGTTGTGTGCTCTTGTGTAATAAAATACAAGGATCGCCACAAATAAAAATAAATACAATAGTATTTTGCACGAAAAATATTTTCGGTGCGCAAGTTATTAGTCATATTTTTGTTGGTGGTGACATCAAAGATCTTGCTATAATAAGATACCCGACTCGGACGTTTCCGTTGTGAAGCTCGCGACCAGCGCGCCATCTGGTTTCGTGGAAGCTAAAATGTAAACAAAAGCGCGTGGCTCAATGGTAAAAGATCGATCGGCGATGTATGTACTAAACAATACCGCTGTATTTCTAAAAATTTAACGACTTTTTTGATAGAGCCAATACAAATTTAATTACTATTGACACCTTTTTATCAATATGTGTGACGATTTATTAACTACAATATTTTTTTATGAACGTTTGAACGAAGTCGCATATATCAGTATCTACCCCGGGCCTAGCCCCGATCGGACGGTAAAATACATACTTACTCAGACATCCTCTAGGGCTGAATTTACCTCTTTTTAAGACACAGTCGGACGTCTAGTCTACCCTTATTTGATGTTAAAAGATTTGGATTTTTTTATTAGCATATTCATACAGGTACATTGAACGGTTTGCACGGAAACACTACATGCACAATGAATTCACTACACAGACATAAATATAAATGATATTCATGACAGAATAAACAGAATGCTTTCACAACATGTCATCGTGATAGTAACCTATACAGCATGCAAGGTAAAACCATTGTTCTATTATTAAACGTTACTATGAATATCTGCGATGAAGTTATTCCAGAAATATGACTTCAAACTAACATTAAAAGATGCACGATTTTCTATTGATTTTAGGTATGATGGTAAAGAATTTCAAATAAATGGCCCTCTGTAGACAATGCTATTATTAAAACGCTCAGTGTTTGGAAAAGGTACAATGTACATAGTTTCATCATGCAGTCTTGTTGACAACTGTCTTACATCACGAAGATTACAGGAGTTTTTCATACTGAACATTAATTTTACAATAGATAAGTTTAAACGGTATTCTACTGGCAGGACATTTGCGTCAATATGCATTTGGATTACAGGAGCATAACAATTTCGTTTGAGAGCAATTCGTAGACCTCTATTTTGTAATCGTTGAATTCGTTTTATGTTATTTACTCTACATGATGTCAGAAAAACATTACCATATTCTAATAAGGGAAGGATCATAGTTTTATTTACAGCTACAGCACATACACATGTAATTTGTTTTATTAGTAGTGACAGGAGATGCAATCTATTATTTACATTTCGTATTATTTTTAACATATGTTCATTAAAACTTACATTATCATCAATTATGATTCCTAGATACTCATAGCTTTTAACATTTCCAATCACGCAATCACAAAGTGACAAATGAAGACATACAATATTACAAGCACCATATCTATTTCAAAATAGCATAGCCTTACTTTTACAAACATTTATACACAGTTTGTTATAACAACACCATTGTGATATTACGTCGAGATCCAGTTGCAACGGACATTTTACATAGTTAATATCCTTACCACTCTAATATATAACATTATCATCTGCAAATAATGACAGATTTGACCTTAAATTCAATTCAGCAATGTCATTCACATAGACGAGAAAGAGCAATGGACCAATAACAGAACCTTGTGGAACACCACATAACGTTTGCTTATAACATGCTCATAATTTCCTGATTGAATGATATGAGATTTGTCACCCGAATTAACAGGCTGCATTGTCGGTTGATGGGGTCCCCTGTGCAGACGTATGATTTTATTATGTAGTACTGTAACATGTATTCTTGCTTATTTTGAATAACAGTATAATAATGAATTATTTCAGGGCATAGAATATACTCTCTCTGTATTTCTGTCTCTCTCTTTGTTGTCTCTCTCTTTGTTGTCTCTGTGTCTCTGTCGCTGTCTCTCTCTGTCTCTGTCTGTCTGTCTGTCTGTCTGTCTGTCTGTCTGTCTGTCTCTCTCTCTCTCTCTCTCTCTCTCTCTCTCTCTATATATATATATATATATATATATATATATATATATATATATATATATATATATATATATATATTAAGGTCATTACAACTCAAACTCTCAGTCTTAATAGCTTACTCAGAACAACCACAAATGAAATGAGATCATCAGCATACATTAGAAGATTAACAACAAGCATATTAAAACTACAGTGAACACAATAATTATGTAAAACCACAGCTCAATTCATCCATGTAAACACTGAACAGGTAGGTTGACAATATGCCTCCATGTCTTATGCCATTAAACACACAGAATCAGTTCTTCCCCATCTGACACACACATTTGATTGGAGTACCATGCAACCAACCATTCTAGCAGTATATCGAGGGACACCTTTGTTCGACAAGCTCCCCCCACCACTACAATTTAAAGGTGCAGTAGCCCTATATGATAGTGTGGATTTATGATAGAATAGTCCTTGTACATCCGCCATAGGGGGCTTTCAAGGAACTAAGTAAACAAATATCAATATTTTCGGAAATCTACACATACAACAGCACTTAAAACAAATTAGAGCACAAATTTTCATGTGTGGGAAAATGTCATTGTCTCTCCTTATGGTCCCTTAACTTACAGTTAGCCTCTCTCAGGGAATGATGCAACCTGATGTTCACCATAATACATATAACAGAAACATTACAGAGTTTCTGTAATGAGCCCTCTTTGGCTAGAATTCTTACAACCCTGGCTTTCACTTGCTTACTGTATAATACTGTGTAAATGAATTTGCCGTTATGTTCCTTAAGCATGCATAATGCAACTACTAGTGATTTACTTGGGACAACGAGCCCTTCCTTTGCACTTCGGTAATTCTTCTGGTCATCATTGACTACAGAAATGTTGTTTCTGCATATTGCCCACAACTTAATTTCCGGGCGATATAGCCAGAGACATATGCTAGAGCAGTCACTGGTCGGAAAGGCCTTTGTCAATTCAAACAGTCAAATGCAGCGCAGAAATGCCCATTTGTGTTTGACTTCTAGTCAGACATACTCGCAAGTCATAACGAAGTTAGTTGGCTGCTGCGCGTCGAGTAGCTTCCACAAAATTAGGGGGCGCTGCCTACGCGGTGTCACGGAATTTGTCGGGCGAGCTGCCGAGTCGGGTATCTTATAATAACAAGATCTTGGGTGACATTAAAACCGATTTGTCTTGATCAGAGTCATTGCAAACCGAAACCTTGAGGGAGCTTAGTCAAGAACAAGTCGTCAATGGCAACAGATGAATGAGGTAAAGAATGTTACGAAAAGCAAAATCGATTTGCCCAGTAATCTTGATGTTGTTACAGACTCAGTGAGCCCTAGAACGCCACAGAATGAAATCATTGAGTCATCAGGCATGTAGTGTGTATCATATGATGTGATTGTTCGAAATATATTAGAAGACCATTTGTATAGATACGATGAGCAATATCTGCAACTTTGATTTGCTTATTCGCTGCAATGACGCTCTGACATTAGGGTTAGGAAAGATACAACGCCCATTTATTATACTTTCACATATGAAATACAATAATGTCACCCCTGTTGGATTATTGTCAACTTATTACTCAAATGTACTTATTATAAATAATAAACAGCCAATCTTCATGATAAGGAATCGGCTAATTAACTTGATGGAAGACAACTCTGCAAATTAGTTTGAGGGGACATTAATCGTTATTTCCTGTCGTTTGTAATCGAAAAAACAACTTGATGTGTGTAGTCTACATGGTGCCTTATTCTGTGAGTGCTTTGCTATGTGTATTCTATTTGAGGAGCAGGCTACGATATTTCGCGCAATGGCATACAGTGATTGCTGAATTGCAAAGTGTGCTATGCGTTAAACGCAATAGCGTATGGCGCTCTTGTGACATGCATTTTAATGCTGAAAGTTAGCGTTTCAATCATTCAGAGGAAAGGTTGTTACTATCCAATCAACGGATAGATCTGGGAATAAATTCATCAATCCCAAAGAAATTGATTCATAAACCTTCCAATTTCCAGCGATTGTCACAAACACCAGCATGACTTGATGAGTGTTAACTCTTGGTTGTTACCTGATATTGTTCCATTTTACTGTTTCGTTCGTGGTCTAGAATAAAAGAGGCTCACTTTATTAGTGAATCACAAAGACAAAAGTCTTGATTCTCAATGCCATTACATAGCAAGGTCGTCTCCCACCGCTCATCTTAGCAGATGGGTGACATCTGTCACTCGTGTTCGCTTTTCTTATTTCCGGGATTAATGTGTTGTTGTAATGTGTTAACCGTTTTAACAACAACAGCAAAGAAAATCACTTCAAAAACAGAAAATTGCTATGACAGGGCAGGAATTTTAATTTTAGGTGATCTGTCATATCAAATAAATATAAGTAGCGTAGGCGAGATTGTTCTCTCCTCCTGTGGCCAGAAGGCAGCTGAGAAAATTGAATCTGCTTTGGAAGACTCTCTGGTGGCATCCACATGAGGTGTCTGGTTTATCGGAGATTTTTCCTGATAAGAAGATCTTCCATCGATTGCATTTCTGTTTGTTTGAGTATTTCCTTATTTGTTACTTGTCCTTCCAGGTAATCTTCATGGTGGAGCGTAGGTGTCGTATTATGAATGCGCATAACTTTTTCGCGTGTTGTCTGTACATTGTCCAGGCTCTGTACAGGAGAAAAGTTATAACAACTGCTCTGTAGATCTTGCCATTGACATGCAAGGACACAAGGGGGTTGTTCCAGAGTCTCTGACGTAGATGGGCAAAAGATGCACTAGCCTTAGCCATTCTTGGTTGTATTCAGCTTTAATTGGTCCATCTTTTGAGACCGTGCCTCCAAGGTAGGTGCATTCCGAAACGGAGTTAAGTCTTGCATTAACAACCATGATGTCCACCTCTTGTGTTCTCGTGGAGTTTGGTTGGTATAACACCTCGGTCTTCTTGATGTTGATCTTTAGGACCGATTTCTTTGACGGTTCAGAGAAAGCATCCATTATTCATCGTGTATCTTCAGCAATAAGTGTACTGTATTCTGCGTGAGTGGCCCCCTTATGAGTATAAGAGTATTATTCGTATTTATTCTTAAATGTGCGACATTGAGCAGCTCAGCACCCTGTCTTGACTGAAAATAAACGCCCTCATCCGAGTCTCGGAAAGATTTTTCAAGCATTGTCGATGGGAAGATTGCTAAGAGTGCTGCACATCTTTTGTTGACACCTTTTGTAACCCCAACCGTTTCCGGGGTCCCCCCAGCAGTAACCTTTGCCGTGTGTAGAGATTCGATCATGGTTGTAAACTTCGCTGGGCGTCCATAATTCCCCAGAAGTTGCCATAGTCCCATCCTCCCTGCTGTGTCAAATGCCTTTGTGATATCGACGAATAATATATATAGTAGTTGGTCTCATTCTGGGCACTTAACTGTAATTGTCTGAAACAAAAGATCATGTGTACAGTGCTCCGATTTGATTTGAATCCGCGCTGATATGAAGGGATAGTCTGTAGTTCCAAAAGTCTTTTCTATCTCCGTTTTTGTAGATGGTTAAAAGCTTGCGGAACTAAACGCTCTATCCAAGCCGTGGGTATCAGTTAATGTAGCCTGTTGAGCAGATTGGCTCGTCAATGCTTCCTTACTTCAGCAAGAATTCCATCTTCTCCAGGGGCTTTGCCATCATTCAGGCTATTGATTGATCTGGTTAACTCGTCCATTGTTGAGATCACATCGGGCATGTGATGGTA
This sequence comes from Urechis unicinctus, assembly GCA_034190875.2. NCBI lineage: Eukaryota > Metazoa > Annelida > Polychaeta > Xenopneusta > Urechidae > Urechis > Urechis unicinctus. The sequence goes on along the minus strand of CM067345.1, from coordinate 12,500,641 downwards.
GTACTCTGCTGGATTTTGTCGAGAGCTTCTGGTTCTATTTGCCTGAGACATTAAGTTGATTCTTTACGTGTTCTATCCAACTATCAAGAAAGCTTTTGATATCAGAAAAGGTCGCCTGAGTGGCTGTTGATTTTGGCTGCAGTAATCCTAACTCCCCAGATTTCATAGAGCCCTTCTTGTCGTTTCCGTCAGCTGCGATCTGTAGCTCTTTTACTTTCATATCCAACCAATCGGACTTCATTGCACAAGTGTGTCGTTCAAGCAGACTGAAGGCATCTTTGTGAGCTGAAGCAGTAGATTTAGTGCTCCTGATCCGTATTACCTACCCTCTGGTGGACTTGGTCTCAATGCGGTTTCGTAGCTCCTGGTCATTGGGATTAAACCAGTCCTGAAGTCTAACTTTCCGAGTGATACTCTAGCTGTGTTGTGTACAACCTGTTGCAGAGCTAGTCATTCCTTAGAAGGTTGTCATTGTTGGGGCATTGTTTTGGCATAGTTGTCTCTTGACAAAGGTAGTCGCATCGTCATGATCCCGTCGCTAATTGATCTTGCATCTCTGTTAGCGTTGACGCAATGTCCTTTTTGATGGCGAATCTAACTTCAGCGTCTCTTCGTTCCCCTTCGGTTTTGCCACTCTAGAAGAAAGGCTAATTGTTGTTGGCTTTCTAAAACTGCTGAATTGTTCACGCGCCCAAAGATGGCAGATCTGATAACTTTGATACTAATGAGCCCTAAACTTTATCAATACAAAATCGCAACGCAACTAACACATGCATTGAAATGCTTTTTTCATTGACTATAGCACAACTGTGTGATACCCTCACTGTAAGAACATACAATAACCCAAAGTTATGTTCTGAACAACTTTGCACTTCAGTATGGATTGTTTGACATTCTATGACACATCAGGAACACTGATAACTTTCATAGTTTGTGTGTTAGAAAAATACACCTTGGCAATACTGCTGCTGTTGATTGAGTATCGGATTTGTAGTGTTGTATTAATGACCCTCAAGGGAAGAAATCATTTCGACAAAGCTAAAGCAGTTGGATATTTTCTGAGACCTTTTTACGCCGCACGTTTATAGATTACGATGAAATAAAAGGCAGTGAGCAGAGCTATTACCACTCCACCATAATAGATCGGGTCAAATCTTAGAGGAATTCTGTTAAACAGAATAGATGGATGCAATTTTCGTGAGGTTCCAGAGGGACTTGTAGTAAATTGAATTTAGGTGTTGTCCAGCAAATGTTAGACGGAGCATACTCCTCTAGGGATTTTCGGTCAACAAGAGCAACCATAAACAGCACTCAAAATGATGAATATGATGCTTTTGTATTGTCCAGAGCAGGACTATCAGTCGTGCAACAAAATTACATTAAAGTTATTATATTTACGTGTGTGGATACGCTGATAGACTCCTGTGCCCGAAACATCAAATAGCGATCATATCGTAGGCCAGACACAATGTGTTCATCGGTGGTTAACCTTTTAATTTTTAAACAGTTGAAATGTAGATGCCAAGTATATTATCCAAATTCCTAACTGCATATTTGATCTATTCATAATGGATCCATGCATATAAGGTGTACCTATCGCAAGCTCTGATGCAATGCAGTTAGCACCACGCCATACTCAGACGTAAAATTCACAAAATCACATCTGCCAAACACAGAGCGTGGGAATATATAAAAACTCGAATTTCGATGAATTGACGAACATATGATTAACCCGGTCCTGTGTGACCAATTATAAACACATATAGCAGCCAAATGATCTGTTCGCGCTCGCTAGCTCAGCTGTTCGAGACGCATATATATATACATGCAGACATATATAAATGTCTACATATTTGAAGTAAATATTTAAATAACCAATAACACTTAACACAGCTGAGCACATGCGCTATGAAAATCATACTTCTCACGTCTTTGCGAGCGATGTACAATCCATAGTAAGAGGTAAACAACTAAAACAAACGTTTGATGTAAGGGCTTTGCAACGGAAACAGAAATTTTGCATCATTAGATAAAATAACAAATTCATGTAAGAGTAATGACCCAAATATGTATGTTTCTTATGAGATATGACACAGGTTGGCTTAGTTAATAGTGACTGACCAGATAATGTGCAATATATGAAAACATAAATAGACGGTCGGTATCCGCTTTCCACTTAACCATACTGTTTTCCCGACAAATCACTCAGTTAATTATAAATGCGTTCGGATTTGCCTTGTATTTCAAAGGTGATAACAAATTTAATATTGGTAATTATTGGTTTACAGCATTGGACCCTTTTACACTTAACACTGTAGTCCAAAATAGAATTTACTTTGAAATGAATGTTTAACAGGTATGTGAATGCACAAAATGGCATTATAAAAACAACACCAAACCCATGACAAATAGTTGCCTGTTAAAAGAATATCGGCAAATTGATCAAGGAGAAAACTGCTTCAGCCAGTGTATCGATCAAGCTGAATTACCCAGGACATTTGGGATAGTTCTATTGTACGCTGTTTACCAGAAATCAGCCGATATTATCTTCATCTCAAACATGTATGTCTCAAACATGCATTTGCATTCACTACTGAAGAGCGTGTACTGAAGCGTCCTGTTGTTGGCTGGACTTGTTTCAGTTAATGGAGCAGCGCAAACAATAATGATCTATTCTCCCATCGTATGGCGTGCATGATCATTGCAACCAGCATTCGTTATATTACGATGTCAGAAACCCTATGAATGTGGAAAGATTCTCAATGTATCATCACTACTTTCATCAGGGTTGCAAACAAATGAGGCTGAAACAGCGAACTTATTGGAGACAAAGCTATGCCGCATTACTTAAGTGTTCTTTACAACCAGAACATCAAATCTAATCAATTTGCAACTGCCTCAAACAAAAACGACGACTTCATGAGTTAGATAACTATCAAGGTGTTTATTGCACTACGTAATTAAATGGAATATCTTTAATAATAACAGTTCAGTAAACGCATTTCCATAATGGTATGATTGTAAGCGCAGTCACGGGTCACATCAACTTGTTAGCATTCCGTTCATCATCACATTGCACTGTATGATTATTCGGAAGCCGTCTTCTTGTATATTAACGCGCCAGCCGGTTAGACTTATTCCCAGTTCTTCATCTTATCTAACCCAATACAATTCAAACCGGTATAATCGCCTTATATCAATTTATAATATTTAGTGACAACAAAAGTGGAAACGATTGACCCACGATTTATATAATGGTCATACGAGGAAACATCATCTCATAAGAAGGGAAAGCCTAAATACGGCAAACGTGCCTAGGCTCGTTACCTCGTCACAGCGATTCTAACCGCTATGATTATATCATTTTGCGATGATATCCCGTGGTATTGACAGATAATGAAAGACTATGGTGACGGATCGCCACAGGGCACCCCAAATATTTTCATCGTCGTATTTTCTTTCCAGAGTACATTTATATTAAGTTTAAAACGGAATAATACTTGAATGGAACACTAACTACGTATACTTAACAATCAGGTTACACATTTATGAAGCTGCAAGTGAATGCGATGTACCAATCACCATTCAATTAGCGAACACCATACTGTATTGCGGCCATATCGATGCACTTACAAACGCAGAGCCTGATCGAACAGCTTGCCAATACTCATCATGCTGTGGATATCGATGTAGTCACAAGATGCTAAAAGGCGTAACGGTTCTGAACTAAACACCCGATGCAATGAAGGGGGTCGCATTTAATGATCAATAACCATTCCAGTGTGACATTACAAAACCGGCAAATCAGCAACAGCCAACAAGCATTTGAGAAATGTCTAATATTCCGTTAAATGCTCTACCTCAGTACTTGCAATAATAGTCGCTTCCACCTAAATGACTTTAACGGCGCTGCAGTTCAAGATAATACTCCATCACCTTCCATAACTGGGAACGTTGATTTAGGACGGATACTCCAAAATTCCAAATGTTCAAGCAGACTAATATAATACTGGACTCTGGAATCAGGTTACAAGAGATATATTATAATGCACACTGCTCTATTTAAGTTTACGTTGGCTTGAAGAATATGGCAGATATCATAAATGACGCCCATGTGATCTGCTCGGTTTATTGAGCTTGCAAGTTCACTATCGAGAGCAAGCCTTCCAGCTTCATGCTCGTGTAGAATGCAATATTCTGTGTACATAATAACGAAACTAAATGACAAAATCCAAAGCTTACATTCATACAAATGATCATGGAATTGGGACTTATTATATCGCAAATAAGAGTAATGATTGTACCTACCCACAAGCGGAATCCCCGATGTGCTTCCCTCACGGTCAGTACACAAGCTGCCACCATAGGCAAAGAATGATGTCATATTTAGCTGCGCCCCTAGAGCTAGAGTAGACAGAGCACTTGCAATGTGGAAATGGAGCACGGAATAATTGTTTTTTAAGTAGCTCTCTGGTGCAATGTGTATGACCGTATCCTTAACGTGATAACAGTGATAAGATAACAACTCCACACTATATTACATATATTGAGGCTATTACATAATCTGAAAATAGCAGAACTGTGATCAGAGTACTTCATAAAACTGTCTAACTGACTATTTTGCAGAATAAGAATATCTAACTTTTGTCTTGAATATATATGACCGTTGTTTATGGACTACATCACCCAAAGCAATACCCATAAAAATCTTGTTTTATTACCAGCCAAGTTAACGTTCAAGACTTCTATGCGTATTCATACGAAAGGTCGTATATCCATCTACGCATACGGCAGTGGCCTTTCTCATATGAGGCTTTGCACTGATGAATTTTAACGTATGTAAATGACGTGAAATTATCCATATATTCGTACTCAATACACAGCTGAGAGATAAAAATGGATACAATTAGCTGTAATGTGTAATGCTCTGTCTAGAATTGTTACTCAGGTTATGATGTCATAGCTAAAAACAAAATAGACTAAATTTTACAGTTAACGAAAAACACACAGTTCTCCATTCTCCAGGCCACTAACCACGCATTTGATCAAGCTGGCTCACTATGGTCGTTTTGATGAACAAATTATGTAACGCTGAAGTTTTTGGCACATATTTTAAATGTGCTAACCGCGAAAAACGGTTGGATGACAGTTGTTAATCAACACAACCATTCCTATAATGAATGACCATATAAAATAAGACTGTATTTAGAAGTTTATTTGTTTGATTAGAATGAGGTTGACCACAGCAGCCTGGATGCATCATTTTATCCCAATAATTTTCGTCGTTTGCCAGAAACCCGCAGATCTCCATTCGGCAACATGTTTTGCAGCTTGAACTTTCTGAAACCTTTTTGCACGCTTTCAAGCAATAACCGACAACCCATATCTGCAGAAGGAATCGCTCAGCAGCTACAGAACTGTTCTTCTGAAGTATGCTTGTCAAATATATAAAACGGAATATTGCTTAGATGAAACAATTACCATAGACTGAACGACCAGGTCTCACATGAATAAAGCAATCTTGAGGTAACTACAAGCACTTGGGATATACCAAACACCATTCAATCTACTAGGAATCCCCTGTCGCTACTGATGAAATACTTAAATCCGATGAGGTTGTCAAAACTATTTGTAGATTTCGTTGTTGCCTGATACGCCGTAATGTTTTCATAGCAAACCGTAGCCATCATTGCTCACATTGCTCTTGCCGGCCAAGTAAACATTCAAGGTCTCTGAGTGTACTTATACTTTGGCTTCTACATTTAGCTAGATTTATTAACTGAAACTGTCCTTATCAGCACGCAGTCCACAAATGTCACAGCATGAACATATGTGGCTCAGGGTTACCAGCGGATTCCATTGCATATAATATTATTAACACGCAGACTGAACGGCAAAGTAAACGAACAACCATTACTTGTCTGTGATTCAATTCGATAACTATACCAAGTCACCCCACTACTGCCTCGAGCATTAGCAAGTTACAGGCTTGTGCGCAGAAAAACCCGGATCCTAAAGTAGCCTCTTGCGCATAAATTCAATACAACAGGTTTCCTAACGAAGGAATTGATAACTATATATATACCCCCTCACTCATAGAACATTTAAAACAATATATATTGATAGTTGTCACCATACAAAGGAGTTGAATTGACTAAATGTCAGATAACCCAGTATTACGCAAAAGATCTCGTTGGCCCTTGTTACGCCATTTACATGGTCCATTTGTCACTCGGCGACTCTCGTGGTGTCATTCTTACGAAAATGATTGTATGCAGTTATGTTAGTGGCTGTAATGTAACGAATATCCAGATATTCTTTAGATATATTACTATTTATGACATGTTGAGTGAAACTCTTGTATGAGTCGGTTCCATTTGTTTCAGTTATTATATGAAGCAGTTTTTGTATATTGAGGACAAATGAATCTCACCAAGCGAAAGAAAGGATCGGAACAAAATTAGGTTTTATTCTGCAGCATGCGTCGTCTAATACTATATGCCATCTAATGCCCATGTGGCTAGAGATGAATTTGATACAAGGTAAAGACGCATTTTCAAATGCGATTGTACCTTCATCATGCAGTCATGAACGTGTGAGGAGACAGTTGGTGTTTTTTTGTGTCTTAATCTAAACAAATGAATGCATAAAAAGATACCGAGGTGTTTTCATATGTTTGTGTCTTCTATGTGGAAGGTATGATATTGATAAGTTACATATTGCAAATGTTTCATTGTCCACTGTTTTAGAAAGTGTAAATGACACAATGAAATTCATGTCCGAAGATTCTTTATGTATAGCTGGTGCTATATCAGATTTCTTGCGAATGGCACAACATCCCTGCATTCCAGACATGAATAAACGCGATTTACATGTGATAATAAATCACATGTGCTTAATGTAAGATTTTTTTAGTTTTCTGTATAGTGCGATTTCTCTATGTTACGTTAATGTACCTTGTGTACGAAATAAATATTATTATTATCATTTAGAAATGATACAATATTAGGCATTTTGTTGTCCCAAATTTATTATCTAAGTCGGTCGATTGTTTTTTCCAGTTTTCGCAAGTGCCATGGATTAGTTTGGATGATGAAAGTACAAGTGGGCGAGCTGGGTAAGAATGTTTAGCTACACAATGATGTCAGACGCTCTGAGTGAGGTTATGTAATAGCAAGAGAGTAAAATGCTCTTTCAACGTGCATTGAAAGGATATGGAGTTTTGTTCGTGGGTACCGGTGTTAATTTTATAACATCCTCTGACTCGTTTTCTGATTTCTTAAAAAAACAATAGTTTACAAATATTGCTATTTCATCAAAAGCCACTGGTTACTAAGAAAATATCTGCAGTCGTCATTAACTGTAAGCATAAATACAAATAGAGATTAACGCATTTTTTTTGTAAATTTGTAAAGTGCATAATAGTGGTCATTCTAATTCATTGACCGGCCAAAACTGATAATGTTATCCCTCTTTAATCAATTCATTCCTTAATAGTTTTCATTTGTGTCAGCTAATGGAAAACAAGCCTTCAGTCAAAATTATCAGTATAGAATGACAGTACAGCCGCACTCCACCTAGCCTACACAGACAAAAGAATTCGGCTGGAGGTGAAATACAGCATCCAATATGCAGATCGAGGTTATTGCGGATCACACAAAATTATCAATTGATATCCCCTGATGTGAAGTATTCGATTACATGCTGAAGCAAGTCTAAATTACGTTTAAATCGTAAATATTTGACAATATGCAATATAAAGAAATGTGGAAATAAACCGTAAACCGTAGGATAAAGAGTGAACATCAGCGTCCAATGCCGTGGGGTTACATGGTTAGTCTATGACATTCAAAAAGAGTAATTGGCCAACATGAAGCCGATGTGTACCGCAACCGTCGTTAGCGCCTCTTGCATGTCGGCAACTTGCTATAAATCATTTGGCTGAGTACCTATTAGAACCCAGACCACATACATTATACTTCCGGCAAACGCCGTCCATCCTTGCGATGGTAATTCATTTGCGTACGGTGTTATTCTTCACCATATATGAGTATTTTGTGTTATATATATATGTACTTCCTGTTTTTCAAGGTATGTAAAATTCAGCCAGACAATTGTTTTCAAACATAATCAAGGAATACGAAAACTGAAGTGTTCATGGATGCTTGTACTGCGATGTTTCCGAGACAAAAGCAAGTTGAATTATTATAGTCTGAGGATGTAATTATCTTCAAACTTGAAGATGGTTGTTCATAGCGACATGGCTGTAATTCGATAACAATTAATCTGCAATGGCTTCATGATTACACCCGCATTATCGTGCTTGAGATCTCATTTTCCATTACACATAATGCTTGCATTATGATGTCTTAGTCTACGGGAAGCCACTTTCGCCGTCTTTGTACCTTATGGAGCCACCAAGGCACTTACACTATAAACTCACGCTCGCCTTATGGTGCCTTAGACACCATAAAGGCACTTATGCCTGAACTACGGTGCTTAGACGGCACCAAGGCACTTATCCTTACCCCTTACGCTCGCCTTATGGTGCTTTAGACACCATAAAGGCACTTATGCCTGAACTATGGTGCTTAGACGACACCAAGGCACGTATCCTTACCCCTTACGCTCGTCTTAGGGAGCTTTTGACAACACGGAGGCATCTAACCGTATTTCTTACACTTGACTGATGGTGCTTTGGATGCTGTGAAGTAAATTACCCTTACCCTTTACAATTGAATGATTATGGATTAGACATGAAGGCATTTAATCAACAACTGTTCATTGCACAGCACAACAAAGACGTGGGTCAAAACTAAAATCATGAAAATTTCGCATGCAACGTCTGGATTCTTAGAGAATACAAATCGGGTTATTCTTCATTCATCATAAAGATGTTTTTAAGTTAGAAACTCTTGTATGCTTGCAGGGACAGGAATTACACGTGTTGCAGCAGAAATGAGAAATATAACTCCCTCATAGTATTGTTACACTCGCGTTAGGCAAGACAACATAACAAGGGTGTGCTGAATTATGCAAGATTAAATGAAATAGACGCCATTTCCGGTCGGTTGATTCACAAAGCTCACTGTTGGTAGAAACCAGCTCAATTTCTTTCGATGGCGCTTTCAGATCACAAAGCATCGCGTGTAATCATAACGGGTTTAGGTTTAGAACGGGTGCTTGGGTGACTTATTGCTCAGCGTATTGCCATCTCAGCACGATCATTCATCATGCATTGATCAGTTTATGTCACGCAGAGTTGGCTTGAGTCGTATCATCGATAAAACTTCTATGGAATAGAGACAACAGATTGATTTGTGTCCTGCATTTAAAAATTGCATTTATAAGGCAGGTGAAATGTTGGAAGGCAAATTGACAGAATTGTTTGTATACTTCTTTTGAACTTCTGCCCGTAAATGTGCATAATGTAAAGATTATTTTATTGGCAGCAATGAATGTGTGGATGCTCATGTTACTGCACGACATTCAGGATGTATATGTCTAGCCTCATTCTCACCGTTCAAATCGCTTTAGAGGCAATACAAACCACGAAAACATCCAATTTACCTTTTGCACTGAATGAAATTGAGCAATTGCATTATTTAACATCTCAGTGTAAGTGTTTTCAATTTATCCAGGAGAGCGCACACGCGTGCTATACGAGATTTACGTGCGAAGCATGAATAGCGCGAATTGCCCAAAACATCACAAGCAATTCCTCCGAAGTCAAATCAACTGAAAACCATTGAAGCGCAACACTGAAGCAGATAAAATGAGGCTCGTTGGTTTTGATGCATTTCTAGGATGTGTTGGTTTAAGCAGAATATTTCAGGTGCAGACATATTACATGGCCCATTGCCCACAAATAGACAATGATGATTATACTTTACAACGGGGTCAGACGTTATTGTCCTCGTAAAGTTATCCCAGTTAGCACGTGACGATGTGACACCTTCATATTGTATTTGATATTTGGTCGTGACATCATACTACTAGCTTACAACGTAACTACAGCGTCAGTGTCATGACTCCATATCAACGGTTAACGACCTCGTATTATTTTGTTTTGTTAGAAAATAAATTTATGACGGAAAACTTCCGCAATAATGCATAAGCAGGGGTTTTGTCTGTTACCATCAGATACGTTACGTCCTCTTCTATGGTAGGCATTATGGCTGTTGACTAATTGTATTCATTTACTGTGCCATGAAGAGTTAAGTATGTATTGCCTTACCCAGATTTTGTGTCTTATCAACAAGTGAGAAAATAGAATAATGCATCGATGTTATAACAGCACATTTACAATGATATTAACATAGTAAGTACAAGCATATAATATAACGAAAGCAGTCTAATACTTGGCGGAGCATTAGAATATCGCCATCCATTTTTTCTTCTTTTCGGAGAATAGTTAAATGTCAAATAAATTTGTTTTCATTTACTGTAATACTGCCTTTTGATTGTACTGATCGATCTCTGGAGTTATGTCCCATAAGAAGTTTAAAGTGGTCATAAATAAAAGTAACAGAGGCATATATCCGATAAGGATGTGCCCCAAGACGGCGAAAACAAATAGCTCGCCACGTGCAATGAATGCAACATAAATTGTGGCTCTTTGCATTGCGTTGGATTCAGTCGCCGTAGGACATCTACGAAGACGGTAACGACCAACATAGACGTCATTTACCAAGTTGCAAAAGCAGCTTAGATGGATAGGACTAGCTTTAACTGTCTCGTGTAGGATTTATTTGTTAACTTACTTCCGACAACAAAAATCGTAATAGGTTCAGCCGCCATTAATTTGATGTATTTGTTTCAGAAAAACAAGGCCATCCATAATGGTAGATTTTGGCATGTGGTCGAGAACAACCAAGCACGGTGAGAGGATCGAGCAGGCAGATAGCTGCACGGAACTGGTCGATTTACCATGGATTGGAACGGAGAACAAGAAACGAAGGTTTATTTATTGGTTGAATTTATTTTTCCATTGTGGGAATACAGTTTTTTAATCTTCGTTTTCCACAGTAATCAATTATTTGAAGTTGTGGCAGGTTCAATACGTCCTGGATGAATTATCTATTTTCCAAGAGGGGCGTTGAGGAAAGAACTCAAGGGAAAGTAACGAAGTTGGGGCAAATCAATCCATTCGGGAGCATTGCAGGGCTTAAGAAGGAGTGAACAAAAAGGGAACAGAATTGCCAGCTCTAAAATGGCACAACTAATGGTGTCCATGGTGACTTAGAGGATTAAAACCTGGTAAATACAAACAAGTCGTATTTATCACTGACTGAATTGATTATCATTCTATGGCATGATTAATTACCTGTGTTTTGCTGATTTGTGTTTTGCAAAATGAAGTCTGGGTATTGCCTTAGGCTGATCGGACTAAATAGGTGGTCATCCTTAGGACGTATACATTAGTATGTAGGTGCTTGAAGACAAGGTGTGAACTACCGATTCTGCTTGGCTGTCTGATCACATTCTTGCATTTCAACTACCAACACATGAGACTGAGTTTGTGTACCTTGACATTAAATTCCAGGCATCCCAATGTGTTGAATTACGCTATTACTCTAACATATTAATAATGAAAATTATCTCATGCCTCTGCTTTGAAAACATTTATTATTTTTGAATTTGCATATTTTATAGGCTCTATGAGACTAAGCGCAGGTTCGAGGAAAATACAGCGAATGAAGTGTCTCAGTACAGTAAGACCAAATGAGGTAATGTAAGAGTTTCTAGTATATCATCCAGTATATTACATTTGAAAACAATTCAGACTTACAACCTCTCATAATTATTATGAATAATTGATAATATCATATGTGTTTAAGGCAGAAGAATCCATTTCAAATTGAGGCAGCTGAAGTGGAGCATGAAGACTCTCTAGCACATATTAGTGTAAAGGGCTGTGTGTTGAAATGAAATACTTTTGCATCAATGTCATTGTTCTTAGTGGCATTTGCTTATATGTTGCTAATATTATGAAATTCGCAGTATTCACTCCGTGCACATTGTTGTAATTCATTTGGCTTATAATATGTATGCCCTGTGTCATGTATAGATATAAATATAGATAGTTTACAAGCTGGGAAACACCAACATATTGGGATACCCACAACGTACCGGTTGCATGAGGCCTTTATATTGCATTCACGTGCGCAAACAATGGTTAGTCTTGAATGAGATACGTTATCTGGGGCATTTGGTGACGTAGCTGACTATATTGGCTTGTGTTTCTGACCGTATCCTTAACGTGATAACAGTCATTAGATTATATCTCCACACTATATTACATATATTGAGGCTATTCCAGAATCAAAAAATAGCAAGAAATGTGATCAGAGTTGATAGAATGGGCTGTCATTTGCCGGAACACTGTCTAGCTGACTATTTCGCAAAATAAGAATAGCCAACTTGTGCCTTGAATACATATGACCGTGGTTAATGGACTACATTGCCTAAAGCAATATCCATAAAGGTATTGTTTTATGGACTATTACCAGCCAAGTTAACGTACAAGACTTCTATGCGTATTCATGCAAGAGGTCGCATATCCGCCTACTCGTACGGCAGTGGCCTTTCTCATATGAGACTTTGCACTGAACAATTTTATTTAACTTAATGACGTGAAACTTTCCATATATTCGTACATAACACACAGCTGAGAGATAAAAATGGATAACATTAGCTGTAATGTGTAATGCTCTGGCTAGCATTGTTACACAGGTTGTGATGCCATAGCTAGTAACAAACCAGACTAAATTTTACAGCCAACGAAAAACACACAGTTCTCCATTGTACCAGACCAATGACCACGCATTTTATCAAGCTGGCTCACTATGGTCGTTATGATGAACAAATTATATAACGCGGAAGATTTTGGCACAGATTTTAAATGTGTTAACCGCGAAAAACGGCTGGATGACAGTTGTTAATCAACACAACCATTCCTCGTCGACAGCCACAAAGACGCGAACACGAATGATAATATAAGCCGATGGTATTGTTAAGACATGTTTGTTTAATTTGCGCATGATGAAATAATTTATTCCGAATCACATAATCATGAATAAGGAATAATCACATAATTCGTTTCATACTATTTTCAAACCTCCAATAAAGCTACGTAGATGCCTGCATCTCGCTCTGTCGTACCCCCGGCGATAGTTGAAGAATATTAACTACATACTGCCGGCATCAAAACCTATTATGAATGACCGTATAACATTATGGTTTAACTGCATACGGCATTTATAAGTTTATTGGGTTGATTAGAATGAGGTAGACCACAGCAGCCTGGATGCATCATTTTATCCCAATATTTTTAATTTACGTCGTTTGCCAGAAACCCGCAGATGTACATTCGTCAACATGTTTTGCAGCTTGAACTTTCTGAAACCTTTTTGCACGTTTTCAAGCAATAACCTCCTATCTGCCAAATGAATCTTTCAGTATCCACAGATCTTTTCTTCTGAAGTATGCTTGTCAAATATATAAAACGGAATATTGCTTGGATGAAACTATTCCATAGACTAAACGACCAGGTCTCACATGAATAAAACAATCTTGAGGTAACTACAAGTGCTTGGGATATACCAATCACCATTCAATCTACTAGGAATCCCCTGTCGCTACTGATGAAATACTTAAATCCGATGAGGTTGTCAAAACTATTCGTTTATATGTTCTCCTTGATGCGTATATTTCGTTGTTGCCTGATACGCCGTAATGTTTTCATTGCAAACCGTAGACATCATTGCTCACATATCAACGCACACGTGGCAATGTTTTGCTATCAAACTTGCTGACAGTATGAATACATTAATTGTACGACAATATGAACGAGTCAATTTGTGTTTTTACTGTGTATGTCAGCGGCGTGTTTGTTTGGCTCGAATATGGCCAATGAATACAACCCGACACAATCCAAGATAACTTGCCTGTTACATTATATTGATCTCGCTAGCATCGCCGGTAAGTTTTATCAAGCTTTTGCTGTTTTTGTAAATGAGCGACAAAAATATAAAACCTAAAGAGCAACCATGGGGAGAAAGTGAAATGACCAAGGCAAATGAGTGTGAATCCCGTATGCGTTGGAGAGCGAAAATATATTCTGGGTATAAGCACTTAAGTGCTTCGGGACATTGCTGTGGCATATTTGATGTAGCCACAAACTGTTAATAGGAATACCTGTCCTGTAGATGTAATCATAACACACCACCACATGTAAATAAGACGTCCTCGTTTGATAATAGATAACATTTCAAGTGTCACATAAAAACTCTAACAAAGTAGCTATAGCGGACATTCGCTTGAGCATTGAATGTCGTATAGCAAATTAATTTACGCATGAATATCATTCCAAGGTATTTCGGAATATTTCATGCGATTCTCGTCCCAAATACTTGAAATAATGGTATTATGGAATAGTACAGGAATGTGGGAATTCCAGAACGGCATTATGTACTCGTATGGCGTATAAAGTAGCACTAACCTTTGGCGCATTATATATCCGATTATATGTACTCCAAAAGTCTGGCAGCTTGGTAGATATTGTCTATAAAATGCCATGAATATTATGAAAGGCAAGTCAGGTTTTCAGGAATTCCATGATCGCGGCAGCAGTCACTATAATGAGCATGATCGTAAGCCAACGTCTATTGCCGGCCAACAAATTTGCTATTAATTCAAAGTGCATGTATCTGTTATTGTGGACCACTTGTAGAGATAGAGTTTGAAGAGAGATGAATAACTGAAATGCTACATGGTAAGCTTTCGCTATATTAACTGTACATGCATTCTTGTTATTCATTCAGCATTTTAACAAGTTACAGGCTTGTGCGCAGAAAAACCTGGATCCTTAAGTAGCCTCTTGTCTACCATAAATTCAATACATCAGGGTTCCTAACGAGGGATTTTAAACCTATATATATATATATATATATATATATATATAACCCTATAATTGAACTTTTAAAACAATATGTATTGATATTGTCACCATAGAATTGAGTTGAATTGACTGAATGTCAGATAACCCAGTATTACGCAAAAATATATCGTTGGCCCTTGTGACGCAATTTACATGTTCCATTTGAATCACTGTCGTGGTGTCTTTCTTATATTTCGAGACCTATGACTTTCAAAATAATATTGGTCCATTTCCACAAGTAAACGCCGGTCATGTCAGAGGATAAATGTTGTTTAAAGCCCAGAATACCAATTGCAACATGCTTCGGTTAGTACGTATTTGTTTGATGTTCAGCCAATGTTCAGACCTTTCGCCAACGGTAATATTGTACGTAGCTGACGCGTCTTGTTGAGTGTATTTAATAGTTATTGCATTAGCAGGTGCTAATTCATCCATGCAATTATGGTAGTGGCTCTAATGTAACGAAGATCCCAATATCCTTTAGATATATCACTATTTAGGATATTTGTGAAACTGTATTAGGAGTCGGTTCCATTTGTTTCAGTTATTATATGAAGCAGTTATTTGTAAACTGAAGACAAATGAATCTCACTAAGCGAAAGAAATGATAAGACTAGAATTAGGTTTGATTTTGCACCATGCGTTGTCAATTACTAGATGCCATTCTATTCCATGTGGCTAGGGAGGACGATGATACAAGCTAGAGACGCATTTTCCAATGCGATTGTACTTTCATCGCATTGCTCACTTGACGTTTGGGGGGACAGTTTGTGTTTTGTGCCTTATTCAAGAGCAAATAGATGCATAAAAAGATACAACAATTGTTTCCATAGGTTAATGTATGATATTAATAAGTTTCATATTGAAAATGTTTCATTTTTCACCGTTTTAATAAGTGTAAATGACACAATGAATTTCATGTTCTACGATTCTTTATATATAGCTGGTGCTATATCAGATTTCTTGCGAATGGCGCAAAATCCCAAAATTCCAGACATGCATAAGCGCGATTTATTCGTGATAATAAATCACATGTGCTTGATGTAAGATTTATTTGTTTTCTGTATTGTGTATTTCTATGTTAGTCTAATGTACCTTGTGTACGAAATAATAATTATTATTATTATTTAGAAATGATACAAAATTAGGCATTTGGTTGTCCCAAATGGAATTTATTATTAAAGTCGGTCGATTGTTTTTGCAGTTTCGCAAGTGTGATTTGCTCCCACAAGTTATAAGACGGTTCCCGTGGATTGGTTTGGATGATGTAAGTACAAGTGGGCGAGCTGGGCAACGATGTTTAGCTACACAATGATGTCAGACGCTTTGAGAAATAACAAGAGAGTAAGATGCTCTTTCAACGTGCATTGAAAAGATATGAAATTTTGTCTGTGGGTACCGGTGCTAATTTTATAACATGCTCTGACCGGTTTTCTGATTTCTTAAAAAATAATTGCTTATAAATATCGCTATTTCAACAAAAAACACCGATTACTAAGAACCTAAAAGCAGTCGTCATTCACCTTAAGCATAGATGAAAATGGAAATTAACCCAGTGTCCTGTAAATTTGTGAAGTGCATGATAGTGGCCGATCTAATTTATTGACCGGCCAAAACTGATAATGTTATCACTCTTTAATCAATGTATTCCTTAATAGTTTTCATTTGTATCAGTTAATGGAAAACAAGCCATCAGTAAAAATTATCAGTATAGACAATTGTAGAGCCGGAGAGAATGATATACACACGACCAACTTCAGGTATATACACTCTTCAGGCTTGTTTTGCTCTTGATAGGATGTTGTAATAATAACCGCATCCCACCTAGCCTAATTCGAACAGAGGTGAATAGGGCATCAAATATGCAATTGATATCGCGTGATGTGAAGTATTCGATCACATGCTGCAGCAAGTCTAAATTACGTTTTAATCGTAAATATTTGACAATATGCAATATAAAGAAATGTGGAAATAAACCATATAAATGTGGGTTAAAGAGTGGACATCAGCGTCCAATGCCTTGGGGTTACATGGTTAGTCTATGACATTCATAGAGAGTAATTGGTCAACATGAAGCCGGTGTTTACCGCAACCGTTGTTAGCGCCTCTTGCATGTCGGCAATTTGCTATAAATCATTTGGCTGAGTACCTATTAGAACCCAGACTACATACTTTATTCTTCTGGCAAACGCCGTCCATCCTGATGACAGTAATTCATTTGCGTACGGTGCTATTCGTCACCATATATGTGCATTATGAGTGTGATATATATGTACTCTCTGTTTTTCAAGGTATGTAAAATTCAGCCAGATAATTGTTTTAAAACAGAATTAAGGAATACGCAAATTGAAGTGTTCTTGGATGCTTGTACTGCGATGTTTCCGAGACAAAAGCAAGTTGAATAATTGTAGTCGGTTTCATCTACACCAGAGTTGTGAGGATGTAGCCGAAGCCCACACCTAATATCATAGCGCTCAATGCATTGTTCTCATCATTTGTTCATGCATTTTTCTTTAAACTTAGAAAATGACGATAGTTGTTCATAGCGACATGGCTGTAATTCGATAATATTTAATCCGCAATGGCTTCATTATTACACCCGCATTATCGTGTTTGAGATCTCATTCCCCATAACACATAATGCTTGCATTATGGTGTCTTAGACAACGGGAAGCCACTTTTGCCTTCTCCCTCATAGCATTGTTAACAAGTGTGTGCTGAATCATGCAAGATGGAATGATTCACGAAGCTCACTGTTGGTAGAAACCAGCTCAATTTCTTTCGATGGCGCTTTCAGATCACAAAGCATCGCGTGTAATTATAACGGGTTTAGATAGAGAACGGGTGCTTGGGTGACTTATTGCTCAGCGTATTGCCATCTCAACACGGTCATTCATCATGCATTGATCAGTTTATGTCACGCAGAGTTGGCTTGAGTCGTATCATCGATAAAACCTCTATGGAATAGAGACAACAGACAATGTTTTGCTATCAAACTTGCTGACAATATGAATACATTAATTGTACGACAATATGAACGAGTCTATTTGTGTTTTTACTGTGTATGTCAGCGGCGTGTTTGTTTGGCTCGAATATGGCCAATGAATACAACCTGACACGATCCAAGATAACTTGCCTGTTACATTATATTGATCTCGCTAGCATCGCCGGTAAGTTTTATCAAGCTTTTGCTGTTTTTGTAAATGAGCGACAAAAATATAAAACTTAAAGAGCAACCATGGGGAGAAAGTGAAATGACCAAGGCAAATGAGTATGAATCCCGTATGCGTTGGAGAGCGAAAATATATTCTGGGTATAAGCACTAAAGTGCTTCGGGACATAGCTGTGGCATATTTGATGTAGCCACAAACTGTTAATAGGAATACCTGTCCTGTAGATGTAATCATAACACACCACCACATGTAAATAAGACGTCCTCGTTTGATAATAGATAACATTTCAAGTGTCACATAAAAACTCTAACAAAGCAGCTATAGCGGACGTTCGCTTGAGCATTGAATGTCGTATAGCAAATTAATTTACGCATGAATATCATTCCAAGGTATTTCGGAATATTTCATGCGATTCTCGTCCCAAATACTTGAAATAATGGTTTTATGGAATAGTACAAGAATGTGGGAATTCCAGAACGGCATTATGTACTCGTATGGCGTATAAAGTAGCACTAACCTTTGGCGCATTATATATCCGATTATATGTACTCCAAAAGTCTGGCAGCTTGGTAGATATTGTCTATAAAATGCCATGAATATTATGAAAGGCAAGTCAGGTTTTCAGGAATTCCATGATCGCGACAGCAGTCACTATAATGAGCATGATCGTAAACCAACGTCTATTGCCGGCCAACAAATTTGCTATTAATTCAAAGTGCATGTATCTGTTATTGTGGACCACTTGTAGAGATAGAGTTTGAAGAGAGATGAATAACTGAAATGCTACATGGTTAGCTTTCGCTCTATTAACTGTACATGCATTCTTGTTATTCATTCAGCATTTTAACAAGTTACAGGCTTGTGCGCAGAAAAACCTGGATCCTTAAGTAGCCTCTTGTCTACCATAAATTCAATACATCAGGGTTCCTAACGAGGGATTTAAAACCTATATATATATATATAACCCCATAATTGAACTTTTAAAACAATATGTATTGATATTGTCACCATAGAATTGAGTTGAATTGACTGAATGTCAGATAACCCAGTATTACGCAAAAATATATCGTTGGCCCTTGTGACGCAATTTACATGTTCCATTGAATCACTGTCGTGGTGTCATTCTTATATTTCGAGACCTATGACTTTCAAAATAATATTGGTCCATTTCCACAAGTAAACGCCGGTCATGTCAGAGGATAAATGTTGTTTAAAGCCCAGAATACCAATTGCAACATGCTTCGGTTAGTACGTATTTGTTTGATGTTCACACAATGTTCAGACCTTTCGCCAACGGTAATATTGTACGTAGCTGACGCGTCTTGTTGAGTGTATTTAATAGTTATTGCATTAGCAGGTGCAAATTCATCCATGCAATTATGTTAGTGGCTCTAATGTAACGAAGATCCCAATATCCTTTAGATATATCACTATTTAGGATATTTGTGAGTGAAACTGTATTAGGAGTCGGTTCCATTTGTTTCAGTTATTATATGAAGCAGTTATTTGTAAACTGAAGACAAATGAATCTCACTAAGCGAAAGAAATGATAAGACTAGAATTAGGTTTGATTTTGCAGCATGCGTTGTCAATTACTAGATGCCATTCTATTCCATGTGGCTAGGGAGGACTATGATACAAGCTAGAGACGCATTTTCCAATGCGATTGTACTTTCATCGCATTGCACACATGACGTTTGGGGGGACAGTTTGTGTTTTGTGCCTTATTCAAGAGCAAATAGATGCATAAAAAGATACAACAATTGTTTCCATAGGTTAATGTATGATATTAATAAGTTTCATATTGAAAATGTTTCATTTTCCACCGTTTTAATAAGTGTAAATGACACAATGAATTTCATGTTCTACGATTCTTTATATATAGCTGGTGCTAAATCAGATTTCTTGCGAATGGCACAAAATCCCAAAATTCCAGACATGCATAAGCGCGATTTATTCGTGATAATAAATCACATGTGCTTGATGTAAGATTTATTTTCTGTATTGTGTATTTCTATGTTAGTCTAATGTACCTTGTGTACGAAATAATAATTATTATTATTATTTAGAAATGATACAAAATTAGGCATTTGGTTGTCCCAAATGGAATTTATTATTAAAGTCGGTCGATTGTTTTTGCAGTTTCGCAAGTGTGATTTGCTCCCACAAGTTATAAGACGGTTCCCGTGGATTGGTTTGGATGATGTAAGTACAAGTGGGCGAGCAATGATGTCAGACGCTTTGAGAAATAACAAGAGAGTAAGATTCTCTTTCAACGTGCATTGAAAAGATATGAAATTTTGTCTGTGGGTACCGGTGTTAATTTTATATCATGCTCTGACCCGTTTTCTGATTTCTTAAAAAATAATTGTTTATAAATATCGCTATTTCAACAAAAAACACCGATTACTAAGAACCTATAAGCAGTCGTCATTCACCTTTAGCATAGATGAAAATGGAAATTAACCCAGTGTCCTCTAAATTTGTGAAGTGCATGATAGTGGCCGATCTAATTCATTGACCGGCCAAAACTGATAATGTTATCACTCTTTAATCAATGTATTCCTTAATAGTTTTCATTTGTATCAGTTAATGGAAAACAAGCCATCAGTAAAAATTATCAGTATAGACAATTGTACAGCCGGCGAGAATGATATACACACGACCAACATCAGGTATATACACTCTTCAGCCTTGTTTTGCTCTTGATAGGATGTTGTAATAATAACCGCATCCCACCTAGCCTAATTCGGCCAGAGGTGAATAGGGCATCAAATATGCAATTGATATCGCGTGATGTGAAGTATTCGATCACATGCTGCAGCAAGTCTAAATTACGTTTTAATCGTAAATATTTGACAATATGCAATATAAAGAAATGTGGAAATAAACCATATAAATGTGGGTTAAAGAGTGGACATCAGCGTCCAATGCCTTGGGGTTACATGGTTAGTCTATGACATTCATAGAGAGTAATTGGTCAACATGAAGCCGGTGTTTACCGCAACCGTCGTTAGCGCCTCTTGCAATTTGCTGTAAATCATTTGGCTGAGTACCTATTAGAACCCAGACTACATACTTTATTCTTCTGGCAAACGCCGTCCATCCCGATGACAGTAATTCATTTGCGTACGGTGATATTCGTCACCATATATGTGCATTATGAGTGTGATATATATGTATCTCTGTTTTTCAAGGTATGTAAAATTCAGCCAGATAATTGTTTTAAAACAGAATTAAGGAATACGCAAACTGAAGTGTTCTTGGATGCTTGTACTGCGATGTTTCCGAGAAAAAGCAAGTTGAATAATTGTAGTCGGTTTCATTTACACCAGAGTTGTGAGGATGTAGCCGAAGCCCACACCTAATATCATAGCGCTCAATGCATTGTTCTCATCATTTGTTCATGCATTTTTCTTTAAACTTAGAAAATGACGATAGTTGTTCATAGCGACATGGCTGTAATTCGATAATATTTAATCCGCAATGGCTTCATTATTACACCCGCATTATCGTGTTTGAGATCTCATTCCCCATAACACATAATGCTTGCATTATGGTGTCTTAGACAACGGGAAGCCACTTTTGCCTTCTCCCTCATAGCATTGTTAACAAGTGTGTGCTGAATCATGCAAGATGGAATGATTCACGAAGCTCACTGTTGGTAGAAACCAGCTCAATTTCTTTCGATGGCGCTTTCAGATCACAAAGCATCGCGTGTAATTATAACGAGTTTAGATTGAGAACGGGGGCTTGGGTGACTTATTGCTCAGCGTATTGCCATCTCAACACGGTCATTCATCATGCATTGATCAGTTTATGTCACGCAGAGTTGGCTTGAGTCGTATCATCGATAAAACCTCTATGGAATAGAGACAACAGATTGATTTGTGTCCTGCATTGAAAAATTGCATTTATAAGGCAGGTGAAATGTTGGAAGGCAAATTGACAGAATTGTTTGTATACTTTTTTTAACTTTTGCCCGTAAATGTGTATACTGTACAGATTATTTATTGGCAACAATGAATGTGTGGCTGCTCATTTTACTGCACGACATTCAGGATGTATATGTCTAGCCTCATTCTCACAGTTCAAATCGCCTTAGAGGCAATACAAACCACGAAAACATCCAATTTACCTTTTGCACTGAATGAAATTGAGCATTTACATCATTTAACATCTGAGTGTAAGTGTTTTCAACTCATCCAGGAGAGCGCACATGCGTGCAATACGAGATTTACGTGCGAAGCATGAATAGCGCGAATTGCCCAAAACATCACAAGCAATTCCTCCGATGTCAAATCAACTGAAAACCACTGACGCGCAACACTGAAGCTGATAAAATGCGGTTCGTTGGTTTTGATGCATTTATATGATATGTTGGTTTAAAAGCAGAATATTTCAGGCGCAGACATATTACATGGCCCATTGCCCACAAATAGACAATGATGATTATACTTTACAACGGGGTCAGACGTTATTGTCCTCGTAAAGTTATCCCAGTTAGCACGTGACGATGTGACACCTTCATATTGTATTTGATATTTGGTCGTGACATCATAGTACTAGCTTACAACGTAACTACTACGTCAATGTCATGACTCCATATCAACGGTTAACGACCTCGTATTATTTTGTTTTGTTTGAAAATGAATTTATGACGGAAAACTTCCGCAATAATGCATAAGCAGGGGTTTTGTCTGTTACCATCAGATACGTTACGTCCTCTTCTATGGTAGGCATTATGGCTGTTGACTAATTGTATTCATTTACTGTGCCATGAAGAGTTAACAGAAATGTTAAGTATGTATTGCCTTACCCAGATTTTGTGTCTTATCAACAAGTGAGAAAATAGAATAATGCATCGATGTTATAACAGCACATTTACAATGATATTAACATAGTAAGTACAAGCGTATAATCATAGCGAAAGCAGTCTAATACTTGGCGGAGCATTAGAATATCGCCATCCGTTTTTTCTCCTTTTCGGAGAATATTTAATTGTCAAATAAATTTGTTTTCATTTTCTGTAATACTGCCTTTTGATTGTACTGATCGATCTCTGGAGTTATGTCCCATACGAAGTTTAAAGTGGTCATGAATAAAAGTAACAGAGGCATATATCCGATAAGGATGTGCCCCAAGACGGCGAAACCAAATAGATCGCTACGTTCAATGAATGTAACATAAATTGTGGAATTTTGCATTGCGTTGGATTCAGTCTCCGTAAGACATCTACGAAGACGGTAACGACCAGCATAGACTTTATTTACTATGTTGCAAATGCAGCTTGGATGGATAGAGCTAGCTTTATCTGTCTAGTGTAGGATTTATTTATTATCTTACTGTCGACGACAAAAATCATAAAAGGTTCAGCCGACATTAATTTGATGCATTTGTTTCAACAAAACTTAAGCCCAGTGTGCAACAAGGCCATCTATAATGGTAGATTTTGGCAAGTGGTCGAAAACAACCGAGCATGGATTTGGAACGGAGAACAGGAAACGAAGGTTTATTCAATGGTTGAATTTATTTTGCCATTGAGGGAATACAGTTTTCTATCATCAATTTCCACAGTTATCAATTATTTGAAGTTGTGACAGGTTCCATGCGTCTTGGATGTGGGGGCGTTTAGGAAAGAACTCAAGGGAAAGTTTCGAAGTTGGGGCAAATGAATCCATTCGGGAGCATTGCAGTGCTTAAGAAGGAGTGAACAAAAAGGGAACAGAAGCGCCAGCTCTAAAATGGCACAATGAATGGTGTCCATGGTGACTTAGAGGTTTAAACCCTGGTAAATACAAACAAACATGAGTCGTATTTATCACTGACTGACTTGATTATCATTCTACGGCATGATTATTTACAGGTGACACAGTTTGTGTACCTAAGCATCACAATTGAATTAGGCTATTGCCTTAACATATTAATAAAGAAAATTATCTCATGCCTCTGCTTTGAAAACATTTATTGTTTTTGAATTTGCATATTTCAGAGGCTCCATGAGACTAAGCAGAGGTTCGGGAAAAGTTCTGACATATTATCCAGTATATGGTGTGACAACATATAACGTCGTTTTCTTAACATATCCACTTCCAATATGTTTATTCTGAACATTTGCTCTTGCCTCATTGTTTTAGTCCTGCAGGTGTAGTCTCAGGTCAGTTGGAGGTTACCATGTTATAGCAATCCTTACTATTCATACAACTTGTTATGAGCAGTTTGGCGTGGTGTATTTTATATTTGATGTAAATCAAAACGAACTGCAGACTTGATAGCGTAGATACTCGAATTTTCCAAAATTGGGATTATGGCTTGTAATGGCTGAGCTTGAACCAACTGGCTCGTGATAACTGCACAAATGTCCCAACGGATTATTAGATTGACAATTTTCCACGGTAAGGTTCATTGTTTTATCGTATCAAATCATCGACAACCAAAATGTCGTTGGATGATCTGAAATAAACTAACGAAGACCAACATATACATCTAGTGGTCGAACCAATAGTGGTTGCATGCGTGAACCAACTGATATTTATGACGATGATTGAGTACATCAGTTATTATAACATGAGATCATATGAAATTGATTGTTGCGTAGAATCTCAGGGCAATAGGATTGCATGTTAGGATAAAAAGTTATTTGGAAGATCATGTTATCTCCTATGAGGTACATCTTTAATGTATGAACGCATGGTCAATGAAATCGGATTTCCCGTTTTTATTCTCACAAGGAATCCCATTCCTGTGTAAAGCAACGGGTATTCAGGAATTGTGTCCGGTGATTCCATGATGTTGTTTAATTACCAACTTAATCGAGAACCTTGGCGGTGGTCATTAGTTGCGTGATCTAGTGTAATAACAACAAGCATCACCACTAATAAAAAATAAATAATGGTTTTCTGCAAGAAATATATTTTCGATGCACAAATAGTCAATGACAACGCATGAATGAGGTACAGAATGTTACGAAAAGCTAAGTCGATTTGCCCAGTAATCTTGATGTTGTTACAGACTTCAATGAGCCCTAGAACGCTACAGAACGCAATCATTGAGTCATCAGGCATGTAGTGTATATCATATGATGGGATTGTTCGAAATATAGACCATATGTATGTATAAGATGAGAAATATTTGCAACTTTGCTTTGCTTATTCGCTGCAATGACGCTCTGACATTGGGGTTAGGAAAGATGCAACGCATATATATCATACTTTCACATATGGAATACAATAATGTCACCCCTTTTGGATTATTGTCGACTTATTACTCTAATGTACCCATTATAATTAATAAACAACCATCCTTCATGATAGGAATCGGCTAATTAACTTAATGGGTGCAAAGTAATCTCTTAGAATATTCAGAAGACAACTCTCCAAATTAGTTTGAGAGGAAATTAATCGTTATTTCCTGTCGTTTGCAATCGAAAAAGCAACTTGATGCGTGTAGTCTACATGGTGCCTTATTCTGCAAGTGCTTTGCTATGTGTATTCTATTTGAGTAGCAGGCTATGATATTTCGAGCAATGGTATACAGTGATTGCTGAATTGCATAGTCGGCTATGCATTAAACACAACAGCGTATGGCACTCATGTGACATGCATTTTAATGCAGAAAGTTGGCGTTTCAATCATTCAGATGAAAAGTTGGTACTATCCAATCAACGGATAGATCTGACAATAAATTGATTAATCCCAAAAAATTGATTCATAAACCTTCCAATTTCCAGTGATTTTTACAAACACCAGCATGACTTTGGTCGTTACCTGATATTGTTCCATTTGACTGTTTCGTTCGTGGTCTAAAATCAAAAGAGATGAATCACAAAGACAAAAGCCTTGATTCTCAATGCCATCACACACAAATATTGTCTCCCACCGCTCATCTTAGCAGATGGGTGACATCCGTCACTCGTGTTCGCTTTTCTTATTTCCGGGACTAATGTACGGTTGCATTGTGTTTATTAACAACAGCAGAGAAAATCACTTCAAAAACTGAGAATTGCTATGACAGGGCAGTATTTTTATTTTAGGTGGTCTGTCATATCAAACAAATACAAGCAAGGAAACCGTGTGAATATCGTTAGAACAACTTTTTAAAAGTTGTCATAATTATGAAAACGCAATGCGCCGAGACGTCACATTACGTATTCATAATTATCACAACAGTTTTTAAGCATTGTTAAATGTTTATATAATATAATGATGACTATTTCATACCATCAATATAATATATAGCAAATCCGAAATGTAAGGCCATTTGGACGAATGTCGGATGTCACAACTGTTGTTTATTTGAAATAGCTCGCCTAGGAAGATATCATTATCATAATGACACTGACCAAGTGGTGTCATTGACCAAAATAAAAGTTGTCGTAGGTTGTGCTTTGTAAGCATTGTCGTCATCATGCTGACGGTCTCGAAGCGTCAATGTCAGTTTTCATTACTTGACCGCTATTATCCATTTTGCTCTCTGTTGTGACAGTTTGTTTTCAACGAGTCGGTATTGATATCTTTAAGATTCTGGTTTCTTTTGATTTTATTCTTGTGGAGTAGGCGAGGTCGTAATCTCGAATGTGACTGGAAGGCAGCTGAGAAAATAGAATCTGCTTTGGAACAATGTCGGTGGTATCCTCATGGGGAGACTGGTCCATCGGAGAATTTTCGTGATGAGAAAGTCTTCCATCTATGGCACTTATGTTTGTTTGAGTATTCCCGTATTTGTTACCTTTTTCTTCCAGGCGTTATGTTATAAATGCGCATAACTTTTTTTGCGTGTCTTCTGTACACTATGCAGAAGAGTAGTAATCACAACTGCTCTGTAGATCTTGCCACTGACCCACAAGCAGGATGCGCTAGTCTTGGCCATTCTTTGTTGTATTTCAGCTTCGATTGGTCCATCTTTTGAGACCGTGCTTCCAATGTAGGTGCATTCTGGAACAATGATGTCCACCTCTTGTGTTCGCGTAGAGGTTTGCTGTCACGGCTTTGCAACGGAAACTGCAATTGTACATCATTAACCAATATAACCAATTCATGTAATGACGCAAATGTGTATGTTTCTGGAGATATGACACAGGTGAGCATTGTTAATGGTGGCTTGCCAAATAATGGTAAATGTATGAAAGCATAAACAGATGGGTGCTATCAGCTTGCCACTTATGCATGCTGTTTTCCCGATATATCCCAGAGTTAATTGTAACTGCGTTTGAATTTGCCTTGTATTTCAAACGCGATGACAAATTTAATTGGGTTACTATCGATTCACAGCATAGGATCCTCTACTCTTAACACTGTAGTTCCAAATAGAATGTGAATGTGAATGTGGAAAATGGCATTAAAAAAAAATGACACATGTGTCAAACACATGACAAATAGTTGCCTGTTAATAGGATATTGGCAAATCGATCAAGGAGACAACTGTTTCAGTCGGTGCATCTGTCAAGCTGAATGACAAAGCACTTATGTATTTCAACCTTTCAGGCCCTGCCAAAACCAGGAAACATCTACATGCATTTCGATGATTGATAATATATAAGTGTTGTAATATCGCTCGTATGACTTTATTTGTGCAAACATCCGGCTGAGATCATTCAGTGCATGGAACATAAACTGTACTACGCACATGCTGCTACAACGGGCTGTGATTGGCCAATTAAATAGGCGAAATCATTGTAGACCTTTTTCATTTAAGTATTAGGATATTTAGAACGTAATGGACTTAAATATACCGGATGCATCGTATGTTTTCAATAGTTCTATTGTAGATTGTTTACCAGAAATCAGCCGATAAAATCTACACCTCAAATATCTTTATCTCAAAATGTATTTGCATTGGCTACTGAACACTTATAACAGCGTGTACTGAAGCGCACGGTTGTTGGCCGGACTTGTTTCAGACTAGACGGTATGTGACATGATGTGACGCTTTAAAAGGCACGTCCCAACTGGCACAGTTTAGTGTCATTTAGCTCTATGGTATGGGCTGCAATCAAAAACGACTTGTGCTAAATAATTGTACACCTTGATAGTCAGTTAATGGAGGCAGCGCAGCCATCAATTATCTCCCATACTATGGCATGCATGAAGATGAACACCAGCATATGTTATATTACGATGTGGACAGATTCTCAATGTATCATCACTACTTTCATCAGGGTTGTAATTAATTGAGGCTGAAACAGCGACGTTACTGGTGACAAAGCTATGCCTCATTACATAAGGACTTAAGTGTTCTTGACCACCAGAACGTCACATCTAATCAATTTGTATTTACCTTAAACAAAAACCGAATACTTCATGAGTTAGATAACTATCAAGGTGCTCAGTGCACTACGTAATTAAAAGGAATATCCATAATCATATTGGTTCATGAAACGCATTTCCATAACTATTTGAATGTAAGCACAGTCACGGGTCACATTAACTTGTTAGCATTCCGTTCGTCACCGCAATGCACTGTATGATTATTCGGAAGCCGTCTTCTTATGTATCAACACACCAGGCCAGTAAGACATATTCCCACATCTTCATCCTATCTAACCCAATACATTTAAAAAAAATTTAATCGCATAATATACATTTTGATATATGATGACCACAAACGTGGAAACGATTGACCTACGATTTAAATAATGGTCGTATGAGGAAACTATGGTTCATCTCACTAGCTTAAATACGGCAAACATGTCTAGGCTCGTTACCTCGTCACAGGCAATCGAATCAACTAATACGCCATACATAAGAAGGACATTTTGATATCCCGTGGTATTGACAGATAATGAACGACTATGGTGACGGATTGCCACAGGGATCTCAACAATTTACATTATCGTATTTTCTTTCCAGAGTACAAATATGTTAAGATTAATACGGAATAGTGTTCGAATGGAACATTAACCACGTAGACTTAACAACCAGATTTAACATTTATGAAGCTGCAAGTGAATGCGATGTGCCAATCACCATTCCGTTGACGAACACCATACTGCGGTCATATCGATGCACATGCAAACGTAGAGCCTAATAGAACAGCTTACCAGTACTCATCATACTGTGGCATATTGATGAAGTGACGATATGCTAAAAGGCGTAGCGGTGCTTAACCAAACACCCGATGCAATGAAGGGGGTCGCATTTAATGATCAATAACCATTCCAGTGTGACATAATAAAACCGGCAAATCAGCAACAGCCAACAAGCATTTGAGAAATGTCTAATATTCCGTTAAATGCTCTACCTCATTACTTGAAGTAATAGTCGCTTCCACCTTTCTGCATTTCAAGATAATACTCAATCACCTTCCATAATTGGAAACGTTGACTGAGGACGGATACTCCAAAATTCCAAATGTTCAAGTAGCCTAATACAATACTGGACTCTTGAATCAGGTTACAAGAGAAATATTATAATGCACACTGCTCTATTTAGGTTTACGTTAGCTTGAAGAATATGGCAGATATCATCAATGACGCCCATGTGATCTGCTCGGTTTATTGAGAGCAAACCTTCCAGCTTCATGCTCGTGTAGAATGAAATATTCTGTGTATATAATCAGGAATCAAAATGACGCAATTCAAAGCTTACATTTATACAAATGATCATGGAATGGGGACTTATTATATCACAATAAAGAGTAATGATTGTACTTATCTACAAGCGGAATCCTCGATGTGCTTCCCTCACGGTCAGTACACAAGCTGCCATAGGCAAAGAATGATGTCATACATAGCTGCGCCCCCTAGAGCTAGAGTAGACAGAGCACTTGCAATGTGGAAATGAAACACAGAATTATTGACCTTTAGGTTGTATTAAGTAGCTCTTTGGTGCAATATATATGTACACATATTTACACACTTAGTCTAGCAGTTGGGTAGATATGGAATGTAAAATGCTAAGAACAATCTTATTGGCATGTTAGATTGAAGTAAACCGTTAATCAGCGTTAGTGACCGGCTTGTATATTTGCTATTAATTCAGAGTTGATCTACCAGTTATTGCAGACCACTTATAGAGATTTATCTTGCAGAGAGATGCACGATACCAACAACGTACCGGTTACATGAGCCTTTTATATTGCATTCACGTGTGCAATACTGCCAGACGAAATATTCGTCTGGAATGAGATACCTTATCTGGGGCATTTGAAGTCGTAGCTGACTATGATGGCTTTCGTTATTGACCGTATCATTAATGTGACAACAGTCATAAGATAAAAAAACTCCGCGCTATATTACATATATTGAGGCTATTACAGCATCTGAAAATAGCAGGACTGTGATCACAGTGCTTATAGAATGGGCTGTCATTTGCCGGAACACTGTCTAGCTGACTATTTCGCAGAATAGGAATAGCCAACTTGTGTCTTGAATACATATGGCCGTGGTTAATGGACTACATCACCCAAAGCAATATCCATAAAGGTCTTGTTTTATGGACTATTACTAGCCAAGTTAACGTAAAAGACTTCTATGCGTTTTCGTACGAGAGGTCGTATATCTACCTGCATATAGAGCAGTTGTCCTTCTCAAATGAAACTTCGCACTGACGTGAAATTGTCCATTTATCCGTACACAATATACAGCTGAGGGATAAAAATGGATAACATTAGCTGTAATGTTAAATGCTGCGGCTATTATTGTTACACAGGTTGTGATATCATAGCTAGTAACAAAACAGACTAGAAAAATAAATTTTACAGTAAACGGAAAAAAACACAGTTCTCCATTGTACCAGCCCATTTACCACTCCTGTTATCAAGCTGGCTCACAACGGTCTTTATGGTGAACAAATAATGTAGCGCTAAAGATTCTGGCATATATTTTAAATGTGTTAACCGCGAAAAAAACAGCTGTTAAACAACACAACCATTTTTCGTCAACAGCCGCAAAATCACGAGTATTGTTAAGACATGTTTCTTTAATTTTTTAATATAAGGCTACATGGTGCGAGACTAGTTTTATTCCCTTATATGGACAATAATATATCATATTGTTGTTTGTTATAACAGTCATTGCACTGTCGGCTGTATAAGCTATGCTATAAATATTAATATTAGACATATTGGTTGATAGACGTTTTGCGAGGAGATTTACAATAGCATATTTGGTGCGGCTTATTTGAGTTAATTATGCGCTACGATTACAAAACTGTACACATCTTATATCACTCACAGCTAGTTATCGACTGATCGTGCTTCAGAGCGGGGACAGCCTTATTTACTTGCCGAAGGATGTATCAATGCGATTTGTTCCATTTAGAAACATATTTCTGCTTATCGTATTATTGTGTGGAGTGCTCGATCTCTTCCACCGCACCCAGCAGCTGTCTTGCACTCATTTACTTCCTCGTTGGGAAAATTACGATGCGCGTAACCATGTAAATGTTTGTGTCTGTGTAACGATAGTATCATTAAAAATGTCCTGCCAATATGAAGATTAATGAACACTTCCATCACGAATGATGCTACTAACTAACTAATACATTTTGAGTGTCATTATTGTATCTATCTTACTGCATGCCTGGGTTACAAATAAAAAACACAGCTTGCACTTGCACTAATACATTCCAATGCACATAATCATGAATAAGAAATAATCCAATAATTCGTTTCATTCTATTTTCAAACCTCCATTACATCTCGCTCTGTCGTCCATTACGGCCGATATTTGAAGTATATTAACTACATCGAAACCTATTATGAATGACCGTATAAATTTACGGTATCACTGCAGACTGTATTTAGAAGTTTATTGGGTTGATTAGATTGAGGTACACCACAGCAGCCTGTATGCTTCATTTTATCCCAAAAGTTTTAATTTACGTCGTTTGCCAAAAACCCGCAGATATTATCTATATTTGGCAACATGTTTTAACGCTTGACCTTTCTGAAACCTCTTCGCACGTTATCAAGCAATAACCAACAACCCACATCTGCAGAATGAATCGTTCAGCAGCAACTGAATATTTCTTTTGAAGTATGCTTCTCTAATATATATAAAACGGAATAATGCTCGAATGATATATTTACCATAGAATAAACGGCAAGGTCTCACATGAATAAAGATCTTGAGGAAACTTCAAGTGCTTGGGATATACCAATCACTTTCAATCAACTAAGAATCCCCTGTCGCTACTGATGAAATACTTGAATCCGATGAGGTTGTCAAAACTATTCGTTGTTTCCTGATACGCCGTAATGTTTCCATTGCAAACTGTAGGCATCATTGCTCATATATCAACGCATACGTCGCAATGTTTTGCTATCAAACTTGCTGACAGTATAAATACTTTCATTGTTGAGTCAAATTGTGTTTTTTACTGTGTATGAGCGGCGTGTTTGTTTGGCTCGAATATGGCAAATGAATACAATCTGAAAAGATCCACGATTATTTGCGTGTTACATTATATTGATCTCGCTAGCATCGCCGGTAAGTTTTATCAAGCTTTTGCAGTTTTTTTTAAATGAACAACAAAAATATGAAACGTTAGAAGCAACCATGGGGAGAAAGTGAAATGTTCAAGGCAAATGATTATGAATCCAGTATGCGCTGGAGAGCGAAAATATATTCCGGGTATAAGCACTTTAGTGCTTCAAGACATAGCTGTGGCATATTGATGTAGCCACAAAATGTGAAAAGGAATACCTGTCCTGTAGATATAATCATGACACACCGCCACATGTAAATAAGACGTCCTCGTTTGATAATAGATAACATTTCAAGTGTCACATAAAAACTCTAACAAAACAGCTATAGCGGACGTTCGCTTGAGCATTGAATGTCGTGTAGCAAATTAATCAAGGCTTGAATATCATTACGAGATATTTTGGAATATTTCATGCGATTCTCGTCCCAAATACTTGAAAAGATGGTAATATGGAATAGTACAAGAACCTGGCACTTCCCGAATGGAAATGATTACTCTTATGGTGCGTTAAGTAGCACTTACCTTTGGCGCAATATATATGCGTTTATATGTGCTCCAAAAGTCTGGCAGCTTGGTAGATAATGTCTATAAAATACCATGAATAATATGAAAGGCATGTCAGGTTTAAGTAAATTCCTTGATCGTGACAGCAGTCACTGTAATGAGCATGATCGTAAACCAATGTTTATAGCCGGCAAGTAAATTTGCTATTAATTCAAAGTGCATGTATCTGTTATTGTGGACCACTTGTAGAGATAGAGTTTGAAGAGAGATGAATAACTGAAAAGCTACATGGTAAGCTTTCGCTATATTAACTGTATATACATTGTTGTTATTTTTCAGCATTTAATGTGCATGCTTTGTAGTGATATGCGAATGGATAACCTACAAGCTGGTTAGCGCAGGCTAAGCTCATCTGGTATGAGACACGTGGTAAGGAGCGTATGAAGTGATAAATGATTACGATTTATTGTTACATTCAATTTACCCCATAAGATGACAGCCGTCACAAGTTCAACTTGCTCTATAGTATACTACATGTATTGTGCCTCTAGCAGTACCAGAACATAATGGACTCTTTATAACTGGATTTGTCATTCACCGGTGCGTTGCCCATTTGAAACATTTACAATAGCCAACTCATGAACATATGGCATAAATAACGTTGCGTAACGCAATAACCAAATTGGTTTTGTTTGATGGCCTAGCCCCGGCTAAGTACACGTTCAAGTTTTCTGGGTGCTCTTATACCTTGGGTCATATATGTACCTAGATTTATTTACTGAAGCTGTCCGTTTTTGCGCTCAGTCCACAGCATGAACATATGTTGCTCAGGGTTACCAGCGGATACCATTGCATATAACTTTACTAACTCGCAGACTGAACTGCAAAGTAAACGAACAACCACTACTTGTCTGTGATTCTCCTCCATAACTATACCTTTGATCAATTTACCAGAAAAACCTGGATCCTAATGTAGCCTCTTGCCTACCATAAATTCAATAAATCAGGGTTCCTAACGAGGGAGTTATGATAACACCCATAAATATACCCCATCATTTAATTTTTAAAACATTACATATTGGTATTTGTCGACGAGTTGAATTGACTAAATGTCAAATAACCTAGTATTACGCAAAAAGATCTCGTTGCCCCTTGTTACGCCATTTACATGTTCCATTTTAATCACTCGGCGACTGTCGTGGTGTCATTCTTACGAAAATGATTATATTTCGAGACCTATGACTTTTTAGATAATTTTGGTCCATGTCCACAAGTAATCCCCTGCCATGTCAGAGGATAAGTGTTTATTAAAGCCCAGAATACTAATAAAATAGTTATTGTATTAGCAGATGCAAATTCCTCCATGCAGTTATGTTAGTTACTGTAATATAACAAAGATCAAGATATCCTTTAGATATATCACTACTTATGCTATGATGGAGTGAAACTCTGGTATGAGTCGGTTCCATTGTTTTCATTTATCTTACGAAGCAGCTGTTTGTAAATTGAGGACACATGAATCTCACCAAGCGAAAGAAATGATAGGACCAGAATCAGGTTTGATTCTGCAGCTTACGTCGTCTATTACTAGTTGCCATCCTATTCCCATGTGGCTAGGGACAATTATGATACACGCTAAAGACACATTTTCCAATAATTTGTATCATTTCAGACATGAATGTGTGGGGAGGCAGTTGGTGTCCTTGTGTCTCATTCTATAACAAATAAATGCATAAAAAGATGCAGAAATTGTTTTCATAGATTGTTTTTGCTATATGCAAGGTATGACATAAATAAGTTATTCCATTGCCCACTACTTTAAAAGTGTAAATGACGCAATGAATTTCATGTCTGACTATTCTTTATCGATAGTTGGTGCTATATCAGATTTCTTGCGAATGACACCAAATCCTTTCATTTCAGACATGCATAAGGGCGATTTACACGTGATAATAAATTACATGTGCTTAATGTAAGATTTATTTGTTTTCTGTATTGTGCGATTTTTCTCTGTAAGTTTAATGTACCTTGTGTAAATATTATCATTATCATTATTTAGAAATGATACAAGATTAGGTATTTTGTTGTCCCAAATGGAATTTATTATGTAAGTCTGTCGATTGTTTTGGCAGTTTTCGCAAGTGCGATGTGGTCCCACAAATTATAAGACGGTTCCCATGGATTGGTTGAGATGATGAAAAAGTGTTGCTGGGTAAGGATGTTTAGCTACACAATGATGTCAGACGCTCTGAGTGAGGTTATGTAATAACAAGAGAGTAAGATGCTCTTTCAAAGTGCAATGAAAGAATATGTAGTGTTTGTTTGTGGGTACCGGTGTTAATTTATAACATGTTCTGACTCGTTTTCTGACTTCGTAAAAACAATTGTTAACAAATATCGCTATTTTAACAAAAAACAATGGTAACTAAGAACCTATCACAAGTCGCCATTTACCTTAAACATAAACAAAAATGGAGATTAACGCAGTATCTTCTACATTTGTGAAGTGCATGATAGTGGCCGTTCTAATTCATTGACCGACAAAACTGATAAGGTTATCCCTCTTAAATCAATGCATTCCATAACGTGGGTTTATAATTACCATATGTTAGCACACTCCGTACACAAAGTTTTCATTTGTATCAGCTAATGGAAAACAAGCCTTCAGTATAGAATGATAGTACAGCCTGGCAAATAATATACACACGACCAACTTACGGTATATACACTCTTCAGGCTTGTATTGCTCTTAATAGGATGTTGTAATAATAACCGCACCCCACCTAGCCTACACAGAAAAACGAATTCGGCCAGAAGTGAAATATAACCTCAAATACGCAGATCGAGGTAATTGCGGATCATTCAAAAATATCAATTGATATCGCGTAATGTGAAGTATTCGATCACCTGCTGTAGCAAGTCTAAATAACGTTTTAATCGTAAATATGTGACAATATGCAATATAAAGAAATGTGAAAAAAACATGTTAATGTCGGACAAAGTATGAACAATATGCAAACAGAAGTGTTCTGCGATATATATAAATATATAGATACACACACATATATATATATATATATATATATATATATATATATATATATATATAATATATAGATATATATATATATATATATATATATATATATATATATATATATATATATATATATATATATATATATATATATATATATATATATATATATATATATATATATATATATATATATATATATATATATATATATATATATATATATATATATATATATATATATATATATATGTATATGAAAGATATTCTCGACTAGCAACGCAACGTCGTCTGAACAAACACGAGGAACTTTACGAATTATTCGAGCCGGCTAAGCATTTCGGTTTGTCCAGTTGAATATATATTTTTCTCCAGCTCTTTGGAAAACGTCGAAACCAAATATACATTCGTTTTAATATTCCCTCTATCGAATATCACGTGGATAGAATATATTCATGAAGGTAGTAACTCTTAACAATATACCAGAAGTTTGGATAATGATACATCGGACAATAACGAAAAACTAGCTGTTAAAGGCATAACACCAAAAAGGTCGTCGGTCCAATAAATACAATTTTTCAAACGCCCATAATCAATTCCTGCGCGATGCATAAGCCAAAACCTTTGCAATGGATTAAAGTGAATGGAGATAATGTACAGTGTAACATCACGTTTAAATAAAAAATTGTATAATAAAGCACTCAAAAAGGTCTTGACTTTTGGAACTCACGTCGTGTGCCAAGAGCTAGCCTAGTACTGTCACTTTGGTGAGATACTGCTACCAGGCCCCTGGAATTCCCTGCGATAACATCAACCAGATGGCCTGCAACGTAAATATAAACCGGCACACTACATGCGCATTGGCATGTTAAGCCGATTTTCGCATTGGCTAGGGGTCTGGCAATATTGGAAGTGAGGCCGTGGTGAGGGGTGGTGGGGAACGATATCTGAAGTGATGGATTAGCTGATTCGTATGCCAGGGGTATTCGTTGTACTCTCTATCGGCATTACCAACCAGCCTAGGAACAACTAGAATATATGAACGTATGACATAAATGTGGATCCCACGAAGTCTCTGCCTCTTGCGTCGTACATCTGCATTATCGTGCTTGATATCTCATTTTCCCTTACTCATAATGCTTGTATTATGGTGCCTTAGCCTACGGGAAGCCACTTTCGCCTTTCTTTTTATGCTTATGGAGCCACCAAGGCACTTACACTTTAAACTCACGCTCGCCCTATGGTGCTTTAGATACCACGAAGGCTCTAACCTTACCACTTATGCCTGAACTATGGTATTTAGACGACATGAAGGCACTTATCCGTACCCTTTACGCTCGTCTTAGGGTGCTTTCGACAACACGGAGGCATCTAACATTATCCCTTACGCTTGAATGATGGTGCTTTTGACGCCATGAAGGAAACTACTCTTATCCCTTACAATTGAGTAACTATGGTTTAGACGACATGAAGGCATTTCATAAACAATTGCTTATTGCGCAGCACAGCAAAGACGTGGGTCAAAACTGAAATCACGAAGATCTTGCGAGCAACGTCTGGATTCTTAGAGATGTATTAAATTAACAACTCTTGTTTGCTCGTGTTGCTGCAGAAATGTGAAATAAAACCCCCTGGTATCATTGTTACGCTCACGTTATTAAAGGTTGGCTGAATCATGCAAGATAAAATCACATAGATAGCCATTTCCGGTCCGTTGATTCAATGTTGGTAGAAACCAACGCAACTAATGCAGGAGAGCGCACACGCGTGCTATACGAGATTTAAGTGCAAAGCATGAATAGCGCAAATCGCACAAAACATCACAAGCAATAAAATCACTTGAAAACCATTGAAGCGCAACACTGCAGCTGATAAAATGTGGTTCGCTGGTTTTGATGCATTTCTAGGATATTTTGGTTTAAAAGCAGAACATTTCAGGTGCAGACATATTACATGGCCCATTGCCCACAACTAGACAATGATGATTAGACTTTTCAGCATGTCATCGTAAAGTTATCCCTGTTGACACGTGACGTTCTGACAACTTTAAATTGTAGTTGATATTTGGTGAAGAGTTAACTAAAATGCTTAGTATGTATTGCCTTACCCAGCTTTTTTGTCTTATCAACAAGTGAGAATATAGAATAATGCATCGATATTACACCAATGCATCGATATTACAATGATATTAACGTAGTAAGTACACGCATCCACTCATAACGAAATTTGTTTAATAATTAGAATATCGTCTTCCGATTTTACTCCTTTCGAAGAATATTTTAATGTCAAATAAAATTGCTTTCATTTACTGCAATACTGCCTTTCGATTGTATTGATCGATCTCAAAAGAAGTTTAAATCGGTCATGAATAAAAGTAACAGAGGCCTTTATCCGACAAGGATGTTCCCCAACACGGCGAGGTGAATGCCTACCATGAGTGTTATTGGATTAAAAGAATCTACCCGCCTACCGCCTCTTTGAAGAGATAAACAGGACGCCATGCGCTCAATGATGATTCATCCAGGGCTGCACTCGTAATGGTAGTCGAGGTAAGTTGAATACGACGCTCGTGAATATAGGTGCAAATGGTTCATTACCATCACAACATGTGATAAAACCAAATAGCTCGCCAGGTTTTACACGTTCATATAGTTGAACATGACTTCCAGATTTACAATGATCAATGCGATAATGCGACATTTTGGTATGCACTGTGGAAAACCTGTGGTTTACTTAGGAAAGAGGTTGATATTAGACGTAGAACTCGTTCCAAGTATCATTATGCTGTACGATTAGTGTAGAAGTATGCAAGGGCGAGCCAACTGGCAGAACAAGTAGCTAATGACAAGAGAGGGGACTTGCCCAGTAATCTTGATGTTGTTTCTGACTTCAGTTTACCCTTGAACTCTACAGAACGAAATCAATGAGTCATCAAGCATGCAGCGATATAATAAATTGTGATTGTACGAAATATTTTAATAGACCATATGAAAAGATACGGTTGCTTTATTATCTGCAAAGACGCTCTGACATTGGGCTCAGGAAAATCGCCCCTGTTGCATTATCATCGACTTGTTACTCCAACTTTCCTATTGTAATTAATTAGCAGCTATCTCGCATGAAAGGAATCTGCTAATTAACTTGATGGGTGCAAAGTGATCTCTTAGCAATTTAATAGACAGCTCTGCGAAATAGTTTTAGGGGAAATTAATTGATAATTCCGTCGTTAGCGATCGAAAAATACAACTGAAGGCGTGCGATGCGATGTGCATTCTCTTCGATGAACCGGCTATGATATTTGAATCAATGGCATGTATTGATGTTTGAATTAAAAAAATTGCAATGGTCTACACACAATAGCACGACTTTTCTTCATGAATGAATTATGCAAAAGAGGAATTCAGAGGAAAAGTTGTTACTTTCAAATCAACGGATATATCTGAGAATACATTCATTTATTCCTAAGGAATTGATTCATAAACCTTCCAATTTCCTGCGATTGTCATAAACACCAGCTTTACTTGATCAGTGTTACCTGAAATTGTTCAATTTTACTGTTTCGGTCGTGGTGCAGAATTCAGAGGAGGCTATATATGGTAAAGTATCATTCCACCAAAGAGTCTCCCACCGCTCATCTACCACAAAGATGGCGACATCCGTCACTCTTGTTCGTCTTATTGCCGGGACAAGTGTACGCTTGCATTGTGTTTGATGTTATATTTTCTATTACTTTCTATTAATAAAATTACTGGAAAACAGAAAATCGCTATGCAAGGGCATGTATTTTGTTTTATGTGATTTGTCATATCAAACAAATACAGCTGGGGAAGCACTTTTGTGAAAATATGGGGCCATATTCTTTTAGATTTTTAAAATTATATCAACAATTTTTAAACAATGTTAAATATTTCCTTCACACAATCAAGATTATTTCCTACTTTCAAGATTATGTATAGCAAATACGAAATGAAGAGGTATTTGGACGATTGTTACAACTGCTCTTTTATTTAAAAAAGCTGAGAAGGATATCATTATCACAATTAGACTGACCATGTGTAGGCATTCACTGCACTAGGTTGTACAGCGTAAGCATTGTCATCATCATCATCATGCTGACGGTAGCGACGCGAAAATGTCTGTTTTGCATTACTTGACCTTTGTTCTCCATTTAGCTATCTGTTGTGACAGTTTTGTTAACGAGTCAGTAGTGATGTCTCTAAGCTTCAGGTTTCCTTTGATGGTATCCTTGTAGCGTAGGCGAGGTCGATCTCTCCTCCTGTGATCAGAAGGCAGCCGAGCACATACAATCAGATTTGGTAGCCTGTCTTATGGCATCGTCACGAGGTGTCGGGTCCATCGACGGCAGTATTGTTTGTTTGAGTATTTCCGTGTTGGCGAGTGTCTTCTGTACACTGTCCAGGACTCGGCTCCATACAGGAGAATAGATATCACAACTGCTCTTTAGATCTCGCCTTTAACCCGCAAGCACACTATGTGATTGTTCGACAGTCTGCAGAGCAAAAAGAGCACTATATTCTGCGTACAGTGGCCACCTTATGAGTATAAGAGTACTCTGGGTCTTTACGCTGAAGTGTGCGACGTTGATCAGTTCAGCACCCTCTCTTGACTCCATGTCTGGTACAACCTCGTAAGGCATTGCCAATAGGACGATTGATAAGTGTGTAGGGTCAAATACACATCCTTGCTGGAACCGTTTGTAACCCCAAACGTTTTCGGGGTCCCCCAGCAGTAACCTTTGCCATAATTCCCGTGTGTAGAGATTCGATCATGGTTGTGAAATTCGCTGGGCTTCAATACTTCTTCCGAAATTGCCATAGTCCCGTCCTCCCTGTTGTGTCAAATGCCTTCGTGATATCGACGAATAATATATACAGTTGTTGGTCTTGTTCTGTGCACTTAACTGTAATTGTCTGAGACAAAAGATCATGTCTACAATGCACCGATTTCATTTGAATCCGCACTGTGTCTCTGGAACAACTTCTGGGATGGTATGAAGTGATGGTCTGTTTAGGAGAATCCTGCCAAAGATCTTGCCCGCTTTGGACAAAAGAGATATTCTTCTGTTGCTCACACAGTCT
Source organism: Urechis unicinctus (assembly GCA_034190875.2). Taxonomy (NCBI): domain Eukaryota; kingdom Metazoa; phylum Annelida; class Polychaeta; order Xenopneusta; family Urechidae; genus Urechis; species Urechis unicinctus. The sequence continues at coordinate 12,459,461 of CM067345.1, read as the reverse complement.
GGTCTATCTCCCTATATGTAGATTGTTATAAGGCATCATTAAACGCATGCGGAACTAAACCCTCTTTCCAAGCCGTGGTGATCAGTAAGTTCAGCCTGTTGAGCAGATTAGCTCGTCTATGCTTCCGTACTTCAGCAGGAATTCTGTCTTCTCCTGGAGCTTTGCCATCTTTCAGGCTAGTGATTGATCTAGTCAACTCGTCCATCGGTGAGATTACATCGAGGCTTGTGATGATAATACGCTGTTACATATTGTCGAGAGCTTCTGGTTTAAATCGCCTGTGATATTGTGTAGATTCTGTAATTGTTCTCTCCGTCTATCAAGAACTCTTTTGACGTCAGAGAAGGTCTTCTGTGCATCTTTTAATTTTAGCTATACTGATCCTTACTTTTGAGGCCCTCAGATGTCATCAATAACTTATTGTCGTTTGTTTCTGTCAGCTGCTCTTTGTAAGTCGTTGAAGCACTCTGTAGGCATCTTTGTGAGCTGTAACAGTCGATCTAGTGCTCCTATTTCTATTGCTCTTTTGTAGCCCCTGGTCAGTGAGATAAAACCAGTCTGGGTGTCTTCTGTCTAGTTTTACGAGTGATACACTAGCTGAGTTGTGTACAACCTGTTGCAGAGCTGCCCATTCTTCAGCAAGTGACGAGCCTTTGGTTTCTTCCAATTTGGTAAGGGCATCTCTTCCACGAAGATTTCTGTATGATCAATGGAATATAGCTTTGCTGTCTTTTTTTTGCCCGTGCTTGCTTTGCTTCTGTTATAGGTTGAATGCTACTTTGGACCTCACGATCAATCCAGCAGGTTGCTCGACGTATGACTGTGAGTGCCCATCTTATCCCGACATCCTGTGATGTTGAGGTATATCATATGACAGTGTCTGGACCGAGGATGCATCTTTCTTTCGGTCTTCTGTATTAACATGGTGTTCGTCACTAGCAGTTTGAATTCTGAATAGACCCAGTAGGAACTGAGTTGCACTTCCGCGATCTCATGCTTTCCCATGACCAGTGGCCACTTCTCGTTATTTCTTCCGTTCCTTGCATAACAGCCTCCCACCAGTAACAGCCTATCGATTTGAGGAATCGGTCTCAGCGTACTTGCCATCTGGTTGTAGAAGGCCGCCTTGTTTGTCATTGTTGGGCATAAACACTGATTATTTAAACACAGTTATTCTTCGACAATGGTAGTCGCATTGTTATGACAAAAACCACAACGCCTCTAACGCATGCATTGAATTGCTTTTTTCATTATCGATAACACAACGATGTGATACCCTCACGAAAAGATCAGATGACACCTTTATTCATAAAATAACCTAATGCACTTCACTATATTTTGTTTGGCTCTAAAAATCTATGGCACACTAAGAATTCTGATAACTTTGGTAGTTTGTGTATTAGCACAGTACTGGTGCTGTTGGCTGACAGCGTTGGTTTGATTAACTATATACTGTGACAAAGCTAAATCAGTTGGATATACTGAAATCATTTTGCACCGATCGTTTATAGATAATGATGAAACAAAACGGAGGAAGCGGTGCTTTTATCACTCCATCATTATGGATCGGGTCAAATCTTGGAGGAATTCTGTTAAACAGAATAAATGGCTGCAATTTTCGTTCTGTTCCTCTAGAGAATCTCGGTAAAAAAGAGCCACCATAAAGAGCACACAAAATGATGTTTATGAGGGTTTGCTATTATCCAGAGCAATGGGACTATAAGTCGTCTACCAAAATTGATAAAACTCCGATGTTCGCATGCCCATGGATCTGCTGTTAGATTTGGAGTTATCATATTCACATGTCCGTGTAAGCTAATGGTCTCCGAATACATCATGTAACGAGCATATAATGGGCACAATCAGTTCACCGGTGGCTTACCATCTTTGAAGGGGCATTCGATTCTCGAAAGTTGCAATGTAGATGCCAAGTTTATTAGCCGAAATCCTAACTGTATATTTGATCTGCTCATAGTGGATCCATGCATATAAGGTATGCCTTTCGCTAGCCTTTATGCAATGCAGTTAAAACCGTGGTATTGTTCAGACGTAAGATCCTCAAAATCACATCTACCAAACATAGAGCAAGTCAAAATATATATCAATTAATCAATGAATAGCCGTAGATAGGATTAACCCGGTCCTATATGACCAATTTAAACACACGTAGCAGCCAAATTATCTCCCTGGGCAGTATGTTCGCGTTTTTTTGGCTCAGCTGTTCGAGAAGCGAGTAAAGCGACTGAAGCCTGCCATTTTGTTTTTCTAATACATACGTACGGTGCAAATGAAGTCCCAGCAGGGTGGCATGATTTGAAAGCGAAAAGGGGATATCAGCTGTTCTTCAACAGACACATACATGCAGTTCATTATAAATCCTAGAATCATTGTAGGTGTTATCTGAGGGGAAAATGTGTTAGGGAGCAGTCCCAGTCTGAGCTACCATACAATGAATGGTTTCTCCTTTCCCCATCTGGTACCATAGAGTCTGCTGGATGTGACTGCACAGGGTAATTTTAATGTATGTTCATATGATTTTGTGTGTGCAAACATCCGGCTATAAGAGGGAGATCATGCAGTGTAAAGAACATGAATTGTATCATGCACATGCTGCTAATATTACAACGTGCTGTGAATGGCCAACTGAATTGGCGAAATCACTATGGACCATTTCATGACATTATTAGGTTATTTAGACCGGATGCATCGTATGTTCTCAATAGTTCTATTGTAGATCGTTTACAGAAATCAGCAGATATAATCTACATATCAAACATGTATATATTAAAATGCGGTTGTATTGGCTACTGAATACTAAATGAAAAGCCTGTAATGAAGCGCTACTGTCATCAGGGTTGTAAACAAATGAGGCTGAAACAGCGACGTTACTGGTGACAAGGCTATGCCTCATTACATAAGTGTTCTTGACCACCAGAACACCAAATCTAATCAATTTGTATATGCCTCAAAAAAATAAAAACGAATTCATGACTGGAATAACTATCATGGTATTCATTGCAATCCGTAATGCAAAGGAATATCCATAATCATATCGGTTCATGAAACGCATTTCCATAATGGTATGATTGTAAGCGCAGTCACGGGTCACATCAACTTGTTAGCATTCCGTTCGCCATCACATTGCACTGTATGATTATTCGGAAGCCGTCTTCTTGTATATTAACGCACCAGCCGGTTAGACTTATTCCCAGTTCTTCATCTTATCTTACCCAATACAATTCAAACCGGTATAATCGCCTTATATCAATTTATGATATTTAGTGACAACAAAAGCGGGAACGATTGACTTAAGATTCATATAATGTTCACATGAGGAAACCCATATATGCTTCATCTCGCTAGAAGGGTAAGCTTAAATGCGGCAAACCGGTCTCGGATCGTTACCACGTCACAAGTGATCGAATCGTTATGATTTTATCAATTTATTCGCCATGTATAGGAATAATAATTTTCAATTATATCCCTTGATATTGGCAGATAATGAAAGACAAAGAAGATGGATAGCCACATAGCTCCTTAGATGTTTACGAAATCGTATATTCCTTTCAGAGTATTTATATATTAAGTTTAAAACCGAAAAATGCTCGAATTGAACACTAACTACTTAGACTAAACAACCAGATTACACATTTATGAAGCTGCCAGCAAATGCAACGTACCAAATACCATTCAATTGACGAACACCATACTGTATTGCGTACATATCGATGCGCATATAAACGTATAGCCTAATAGAACATGTTACAAGTATTCATCATGCTGTGGTATATCGATGTAGTAACGAGATGCTTAAAGGTGTAGCGGTACTGAAGATGCCATTATGACCAAACACCCGATACAATCGATACAATAAAAAGGGTCGCATTTAATGATCAATAACAATGCCAGTGTGAAATGCAAACACAAATGACTCTAACTGTGCTACATTTCAAGATAATACACATTCCACAATTTGAAACGATGATTGAAGAGCGGATATTCTGTGGTTTAACAAGAGGTATATATCTGACGGGGGATATCTAATGCTGGACTCTGGAGGCTGGTTACGAGAGAAATATAATTCTGCGCACCGCTCGATATTTAGGTTTGCGTTAACATGAGGACTATGGCCGACATCGCCAACGACATCGCCCATATCAGATACTCGGTTTATTGAGCTATCGAGAGCACGCCTTCAAGCCTCATGCTCGTGTTGGATGCAATAATCTGTGTACATAAGGGGTAGTTACCAAACAAAATGGCACAATCCAGCTTGCATTGATACAAATGATCTTGGAATAGGGACTTATTATATCGCAAATAAGAGTAGTGATTATACTTACCTATTTACGGATTCCTAAATGAGCTTTACTTGCGGTCAGTACACAAACTGCCACCATAGACAAACAACAATGTCATTTATAGCTGCGCTCCCTAAAGCCAGAGTAGTGTGGTTGCATTATGTAAATGGAGCACGGAAGTATTGACTATTCTGGTGTATTAAGTAGCACTACTTTCTGATGCAATATTTATGTACGCATATTTACACACTAAGTCTTGCAGTTGGTATCACTTAAAGCGATAGAGTTTGAAGCGAGATGAACGACCGAAATGCTGCCAGGGAAGCTTTCGCTTTATCAACGCCGTGTGCATTCCTGATATTCATTAGGCATATAATATGAACGCATTGTGCCATGTATAGATATGTAAACAGATAACTTACAAGATGGGAATCACAGACATATCTGGTTACAAACAACGTCAACGTTATCTGAGCCTTTATGTTAAATTCACGAGTGCAATATCGTGAAACGTTATCTGAAGTATTTGAAGTCGTAGTTGACAACGATCGATTGCGTAAATAACTTCATACCATATTATATATATTGAGGCTAGTGCAGAATCTGAAAATAGCAGAGCAGTGATCAGAGTGCTTTAAAGAATGGGCTGTTATTTGCCTAAACACTGTCTAAATGACTAATTTGCAGAATAGGAATAGCCAACTTGTGTCTTGAATACATATGGCCGTGGTTAATGGACTACATCATCTAAAGCAATGTACATAAAGGTCTTGTTTTATGGTCTATTACCAGCCAAGTACAACACTTCTAGGTGTATTCATACGAAAGGTCATATATCCACCTACACATACGGAAGGCACTAGCCCTTATCAGCACAGTGTTAACAGTTCACTCCATGTACATGCACACTTCGACAAAACCTTGATTTTTCGACTAATACGTATGACTGGTTTTAGTTGCTCTAAACAACTTTGGGCAAATAAATATGATACTTTGCCCTGATGAATATCTTTATATCTCAATGACGTGAAATTATCTATATATTTGTACACAACACAAAGCTGAGAGAATGTACAGTATTAGCTGTAATGAGTAATGCTCTGGCTAGTATGGCTACACAGGTTGTGACGTCATAGCTTAAAGAAAAACAAACTATAGGACACAATTTCACAGTTAGCGAAAAGAACTCTACCACAGTTCTGTATGGTATCAGGCCTGTTATCAAGCCGGCTCACTGTGGTTATTTTGATGAGCAAATTATGTAACGCTAACGCTTTCTGTACAGATTTTAAATGTGTTAACTTGCGAAGAACGGTTGGATGACAGCTCTAAACCCACACAGCCATTCCTCGTCGACATCCGCAAAGACACGAACAAAGATGCTGTTATAAGCCGATAGTATTGCTAAGACATGTTTCTATAATTTTCAATATCAGGCTACATTGAGTGAGACTAGTTTTATTACCTTATATGGACTAATATATATCATATAACTGTTACTTATACCAATCATTTCACAGCCGGTTGATATAAGCTATGCTATAAACATTAATATTAGACGTATTGGTTGTGAGAACTTTTGCGAGAAAATTTACTATTGCTTATTTGTTGCAGTTTATTTCACTTAATTATGCACTACAATTACCGAACTGTACAAATGTTACAACAAGCACAACTAGTTGTCGACTGATCGTGCTTCTGAGCGAAGACAGCCCTTTTACTTGCCGACGGACGCATCAATCCGCAGCAAAACAGATTTGTGCTCATCAAATTATTGTGCTAATTGTTCAAAATCTTCCACAGCTCTCAGCAGCTGTCGTGCATATATTTTGTCCTGCCAAGATCATGAGATTAATAAACAAGAAATAAATTGCAATTAGCGAATTGTGCTTGCGAAGGTTGAGATAGTTACAGAATAATATTAGTGTCATTCTTGTCACAAAGTGAATACAAACTTACTTGCTGTATATCATGTTACAAATAAAAAAACAAAATAGGACCAGTTGATTACACATATATAATATACTAATATATTCCAAACATATTCACAAATAAGAAATAATCACAATCGTTTCTTACTATTTCTAAACCTCCGATAAAGCTTCTAAGATCCCTACATCTCGCTCTGTCATACCTTATGGTCAATATTTGAAGTATATCACATAATAATCCGAAACATTGTAGCTCTGTAGACCGATCAAATACACTTTCCAGTCATCCAAATGTTTTCCTTCAAATCAAGCTCTCTATTAAGATTGCAATCTGATTTGCTTTTGCATTCTTACGTAATGAACATTATATTTGGGCAAACGTTTACTTAAGCGATAACTATCACCAGGTATTTGAACGCAGATTATAGCACATCAACACTAATCAAAACAAATATTTGTCTCTGATAAGTATATTCCCAAGTTGAAAAAGACAGAAAACTCTCGAAGCATCTATCAAGCTAATTCTAAACCACCGGTGGGATTTCAGGGCTATGAAGATTGTGTTCGTGCAGTGATCTATATTACAGGAGAGAGCATATAATTGAAGGCGTGAGCATACGGCAAGCATCGTTACATGATATGAATGAACGTATCAATTCACGTTATCACCGCAGACTACATTAAGAAATTGATTGGGTTAATCAGGATGAGGTAGACCACACAAGAATGGATGCATCATTTGATTTCATTAGTTGTATTTTACGCCGGCTACCAGACATCGATAGATATAATCTACAATATTTAACATATTTGAAACCTCTTCGCATGTAATCAGGCATCAACCGACATCCCATATATGCTGAATCTTTCAGCAACTATGGAACTTTCGGCTCGGATGAAACACTTACTAGATACTTAGCAACCAGCTTTCACATTGATGAAATAACCTTGTGGAAATGGCAAGTGCTTGAGAAATACCCATCACCTTTCAATCTACGCTAAGGATGAGATTGTCAAACATATTCGTTTTTACGTTCAACTAGATAGATAAATTTCATTGCTGCCCAATACGCCTAATTGTTTTCATTGCATACTGTGGGCATCATTGCTCACATATCAACGCACATCGCAATGTTTTGCTACCAAACTTGCCGATAGTATGAATTCATTTATCGTGCGTCAATGCAAGCGAGTTTGTGTCAATTTGTGTTTTTTTACTGAGTATGTATGTTAGCGGTGTGTTTGTCTGGCTCGAATATGGCCTTTGAGTACAAACTGACACAAACCAAGAGTATTTCACCGTCGCCTGATATTGATCTAGTTAGTTTTATCAAGCTTTTGCAGTTTGATTTTTTGAGATTAGACACAACCATTCGGAGAAAGTGAAATGTCAAAGGAAAGTGATTATGAATTCAGTATGCGTGGGAGAGCGAAAATATATTCCGGATATAAGCACTTTATTGCATTGGGGCATAGCTGTGGCATATTGATGTAGCCACAAACTGTCACAAGGAATACCTGTCCTGTAGATGTAATCATGACACACTAGTATATACAAATAAGACGTTCTCGTTTGATAATAGATAACATTTCAAGTGTCAAATGAAAACTCTAATAAAACAGCAATAGCGCACATGCGATTGAGCATTGAATGTCGTATGGCAAATAGCAAAATTATTAATGATGATATCTCATTCCATTCTCGTCCCAAATACTTGAAATGGTGGTAATATGGAATAGAACTAGTATTTTGAAAATTTACAAAAGTTCAGAAAAAAATGCCATTGCCATGCAACCAGACGGTAGGTTCATCTGAAGTGAGACACGTATTCGGGAGCGTATGAAGTGATAGATGATTACGATTGGTTGTAACATTTAACGTATCCCATAAGATGACAGCCGTCAAGTTGAACTTGCTCTACTCTATATAACATGCACTGTGACAATTGAAGTACCAGAACATAACGGGCTCTACTCAGAATACTTTATTGAGGGATTTGTCATTCACCGGAGCGTTGTCCATTTGCAACATTTGAACTAATCAACTCATGACTTGAGTACAAATGGCAGTAAGAAATGGATAACGTTGTGATACGCTATATCCATATAGGGTTTGGTTAATGGCGAATCGCCGACCAAGTTACCGTTCAAGGATTACTCTATGTTGATTGACCGAAGTGGTAATTGTAAGCACACAGTCTACATATGCCCAAAGCATGAACATATGCACATGAAAAACTCTCCTGCAGTTCAGGGTTGCAAGTGGATGCAAACGCATATAACATCACTAACTCACAGACTGCATTTCGAAGTACACGTATAGCCACTACTTGTCTGTGATTCACCTCCATAACTAGACCAATGATCAAGTAAACCCACTGCTGCCTTAACAAGTAACAAGCCTGTGCACAGATCAACCTGGACCCTAAAACGGCATCTTGTCCGACAGATATTAAAGAAATGAGGCTTGCTAAAAAGAAAGTCATAAATATAACCCATACACACACACACACACACACACACACACACACACACACACACACACACACACACACACACACACACACACACAGAGATATATATATATATATATATATATATATATTTATATATATATATACATATATATTTAAATATTTATACATATATTAATCTAAATACACATATATATAGATATATATATATATATATATTCATATATATATATATATACTTAGATTTATATATATATATATTTAAAATATGTATATATATATATAGATATATTTACATATATATGCATATATATTTAAATATTTACATATATATAAATCTAAAGATACCTATATATATATATGTGTATATATGTATATATATATATAATATATATATATATATATATATATATATATAGTATATATGTATAAATTGACATATATATATATATATTTATATACATGTTTATTCATATAAAGATATACATACATAATATATATACATATATTCATTTATATGGACATATATGTACATAAATATGCATTGTTATATATATATATAAATATATATTTATCTTATATATAAATATATATATGCTGCAGAGACCTTATTAATGACTTAATCCACTGACTAGAGAAACTAATCACCGTATTTATGTCTGCAAATAATATATACGAGGATATAGCTGAGAACACATTTGAATGTTTAATGACAATATTTTGGATTTTGTAAAGACAATAGTTGTGTCAGAATTGCGCTGCTGCCTTGCTATCACAAATGTGCTGATAAAATAGTCTTATAAACATACATAATTACATTCGTATATGTATACACACATACGTACATGCATACATACATGCATACATACATATAAATAAACATTCACACTTACGTACATGCATACATTCACACATACAAACATACATACATACATATCTACATACATACATGCATACGTTCATACATACATAAATAAATACATAAAATCATACATACATGCATACATACATAAATACATACAAACATACATACAAACATGCATGAATACATACAAACATACATACATGCATATATGCATACATTCACACATACATACATGCATTCACACATTGAATACATACATACATACATACCATACATACATACATACATACATACATACATACATCATACATACATACATACATACATACATACATACATACATACATACATACATACATACATACATACATACTACATACATACATACATACATACATACATACATACTACATACATACATACATACATACATACATACATACATACATACATACATACATACATACATACATACATACATACATACACATACATACATACATACATACATACATACATACATACATACACATACATACATACACATACATACATACATACATACATACATACATACATACATACATACATACATACATACATACATACATTACATACATACATACATACATACATACATACATACATACATACATACATACATACATACATACATACATATCACATACATACATACATACATACATACATACATACATACATACATACATACATACATACATACATACATACATACATACATACATACATACATACATACATACATACATACATACATACATACATACATACATACATACATACATACATACATACATACATACTACATACATACATACATACATACATACATACATACATACATACATACAACATACATACATACATACATACACATATAATATACAATCCTAAATAACTGAAGGGTATCTCTATGTTGTGCTGGTAAATGGTGTCTTATCTCATCTGCGACAAATTCTTCGTAAGAAGACCATGTTTACTGCTCCTGGGGGCTAATTGATCTCTTTATCGAGGAAAGCAATGTCGTCTCACCCCGGTTGTTCAGATTGTGAAGCTTTGATTCGAATGTTCTTGCCGTTCTAAGGGGACATTTGTTGGTCAATTGGAATCGCCCTTACTTTGACCATTGATGCCTGGCGCATTATCATAATTAAATCCGAATAATGTCTCTCAACAATGTTGTGACGTTTCAACAGTGATGACCACGGAGGATGGCTTTCATTAATCTCGCAAAGCCCGTTTGCACACTTACATTTCACTGTTGCCCATATATGGAACGCATTAACGTGTACCTTAGTATAACATAACAGGTGGTATGCTATTCGATATGAATCTTGTAAGTTTAATGACCCGTTATTCGTTAGTGCAGGGAGAGTAGATTGGAATTAGTTACTAAATTGCAAGCTAACGCTCCATACAATACTTGATTAACAGAATGAACCGTAGGTTTTAGCTGGTATGCATTGTCAGTTACTAACAGAGCACATTTGAAGGCGGGTACTGCTCATTTGTCAGTTATACAATTCAAACAGGGCACCCAACAAGTATCTGTTGTTAAATTGCATGGCATGTATGAACGAGGGTTTCCGTGTATCGTATGAAATGATGAAAGATGACTGGCGATCGTGGACAACTGTTTAATGAATTATTATCATTGGAGTGTAATCAAAGAAAAAAAAAACCAGCGAACTTTCTAAAATAAATGATAACAAGCACTTGACAACCATTGGGCATCTGCGTATCGTCGGAAATATTTCAAAGTCGTCTGCCGCAGGTCATAGAGGGGCTGAGTGGTGTGACGTGTGTAGCAGATGATGTTATCATCCATGTGGACATACAGAAACATGATAACAATCTCGACGCCTTTTTAAATAGTTGCAGGAAAGTAGCCAGCAAACTCAAAAGGACTTGAACCTGACCCAGAAAAGGGCAAAGCCTTCACTAATCTCGAAGGCGCCTAAGAGGCTGCAAACAATACCGCTACAAGCACAGCTGTACAACTTCACGATGCACTTCAAGCCAGGCACGGCCGTCCCTGTAGCCGTATGCTCTCAAGAAAATCCACTTGACGACCTTCTAACAGACCCAGACGACTCGTTGCATGTCAACAACCTAACATTCAGCGCAGTGAAAGAGCCATGGCTGGAAATTATCGTCATAGCCGGCAAGACTGATGAAGAAATACAACCCTCATGCAAACAGTTGCTGTATGCTGGCCTGATCAAACGGATGATCTGCCGTCATAAGTGAGGCAATATGTTCACTACAGAGACGAACTTACTGCACAGAACGGGAAAGTAATGCGCGGCCATCGCATAGTTGTCCCCCAGGCACTACGGCAGTTGATGAAGGTCAAAATCGATTCGTCCTTACGTCGAGTCCCTGACCTACTTTACTGGCATGGTATGTCAGCAGACACGAGAAACTACGCTGAGACTTGCGGAGTGTGTGCTTATTACCCGGACAAGCTACCTTCAGAAACAATAATCTCGTAATAAACTCCTGAGCGCCCACGGCAGTGAGTAGGCTCTGACATCTTTTTCTTTGAAGGACGGCCATATTTGATAACCACGGACTGCCATTCTAAATTCTTTGAAGTCGACTTACTGCGTAACATTTCTGCGTAAACAGTCATTAAAGAATCAAAGTCAATTTATACAAGAGGCAGTAATGAATATTTGTGGCAATCATTGTAAATAATTGTAAATCATTTCCTGAAGTATTCAGAAAATTGCCCATTAGGTTCTTTTTACCGATGAATATCAGTTTGTTTTCGATGAAATTCATATTTTTCCTGGATATCTAAGATGTTACCGGTCACAACGTCCAAAGTACGAGATGAACAGCTCTGTTGAAACAACGGTTAATGGAATCGTGCAATGGGCATGTATTGTATACTGTTAGACGTGAGTACATTTACCTTAAAAATCCCAAAGACTGATATAGGCTATGCTGCGTGAATTGTTTGCTTATTTAAACAAGAGCATTCCTAAATCAGTTATTCAAAACCGTATGCGGTTCGGGGCGAAGAAGCATACCATTCAGTCTTAACGAACATTTGTGATTAGCAGCCCCTTGAGCATATATATATAATGACGGAGCATATCACTTCCAATTAGTGTCATGTTAATTCTTAAAATAGCATATGACACATGATACGGACAGCCTTAAATAACAATTGCCCCGAAAAGCATAAGAAAATTTATCAGCTGGCCAGACACACTTACGCTTTATTCCTCATTTCACAGACATAGACTAATATGTATTGCCACCGGCGAAGTGTTT
>CM067345.1:12429063-12439063 GCA_034190875.2 Urechis unicinctus | reverse complement strand
ATATCAAATCTTCACCCAACCGTGAATCGAATTGTGCCTGCATCAAAAGACCATTCACGATGGGCGAAAGTCGTGATTCTTGGTTCGGAGACATGGGAAATATCGTTTTAAAAGTTCTTGTAAAAATCTTGGACTTGTTACTTGTCGCGTCTGTTAATTTTGGTTGACTCAGCTCTGAAAATTCGAGAATGTCTCTTGAATATTTAAAATACTGGGGTAAAATCAAAATGTCGCAAAGCAACCCTGTTCCTCTTAATTAAAAATCACGCCCAGTTATTCAATTTTACTCAAACGATCCTGATGAGCGATGTTTGAAAGCACAAAATATTTCATGAATATATAGATCGTAAAAAAGCGCCAATATCCTCTGTATGGGGCACTTGAAATAGTCAAAAAAGTGATCAACATGATTCATAAACATTAAAAAGAAGATCTGGAGAAGAATAGGATCTTGGTGTAAAGATGGTCAAAGGCAAGTTGAAGAATGTAACCGACTCATTGGTTATAGTTGAGCTATAGATAACTTTGTTCAAGGTTAAAAACGCTTCGCTGAGGAAGCACTTCGTGCACCTCTTAAAACCAAAGAGATAATTTTGGTAAAAGATCTCGACAATATGACCGTCTACAAAACACACAAAATCATGAGGTACATCAGCAACTACAATTGGTGGACTTAGCAAACTCTTGTGTCAACCAGTTTGGAGATAGTGGTGAACTGGAAATTTTGCACGAACTTCCTACGCATTTTAATTGCACGTATTATGAACCAGATGATTTTCTGAAACAAACTGAAAGACACAAAAATAGAATATCGTACTTTAATTCAAACTTCGATTGGTATCACATCAATCACTGATGATTTTTTCATTGACTTTATTGGTTTAACCGATCGTCACATTTTTTAAAATCCGACATCTATGCATGATATTCAAATCGTAGCATGTAATGGTAACATTGAGCACCGTGAAATCTAGAATACAAAACACAAATGATACCGACGTATTTTCACAATGAGTGCGCTTACAATTAGAAGTCAATTATTCCTAGAATTTACATCGAAGACGTATTTATACAACCATCAATGAAACTTACTGATTACAAATTACAAACATCAAAACTTACAGCACTGACTCCTGTCCTTCCAATTGTATGCACACGACTCCATATTGGTAAACATCCATGTCACATATATTTAAAATAAAAATGTCCTTGTTTACTCTTTTGGTTTGCAACTTTTCTCTCTTTTCGCGGGCTTCCCACTTCCGCTTCCTACCAAATAGCCTACGGAGGGGCAACTGCACAGAATATCAATTAATAACTGGAGGGGTCACTAACCCAAAAAAAGTGCCATTTTACACACCCCACTTTAAATCTACTAAGAATTTAACACCACTATAATCATGCACCAAGATAATAATAATTAAAAAACACAAAAAAAACATTGAAGCAAACCCACATTAACATTTGCCTTAGTATCAACATCATATATATTCGTACTTAGTGGACAGTTAAACAAAACACCAATACAAAACGATACAATATCTTCTCATACCAATGCATTCAAATGACACTGCATTCAAGATATCAATATAAACTGCCTTCAAGCATAACTAATTTAGAGATGGGTCTAGTAAGCACAGTACATTTGGTTTTTACCTTCACCGATCGCACAAGCTGATCCCCACCTCGAACCACCTCAATAACTCTCCCCATTGGCCACAGGTTTCGTGGAACGTGTTCATCTGTTATGAGCACAAGGTCACCAACAGAGTCATTGGGGCGTCTTGTCAACCATTTTTGCCTCTTTTGAAGCTCGGGCAAGTATTCTTTTAACCACCTCTTCCAAAATATATCCGACAAATATTGGACTTGTCTCCAACGCCTCCGATACAAATCCTTTGGATCAGATAACCAAGGTGGAAAAGAAGGGTTTGCCTTCACCATGAGCGAATGACTGGGCTTCAGCACCTCAAGGTCATTGGCATTGTCCTTTGCAGGTGTGATGGGACGATTGTTAAGAATGTTCTCGACTTCACACATCAAGGTATTTAGCGTCTCATCTGTCTTGCCTCAATATCAGCCATCAAGGCATAAGTCTCCCTTCTAAACCTAAGCATCACATGCATAAGCTTACTATTGAGGTCTGGTCCTTGGTACACCTTGTCATTCAATGATTCACCCTGAAATTTTGATGAGCAATCAAACACAACTCTCATTTTACCAGGTTTGTTGTCAGATAAGACGGGGTGATGGGGTCGATACCACGTCTTTCCCTGGTTGTTGGTTTTATCAAGGGCTATGGGCTCAGCATAGCCCTTTGACAATAGCTCCTCAATTTCTTGACCATACTTAGAATACAGCCCTTTTCTAATCAAGCTTCCCTTTAAGCTGTTCAATCTGGGAATGACAACTTCCAAGTTACTGGTGACAACTTTATGCTCTTTCCAGGGTATTGGAATCTGATACTGACCATTGACCACTTCACAGTTTTCCTCCCAGAATTTGATCACTCTTTCATCATTCATTGACAATCCAACCCTGTCAGAACAGATGTCATCACTCTCAAGGTTCAACATCATTTTTACCTCAGAACTGTCAGCAGAAATAGGTGTCATACTCGAGATAAAGTGAGAAGTCACTTTCTGGATCACCACAGAACAAACGGGACCATTCAAGGACCAACCAAAGATGGTTCGGGTAGCATATGGCTCTCCCTTTGCCCCACGCCTGACTTCGAGTGGGATCAGGGCTTCGGCGTTGTCCTGACCAATCAAAATTCCTATTTTAACCTTACCCTGTACCAGAGATAAGTCACTGAGGTGGGGATGGCATCTAACATGGACAGATGGAAATTCTACCGGTATACTGTCAGTGACAAATACATTTGACATATTCATGACATCCACACCATTGCAAGAGTCAACTGTCAGGTCAACACATTGAGAATTTCTTCTGACATCACGCTGATTTAACGTGCGCAGTTCATAGCTTGCATCCTTACCACTAACACCAAGCTCATCCACAACCTCTTTAGTACAGAAGCTATTTGAGGAAGCTGTATCCAGAAGAGCATAGGTATAATAGCTTCGATTTACCCTCACAGCTACCACAGGCATGTAAACATTTGTTGGCCCATTAGCAATAGCATTGTTCGCCACAGTAACAGGGCTTTCACCACTTACATGAACAAATTTAGTGTTTCTTACCACACCCTGGCACGCTGCAGACGGATGGCTTCTTACAGTCGTTTGTTGTGTGGTTATTCATGAGGCAATTCTCAAACAAGCTGTGAAGTTTCGTGATTCTTAGCCTTTCCTTGGGCTCCATTCCGTGGAAGAGCTGGCAGTACCATAAACGATGGCTATCCTTGCAGAGAACACAGGGTGGCTCTGGTCGTTTTGTGAAAGCATGCCTGGTATGAGGACCTCTTGGTTGATCGGTTGTCTGGCCCGAGGCGAGCTGTGCACCAGTATGAAAAAAAGCTTGCTTATATCTCCTGGTATCCGACTCATGTGCTTTCTTGGGAAATATCTTGCCATATACAGGATCATTCGCGTCTTCCGCAACCTCCGACACAAGAGAAACGAACTGACCAAGATCAGAGTACATATCCTTCTCTCTTTTCATATCGAGGGCCCTCTTTTTCCAACGCGTTTGAAGGTAAGGTTGAAGACGACCCATGATTTCCACGATTGCGGATTGGGAATCGAGCTCGGGCAGCTTTCCCATTTTGGATAAAATGATGTGGCTGCTTCCTAAGTATGTCTGCAAAACGCTGAAGCTCTGTAGGAGACTTGATAGGCCCACCAGTGCGAAGATCACAAATAATACTCTCAGCTACAAGATGGTCGTTGCCAAACCTTTTCAAAAGGATGTCGCGAGCTAACTTGTACCCTTCACTACCGCCCACCAGTGTGCATCTTCGAATCGCTTTCTTAGCTTGGCCAGAGGTGTACTGCAGAAGCCTGGCCAATTTTGCATCATCGTCACAAGTTAAACAGCCAACACTTCTATCAAACACGGAGATGAATGAATGGAACTTCATAGGATTACCATCAAAGGTATCAAGTGATAGCTGAGGCAGATTCATCAGCTTAAACAGTTCGTCCTTGGTTGTTTCTTTGCCCAGGGAATAGTTAGCTTGCTCTTGAATTTTATTTCTGTCACCAACCTTGAAAGAGTTCAACGCGTCAATGTAGTCCTTTTGCACAGCCGCATAGTATGACTCACATTCATCAATTTCCTCTTCTGTCTCTAACTTAGTTACTTATACTTCATTAACAGCAGTGAACTTTTGAAAATGATATTTGAGCTTGTCAAGTTCGTCGGGAACTGAATCATTGTTTTCTTCTGCCTGTAGCTGCCTTAAATAGTTGACTTGTTTTGTTATCGCTCGCTTTCTCTTTGTACGTTCAGCCTTGAGAGGGTCAGCCATGATGCCTTTTTACAGGATTTCTATTCACCGTAAAGTTTGTCTTCCGGTCATGTGCGTCCGAGTATAACCTTGTGATTGAAATTAGAAGTCTTTATTATTCCACTGATGATTTTATTTCCTTCATCTCACATCCGACATCTATGCATGATAAATCGTAGCACCTGAGCACCATGAATCTAGAATACAACAACCAAAATTCTACAATGAGTGCGCTTATTATACAATGAGTGCGCTTACAAATTCAAACCTAGAATTTAAAATAAAAATGTCCTTGTTTACTCGAAGACTTCCCATTTTCCTACCAAATAGCCTCGAAAACTACTGATATCAATTACAGGGGTCACTAACCAAAAATGTGCCATTTTACACACTATCTTACTTAATATACAGCACTGACTCCTGAATCAAAATGCATGTTAAAACAGATAATTAACTTGAAATTGTAAATGGGTTTATTCCAATGATCACGAAACCCACAAGAGTAACACGTACATAAGCCACAATCATTGACCGCATAAATGACCTAACACTAGCTACATGGTATTATCGTCGCATACATTTTATTTGCCGCATTCTGCAAGATAATAACAAACTCACAACACATGTGAAGATCTTACGCTAACCCGCATTTTCGATCATTTCATAGATTTTTAGAAACAACAGTTTTTTCTCTTTTCAGAGCGGTATGTCCTAATCAGGCGTATGATGTGTTCATTGATCAATACTCATGTGCTTCGATTTTCGGACAAAAGAAAAATCGCAAAAGTAGCCTCACAAAGGCTGACTCCTTGAAGAGCTTCACCAAATATAAAAGAAATATATAATCAAAACCCGTCACAGCAAAGTAAAAATATACAATAGCCTTCTTAACAAGTCTTTGATGAATATGATGATCCAAGGCACGCGATTGCTGTCTCATTTGCGAACCATATATGCAAAGTAAAGTCGTCGACATTGTCAAACTCAACTGATATACTGAAACGGAACCCTTTTGAACCTGCGTATCTGCAGCTCTACTAAATGCTAGAGAGATGACAGCACCACCAGTGTGTTTAAAGATTCCAAACCCTGGTCCGTTACCATGTTTCATCACGTTATATCATCAACCGAAGCGATATTGTCAGGCGGTGAATGCATTCATGCATTGTTTGCTATTGGTGTTAACATTTTTGTTTTTACCTTCGCGAATGTGGTATGCGCCTCATCTGCCTATTCAATGGCTCAATTCTATTTAATGTTCGACGACGACTGAGTTACAACATTTATTGTTCTTAACATTAACTCACTTCCCCGATGTATGCATGGTTGTATCATACAAGTGAGGCATAGAATTGACAGAATAGAAATAGGATGCTAACAATATGGTAATTTAATGTTTTGACGTATGGAGGTTCAATAATTGCTGATCGCTAAATCGCATTAAATTCCTAAATAATCGGGTATCGATGGCGTAACAACAAAGCTGTATTTTTACATGGACGCTAATACAAAACGTCTCTTCCTATTCATTCACGTCACGCAGAAATGTTATAGTTTACTACGATGTGGCTTGAGCAGCCGATGTTCAGACTAATGAAAGTGACTGAAATGATGGACCATTTTCTGGGTTGTCAAGCGCTCGCAGAATAGTATTTGATAAGGCAGTTGCTTGCCCACAACAAGGTCACTGTTTTTGTTTCTTTGATTACCACCCAAGTGAAATTTGTGGGAACAAATTCACCGTGTACAGCTGGTGCAAAGTGTAGTAAACATTAATTTGCATACCAGGCACGTAGGTGAACCGAGTCACAGCCATTAAATACAATGGTTATATAACGTTGATCTGCCACATATATAACCACGCGTAGTGATGAACATGTTACAAAAATAATAAAACTGTGTCATGGTACAGCTGAAGTTCTTACACGTTCGTTGTTGTCGCTAACATGCAATGTATAACACGTGCTTCGTATTATTATCCTTTGCAATCGTTGTAGGAATGCAAAGAGACCTGTATGTAGAACCTATTGGAAGAATCAGTAGGTTATAAAAAGGGGAACATACTGACAGGGTAAAAAGACAATAATGATGATAAAGATGAATTTCACTTAAAATGTTGAAAGTGCCGCTTATGTTACAGACGTGTGTAATATACTTGTTAGCAACTTTTCATTTGCTGTACGACAATCACAGAGACGGCGGAATATTGTTTTTTTTTCTGCATTGAGAATACCCCATACATCAGTACAGAACATCCATTAGACAGCCGAGCGAATAATTAGCTTTGGAAATCTATCTGCATTGCTTAATAGCCAATTTATATTCAATTGCCGATATCACCTTTTGCATTGACTTATGCGTAAAGTTGATTTACCGTCCCTTAATAGTATTTCAACAAGCTCGCATTGCTCTGTGCTACGCCAGTTCCCGGCGCGTTCACAGCATGTATCCGCTGTAAAGGAATTGTTAAAGCAAAGCTTTTCTTGGATAGCGTGTTTCTATACCTTCTAAAAGTTCCAAGGACAGTGAAGCTACCAAGTGTATGATGATATTGCATGTAGAAAGCGTCAAAACAGGCTCAATCGTCCCCTGTTTGCACACCTTTATTCAGAAGCTTTAATACAAACTTATCCGGTCCAACCGTCGCACTTTCTTTTTGTCATGTCATTCAATAATAACAACAATAGAAAATGCTATATTATCTTTCGCAGATATAAGAATTTATTGAACTAGGATTTCTTACTTCAGCAGAAAAGATTATGCTAGCTGCAAAATGGTTATGTCTAGCGGAATGGACGCATAGAAGAGTAACAACACAACACATTTAACAACTGTGCTTGGCCGATTGAGTGTTTTCAAAATAGGCCGATCATGGTGCAAAAGCCAAACGATATTTTGTCGGGTAGAAAATGCCAGTGCATTATATCCTTTAGGGTTGTCACTTTGAATAGATAGCAATTGCAGTTGGCCGTCACTCAATAAACGATTGAACCTCAGACTTGTAATACCCTTTATTATATAAATATATTCCACTGTTTACACTGTTGATATTAGCTTTAAAAGACTAGGGTTAGTTGCAGTCTAGAAATACAAATCTGGTGGCCCCCACGTATTTCTTGTACCAATGACTGACACTGCCTCTCTAACTCAAGCCAGCTTCGCCTGAGGACACCTTCAAAAGAGACTGTTGTCGGCTTTTCAAACGGTGCACCTGGCAGAAACACGTTTTACCCCGTCTGTTGTACTTAATTAAAACATTGAAATCGCCTCTGGCAATCACATTCAGTTTCCCTGTTTAATGTCAAGATCGTCTTCTTCGAACCACAAAACCATGTCTAACTAGACAAATGTATGCTTCCATTCTATGTTAGCTTGACCCTAGCGTGAAGCATCTCCATAATTTACGTTTATACTTCGATCACCGATCCTGAATATGTTGAATGTCATTCATAGATATACCTATTTAGATCATGTGCTACAAGGTATGAGCATACACCAACCGACCGGAACTATTTGCTCCTGAATACTGCGTGAGATGATTACGTTGAGCTGATGCAAACGACTAAAAATTAAATATATCAAACCCGTATCACCCGTACCACTACATTTCGTTTGCATGTTGTCCAAGCTGATTACTGGCCATGAGAGGTAGCTATGTGTAATTACTAAGAATGCGCACCTGCAGTTGGCCTTGTTCTCCTTGGGTCTCGAGCGGTTTATGTTAAAGTGATCTTTAATTGCAATCACGTCGCTAATGTCCGAAATTTGGATTTTCTAAAACTTAGAATTTCACACACTTACATTAATATGTATCTTGCCACCACTAACAGATATACAGGCTGTTTATCCACAAATCCGTCTCACGCAGACATAAAAATCGATCCAGTAAGTTTTTCTTTGGCAATGTTCGTACAAAAATACCAAGGGTCCGATACCGATAACATTTTGGCTAATTGTGTGTGTTAATCAAGGCTTAAAATCGGACAATTCTAGTCATTTGACTTATAACGAAAATATAAACAGCATGCTATTAAATTTCAGAAGAATTCCTTGAGACTGCATATTTCCATTGCAAATGACCCTCGACCGCAATTCGCCAAGTAACAATATCGAAAGGCATTGTGTGATTCAGCATCGCGCGCATGGCCCGTAGCCGGAAAAGAAAATAACGCAAAATGTTTGTGTACAATTTTGCCTATCCTTTTCATTCCATGTCTAGAATAGGCTTGTCTCGTTATAGACATAATCTTGCAGATATGCGCTTTACGGGTACCCATAAACCAGAACCCGCATGTTGACAGCATTGATAGCCTATAGCCATCTACCATTAGCAGTTATAACGAGTTTGCTCTCATCGCCTATCTTTGTTCTCGCATGGGCCATCATTTGGAATGCATTCTTGCACACTTTTATAGAAGAAACGATTGGATGCAATTAATCAGTAACTTAATATATCATTTAATATATCAAACCATCGTGAACTGATAATTCAATTTCCTCTAACAACCCTTCAGCATCATACTGGGATTACGCTGTCCACACTAAGATGTACAGAAAAATGCTGCAAAGCGTACACCTTCGCAAATCAATAGCTGATTAAATCCCGACCCAATCGACCAAGACTGATAATCTATTGCTGTAGAAAAGTGTGGGTTAAGAAGAACAGAGACCTCGTGACCTTGAATTTTGGGGTATATAAGAGCTAAAAAAACGGTAACCCACCCACATATGTTGGTTTACCGGTCCCAAATTCTTTGCTTCTTTGATCAATAAACATTTTAAGTTGTCCTAGTTAAATGTTGTGGTTGACGCACAGTAAAAGAGTTATTACTGCTAGAAGTGACATACTGATACAGCTAGATAAGGCGGCGAAATAGTTCGTCCATGTTACAGTAAAGAAATTTTTTCCTGCCAAACTGTTTACCACACATCTTTCAGCAGAACCACCATACTTAGTATACCATAACTCTGTTCCTATGGATTGGTTTATCTTTGATACATGACAACACGTAGGGTAAATGGATGATGATGCTGCATCTCTCTCCATTTTGTTATGAACCTATTATTCATGGTGATTGGCCGCGTGTTTACCAGTCGTCTTATATTGTGCATCGCCATAAAAATAATGGTGACCTGCCTGAACCTGTCACTTACTGCCTTTGAGTGATTTTCCCCTGTTTGCTGGCAGCGGCATGGAAGCGCAGCGTTCTCTTCAAAGAAAGTTACAGGTCTATTGAGTGCCTAACGTACCGTACAGCATTAAACAGCGCATCATGATTAATTTTTATGTATGACAGGTCTAGATATTACCGAAATAAATAAATCTTTTTACAAGCTTTGACGTTTAATTACTCAGTACTGAGTGGAAGCGGAATAGCTCTTCATCAAAGCTTACGTATACGATAATAATGTCGAACCTTGCTACTGCGGATAATTTGTTGGTTATCGCATGGTCACATGGGTGATATGGGTAAAGAACACGAGGACGCGAAGCTTCCGAGAGTTTTTCCACATATCACCCGCGTGACCATGCGATAACATACTTATCGCGATGGCACCTACACGTGATAATCAAGCACGACGCTG
>CM067345.1:12411563-12424063 GCA_034190875.2 Urechis unicinctus | reverse complement strand
AGCCATCGTGTTAGGTTACACTTAACCACGTTGCGGGGTCCAACTATCCCGCTCTCTATCTCGATATCTTTTCGAATTTGAAGTTCTCTTCGCAAACATTGATAACGCTGAAGTATGTGAAGAGACGTACACACACATAATTCATACTTAATGTTCAGTAATTGCAGTTATGATGAGTTTCTCAATCCTTACTGAGAGTTTTACAACACGTGGGGATGTAACGATTAAACCTGCCGAGTTATATTAATCGCTTTGTGATATACCCAACATGCTCAGTAAGCAAAGCGGGAGATAAAAACAACAGCGTTATAACGTGATACATGACGAGTTCATAAAACATAAATAATACAAGGCATCTATTATACACACTACAAATAGTCTCACGTGTGTTTGATGTCTACAAGCAAACGTGGTTTTGCTTATCCTCTCGTAAAGATTGATCATCCTTGTCCGGCGCGGGAAATAATGCCGCGATTATCTTCGTAGTGTTCACCCCCATGATGGATGACGCTGTCAGTAACTTGACTTTATAGCCTTTGCTCTTACTTAATCACAGGCGAGTTATAACATCATCACAGGTAGAATTCATGTAATCTTTACTCTTAGCGGGCTTTGTTGGAAATATATTTAATCATAGCTTTCTACGTCAAGGTGCGATGCAAAATATCGAACAATTAACTTAGCAAAAACACTATATTTCCTAGAGCCATGAACATTATGATTCCGATATCAGCACCATGCGCAATATGACCCAAAACGTTCATAATCATCCATTTCATTAGGCCTACTTAGGTGATACTAATTACATGTATACAGTTCTGTTCAAAACAGACGAGAATCATTTTTAGATGATATCCCAAACCTTACAGTGTGGAGAGTAATGGAAAGAATCGATACGATCGTCTTTAGTATTTTGCCGCTTTGCCGTAAATACAGTTTCAGATGAGCTATATGTTTATAGGCAAAAAACGATCATTACAACGAAACATTATTTTTTATAATACACAAATGTATGATTGTGTTTGTTGGACTTATCGCTGTCTACATTTTCAGCAGTGAATGATGATTTAACAAAAAGTTCTTTGCGCGTTGTTAATTTCGCAGCTTACATCGCCATATGATAAAACGCATTGTCGAAACAGAAAGCAAAAAGACGATACATGGTGAATTGCTAGCAAGATTGACACTTTTATTCAGCAGGGTATAAAAATCCAAAAATAGAACAGTGCTCTTTGCTCAATTTACAGTTTGCCATGGCAGATATTAGAAAGAAGTAATCTGACAAATGCGAACGGGACGTAGTTTATGGGAAAAGACTAATGGGTGAATCTTTTGCACGAATTGTAAAACTCATCAGACTTAATCCAATCTCGACACATTATGTAAGTGTCCGCTAAGGTTTGCTTAGGCAGCAATAATTCAGATAGTTAAGGAATTTGTTTTGCCATACACAAATATTAATAGATAAAAACAGATGGATAGTGTTTATAACCATTTAGACTAATTGTTTGAATTGAATAGCCTCTGAATAGAATATTCGGTTACGCACGAATTATTAACATAATGAATGGAAATATTGTGAGCTGCATCACATAAAATGATGTTGTAACATTTGCATATAATTAAAGTCCGACACTGAAAAGTATTTAATACCGTAAAAGTTGTCCTTCAAGATACGATAAATCGGTAAATACCTATGGTATTTGAACAAAAACTCTATTAGGACAAGTGTTACCCTCATGATATGTCAATTACTGTAATATACACATATTAAGAACCATGTGTTCTAACTCTTGCAGCATTCAATCTGAAACTACTCGGTTTACGAACCAAAAGAATGATGGCGCTTAAACAACGCCCATCCCTCGTCCCATTTTTGCTTTACTTCGTGGGTATTCGGTTTTAAAAAATATCATGGCTTAAAGCATCCATTGTGTTGTAATAGGACAATCATTCAATGATTGTATACAATTGATGTTTCCTTGGATTATAACAATGATGTTGCAGGTTTATCTGACATGACTTGTGTAAAACGTCGACTTACGGGCTCGAATCTCTAACATTTGTCATCCAGCATCCATTTGATTATAAAGGTAATGACAGTCACTTTGCCTATCGTCAAATATGTTTAGGTGTACATCAAATATACGCTGATACTTTGCCGATAACCAATAGTCTTCGCAATAGATCAATTGATATATTGGGTAACAAGTCTAAACTAAAGTGTCAGCCATATACGTATTTAGTCATATGGGGCACTCACTCAGCCAACCGTTTGACAAACTGTATCCAGCCTGATGAAAACAACGAAATTGAAACTCATTGAAAGTGAAGATTAAATGATAAACAGTGAAACAGTGGAACTGTTTACTTCTGACTGCATCTGCAACGCGAGTGTGCTAAGACAAAAGGTAATAGCTAGCTTCTGTATAATTGATACATTGCGAATGAAATACCAGTTAACCTTGATAACTCTCCAAGCATCCAGCTCAATTATAGATACGCAATGTGTTGCAACTACCAATGTTGCAACGTGATTTAATAAACCGTTTAAGGTGGCATACTGAGTAGTATTGTCGTTATTTTGCTCAATCGATTTTCTTACTGGCCAGTGTTTGATAAATTAATGATACGCCGGGTTGCCTTTCGAATGATGTAACCCACAGTACTACAAGAAAGTCTTTGCCCCTAAGACTGATATAGTGAGGTAATATGTCAACACATGTGGTGTCTTATGTGACAATTGCAGTGGGCTAGAACTGTACACCTAACTACAAATATACATACATACATACATACATACATACATACATACATACATACATACATACATACATACATACATACATACATACATACATACATACAAACACACATACGAGCACATATACATGCATATATCCATGCATGTATAAAATGGTTCTATAAATACATAAATACGTACATATCTATATGCAAACGTTATTACATACATTCCTACATACAAGCATGTAAACACACATATATACATATTTATATATATATATATATATAATATATATACATATATAATCATATATATATACATATATATATTTATATTTATATATACAAATATATATATATATGTGTATGTGTGTGTGTGTATGTGTGTGTGTATGTGTGTGTGTGTGTGTGTGTGTGTGTGTGTGTGTGTGTGTGTGTGTGTGTGTGTGTGTGTGTGTGTGTGTGTGTGTGTGTGTGTGTGTGTGTGTGTGTGTGTACATTGATTTTCAGAGAACGGAATGATCTGTGATGTACAACACAATGTGGAACCATTGAAATATACTTACGGTTGTCTGTGCATGTTTGTCCATTGATACATTCAAAGAACATATTGCATTACCTACTTTATTACACTGAAGGTGGCAAAATGCGTGAACGTGGACAGCCAATGGTTTAATTCGCATTGAAATATGTTATCTTTAAGTCACAGGCGATAGTCATTATTACTGGTGGCTGCAGTTTGACACAATGGACTTAACTCGAAAATAAGCTTCAGCATTTCAGTATACAGACATGCTTCTAAATTATACATACTCTATTGGTGACCATTATGCTTTCGGTCAACAAAACGGTCGTTACGAGTATTTGCTTGAAGATGTAAGTTGAAATATTACTTTAGGATTAACCTCTTCGCTTGTTGTTTTTTCCGGAGAATATTGCATCCATAAAGCACCACTAAACACCGGATTATTGGAAAAATTAATATGGGCTGTAATAGTGATATGGACCAGGTCCTGATATTGCCAATTTTTTTTTTATGATGCGGGAAACATCAAACGTATGTACTCATTAAGTGCAAATCGGACAGAACATGTGATATATTCAGCCTACAATCTAGCCTATTTATCATTTTATCACGGAATCCAAAATCATTCCCAGTAACGTACAGCAAACAAATGCGGTTAACAATTGACACGTAATACGACTGAATACCTAGCTTAGATGACACTCTCCACCACTTGCAACGATGTCCTAATAACAGTTTGGCGGATACAGACCGAGCCGACATTCTGACGCCGTGTTGTTGTCTTATGCCGGAAGGAGGAGGAATCCGCGCACCTGCCACTTGGATAAATACATACATACATACATACATACATACATACATACATACATACATACATACATACATACATACATACATACATACATACATACATACATACATACATACATACATACATACATACAAAGATGCATACATATAAACATCCATATATACACGCATGTATACACATACAAGCATACATACATATATACATACTTGCATACATGCCTATATACTTACTTACATACATACATGCATAGATATATGCATTCACACATGTATACAAATATTCATATATCCTGTAGTGTGGTCCATAACTCTGCGCAATTTGCACAACTACAATTTGCTCTATTCAGTGCTAAACCTCTTTTCAACAGTATAGTTAACATGCGCTTGGCACTTCATATCACAGATTATAATATGAAATTCATGAACTCTATTAAGGAGAGGGCAACTCCAAACACCCTGACTAAATCCGATTATCTATCCTTGCGCTACTTTGTCCAGTAAATAGAAATGCAACAAGATATGTATTTTGTGGTATGGTGTTTCTTATAACTACGGAACCATAACTGGAAGCGTCTTGTCGAAATCAAGTGGACTTTCATGGGTCTGAATCTCACAGCGTTTCATATTTATATTACGGTTTTCATTTTTTGCTGTTGTGTGAATCATTGGCTATCCATTGGTATACAAGCAGCTTGTTTAATAAGTGCGTTATATACGTGCAGCAACAGTGACACAAAACCATGCATACATACTTGTCACATAAACGAACCCAGCTGCATTTACACTCACATGATCACTCTCAAATGCACTCATGAACACTTCAGAACCCATTAACACCTCAATATTAATGCTGCCAAGAAACACGGTTGTGTCTTCGAATTCATCAGCACTACTTAACATTGGCCAGATGACGATTAATACGGAGCAACATACACCCTTCGTAACTCTTTTTGCCCGATACCACAAACAACATTAAATGATGGTCTATCAAAGAATGAGGGGCAAGGCACCTCTCGGATAATGTGTTGGAGCGCTCACATTCAAACAAACATGTTTATGTATGGGTGGAATATGATGACTTGTCATGATCATGTCATTTAATACACTGGTGTCTTGAGTTATTACTACACAGTTTACTATAACCTTTTCTGCCTGACTTGTCCAATGAGTCCAGTCAACTGACTAAAATAAATGCTCGGGAATAATGTTTCATAAGAGTAGTGTTTTTCACGGCGTCAAATAGACTTTGGTCAGCAAAAGTCACCATGTGTCATGCAAATTGAATTGGTTACTTTTATAAGAATTCGATACTTATATACTGTGACCAAAGGTCTCTATACATTTAGAATTACGTCCGGATTGTAAAGAAGGGAACAGCGGAAATCAATCCCCGTCAGTGACTGGTCGTACATGTCCGAGGCGGAGTGCAGATATGGGTCGTAGCTTCTATTTAAATGCATAGGAATTGTGTATATGATGCTTGTCGAGCTTTAGATAAGTTTAGTGTTGATGTTGCTTTAAACAGTCAGTTCTATATGTTAAATCATAACAAACTTCGGCTTTTAAACATTGGGCATATAGGGTATGTTCTCTTCGATTTCTGCTTTCATCATTTCGTTGTGTCTGTATCGTTATAGATGGATTCGCATTGCAGATAAAAACCGGGTGGATTTTACAGAATGGCCAACCTTTATATGGCATATTCATATCTTGGGTTGATATATGATTTCTGAATTCAGAATGTCGGAATTCATTTTAAATGAAGCAAAATAGTTCCACATATATTACATGTCCAATCGAGGGCAGATGTTGCCACAAAAATCTTGGCTAACAGCTCATACGTGTAATAAGCTCGGAATTCGGCTTGTTAAATGTGCAACAAAATTGGTGGTCATCTTCTGTGCTTCCAAAACGACATGAAGCGTTCTGTTTTTTATTTGATGCATTGCAGAATATAGATCTATCGATCGACAAGCCTGGCAGTCAAATGCAGTCGCATTCCAAACCCATTGAATTAGCCGGTCACGATGGTCATAATATTCCATTATTCCATTTGATGAACTGCCACCTAGCGTGTTTCCCCAATGCGATTGTACAGCGAGCATTATTGCTCAGATTGGCCACCGAGGAGCAGTACAGCACGCTTCAACGCGAGTGCGTTGAGGAAAGCTGTTATAGCCTACGCTGTATAATGTCTTGGATGTTCAGCTGTGATCCACTTGTGTGATCAGCTGCCCATATTTTATTAAACATCCGGAACCCTGCCATGCTACCACTACGTAAATGGGCTGAATGCTTCAGGTGTTCAGTGCTTTGTTGTTCGATATTGCATTTGTATCGGGCAGGCGTTTTCTGTGTTTATTTTACCTACCACATATTGATGCTCTATGTTTGATTAGTTTACAGTTTTATGCAGTTGGTTAATAACGCATGAAAATAAGCTCGTAGCTAGAGAACATGCAGAGGAGATGGATTCAGCGGGATGGTAATATCTCTAAATGTATGTGATTTCACTCATGTATGTATGTATGTATGTATGTATGTATGTATGTATGTATGTATGTATGTATGTATGTATGTATGTATGTATGTATGTATGTATGTATGTATGTATGTATGTATGTATGTATGTATGTATGTATGTATGTATGTATGTATGTATGTATGTATGTATGTATGTATGTATGTATGTATGTATGTATGTATGTATGTATGTATGTATGTATGTATGTATGTATGTATGTATGTATGTATGTATGTATGTATGTATGTATGTATGTATGTATGTATGTATGTATGTATGTATGTATGTATGTATGTATGTATGTATGTATGTATGTATGTATGTATGTATGTATGTATGTATGTATATGTATGTATGTATGTATGTATGTATGTATGTATTTATGTATGTATGTATGTATGTATGTATGTATGTATGTATGTATGTCCTCAAGTCTTTTAAGTAGCGTATCCGTGTTTAACAAGTCATAAAATTGCATTTATAGAATTACGATCCCTTGTCACACATGCTTGGTCTCATAAACCCAAGGCCAAGACCTTATATTCTGGATTTATTGACGATATTTGCATATTTGCTATATCGATAGCATGGTTCGGAATAAAATTACTGGTTATGGGCTTGAGCGTTTTTAATATAACCATGCCCACCAGGATGCCAATATAACATTTTATTGCCTTCGTATGAAATGGCTGGATTTGCCTGCGGCTGGGTTGATATCTCTTTGGCAATTGCATCGCCACAAGTCGACATGGCATATGTATTCTGCTTAGAGGAAATTGCCTTCAAAACGGTTTTGCATATTTGACATCACAGTACCAAATAACGGTGAACGCTATTTCTAGATCGCTTTTATGAGTTGCTTTTATCAATATGATTCTAATGAGACTGCAACCACAGAAAGAAGAGA
This sequence comes from Urechis unicinctus, assembly GCA_034190875.2. NCBI lineage: Eukaryota > Metazoa > Annelida > Polychaeta > Xenopneusta > Urechidae > Urechis > Urechis unicinctus. The sequence goes on along the minus strand of CM067345.1, from coordinate 12,416,551 downwards.
AATAAAATTCACATTTAATTTTAGTAACACCTAAAACATTTACAGCATAAAGGGTAATTCCTGACAAGTTACCGTTTTGATTCTATATTTAGTACAGCCACGTGAGAGATTGACAGGTAGAATAACCGTCAGATAAACTGCATAGCTATTACTTCCTATACACATCATCATATTCCTGGACAGCAATCAGTGAAACTTCGTTGACAAACTCATTCGCTCACATCATGTACACGTAAACAGCAAAACAACTGGAATGCAGATTTAGCCAATATTATGCTTCAGATATAAATCAAGGGTTGGGTTACTGCATATAAGCGGTCAAAGCTTTTCCCTTTTTCTTAGACGGATTCACATTGTCTAAAAGCAGCAGCCAAACACCCAACCGATATAGTACTGCAACCAAACGTCAAATCATCATCTCTACAAACTATTTACCTATTGCATTCGGTGTTTCAGCAGTAAGACGTTTTCATACAATGGATTCCGGACCCCAGTGCCTCTGTTGCCTGAAATTAACAACCTCTTCTTCATTTTTTGCTATGTATTCTAACGGATTTCTGGTGACCAATAGATATAAACACTTACTTTGATTACTGCACATCATGCACATCAACCTATTAAATGTCCCATAATTTTCTATGGTGATTTATCCACCACCTACATATGCACTGTGTATATGGTTTGTGTTTTATTGAGATAATCCTACTATTTTCTCATAACCCGCAAAACTGCAGTCATTAGTTGTTTTATGTGTTTGTATATTGTTTAAATGATCATCGAATTGATTACCTTTAATTAGGTTGAAATGCAATTAATGGCCATGCACATCGTATTCCAGGACGCAGAAGTGATTGAGACTCCAATTGACGAGTCTGCCACATGAACTAAATGCTTACAGGTAAGTACAGAAAATTATATGGCAGGCGCCATTGTTCATACAATCCAGTTGGACATGTTTGTGAAATATCCTAGCACATGAAGGTGTGAAAAATCAACCGAACAGAATTCTAACCGAAAATTAACATTGCTACTCTTGACGTATTCTTATGCGTGCCCTTTTAGTTGAGGCTCAAAAAAAATAATGTTCATTCCGATAATAGCAACAGCTCTATCGTATGTCAATAGCGGACAACATTTATAAAATATCGTACGTCGTTGGTAGACCAAGTTGTTCTAATGAGATTTCAATTTCAAAGTGAAAAAAACAGAATGGTTTAAGCCTGGGTAACATAATATTCATCACGCCAGGTATGCGATAAGTTGAACAAGAAATTACCTCGGGCGAAACGTGACAATTAGTGTCTACAGTATGCACAAAGCACATATTCGTGTCATTCGCAGTATATTATTACCGGTAACAAGCACAACTTGCCCAGCGATGTCAAATGTTTCTTAGCAACGCCAAACTTGATGATTGCCCCATCTTTTATTAAAAATTACACGTTATACCAGCCTAGCATGACGCTTCAATGAATCTAGTATAAACGGGCCGAATGCACGCATACATGCATGCATCCATCCAAGCATACATTCATACACAGATACATGCATATACAAACATACATACATACATACATACATACATACATACATACATACATACATACATACATACATACAGACATACATACATACATACATACATACATACATACATACATACATACATACATACATACATACATACATACATACATACATACATACATACATACATACATACATACATACATACATACATACATACATACATACATACATACATACATACATACATACATACATACATACATACATACATACATACATACATACATACATACATACATACATACATACATACATACATACATCTATTCAAGCAGACATGTGTCAATATCGCAATGTAGTGGTGGCGTGTTGTGCATGCGATAATTGCCCATTGGTGATTGCCTTAGTTTAGAGCCGTCAATTATAACATCGATTAGTATTAATGCCATTGATTCTTGTTTTATGAATTATTATTGCGATTAGATCCGTGCGGATCGTAGATAGTTATGTGGATATCACTAGCAGCTACGATAAGTAAGGTCTGCAGTAAAATCTATTATTTCTGAGCCCGAATGGATTGCAAGAAACTATAATCAAGAAATGCAATATTTTCCCCTCCCAGTAATGGAAATCCTATGAAAACATCATTTGAAAGTACTCGAATCTCTCTCAAAGTTTGAACGGTGATTTTTGGTTTGATTGGATTGTCTGTACGACGTACAGTATGCCTGGCGTATTGCATAACTGCAAGTGTCTGGTAATTTGTGGCTGTCAACAACGATGCGGCAAGGATGGATGTGGGTTATACTGACGCTTCATCCACTTGGCGTAAACTAGTTGCCCACAAAGCGTGCTTTAGTCTAAATACCAATAAATGGTGATCAAGGTGTTTCGTATATGTTATATGGAATAATGGTATGGTATATGATAATAATTACTGAAATATTTGACATTTGTTGTAGTTTGTGCAGTGTCAAATAAGATGTTGCTAACGAATAACACGTTTCTGCTTTCTACTTTTGTCCCGTACATATTCAGCATGTATCGCGTCATTCTTATTTCAGATGAAAATGAATATCAGTTAACTCGGATAGAAAAGACGAATATCAGCATATAGAACATCTGGACTATATTGATGTGCTTGGTCGAAGGTTAAAAAACTTTTACTACCATCGAAAAGTATATACTTAGCATATTGGGATGTCCAGTTTGTTACAGCCAAGGGATCGTTGTGAACAAGGTTTTTTTTGGGGACTAAAGGTAATCTAAAAGTACAATTTGATTGTACTCATCATTCGCGGATAAGCACACTTCTCTGTGTCACAATACTGGTAGCAAATGCATAATAATCTCGATAATTTGGGATACAACAAAACAACCTGCACATTTGTCGTCATTATATACACTAAGCCGGCATAATTAGCAATTTGTATTGTGCCAGTGCATGCCACGTCTATATGAATGCATGTACGCTCTCTTCTAACCGTGTATTTGCATTTGCATGTGTCCCGTAAACGCGGGGTATAACTTCAACCGTCATCGACTTCGATGGTATCAGCTGCGTTTGAAATACGCCGTCAATGGCAATCCCATAACCAGCTATGATCTTCAACTACAAATTGTGTTATCATATGTAGGTAGGCAATGCGTTAATGAATTGTAGAAGGCACTTTAGGCCAGATAAATGAGGCACAGTAGCAAAAACGTATTGGCTACTTCATTCCTTTTTAATGTATACATAGGTGCCATTTCGTAATCAGTTGTTAATAAAGTCGTAGCAAAGTTTGCTGTTTATGTAGCAAAAATATAACAACAGCAGATATCATCATCGGCTACCCAAATTTTGAGAATCAAGAATGTGAATTAATTGGTGCAAAACAATTTTTATTGCATTTATTGTACTACTTAAGCACCCCTATATAAGGGGGTACCAATGATTGAGTGCTCATTTACAAGAAATGTTGTAACCATTTTGCCACAAAGCATATAGCAATGCCGTGAACTAATTATGTATGGCAGGCATCGTGTTAATTAATACCCACAAAAGTCTTGTTGTATGTACCGCCACCGACCAACGGGATCGGTTCCGCTGCTGAGATCATTGACACACGATGCCGTTTATATAGAATATCACAGCAAAAGCTGCGCTTCCCCTTCATCACAATGTTCACGTCGGTTTAGCGCAAGAACCACAAAGGAGATAACTACAGCCACGCTCAGCAAAGTTTCGAAATCTATTTAATATCACCACATGCAACGAGTTGGTACTCATGCATTGTTAGTTGTATAAGTTGCTCAAAGAGAATGATTATATTATGTAACCATTAAAGAATAATCTAAAGAACCTAGTTGCAAAGTTGATTGCAACTGCTATTGTGAAAATCCCCACTGTATTGTTACATATCACACGGACGGCAGTGAATATGGTGTTTACGCTTACGAAGGTACTGAAACCAGATTCACATATAGAAATTACTCCCAGGCTTGAATTCACAAATGATAATGCCGCCTTTGTACGTTAACTCCTTTACTCAACAGGCCACAATGGACGCCTCTTATCTATTTAAGGCACAAGCCTCAAAATCACCTTTACCGACTAGAGCGCCACTACATGGAGCAAGCCACCTCGCTTAGACAACACATGCATGCATTCACTAATCCAATAAAGCCCTATACAGCACGTATACTATCGGTAGAATCAAGGTTTATGTCAATTAATCGATCTGAAAACTAGGTAATAAGTCCAATTAGCTGGTATAGCTAATAAAGCGCAAATTTACACTACTCATTTTGCATAGACTATGTTCTGGCAGTGGTATATTCAACCTAGTCGCCGATCGTGTTGGTATGATCCTTAATGGAAGTTTCCATAAACGACCTTAAAACGCAAGGGAAACTTCTGGCCTCAAAGTAACAATTTGTAGAAGCCCGGAGCTATTACCGGGGACAAACGGTTACGGGCCCCGCCTATTTCAATCTATGGTGATAGAATGTTCACCGCATCCGGTTATACACATCACATCGCTGCTCGCCACAGTCCTATCGCTAGCACCATTCATAAACCAGCTTGTAATTTCCACCCAGTGTTAGTAAATAGCTACCCTAAGGGCATGGGACATGTTAAGACGCCGCCATTCGCACAGCGATCCCTAATAATGTTTCAATCTCATATAATGTAATGCAACTCTGCGGGCGTAAACGTGTGATCCCGCTTTATTGGCGGAGGACCTGATGTTATATGTTTGCATTGCTAGCTATGCGCTTATAGATTAGGTTTATTTATATTCTACCGCAGTTATCATAAAATTGAATAAACGTCATGGTAAATTAGATTTACACACTTTCGGTTCCTAAGTGCTATGCTAAAAGCTCGAATTGCCCTATGTTACGCCAATACTACGTTCGCCAATTTGGCCAGCTTGCACAACGTGCGCGCTGTTGGATAGTATATGTTTTCA
>CM067345.1:12381563-12406563 GCA_034190875.2 Urechis unicinctus | reverse complement strand
TCTGCGGGCGTAAACGTGTGATCCCGCTTTATTGGCGTAGGACCTGATGTTATATGTCTGTATTGCTAGCTATGCGCTTATAGATTAGGTTTATTCATATTCTACCGCAGTTATCATAAAATTGAATGGACGTCATGGTAAATTAGATTTACACACTTCCGGTTCCTAAGTGCTATGCTAAAAGCTCGAATTGCCCTATGTTACGCCAATACTACGTTCGCCAATTTGGCCAGCTTGCACAACGTGCGCGCTGTTGGATAGTATATGTTTTCAAGAAGCCATGCCACTCGTTATGTCACGAATTAAAATTCCATGGACAGCGTATTTCTCCACTTATTTTCATACAATGGATTCCGGACCCCAGTGCCTCTGTTGCCTGAAATTAACAACCTCTTCTTCATTTTTTTTGCTATGTATTCTAACGAATTTCTGGTGACCAATAGATATAAACACTTACTTTGATTACTGCACATCATGCACATCAACCTATTAAATGTCCCATAATTTTCTATGGTGATTTATCCACCACCTACATATGCACATCTCACTGTGTATATGGTTTGTGTTTTATTGAGATAATCCTACTATTTTCTCATAACCCGCAAAACTGCAGTCATTAGTTGTTTTATGTGTTTGTATATTGTTTAAATGATCATCGAATTGATTACCTTTAATTAGGTTGAAATGCAATTAATGGCCATGCACATCGTATTCCAGGACGCAGAAGTGATTGAGACTCCAAATGCTTACAGGTATGTACAGAAAAATATATGGCAGGCGCCATTGTTCATACAATCCAGTTGGACAGAATTCTAACCGAAAATTAACATTGCTACTCTTGACGTATTCTTATGCGTGCCCTTTTAGTTGAGGCTCAAAAAAAATAATGTTCATTCCGATAATAGCAACAGCTCTATCGTATGTCAATAGCGGACAACATTTATAAAATATCGTACGTCGTTGGTAGACCAAGTTGTTCTAATGAGATTTCAATTTCAAAGTGAAAAAAACAGAATGGTTTAAAGCCTGGGTAACATAATATTCATCACGCCAGGTATGTGATAAGTTGAACAAGAAATTACCTCGGGCGAAACGTGACAATTAGTGTCTACAGTATGCACAAAGCACATATTCGTGTCATTCGCAGTATTTTATTACCGGTAACAAGCACAACTTGCCCAGCGATGTCAAATGTTAGTTTCTTAGCAACGCCAAACTTGATGATTGCACCATCTTTTATTAAAAATTACACGTTATACCAGCCTAGCATGACGCTTCAATGAATCTAGTATAAACGGGCCGAATGCACGCATACATGCATGCATCCATCCAAGCATACATTCATACACAGATACATGCATTTATACATACATACATACATACATACATACATACATGCATACATACATACATACATACATACATACATACATACATACATACATACATACATACATACATACATACATACATACATACAAACAAACATACAGACAGACATACATACATACATACATACATACATACATACATACATACATACATACATACATACATACATACATACATACATCACATACATACATACATACAGATACATACATACATACATACATACATACATACATACATACATACATACATACATACATACATACATACATACATACAACATACATACATACATACATACATACATACATACATACATACACATACATACATACATACATACATACATACATACATACTACATACATACATACATACATACATACATACATACATACATACATACATATACATACATACATACATACACATACATACATACATACATACATACATACATACATACATCTATTCAAGCAGACATGTGTCAATATCGCAATATAGTGGTGGCGTGTTGTGCATGCGATAATTGCCCATTGGTGATTGCCTCAGTTTAGAGCCGTCAATTATAACATCGATTAGTATTAATGCCATTGATTCTTGTTTTATGAATTATTATTGCGATTAGATCCGTGCGGATCGTAGATAGTTATGTGGATATCACTAGCAGCTACGATAAGTAAGGTCTGCAGTAAAATCTATTGTTTCTGAGCCCGAATGGATTGCAAGAAACTATAATCAAGAAATGCAATATTTTCCCCTCCCAGTAATGGAAATCCTATGAAAACATCATTTGAAAGTCCTCGAATCTCTCTCAAAGTTTGAACGGTGATTTTCGGTTTGATTGGATTGTCTGTACGACGTACAGTATGCCTGGCGTATTGCATAACTGCATGTGTCTGGTAATTTGTGGCTGTCAACAACGATGCGGCAAGGATGGATGTGGGTTATACTGACGCTTCATCCACTTGGCGTAAACTAGTTGCCCACAAAGCGTGCTTTAGTCTAAATACCAATAAATGGTGATCAAGGTGTTTCGTATATGTTATATGGAATAATGGTATGGTATATGATAATAATTACTGAAATATTTGACATTTGTTGTAGTTTGTGCAGTGTCAAATAAGATGTTGCTAACGAATAACACGTTTCTGCTTTCTACTTTTGTCCCGTACATATTCAGCATGTATCGCGTCATTCTGATTTCAGATGAAAATGAATATCAGTTAACTCGGATAGTAAAGACGAATATCAGCATAGAGAACATCTGGACTATATTGATGTGCTTGGTCGAAGGTTACAAAACTTTTACTACCATCGAAAAGTATATACTTAGCATATTGGGATGTCCAGTCTGTTACAGCCAAGGGATCATTGTGACAAAGGTTTTTTTTGGGACTAAAGGTAATCTAAAAGTACAATTTGATTGTACTCATCATTCGCGGATAAGCACACTTCTCTGTGTCACAATACTGGTAGCAAATGCATAATAATCTCGATAATTTGGGATATAACAAAACAACCTGCACATTTGTCGTCATTATATACACTAAGCCGACATTATTAGCAATTTGTATTGTGCCAGTGCATGCCACGTCTATGTGAATGCATGTACGCTCTCTTCTAACCGTGTATTTGCATTTGCATGTGTCCCGTAAACGCGGGGTATAACTTCAACCGTCATCGACTTCGATGGTATCAGCTGCGTTTGAAATACGCCGTCAATGGCAATCCCATAACCAGCTATGATCTTCAACTACAAATTGTGTTATCATATGTAAGAAAAGTAGGCAATGCGTTAATGAATTGTAGAAGGCACTTTAGGCCAGATAAATGAGGCACAGTAGCAAAAACGTATTGGCTACTTCATTCCTTTTTAATGTATACACAGGTGCCATTTCGTAATCAGTTGTTAATAAAGTCGTAGCAAAGTTTGCTGTACATGTAGCAAAAATATAACAACAGCAGATATCATCATCGGCTACCCAAATTTTGAGAATCAAGAATGTGAATTAATTGGTGCAAAACAATTTTTATTGCATTTATTGTACTACTTAAGCACCCCTATATAAGGGGGTACCAATGATTGAGTGCTCATTTACAAGAAATGTTGTAACCATTTTGCCACAAAGCATATAGCAATGCCGTGAACTAATTATGTATGGCAGGCATCGTGTTAATCAATACCCACAAAAGTCTTGTTGTATGTACCGCCACCGACCAACGGGATCGGTTCCGCTGCTGAGCTCATTGACACACGATGCCGTTTATATAGAATATCACAGCAAAAGCTGCGCTTCCCCTTCATCACAATGTTCACGTCGGTTTAGCGCAAGAACCACAAAGGAGATAACTATAGCCACGCTCAGCAAAGTTTCGAAATATATTTAATATTACCACATGCAACGAGTTGGTACTCATGCATTGTTAGTTGTATAAGTTGCTCAAAGAGAATGATTATATTATGTAACCATTAAAGAATAGTCTAAAGAACCTAGTTGCAAAGTTGATTGCAACTGCTATTGTGAAAATCCCCACTGTATTGTTACATATCACACGGACGGCAGTGAATATGGTGTTTACGCTTACGAAGGTACTGAAACCAGATTCACATATAGAAATTACTCCCAGGCTTGAATTCACAAATGATAATGCCGCCTTTGTACGTTAACTCCTTTACTCAACAGGCCACAATGGACGCCTCTTATCTATTTAAGGCACAAGCCTCAAAATCACCTTTACCGACTAGAGCGCCACTACATGGAGCAAGCCACCTCGCTTAGACAACACATGCATGCATTCACTAATCCAATAAAGCCCTATACAGCACGTATACTATCGGTAGAATCAAGGTTTATGTCAATTAATCGATCTGAAAACTAGGTAATAAGTCCAATTAGCTGGTATAGCTAATAAAGCGCAAATTTACACTACTCATTTTGCATAGACTATGTTCTGGCAGTGGTATATTCAACCTAGTCGCCGATCGTGTTGGTATGATCCTTAATGGAAGTCACCATAAACGACCTTAAAACGCAAGGGAAACTTCTGGCCTCAAAGTAACAATTTGTAGAAGCCCGGAGCTATTACCGGGGACAAACGGTTACGGGCCCCGCCTATTTCAATCCATGGTGATAGAATGTTCACCGCATCCGGTTATACACATCATATCGCTGCTCGCCACAGTCCTATCGCTAGCACCATTCATAAACCAGCTTGTAATTTCCACCCAGTGTTAGTAAATAGCTACCCTAAGGGCATGGGACATGTTAAGACGCCGCCATTCGCACAGCGATCCCTAATAATGTTTCAATCTCATATAATGTAATGCAACTCTGCGGGCGTAAACGTGTGATCCCGCTTTATTGGCGTAGGACCTGATGTTATATGTCTGTATTGCTAGCTATGCGCTTATAGATTAGGTTTATTCATATTCTACCGCAGTTATCATAAAATTGAATGGACGTCATGGTAAATTAGATTTACACACTTCCGGTTCCTAAGTGCTATGCTAAAAGCTCGAATTGCCCTATGTTACGCCAATACTACGTTCGCCAATTTGGCCAGCTTGCACAACGTGCGCGCTGTTGGATAGTATATGTTTTCAAGAAGCCATGCCACTCGTTATGTCACGAATTAAAATTCCATGGACAGCGTATTTCTCCACTTATTTTCATACAATGGATTCCGGACCCCAGTGCCTCTGTTGCCTGAAATTAACAACCTCTTCTTCATTTTTTTTGCTATGTATTCTAACGAATTTCTGGTGACCAATAGATATAAACACTTACTTTGATTACTGCACATCATGCACATCAACCTATTAAATGTCCCATAATTTTCTATGGTGATTTATCCACCACCTACATATGCACATCTCACTGTGTATATGGTTTGTGTTTTATTGAGATAATCCTACTATTTTCTCATAACCCGCAAAACTGCAGTCATTAGTTGTTTTATGTGTTTGTATATTGTTTAAATGATCATCGAATTGATTACCTTTAATTAGGTTGAAATGCAATTAATGGCCATGCACATCGTATTCCAGGACGCAGAAGTGATTGAGACTCCAAATGCTTACAGGTATGTACAGAAAAATATATGGCAGGCGCCATTGTTCATACAATCCAGTTGGACAGAATTCTAACCGAAAATTAACATTGCTACTCTTGACGTATTCTTATGCGTGCCCTTTTAGTTGAGGCTCAAAAAAAATAATGTTCATTCCGATAATAGCAACAGCTCTATCGTATGTCAATAGCGGACAACATTTATAAAATATCGTACGTCGTTGGTAGACCAAGTTGTTCTAATGAGATTTCAATTTCAAAGTGAAAAAAACAGAATGGTTTAAGCCTGGGTAACATAATATTCATCACGCCAGGTATGTGATAAGTTGAACAAGAAATTACCTCGGGCGAAACGTGACAATTAGTGTCTACAGTATGCACAAAGCACATATTCGTGTCATTCGCAGTATTTTATTACCGGTAACAAGCACAACTTGCCCAGCGATGTCAAATGTTAGTTTCTTAGCAACGCCAAACTTGATGATTGCACCATCTTTTATTAAAAATTACACGTTATACCAGCCTAGCATGACGCTTCAATGAATCTAGTATAAACGGGCCGAATGCACGCATACATGCATGCATCCATCCAAGCATACATTCATACACAGATACATGCATTTATACATACATACATACATACATACATACATACATGCATACATACATACATACATACATACATACATACATACATACATACATACATACATACATACATACATACATACATACAAACAAACATACATACATACATACATACATACATACATACATACATACATACATACATACATACATACATACATACATACATACATACATACATACACACATACATACATACATACATACATACATACATACATACATACATACATACATACATACATACATACATACATACATACATACATTCATACATACATACATACATACATACATACATACATACATACATACATACATACATACATACATACATACATACATACATACATACATACATACATACATACATACATACATACATACATACATACATACATACATACATACATACATACATACATACATCTATTCAAGCAGACATGTGTCAATATCGCAATATAGTGGTGGCGTGTTGTGCATGCGATAATTGCCCATTGGTGATTGCCTCAGTTTAGAGCCGTCAATTATAACATCGATTAGTATTAATGCCATTGATTCTTGTTTTATGAATTATTATTGCGATTAGATCCGTGCGGATCGTAGATAGTTATGTGGATATCACTAGCAGCTACGATAAGTAAGGTCTGCAGTAAAATCTATTGTTTCTGAGCCCGAATGGATTGCAAGAAACTATAATCAAGAAATGCAATATTTTCCCCTCCCAGTAATGGAAATCCTATGAAAACATCATTTGAAAGTCCTCGAATCTCTCTCAAAGTTTGAACGGTGATTTTCGGTTTGATTGGATTGTCTGTACGACGTACAGTATGCCTGGCGTATTGCATAACTGCATGTGTCTGGTAATTTGTGGCTGTCAACAACGATGCGGCAAGGATGGATGTGGGTTATACTGACGCTTCATCCACTTGGCGTAAACTAGTTGCCCACAAAGCGTGCTTTAGTCTAAATACCAATAAATGGTGATCAAGGTGTTTCGTATATGTTATATGGAATAATGGTATGGTATATGATAATAATTACTGAAATATTTGACATTTGTTGTAGTTTGTGCAGTGTCAAATAAGATGTTGCTAACGAATAACACGTTTCTGCTTTCTACTTTTGTCCCGTACATATTCAGCATGTATCGCGTCATTCTGATTTCAGATGAAAATGAATATCAGTTAACTCGGATAGTAAAGACGAATATCAGCATAGAGAACATCTGGACTATATTGATGTGCTTGGTCGAAGGTTACAAAACTTTTACTACCATCGAAAAGTATATACTTAGCATATTGGGATGTCCAGTCTGTTACAGCCAAGGGATCATTGTGACAAAGGTTTTTTTGGGACTAAAGGTAATCTAAAAGTACAATTTGATTGTACTCATCATTCGCGGATAAGCACACTTCTCTGTGTCACAATACTGGTAGCAAATGCATAATAATCTCGATAATTTGGGATATAACAAAACAACCTGCACATTTGTCGTCATTATATACACTAAGCCGACATTATTAGCAATTTGTATTGTGCCAGTGCATGCCACGTCTATGTGAATGCATGTACGCTCTCTTCTAACCGTGTATTTGCATTTGCATGTGTCCCGTAAACGCGGGGTATAACTTCAACCGTCATCGACTTCGATGGTATCAGCTGCGTTTGAAATACGCCGTCAATGGCAATCCCATAACCAGCTATGATCTTCAACTACAAATTGTGTTATCATATGTAAGAAAAGTAGGCAATGCGTTAATGAATTGTAGAAGGCACTTTAGGCCAGATAAATGAGGCACAGTAGCAAAAACGTATTGGCTACTTCATTCCTTTTTAATGTATACACAGGTGCCATTTCGTAATCAGTTGTTAATAAAGTCGTAGCAAAGTTTGCTGTACATGTAGCAAAAATATAACAACAGCAGATATCATCATCGGCTACCCAAATTTTGAGAATCAAGAATGTGAATTAATTGGTGCAAAACAATTTTTATTGCATTTATTGTACTACTTAAGCACCCCTATATAAGGGGGTACCAATGATTGAGTGCTCATTTACAAGAAATGTTGTAACCATTTTGCCACAAAGCATATAGCAATGCCGTGAACTAATTATGTATGGCAGGCATCGTGTTAATCAATACCCACAAAAGTCTTGTTGTATGTACCGCCACCGACCAACGGGATCGGTTCCGCTGCTGAGCTCATTGATTGACACACGATGCCGTTTATATAGAATATCACAGCAAAAGCTGCGCTTCCCCTTCATCACAATGTTCACGTCGGTTTAGCGCAAGAACCACAAAGGAGATAACTATAGCCACGCTCAGCAAAGTTTCGAAATATATTTAATATTACCACATGCAACGAGTTGGTACTCATGCATTGTTAGTTGTATAAGTTGCTCAAAGAGAATGATTATATTATGTAACCATTAAAGAATAGTCTAAAGAACCTAGTTGCAAAGTTGATTGCAACTGCTATTGTGAAAATCCCCACTGTATTGTTACATATCACACGGACGGCAGTGAATATGGTGTTTACGCTTACGAAGGTACTGAAACCAGATTCACATATAGAAATTACTCCCAGGCTTGAATTCACAAATGATAATGCCGCCTTTGTACGTTAACTCCTTTACTCAACAGGCCACAATGGACGCCTCTTATCTATTTAAGGCACAAGCCTCAAAATCACCTTTACCGACTAGAGCGCCACTACATGGAGCAAGCCACCTCGCTTAGACAACACATGCATGCATTCACTAATCCAATAAAGCCCTATACAGCACGTATACTATCGGTAGAATCAAGGTTTATGTCAATTAATCGATCTGAAAACTAGGTAATAAGTCCAATTAGCTGGTATAGCTAATAAAGCGCAAATTTACACTACTCATTTTGCATAGACTATGTTCTGGCAGTGGTATATTCAACCTAGTCGCCGATCGTGTTGGTATGATCCTTAATGGAAGTCACCATAAACGACCTTAAAACGCAAGGGAAACTTCTGGCCTCAAAGTAACAATTTGTAGAAGCCCGGAGCTATTACCGGGGACAAACGGCTACGGGCCCCGCCTATTTCAATCCATGGTGATAGAATGTTCACCGCATCCGGTTATACACATCACATCGCTGCTCGCCACAGTCCTATCGCTAGCACCATTCATAAACCAGCTTGTAATTTCCACCCAGTGTTAGTAAATAGCTACCCTAAGGGCATGGGACATGTTAAGACGCCGCCATTCGCACAGCGATCCCTAATAATGTTTTAATCTCATATAATGTAATGCAACTCTGCGGGCGTAAACGTGTGATCCCGCTTTATTGGCGTAGGACCTGATGTTATATGTCTGTATTGCTAGCTATGCGCTTATAGATTAGGTTTATTTATATTCTACCGCAGTTATCATAAAATTGAATAAACGTCATGGTAAATTAGATTTACACACTTTCGGTTCCTAAGTGCTATGCTAAAAGCTCGAATTGCCCTATGTTACGCCAATACTACGTTCGCCAATTTGGCCAGCTTGCACAACGTGCGCGCTGTTGGATAGTATATGTTTTCAAGAAGCCATGCCACTCGTTATGTCACGAATTAAAATTCCATGGACAGCGTATTTCTCCACTTATTTATGGTTTCATCTGTAGTACGAGTGTGTTAAATAACGGGCGCTGTATATTCTACATGACTACACCAGTCGTTGTTATTCCACAAGGATCCAGACGTCGCGAGCGGCAGATCATTCAGAAATAAAACATAGAAAATGAATTTAGATGCACATTACGTATAGTAACGATGCCGGTTGGGCTAGGTTTCGGATTAAGCTAGTTCAGGTGCATAGCTGCTAATCTTATCTAAATTATTAATCCACCGATCTCACTAAATACGTAATTTGCAAATAATAAAACGTGATGTTGATTGTCATAACAGTTTAGTCATGCCCTTTACGCTGCAAAAAAAAGCGCCTCTTTGCGTAACATACTTTAATTGAAATCCATATTGTTTGTCAAATAACAAGAGCCTGTGGCTTAAATGGGAGTTAAAATGTATGATATGCTAAAGTTCAGCTGAAGAGTAGCTGTGTTGAATGAGCAGCCAGCTGCACAGCGTCATCTGATATATATATATATATATATATATATATATATATATATATATATATATATATATATATATATATATATATATTTTATATATATACATATAAATATATATATATATGCATATATATATATAGATATATATATACATATATATGTAAATATATATATATATATATACATATATATGCATATACATACATAGATATATATATAAATATATATATATGTAAATATATATATATATATGTAAATTTATATATATTTATATACATATATATATATGCACATGTATATATATATGTATATATATATATATATATATATATATATATATATATATATATATGTATGCATATATATGTATATATGTATATGTATCTCGATATATATGAATATATATACATTTATATATAAAAATGTACACATATATATTCATAAATATTTATACATACATATATATATGCATATATATATATGATGATATATAGTATAAATATATATATATATATTATATGCATATATATATATATATCATATAAATGTCTATATATATATATATATATTTATGCATTATATATATATATATATATATATATATACATATATATATGTATATATATATATACATATTAATATATATATACATATATGTGTATATATATATGTATATATATTATATATATATAATGTATATATATATATATATATGTACATATATATGTATATATATATGTACATATATATATATATATATAGATAGATATATATATATATATATATATATATATATATATATATCTATATATATATATATATATCTATCTCTCTATATATATAATATATATCTATATCTATATATATATATCTATCTCTCTCTCTCTCTCTCTATATGACCTCTCGTTTCCGTCTCTCAGTAATAGGGAAATCCTTCTGTTAATGGTGCAGCGACAGCGAAGTGAGACATTCCTTTTAACATGTATTGGGTAGGACGTAAAGGAAGTGTATCTTATCTCATTTGCAAACCCAAATATTCCAAAAATTAATCGCGGCAATTGTTAATTGCAGAGAATGACCGGCAACTCAGCATGCTAATGCATCGTGACCTTAATGCTTCGCCCTGCGTTAGCCGACTACAACCGAAGCCAGGCTGAGCAGCCTCATATATAATGTTAGTGGAACTACTTGACCCGCGCAAATGGTGTCGAATCACTTCAACGTATCAGTGTATGGCCTTAAATGTCTCGGATTTAACAACAGGACCCTAACTGATACGATGTCGTATAGGGTCGTTAGTTGTTTATCGTCTGCATTCATGTATATTTGGAGACTATTAGTTACGCCAAATTGTTCTCTGGGAATGTTCTGACAGAAAATTTACGGCGGCAACATTCTAATCAAAGTAAAGTGTAAAAATAGATTGTACATGCGATAAATGTAATATTCATTGGTTCTATATATGTTGCAATTTGCTCCATTGATATCATAGTTGCAATAACACATTAGCATGAGCTCTACGAGAAGCATAAAAGCGAACCTCTCTGGGTGGGGCTGAACGAATTTCATTAAGCAGCTAATTAAGGAGAGCTGCTAAAAGGCTCGTGTTAAGCCGTACTCGGTAGAAAATCATTCATCCACAATGCCTGTTCATTGACCATGTTAATATATCACAGATATTCATGCGCAAATAGATACATAAATCCGTACATACGTACACACATACATACATACGTACATGCATGCATGCATGCATACATACATACATACATACATATATGCACACGTACATGCATACATACATACATACATACATACATACATACATACATACATACATACATACATACATACATACATACATACATACATACATACATACATACATACATACATACATACATACATACATACATACATACATACATACATACATACATATACATACATACATACATACATACATACATACATACATACATACATACATACATACATACATACATACATACATACATACATACATACATACATACATACATACATACATACATACATACATACATACATACATACATACATACATACATACATACATACATACATACATACATACATACATACATACATACATACATACATACAGACATACATACATACATACATACATACATACATACATACATACATACATACATACACATACATACATACATACATACACATACATACATACATACAGACATACATACATACATATACATACATACATACATACATACATACATACATACATACATACATACATACATACATACATACATACACACATACACACACATACATACGTACATACATGCACACACTCATATATACATGCATGCATGCATGCATACATACATTCATATATGCATACATACATACATACATGCATACATACATACATACATACATACATACATACATACATACATACATACATACATACATACATACATACATACATACACATACATACATGCATACATACATACATACACACACATACATGCATACATACATACATACATACATACATACATACATACATACATACATACATACATACATACATACATACATACATACATACATACATACATACATACATACATACATACATACATACATACACATACATACATACATACATACATACATACATACATACATACATACATACATACATACATACATACATACATACATACATACATACATACATACATACATACATACATACATACATACATACATACATACATACATACATACATGCATGCATACATACGTACATGCATACATACATACAGCCGTACATGCATATATACGAACATGCACACATACTTATATACAGAAATACATCCATACGATATTTAAGCGCAGGAAGCGTGTCACCCCCAGCCATAGCCCGTTCTTACACTATCCAGGCAGAGGGCGGCAGCCTTCGTTGTGTCCTAAATGCTACCAAATAACACGACACGGTTTGTTGATTGGTAAATATTACGAAGTTGACGGTGGTGGTGGAGGCCTCTGGGAATAGACTGAAGGACGTTATATTTTGTTTGTCAACGGCATTTCTGCTTTTGCATGACAGTTCTTGATTTGTCATTATTATCTGCACCATTCATCTACTTCTTTATATTGCAACTATTGTGTAATTTCCCACTGTTGTTGTCGTAGTAAGGCAACGTCTGAATACGATGGAGCTGCATTAATATGTACATACATGGGATTTATCACATTATGGCTAGTATGAAAGTAAAAATTCGAGAATATGCCGATAGACTTTGTCCTTAGTGTCATAAGTCTTTTAAATGCCGTGCACAAGCCGAATCAAAGTTGATGTGTACGTGCTATTTAATGTATCTGATACACTATAGCCTTAACAGCAGCTTTTTGCCTTGGGCAATCAAGTAATTGAGCTAACACGCCTAAATAATGGACCAGGCAACTCCTGTCTGTATCAACATCGCTTATGACATCGTGAAATGTTATGCAAATGAGCTTGTCCAGACAACTGCCTAAATTGTAAACCGATTGAGCAATCGTTCGTGTAGATACAGTTGGATGGACGTGTGTGCGTATGACAAGTCTTAGATGATAATAGGCACGTAACAATGGAACGCCTGATCTATATCGGGTCATTCCTAAGCTGTCCTGGCATTTTCCTTTAATGTATGTCATCGTACCAGAGATATATCCCGGCTACTTGGTTGTTTTTGCAGCAAAGTGTAGGATAGTACCAGATTGGCCGGGGCACTCAAGGAAGGGTGCGTTTTATTATCTTTCCTTTAGAGGCTAAAGTTACATACAAGAAACACGTTAGTTGTATGCAGCTACAGATAAAAAGCTGTATAGGATGGAAGGCAACATTGTTTCTACTTTAGTCTATTCAATTACCTTCGCATGGAGTGGTAAATAACTTGCGATGTAAAACTTCGCGAAGGATTGCAAGGATCATTTTATATGAAGCATGAATGTTTGTGGCTCTATAAACTATCGCTACATTCATTGGGTAATGTGTTAATCTGGTTTCATGTTTGTCAGTTTACATATGCCATCAATCTCAAACTTACAGCCGGCTAAGAACCAAATTGTGCATGATCATTGCATCTTAGACTTTTTATTACTTGTTAGTATTGGTTGACTCCGCGCTAACAATTCGAGAATCTCTCGTGCAATATTTAAAAGATGCGGCATATGTACTAGGGTAAGATTATAATGTTGAAACTCGCACAAGGCAAGAATTTGGGATACCGACCATCCAGACGTGGAGTTCAAACATAACCCTGTAATTCTGAAAATGCAAATTACGTTTATCAATCCTACTTCACAGACCCTAATGTTTGAGAACACGAATTGTTCCATGAAAATATAGATGTGTCGAAACGGCGACTATTGGCAGTGACGTCTATACGCTAACCTCTGGTGGTGACCAAGATAAGAGCATATACGCCTGAGGTCACACGAGAGCGTCTGTAAAAACAAATATTGCCTTTTGTTGACTGCCTTTTTAGTTGGTGCAATTCACTAATATTATGCGAATCGTTGGGCGCTTCAATCGTCACGTCACATTAAAGAGCGATTCGTTGGGCTTGGTTTGCATGACCCTCCCCCCACCTTTCCCTCTCTTATAACTTTTTCAGTGGAAAGACGTCAAACTGTACGATTTAAGCTTCTCGGCATTTTAGATTAATTGCAGCAGAACGCAGTAAATTACTACATTGCGACATGCGAGAGTATATAAAGTGAAAATGGAAGTAGCAAAATATTTCAATCTAAATTTTAATTGGTGCCATGAATTTAGAATAGCATAAAATGCGATAGGTGACGTAGGTGCTCCGAACTCTGGGACATCAAGTTGTGGTCGCCGTCATAATGGTGTGCCATAACAGCTGTGAATCAAACAAGATAATTTAGGCAAATAAACCTATCGGCCGGCTAAGTACATCTATATGAGCAAATTTTCAACCGCTTTTGATCGGCAAAATGGTTATTTTGCAGCCAGGTAATGCATTACATTGTGTTATACATCCCGTACGGATATTGCATTGCGTTTTTGAAATTCGGTAAAAATAAAAATGTCGGCTAGAATATTATTATATGGATTTTATGCTGATAATATCCGACCTAATTGCAACAATTACGGATACTCCATCCACCACCTAATCAGTATATTGGCTTACCTAAAGGTGGGGTGTTAGGTTTGAGCATGCGTGTCTTAGAGGCCGTTGGGATGTTGCTGTGTTTTGATTGTTTGTGCATCAAACAAAATAATCCAGACAAATAAACCCATCGGACGGCATTGGTCATCTTTCTGAAATGTTCACCCGCTGTTGACTGGCCAAATATAATGCAGCCCGCTAATGCATTTCATAGTAAAATATATCAAATACGGATCCACTTCATTTTTTTATTCTGTAAAATAACAATACATCGGTTAGGATATGTTTAGATTTTTTTTGTTGCTGATATTAACTGCAACAATAACGGATATTCAGTCTACCGCCTAATCATTTTAATGGAATAACTATAGATTGCATGCTACTTTTTAGACTTTTATACTATAGTGATAAATCTTTTGTTTTTACCTTTGCGCATGCGGTATGCACCACCCTTGCTTTTTCAGTGGCTGAAACAATTTATTGCTTTACGGGGATCGGGTTATAACATTTGTTCTTAATTTTGACAAACCTCCCCGATGCATGCATGGTTGCAACGTATATATAAGCAAACAGAGAGGCAAACATTCAAACATTCACATAGATATATTGCTGTTCGTTAAATTCCATTAAGTTCTTAAATAATCGAGTGTCGAGGGCTTAGCAACAGAGCAGTATTTTTCATGAGCGGTTATGCAAGACCCTTACTACTTGGACGCTTACATTAGAACATATGGTGTGTCATTGGTTAAGCGGCGCTTGAGTTGAAGACAAAGTAGTGCGTTGGGGGATATTAATTTACATTAAAGAGTACAAAGCGTCGTTTCCTATTCATTCACGTCACGCAGTCATGCTATGGTTTACTGGGAAGTGGTTTGAACAGCCGATATTCAGACTAACGAAAGTGTCTGAAATGACAGACCATGTTCTGGGTTGTCAAGTGCACGCAGC
Source organism: Urechis unicinctus (assembly GCA_034190875.2). Classification (NCBI taxonomy): domain Eukaryota; kingdom Metazoa; phylum Annelida; class Polychaeta; order Xenopneusta; family Urechidae; genus Urechis; species Urechis unicinctus. The sequence continues at coordinate 12,390,192 of CM067345.1, read as the reverse complement.
ATATTATTTGATAGGCAGTTGCTTGCCCACAATAAGGTCACTGTTTTGCCTTCCTTACCACCCAAAGGAAATTTGTAAAAACAAATTCATCGTTTATTGCTGGTGCAAAGTTTATTAAAAAAAAATTGCATACCAGGCACGTAGTGAACCAAGTGATATCCATTAAATGCAATGGTTATTTAATGTATATCTGCCGAAAATGCTGCAAAAACTGTGTCATTGTATAGCTGAGGTTCTTCTTGGTTCTATGTTGTAGCTAATATGCAATGGACCGTCTCATGTCATCACAGACTAACACTAATACGCAAAGATTATTGTCAGTGATGAAATGCTTGTCGGAGCATTTTAGCTTTTTCTTGATGGTGCACCAATGTTGTGTATGAAATGATAAAAGCAGTTGCTGGGTTACTTCACCAAGTATTGACTAGTGTAAATCTCGGCTCAGAAATTACATTACATGTAAACCAACATCACAGTTGGGGCTCGGTGTAAATGAGGGAGAAGTCAGTAACCGAAAAGTGGTTGAAGTTTGTTATCCCATTCTCAAATGGTGAGGTTCAATTCAGAGCATCTGCTTCCACCGCATTTAGCTTTATGTCTAAGTATATAGGACTTTTTTAAGCTTACGATGAATAGGTACAATCAATTAAAGATATTTTTCATGACAATAGAGCTATGCTCAACGGACTTTGCTTCACATCAAGTACAAGGTTCTATACACCAGGATATACCAACATCTGTAGTTGAACACAAGTATGGAACCTTAAGGCGTCTACAAGAGTAACATATGGAGAACAAACTGAAAAAGACAGTCACCGTTCAACTTGCAGCAAAACGGGAACAACAAATTAAGCTTGCGACAAAAGACCTTTACATATCAGACAACCCTGTATATCATCATAGTACACACCTGTAAGTATGCATAGGATTAAAGCCAAAACAACAAGAGGTTAAAACTGCAGATCTGCTGACAGTTTTAAACACCCACGTAGGTGAAAACCACCAGGTCGGGAGAACCTAAGAGACCTCAGGCACAAAATGAGATTTGGATCTGAAAACTTAGTTGTTTGACTTTAAAATCTTCACGCAACTCCACCGATAACATTTGCTCCAAGCGTTTCTCATTGCAATGTGTACATACTGTCCACGCATATACTACGATCGTTTGCTAGCAGACCTCCAGGTCATAATAATAATGCCATTGTGCTCATTTTAATGTATGTCCGCATGAACACTCGTGTGTGTGACTATATACGCATATTAATGTCGCTGCTAGCTAATCACGGTAACCTTGTGCAGCGACAATGCCCTGACGATAAAATACAAAAATGTCTGACGTGACAAAAAACTTTCATCAGTAATACAAATCACCTTTCAATCGGTTTGCATTATATGCGGGTGGCACCATAGTCAAAACAGAGCGTGGGGCATAAGACATTTACGCACACTAGAACGCACACACATACACAACAACAAAGACACAAATAAGAACGCACACACAAAGCGCACACACGCACATCGCACACACATATTTAGTCAAGCACGGACGTTTAACAATGATGTGATGCACTGATGCATTATTGTGGGCCATTATTAGACGATGCCAAATAATGGCGTAGATTGTAGTAACCTCCATGATATACATGCGCATCTCACCGAGGATATAACAGACGTTAATCAGTATTGTACGTGGTACTCTGGCTATTACTTTTACAAATGTTTAATATAGCATAGCTCAAGCATACAGCCATAACTCGACCATTGCCATTGTGAATGACACAGCCTCGTCTTTCCTGTGATTCACCTCTGATACGACACACCACAGCAAATCACTTCAACCTTACAATTGTATGCGCCGGTTGGTCATTGCTCTAGGGCATGGGGAACGCTGAAACGCCGCCATAAAGCTCATTTATATTATTTGCAATAATCCATCTGCAGCATGTGGTGTACCTGGCAGTGCGTAAATGTGCGTTCTCCATCAAGCAAACAATTTGCTTTAGAAATCCGTCTGCATTGCTTAAAAGCCTATTTATATTCAATCGCCGATATAACCGATTGCAGAGGCGTTTACGAAAAGTGGATTTACTGGTCCCCTAATGGTATTCTGAGAATGTTCGCATTGCCCGATGGTACGGCAATACGATATCCGCCGGTTCCCTGGCATTCACAGCATGTATCCGCTGTACAGATCTAAAAGCTCATACACTCGGTAGGCAGGGAATTACGTTCCCTTGGATAGTGTGTCTATCTACCTATTTATTGTCCCAAGGACACTGAAGCTACTACCAGGCTCCATTTATAACAAGTTATATTACCCTGTGAAAAACAACCTAGGTTGATAGTTATCAATAAATTGTTTATGGTTGCTCTTAGCAAGGACAGAATGCTAACGATAAGGCTGCGTCCATGAGTGATCACTCCATGTTGTGTACCCACGTGTGTCTTAGACGTGGCTTGAATGTTTAATTATACAAAACAGGCTCAATGGTCAACTGTTTGCATACCTTAATTCAGAAGCTTTAATTCACTGGTGCCAGGGCTATTGTAACACATCTGTTCCGTTCTTTGCACTATCTTGCGTCTTAGCAATAATAACTTCGAATATATGTAGAAAGTGCTTTATTAGCTTTCTTACGTCAGTAGACACAATGATGCTCGTTGGAAATATGGCCATGTCTAGCGTAATGGACGTATGGAAGAGTCACAAAATAACACATTTGATAATAATCAAATTTTGAAACATAATTTTGGTCGATCCAAGAACGTTTCACACGCCGCATTGCATTTGCATCAAACTTGATTGGTTGATTGGAGGTCTTAGCACGTTATGATATGTCGGTAGAGGATGGGACTGTTTGTTAGCCGTGCTATGCTAAAGACCTCGATACTACTGCCGCTCAGTAATTTATGTAACAACCAGTAGTAAGAATTCCATCGAATACATGGAAAATTTGAATCGACTCGGGGCTAATTAACTTTGCCCACTTCTAATCCCCTTATGGAGCGACCAATCCATGTATTTGTACCCCCATTACCATACATTGACTTTCAATCAGCCTCTGATAGGAAATTGAATGGTACTGATACAGATTATTGAGTTTAAACAAACGTTCCTTACTGTATATTCTAAAGGTTAAGGACCCTATAGAAAAACTAATATTGCGGTCAGGATGCCAGCGACCTCAGATAATGTTGAAAGGACGCCCGGTCATCATAGGTTGCGTCTTGACAGTACTGGTATCATACAGAGTTCGTATGTATTGTGGCTATTTTCTCACCATACTTTACCGAACAGTAACAAAGAGCTTATGTGCTAAGCCTCCCCCAGCACCAGCCACTGCTCTGATCTACACCTCGTGTTGGCTCTGTATGCTTCATGTTATGCACTCAAATATTTTTTTTTCATTGGAAGACTACTGTAAACTAATGCACTGAAGATGTGCACAAACCCTGCATGAAAATTTCGTCGTTTTTCTCATGCCATATCTATTTGTGCTGACATTTACGTCAACCAAGCCCTTTTTGCTTGCCACCTTGTGACAAATGGAGGTTTTGTCATACCATGCATAATGTAAATTTAATTATCGTAGCTGTTCAGGTTACCTACGTGTAGAAGTTCGGTAACGATAATATGGAGTTTTAATCAGGGTGCGGTGTTGCAATAAGCAGTGTATGCTAATCGGCCCACGATTTTCGATAAGCCTTTGACTCCGATTACACAAAGGAAGATTTATGAACACAATTCAAAAAGCAGACAAGATATCACGACAAAATGGAGACTGCACAAGTAAGTTTTAACCATGCAATCTGACGGAGACAATACACGGGCTTTGTATGATGGGAGTTAATAGTTAGGCATTGTTGGCTGCGGGCATCGCCAATCTCTGTGATATAAAGGTAGGTTGCTTGCCTTGCTACGGCAGCATAGGAAATAGTGGCAGAACCAGTGCCCGTATTTAGCCCAGCGAGTATTGTCGAAAGAGCCGAAAGATAATAAGGCGGGTGAAAGATTTATATCCTTCAAGGTTGTTGCTTTAAATAGAATGATTTTGCTGTAAGCCATCTCTCTATTAGCGAATGCACCACAGGCATGTCATACCCTATATTATATAGTTATGTTACGAATGATATCAGAGCCCACTTTGTTGGGCTGTTAACGCTGTCTTTGATGTGTACACCTTGCCGTTCCGTTGAATACACTGATGTGCAAGAGAGTGGTATGCCGCCAATACTAGCTGAACCAGCCTACGTTTGGTGTCAGTCTAGAATTACAATTGCTTCCATATATTTCCTTTACCAATGGCTGACATGAACCGACCGACAGGAACTATTTGCTCCCAATTGCCGTGGATATGATTACGTGGATCTGATGGAAATGACTTATAATCAAATATGTCATTCCCATATTAGACGAACCCCTACATCTCGTAGGCATGTTGTCACTGCTGTTTATTGGCCATGATATGTGAAATCACCAAATATGCGCACCACACCTTGCCTTTCGAGCGTGTTATGCTAAAGCGATCGTTAATTGCCATCGCCTCACAAAATGCTTACAAATTTGATTTTCACACACTCACATTGATGTGTAATTGCCATTCCTTACAAATATACAAGCTGTTTATCTACAAATCCATTTCACGCACCATTGCATGCAAATTGGAAGTTAAACGGACCAACTGATTGGGAGCAAACGATACGAAACAGGTGTGCGTGGCTGCATGCATCTCTGGACACACATTTGTTATCGTATTACCGCAAGCATCTTAATAGGCTGGGTGAATTATAAGGGATTTACGGCTTTGAATATTATAAGCCGGTTGGATTTATTGAGAATGAAGAAAATGTTCTCGTTCTTGGCCATGTCTTTAAAACGGTCTAGGTGTTTGGAAGTTGTGGTGAGGTTCTGATTAGGGAATGGGTTTGATCGAAATGCAAGTAAACCTGTTTTCTGCGAATATGGTATACACGTTGATCAGCATCAGTGATTCTTTCTCTCACCCTTTGCTCTCGACCTGGATTTGGCTCTTCTTTCAGTTAGAGTGTAATGCTTTCTAAATGATAGTGTGAATAAATCTCAAGGTTGTCGGTTCTTCTGCGCACTGGTCCATTCCGTAGACTATATTCCTCCTAGCATTACCCCATCGATACAATCATGTATCCATTCAATCGATAATCGTTTGACATATATATGCGAAACACCACAGAGCATGGAGTTCGGGCATGCGGCATCTTGCCTCTTGCTGTTTTGTCATTTCAGTGTATCTACCTAAAACAATAGATAGTAAAGAGCTAGCTTATAACTATAGTTCCGCCGCCCCAGTGTTGTCAACCCTGTCTCGAAAATGTATTTTACAATTAGATTTAACAGGATGCAATATGGATTGATGTTGAGTGACAATACTTAAAATGAATTGATTATGCAGATATAAAAATCAATCAGGTACCTATTTTCGCACGATAAATACAAAGGGTCCGATATCGATTAATTTGACTGACTGTGGGTGTTAAGCAAGGCTTAATATCGAGCACTTGTAGCCATGTGGCTAAAAACGAAAATAAAAAGAGCATGTTACTGGATTTCAGTAAACGTCCTATTATTGCAACTGACCCTCCATTTGCCCAGTTGCAATGTCGAAAGGCATTGTGGGATAACGCATCGTGCGCGTGGCCCGTAGCACTAAAAGAAAATAACACACAATGTCATGTTTGTGTATGGTATTTGCATACCCCTTTTCTTTCCACGTCCAGAATAGGCTTGACTCCTTATGAACGATAGCCTTGCAGAAATTTCTCGTTACGAGTACCCATAAATCAGAACTCTTATGTTGACAGGATTAATAGCCTATAGCCATCAACCACAACGTTAACAGCCATTAGAAGTTATACCTATATCGCTCTCACCACCTCTCAAGGGCCATCATTCAGAATGTCTTCTTGCACACTTATTCTAGAAGAGACGAAGGGATGCTATAAATCAGCCACATTATATATCATTTAATACATCAATGCATCGTGAGCTGATAGTTCAATTTCCTCTAACAACCCTTCCGCATCATACTTGGATTGCGCTGTCATGTCTATTCAATGATATACAGGAATATGCTGCAAATGATACCAGTGGAAACGGAAACTTTGCCTGAGATAGCGTCGACACAATAGGTATATCCGATGTTAAGAGAGCAATTAAAAGAATAAGGACTGTTAAATGTAGGTTTCCAAATAACAAGTTTTTTTAAAGTATGCTCCTTCGTCAATGAGGGAAGTTACATTATCGGTTGAAGCTATTACTAACTATGAAGTGGCGTGGCGTCATACACAGCTTATCATTTATTCATACCGAGTCGTACGTAGCAGGTAGATTCCGGATGTCAGGCGTCGAGTGACAAGATCTAGATATCAAAACAAGGATTTTGATGGCTCGCCATCTCTCAAATGCCTGACATCGGATGTCGTGCTCGGAATACAAATTTGTGGATGCCACTTTCTAATCCAACTAAGAAATAAGAGTAAATCATTTATGTGGTTATTGTTATATATGGTGCATTTACTTATATCTCTATAGAAAATTCACCTAAAATATACCTCGCTCTCTCGGCATGAGACTTTGCAGCATGCAGCGCATTGGATAGAAATTAATGGCTATGGTAGCCCACCTAGTGCACAGTCATTATGTTTAGCATCAAGCACATTTTAAAATATTCAATATTACAATAGCATCAATGCAAAGCAGCTTTATGAGCCTAAATGCACGTACACACGTACACACGCACAAACCCATATAGCAAATGCACATACACATACAAGCTATGTATACTTACCTACTTACATACATACATGCATACATACATACATACATTCATACATACATACATACATACATACATACATACATACATACATACACATACATACATACATACATACATACATACATACATACATACATACATACACATACATACATACATACATACATACATACATACATACATACATACATACACATACATACATACATACATACAGACATACATACATTACACATACATACATACATACATACATACATACATACATACATACATACATACATACATACATACATACATACATACATACATACATACATACATACATACATACATACATACATACATACATACATACATACACATACACATACATACACATACATACATACATACATACATACATACATACATACATACATACATACACATACATACATACATATACATACATACATACATACATACATACATACATACATACATACATACATACATACATACATACATACATACATACATACATACATACATACATACATACATACATACATACATACATACATACATACATACATACATAGTTGGTGCCACTAATCCAATTTTTGAGGGTCATCTCGCCTCCTGGGGTCACGAATCTATTTTTACTGGTTCTCTTGCTACTTGTTTCATTTATCCACCTTTTCCGGTTTTCTCCACCCTTGAAGCCATAATTCCACATTTATTGGTTAAGTTACCGATTGGTTTCACTAATTCATCGTTACTAGTTATCTCGCCTCCTATCTCATTCTTAAAACGTCTCTTATCTAATGATATGTTTTGTTAGGTTGATTATTATATAGAAAACTTATAGAGAATGAGGGCTTGCAATTATTAGTGTTCTGCTTGTTGATATGATGAAGGCGCTCTCAATAGACTGCTGGAAACAGTATGCTCTCAACCAAGTGTCTGAAACCCAAAACCTAATATACTTCTGTTTACGAATAGCCCCAATAGACTATCTTGCGGACTAGGGTTTAGATGGGATGATCTAGTTGTTCTAACTTGCAAACTTTGTTCGCAATATTTGTCACAAAAGATGAAGCAATCCGCAATACAGCCACGCTATCGGGAAAAGCGAATTGCAGGTTTTCGGCAGGTATATCTATCTATCTGCTGGCAAAACAATTCATGCATTAATTGAATGAACTCAAGGATAATTGAATTTGTGCATTTCGTATCTCTCATTTTGCTACCAGCCCACGTATTCTAAGCTCTATTCTAATGCACTGACTCTCAATCAGCCTCTAAAATGATTTTAATTTCCTTCATATGCAAACGATAAGGAAAATTGCCTGAATGTACATAATGAAGGTTAAGGACGCAGTGAAAGTAAATATCGAGTGAATATTCAAGCGCCGTTATGAACTGCTGCAAGTGTGCAATCTCACAGGAGAAAAAGCTCATTTGATTTGTGGTGACTGGAGTGGTGCCAAGAGAAAAGAGCTTGTCTCATATTCGGTAATTTGCTGCGTTTGCCACTCATTTAAAGCATGTTAATTCATCCAGCCATGAATCAGTCTGTTGACTGGTATACATTCCCAATTTCCAATGCATAGAACGGTTCTTCTTCACCATGCCGCCAAAGATGACCACACAACCTTTAATAATAATACCATCGTCATTCTTGTATCATATTTCTTTGCATCAACCAACGATTATTTGGCTGGCCATCGCGGTAAATATAGTCATCTTGTCGTGACAAGCCCAGATAATAATTAACAATCGTCGATAGTCAATATGCTTAAGTAGGGGAGTGTTATGAGAAGGGTTTG
>CM067345.1:12354063-12376563 GCA_034190875.2 Urechis unicinctus | reverse complement strand
AGAGGTCACTAACTTCTTTCATGTCTGCATACACGTCAGCTGATCGCCAGAAACAGCGATTCCGTGTCTGTGTATAGCAGGCCAAGGTCGCTACCATCTGGACTTCATTGTGTTATAATAGATGTCGTACATCAGGTGCTTGGAGAGGTCGAGTATGCACATGCCTACATACACCGGACGATATAACACTATGGGGGTCTTGTGCATATGCAGGGCGGCCAGGTCATCATCGAATACTTTATATCTAGCATAGGCGGGACTGGCCATAAGCATGCGTATTTTTTCCTCGTCTGCCGAGCGCACAATCTCGACGTCGACTCGCCTTCTGAGATTCTCCACGGTTTTACCAAACACAGAGATGTTCATCAACTTGTACGGGTCCTTCTCAAAGTCGCTGGTGGCAACCTTATGCAGGTCTGTGTTCATGCGAATGTAAGGCTCCATCCAGCGTCATTGTACTGGATATAATTCGCTGGCTTATTATGCTCAAAGCCCTCTACGTACGGGTTACAACCTTTAGCGTGGCGACGTGATACCATGCTTATGCCACAGCGCAGGCCCTTCTCAATGAATAGGTGTTTGTCATAGTCTGTGAGAAGCTCGAGCTCCACCCCGTGCTCTTACGAAGCGCATCCCATGAAAAGCCAGGACTGGTATAGTAGTGAGCTGGATCTAAGCCATATTGGTTAAGACAGGTTTTGCGGAATATCTCAAATACATCAGCCAAGAGCAATACACCTATGCGCAGGTATAGGTCATGACAGTCGCCCATGTTTTTACACCCGAACACGTTCCAGGCCTTCTGTGCATGTTCATAGTCTGCAGCAGATATACCTTGCTCAGAGAGCATGCGAGGCATCTTACTTATCCCAGCCATCCATAACTCCCTTGCGCAGTAGCAGCCAGCATTTCGTTTCATCCGGCTCATACTTAGCCGTCACTGCAAAGGCGTTTGGGTTATTTGCAGACACCAGCTTGTCAAGCGAGGCCAGGGGGAACTGTGCACTGTCAATAAAGCTTAACTGTCCGATCGATAGGGATATATACTTCTCCATATTGTTTGGGATACAGTTGATCTTCCCTTCCACCTTGCTTACGGCCTGCATCAAGCGGTGGGAGTCATAGCCCCGCAGGTTATGGAATACTACTGACACGGCCGTTGTCTTAGGATTCAACCGCAGTTTAAGGTTGCATGCATTGTGGGCTGCTTCCTGTACTTACCTGTTATATGACAATGGTCGCGGACGGAGTCCCCGTCCATTTCTTTGTTACACACATGACAATGGGTTGCTGCCTTATGCACTCTTTTAACCTTTTGCGTCATGCGCATAAGAACAGGGTTTGACAGAACTGCTTTGATCTTGAGCTCTTCCTGCTGCGGAGTTTGCAAGAATTTCTCCACAGTGTTGCCTCCTCTATACAACAAAGGGGGTTTGGTCTGACCATCACACCGGACAACTACATAACCGTAACCACATTGTTCATGTTCCTCTGTTTGATATGTGTTGCTCTTGGTAGAATCAGGTGCAGGGCCTGGAAGTTTCATCGTGAGTGCCTCAAAGTCGGCGTAGATAACATAAGGGGTAGCCAGCTGCTTCTGCCAGTTCTTGAAGGATGATATGTTCATCCCTTCCTCAGGCAAATCCACTCGCACAGCAGTTTGCCCTATCCCCATACACTCAGGTTTGTGTTCAGAAAGCAGTTTATAAGTGGTATAACCATGTAGGCATCGCTCACAGAAGAGCTTGTGGTGTTCGTATTTACTCTGATCAACCAGCAAGTGATTCAGATTTTTTATTTGCGCGTAATGAAACTTACCATCCTCCTCAATCAGCATTAGGTTTATCCATGGACCAGGCTGCTTACTGATGTGGTGTATGATAGTGGCCCTCCCATCCCAACCAAAAGACGTTCAAGGCTAGGTTATCATGCTTTTATACCTTCTCAATATGCAACACAGGTGTTGGATATTCTACGTCTTTACCTTCCAACAGCGTTAACAGGGTTATATTTTGATTGCCGCTGTGGGTCCTTGACAACCGGGTGCAGAGCCGATTCAATAGACCATAGAAGACAGTAGTCGTCGGCGTGTGTTACGTTTATGATCGCCTTCTTAGCTGCCAGATCACTCGGTAGCTACAAGTAGGAGCCACCTGTTAATGGCTGGTAGTTAGCAATATCAACCCACAGAGTTGTGATTGCCTCAAACTCCCAACCGAACCCTTAATTGGTCCACTTCCCTAACCGCTCTTGGATATTAGCATTACTCTGGTCCAGCGCATTGTTAATATCTTCTGAGGAGAGATCCACCTACTGCTTCTTACGCAATACAGGCTCCACATACTCAGTACTACCATTATCGGCGTGCTTCATAAGCCTTACTTTAAAGTGTCTATCGCACGAAAAATCATGTGTTTTTTTTTGCCAGATTACGGAAATATAACCCTGAAGTACCTAATCTGTCTATGTGCCACTTGTCAAAGTGCGCGCTTTCGGATCGAAATTCGATTTTAAAGATGAATTCGGCGTATCGAGCCGACAAGCTCATGAACAGCTCGCGACGTCAGGTCCGGAATTGTTTTTGTTTCGAGGCGCAATCTGCACTACGATTAGCGAGAAATGGATGCTGGAAATTTCGTTATTTCGTCACTCCAGGAGAGCGACGAAGAGACATGGTATGGCACAGGTCATTCGCACACTATCGTTGCTTCGGCAGAGCAAGTTTTGCCTTACAGATTTGAACCAGAAATGAGCGATTCAGACGTCCCGATGAAGAAGAAAAAGAGTTTCTATGAATGCCGAGGCTAAAACATATTTGCCATACAATATGTCATCCTTTATTACATACATTAATATTCCCATCATTACATCATGTTAGAGGTGTTTGTGTGGCTACTGTCAACCAATGGCAGAGGTGGAAGAATCTGTGTGCTGAGTGGAGATTCCTCGAGTCATGACATCCATATTTGAGCATGGATAAATCATCAATGTCACATGGTTATTTTACAGGTGCTACAGGTATAATGCATACAGGTAGTTTGTTTGCTGGTGCTGGGGACATCTTGGACAAAAGATAAGAGTTCTGTTACCAGCCTGCGCTGTTAAAACAATACAAGATAATGGCTGCCGCAGCGTTTTGTCGGGCGCGCTAATTTGAACTGACATTTTATCAAATTTTGGCCTTAACTGATCAGATGCGACGGTTATTGAACTGGTTTGAGTTTATTAATCACATGATGAATTGATTTCAGCGAAGCACCTATAGCCGTGCGATAGGCACTTTAAGGGCAAACTAACACTTAATTCCGTTTAGCTCTTTCATTTCATCAGTCAAAACGTTACGCATCTGCGACGCACGCCTATTAAGAACATCATAAGGTCTGAGCCTCGGGAATGAGACTCAGGGACGTTCATCACTTATCCCAGCCCACTTAGTATTCTTGAACTTAAGACGTGGTGTAGGGACGGGGTGGCCTGCTTTACGTGGCACTGGGACGTGGGGTGTTTTACGTGGCGCGGGGAGGGAGGGTGTTTTATGTGGTGCGGGAGGTGACACCCCAGCCTTTAATCTAGCAAATATCTCATTGTACATGCCGTCGAATTCATTACGCTTTTCAACGACTAGACAGCGAGTGGACTTTGACCTTGTTGACATCGTCAAGTTCTACAGGATTTTTATTTTTATACAACAGGAAATCCCCGTTCTTTCTCAGGCTCAGTTTCGCCGGCTAGTGAGCCAGTGTCAGGCTGTTGTGAAGCAATTTTTTCTTTTGGTAAACAAGCCTGTGGATGACTTTATCGAACCCACGCATATACACAATCCTGGGTTATTTTTTATACTCTTCTGACAACCCGTACAAAATACGATTAACGATACCATATTTTATCTTATATCTGTGTAATCCACAAAACTCTTGCTCTTGCGTACAGGACCTGTTACAGAGGACTTTCTTCCCGAGTAATATCTATGGGCACTTATTGTCATATACTACCATTGTTATATCTATCTTATATCTGTGTAAATTACAAAACTCTTGTGTACAGGGCCTGTTACAGTGGTCTTTCTTTCCGACTAATAATCACGGGCACTTATTTTCAAATACTACCATTATTATGTATATAGTCTAGATATCTATTTGTCTAATTGAGAATACCGCCTGGTGGCAACTGGGTATCGGATGGCACCACAAGTAACTCCTCCTTTACAAAGCCACGGAGTGGTCCATCTAATAAATAGTATAGTAAGTACATGGTCTTCAAGAGCAGTAGGATGCCCTTCATGCGGCAAGCAGGCACGTTCAGGTTGATGTTACACAGTGTATCTTTTTTATTGTATACAAGCTTCCTGTGACGAAGCACACGCTCATACAGAATCACAAGTCGACCTGTGTACTGGGTGCGTATCATATAGACCAACTCTGGTTGGGTGACCATGTTATACTGTAGAATGGCATGTGGCTCTCGAGGAGCTCTTAGTCAAGCGGAACGTAGAACCTATTACCATAGACATCGGCTACGGCTTGGTCCTCTTCCTCGGCCTTATCCTTGTCTCCAGCCCCCACTCGTAGCTTATAGTTGCTTTTCTGTCATCTGATCTGTCAATGCCCTGATACTGGAGGCCCTGTCTCTCATGTGTGGTCCGCCACAAGTCGTGGTAACAGTGGTACACATCGCTGTCATCAATAGACATGACCTCATTGCCAGAAATCTTGATTGTCGTTTACTTAACCAAGGCGCGACCCAGTCTTTGCACAACGCTGCGGGTAGCATCGGTTGAGGTCAGTGTGATTGTAAAGGCCAGCCGTTTTGTGACAATGGCGTCGTCTGCACCTAGTTAACTTGGCGTTATCATAACGCCAAGTTATGGCGATCACCCCGGTTTGTATGTTTGTATGTATGTATGTATGTATGTATGTTTATATGTTTGTTAACACTTTTTTTGTTTCGCGATACAGGTCGCAGTTTTTGAAATTTTCCAATTTTTTCTTCACCCATCGCTAGGCGTCAGTGATGCGCAGAACCGAGAGGTTTTGTTTTGACCTTGACCCAAAACTAAGGTCAGGGTCATTGAATAAGTGAAAAACTAGTACCTCGAATAACTCCGTTAATAATGGTCGGATCGTTACAAACTTTACACCATCGTGTAGCTCATTCAAATTGTAAACTTTTTCTAAATACTTATACGGCGATCCAACCAATGGTTTTCCCGAGCGCCTAAGGTCGAAAAAAAGTGGTATCGGTCCAAATGGCAACAAAAGTTTCATGAATATGTTGAGCGCCTATATCAGAAATCATTTGTTGTGATCCGCGATACAGGTCGCAATTTTGGAAATTTTCCAATTTTTTTCTTCGCCCATCGCTAGGCGCTAATGAGGCGCAGAACCGAGAGGTTTGTTTTGACTTTGACCAAAAATTAAGGTCAAGGTCATCGAATAAGTGAAAAATTAATTGTAAACTTTTTACTAAATAACTCCGTTTATAATAGTCGGATTGTTACAAAAAATTTACACCCTCGTGTAGCTCATTCAAATTGCAAACTTTTTTTCGCAATGACATATACGGCGATCCAACCAATGGTTTCCCAAAGCACACCTAAGGTCGAAAAAACGTGGTATCGGTCCAAATGGCATATAAGTTTCATGAATATTTTGAGGGCCTATAAAATCGTCAATACATGTCCGATGGTAATAAAAATTGGGTCACATGTTCTCAGCAACATACCAAGACGTATCCTAAAATATCATGAATGTCGATGACGTCACTTCCGGTCACGAAAGCATCAAAGTTTTCAAAAAATGACACAAGTTCAATGCTCAATATGTCAATACTTTAGAGTCGTAATTTTTAAACAGTTTAATATAAAGTGTAATGTACGGATTAAACTTTTTTATTAAATGTTGTTTAATTGTAAACTTTTCTAAATAATGCTGTAAATAATGCATTGTTAAAAAAATTGTAGCAGGTCGAAAATTTCTGGTAACCAAAATCTCTCAACGTTTTAATTTCGCAATAAATTCACTAATTATCGTCCGATCGTAAAAAAATTACCATTATCTAAAAGCTGACACAGTTACTAAACTTTGATAATTGATCATACCCATTAGCTATCAAAATATAACGTTATGTTTTCAAAGCGCGTTGAGTTGAAAAAACAATTTCCCATTCAGTCAATTTTCGTCAAATTTTCGATTGCTAATAAAATCGTAAAATTCAGTTCTATAATCATATAAATTCAAACTCAGCTGTTGTCATCGACAGCACGAATCGTGTTGCAATCATAATGATTTTCAATAAGATGCAATAACTTATACAAATCTGTAATTTTTGGCCGATTTTGAAAATTTTTGTGGTGGCACGAAAATTCGGAAAAAAAATTATGTCCGTGTTCTGGATTTGAACACCGGCCTCTGGCATGGAAGTCTAAAACACTGTCGTAATTTTGTTAATTATAGGTTGATACGGATTTTTTATTGCTCAATGTTGTTTGGCTTCTGAATGAATGCTTAAGGTTGATAGTTTCACAAAGGTCACCAGTGCTGCCAGCTCGCTTTGCGTAAAGCCGGCAAGCAGCAATACGGACCAGTCCAATTCACTGTAAAAATGTATGTCCTCTTAAAAAAAATGCATATCGATGCAACACACAGCAAACGAAACCATGCCAGTCAATACTTCTTTATAGTCACCCTTGGTTATCGATGGTTGCCCATGCGGCAGCAGGCACGTTCAGGTTGATGTTACACAGTGTATCTTTTTTATCGTATACAAGCTTCCTGTGATGATAACGGGTGCCTTATGATTTTTCATTTCCATCTCGTGCTACACAAACATGAGGCCCATAGATAGTCAATGGGGAAACGTTGAGGCCCATGGGAAATGGGGGAACTTGGCGAACTGCATAAGGAAAATTTTAAAAGCGGCCATCTTATTCATCTTTTTGTATATATTATAACGTAATGATGATTTGTACGTTATGATTTTTCATTTCCCATGAATCACTTTGCAATCATGGTATGATTTTTCATCAATAAGAGGCATGATCACTTAGGTAATTTTTTGCCGATTTTGGCCAATTTTGGCCCAGATTTGCAGAAATTGTTGCAATTGTTTTGAATGCAGTTCGCCAAGGCCAGCCGTTCTGTGACAATGGCGTCTCTGCAACTAGATTGGGGAAGCGGACAAGCAGTTGTTGGTTATGGTCAATAGTGCTTGGATTGTTGTGAATAACTACACACTGTCGCACGCCCTTTACCCCGACTTTTACCTTTATCGCGTACCCGGCTGTATGGGAGGGGGGAGGGATGAGACTAGTTTCATTGATGATGAGGAGACTGACCTAATTGACGAAACTTAAGATACGTCGAGTACGACTAGTCCACCATGGGCTATTTATGAAATGCCTGCTGGGTTAACAGAAGATAAGGTGGGATCCCAAGAACACAAAAAAGTCTTGGTTGCAGACCCAGAGGGGTGAACTGGTCAGCAACCTCGTTAAGATAACTGAGCTAGAAGGAGAGATAAAAAAGCGGGAAGCTAAAATGGCAAGCCTGGAGGAGGATGGGAGGGCTGATAGTCAAGCATGGAAATTTCAAGCGATTGAGCTTTCAGGGCTACAGGATCTGCTAAGTGCCCGTATAGAGGCTGCCTCTGTAAACCGAAAAATGCTGCGGACTCAAATCAACCGCATCAGGGAAACTATCAACAGACTTCTTAACAAGGGCACAACGCTAGCTGAGCGTGTACGCACCCTATTCCAGAAGCAAGGGATTACAATCGCCACCATCCCCACTGCCATTGGATTGGCAGGCGGAGGGAGCACTAGTGTCATCCTGGCACCAACACCGACGCCAGCTGACAAGCCCGGTCGGTGTAAAGGAATTGATTAAAAACAGATGAACTGGCCGCAGCTGTGACGTTGGGGGATTTATCCTCTTGATACTCTGTGACCTGCTACGTAGGGGAGTGGTCTATCAGGAACGCCGTTCGGGACAAGTGGAGAGGGGTTGCCTATATCATCATGCGGGGTGTTAAAGCTTTCTCCATTTTAAATTGCAGCATCCACGTCGACATCAGTGTCGCTGCCAATCTGCTGCTGCTCACTCGCGATGGTAATCAGATTGTTGTACCCAACTACTTTTCCAAAGGCGAGGCTTATGTCTGACGGAGCCACGTAAAGGCCCGTTCCAAACACATAATCAACCTTTGAGGATGCACTCCGGAGCAGGTTTGGATACCTGGTGATGGATGAGGGAATGTCCACTGGTGATTTGATAGCATCCTAGATATTAGCCTGATTTTCGGGTGTCAAAGAATGTGCCTGTACCTAGCATCCCTGAGCGGGTCTGCGCCTGAGCATCAAGAATAGTCCAAACGTTAATCCGTGTGATACCTGGAGCTGTAAATCCCTCAGATTTTTCCAGTATGTAAGTACTCCAGGCGGTGCTTGCACCCTCTTGGTCTTGCTTTATATAATCAATATGTTGCTTGCCACCCGGAAACACAAAGCCGTTTGTTGATATGTCAAAGGTTTGCCTGACGGACTCGTACAAGTGGGTGTTTCCATAATGGGTGATTGGCCGTACTACGTGTGTCTCGGGGTCGGTTAAGTAGACCCGCCTAAGGCCCTGGTTTCCACCTTTTATCCACCGACGGTATTTTCAGAAACTCCGATTTCATGGCAGAGTTCATGGTAGTTTCTCTTGTTTATGGTACTATCAGTGGCTGACCATGTTGCGTCATCCGGTAGTCTACCCTCATTTCGTTCAGAAGTCGAATGGCGTAGTACGCGTGAAACCTATAAAGATCCTTTATTGGTGGGACTTCAGAGTTAAGGTGGTCCAACGCAGATATACCACAGCCGGAGGTTACGCACCATACAACAAAATTAACCTGGTTCTGCCAGTATTGCATGTGGTTGGTTCTCCAGCCAACTACAGGTTTATCGTCTCTTATGTTTGGCACTAAGCGGTGTTCAAGCAAACTGGTTGGAGAACTCCACCTTAAAAGCCTCCGTACTGTCGTCCGCTTGCACCTGGATGAGGAGATGTGTCAGCTGCTCAGCTTCTATATGGGGTGGGTACAGCGAGCCAGGTTTGTATGTTCCATTTCTATTGAATCAAAAGGCTTGTTTATCCATAGTGTTATGTATCAAACTCTGACAAATGTTCAAAGCGGCGAGGCTGTTTCCCTGCAAAATGCTATTGATCTATGTGTTGGCCTAATATCAATCACGTATACTGTGGGCTGGTACAATCTCGAATCAAACGAGATCACTGCATGGCGGTTAAGGAAGGAGGAAAAGGATCTGTCCAATTAAAACATGGTCTCTGGAGTTTCAGCAGCAGATTACATCAATAAGTCTTAGTTTAGATGTTGATGCTGCAAATGGGGTTATTGCCCTCACAATTCCTGATAATTGGGGTGCACGCGTAACAGACAGTGTGTTAAAAATGTTGGGTCTTGATGACGGTCATGGTTGGCAATTACTTCCTTCTGGTACTTACATAGGTGACCGGCCCATCAACTTTAGCACCTTTAACCCATTTTATGTTCACCCCGATCAAGTCAGTACCATGCACAACATGCTTGATGGTGTACCCATTACGCTTCTTGAAGTTGTAGGCTCTGAGGGTGGCTCTTTTGATGATATTATAACTAGAAACATCGCTAATCCTGTGTCAAAACGTGTTATTGGCGGAGCTTTGAAGGAGCCAAAGGTTCAGATAAGGGATAATAAGGGGGGTCTATTGGACAATCACGACCTTCCTGTTAGTGCTGTTCTTCAATTTACAAGATGTCAATTAAAGCGAGTATTTATGGACCTCAACAGAAAACGGATCAGGGCGCCGACCTCTCTGAATATGTTAAAAAATTCTATGCTGATGCGCTTCACAACCAGCCCTTACTGAAGCCCCTCATTACTATTTGGGCGGAAGAAAGTGATCGGTTGGTTAATGGATTGCATGGATGGTCATTTGGTGATCGTGTCAGTGGTGTTGACCATGGACATCCTATGATGGTGCCGGGTCGAGATCTGCGTATGATGCTATCAACTAGCCTGAGTGGATATCCTGCCCTTCTAGGTGTAGCTAATGTGGTTAATCGTATCCAACCAAGCAGCTATTATATATCCAAACAAAGGAACGATCATCTGGTCGCCCGAGTGTTAACTACACCTATCGAGTTGGCTGCAAATCAGTTTCAGAACACGTGGTAGTGCTTCGCAGGCATTAATGTCAGTAGTTCCACTCCTAATTGAACTTGACATATAGACTTATGTATACAACAGCAGTATGAAACAACAACAAACCATTCCTACGGCACCGTTATATCCGGAGCTGCCTGATGAGAATCAAGGGCACTCCTATCGGTTGAATGAGATCGTCTCAAAAGCAAAAACTTGAGAAGAAATGTACAAGTAATATAGAAATGTTGTCTTGGTGCAAGTGACGTAAGTATAATGTCTACAGTAGTTGCCATTTTTATTGACACAGTGTTGGGTGTTACTGGAGCCGCTTGTACGCTACTAGGAATTGCTGGCACATTGGTCAGTCGGCGCCTTACCATCAAGGTGAAAACATATGATCAGATCCGCATTCTCGCGCAGAGACAATTGAATACCATTGCTGACATTGTATCGTCAGCACTTGAAGATGGTAATATCTCGGATTCTGAGTTTAAACTTGTTTTAGCTGAAGTCACAAAATATACCCAAATGAAGGGCGAAATTAAGGCTAGATCTGTTAAAGCGCGACAGACTGTTTCAATCGATGAAAACAATGCGCTGATCCAAAGTGGAAAAAACTAAGCATTTGAAGGTATCAGAAAAAAATTGCGTATTACTGGACTTGAAGTTTGTGTAAAAGAGTTGAAGTTAGATACAGATTATCTGAAAGACGATATAAGAGATCTGAAACTGAGTGATAACGATGACCTTGTTGAACTGAAGGACATGGTGAGAGATCTGGAGGTTAAAAACGATGATCTTATGGAGCAAGTGGAACGCCTAGAGGAGCTTGTGAAAGGCGCACTGTAGTGCACCCGTACAAAATATATACTATGGGGAAAAACGGTGCTATCAGATAGGTATCTAGAATGTGTGCGAAAAAGTCCATCTAACCGACAGGCAAGACTCAAATACAAAATAGGAGAACCCAGGGCTAAGTATATCCGTACATGTGTAAAGCAACCCCCAAGACCAAGAAAGGCTAAGGGCTCTGCAAGATAGTCATATTCGGTGTAGACACCTTGGCCTACGGGCACACTAGTTCACCTTGCAGAACCACCCTGGCCCCGTTTGGGGGGTCGGGTCCGAGGCGCCTTTATCTTAGGGTTAGACAAAAACATTGTATACGCTGCCAAAGAGGGAATAGTATAGATGAGTGGTAGTGCGCCAGAACCGCTACTCCTGATGCTATTGAATCTTTATATCCAATTTGCAATATCTGGTATTTCCGTATAGGTGCATTGTTAAAATCGGGTTGAATCATGTATTCCATAATATTCTAAACGCCAGCATCTGCACCGAGCCCTTTGCCCCGGCTGCACTTCTTATAATAAACACGGCCTTTTCCAAGCATTTGCTTTAATATAGATCCTGTTTTACTGCTGTCAGGTATACAAAAAAGTTGTACAATAGTGTAAAATGAGGCGCGCCTCTAATTTTCGGATGCTCGGTGTATACCAAAGCTGGGTTCATTATCTCCTTAAGTAGAAAATATAGTCGTTTCCATTTCCCTCAGCTCATCACAGCCCTGATTTATTGGATCTTCAACAACCGGCATTGAGTTATTTCAATTTGAGCCAAACCGCAGCTGGTTCAGGACGGAGTGTGGGGCGGACATGCTCATTTTCTATATAACAACGTGCTCTGCTGTGTCTCCATTTCCCCGCCAATTGTGTGCGGTCGGCAATGGTGCAATCATTATTTCGAAGCTTTTTCCATATTATATGTTCCCTCAACAAATCGGTGTGCTATTTTCCTTCACTAATAATAACTCATCACCAACGATAATGGCCGGGTGGGTCGATTTCTCTCACCCCTTATGACTAACGTGAGTGTATTGGCGCTCGGGTTGAAGAAAGAAGTAGGAGTAGTTTTCCATCCGAATTATCTATGATAAATCAATGAAGAGTTATATGAACTAGATCCGACCTTAAACCCAAAACCTCAATGCCAGACGCTTGACAATGTTGCATGTTTATATAAAGGGTAGACAGCGATTCTGACATGCTGCCGTTCAATCGGTAATCATTCAACCAAATAAAATCGAGATCGAGGGAAAAAGCGCATATACCCGGTCTTACATGGTAGTGTCATGTCTTTCCGATTGTTTTCTCAGAAAGCGGCGGGAAAACGTGACACTATTGTCAGTTTCAATTATATAATGCTATACACAAGGTGACGCGAATTAGATTCCATCATGGCTCACTATATTTCCTATTATCGACTTTTTTTTTTGCTTTTAATGGCGGTATTCTGATGTAGATACACTGCATATACGGGCGTGGGGGTATGGAACTACTAAGTGTGACGTCACATCTCTTATGTCGGTCTACACTGGCTCCTTAACACATTATCTGGAGCATTCTAGTCATGTCTTGGAGGCAATGTCTCGAATCGGACAAATGTGGAATGCACAGGGCTTTAACACTTTTCCAATGGAACGTACAAGGAGCTGGATAGTGTAATGGTCGAATGACCTTTGTTGACAAAGTCTTTGCTGGCCAATTGCTCTGTTTGGTCACTTTGTCATGCGGAGGGCTGTTACTTCTTTGTTCTGCCGTGCCAATGGCTTCACTAAGGCATATGAATCTCCCTTGGGCCTCTTGTAATCTTTCTACACGCATTCATTCTGGCGCACAACTGCATTCGAACTACTGGATATTTATTTCGCTCGCTATTCATCTTATGTGCGAGAACCTTCCATTTATTTTGCATATCTTTTATTTCCGATGACAAAACCATTTGAATTGACCAGGGTAAAAACTCAAAGAGGAAGTAGAAAAGAAAGAATATAAAATAAAAAAACTTCCACCTGGTAGCCGGAATCAAGTGGATTCTCCGCCAGATGACGTGATGCTTACGACTTTAGGTTAGTAATGACGCCAGAACACGCTAGTAGAGGCCGAAACGTGTGCCGAAACTTCTTGATTTATCGAGAACGGCTTTTTTTTGTAGTATTTTATGAGATGTGGTCTGTTCCCTGGTTTGAGACTGACTGTCCCTGCCGGGTCGAACAGCTTTAATTGGTTGGCCAATGATGGCACAGCGACGGCTTAATTACGGTTGCAGTGAAGTCGCCCACTATGTTAGAATATTACCTTATAACGCACACGAGGCAATTAATTTATGCCCTTGACCTTCAATTACGAAGTATTGTCTATGACAACTCCTTGGCCCATGTAGTGTAAG
Organism: Urechis unicinctus; assembly: GCA_034190875.2. Taxonomy (NCBI): domain Eukaryota; kingdom Metazoa; phylum Annelida; class Polychaeta; order Xenopneusta; family Urechidae; genus Urechis; species Urechis unicinctus. Next base: position 12,363,152 of record CM067345.1, on the reverse strand, counting down.
CCAATCACATTACTTAATCGCCAATATGCCAAAAAATCCCCAATAAAAATTTACAGCCATTGCCTTGGGTTTATAAGATCACGGCTTTGCATATCAGAAATCAAATTACCATTAACACATAGTGCCTTCAGGTCATGAGTGCACACCCGTCATCCGTTCTATTGTTTTATAGCCTATGCTCAACAACGGATATGATGCTGAAATTGCGTCCCTGGTCTCCCTGTTCAACCGCGCAGATTGAAAAAAGGAAGTTATCGCTAGTGCGCATGACCCTTATAAGCAATACAATTTATTTTGTTACGGGCTGCCGTTGTGTTCACCACAGACAAACAATTAAGCGATATAGATCATGCAAAAAGGTCGCAACAAACTGCGATGAACGAACGAACGAGTCCTATATAGGAACGACTATGTTCTTTTGTGGCTGTAACAAAGCATGTGTGTGTGTGTGTGTGTGTGTGTGTGTGTGTGTGTGTGTGTGTGTGTGTGTGTGTGTGTGTGTGTGTGTGTGTGTGTGTGTGTGTGTGTGTGTGTGTGTGTGTGTGTGTGTGTGTGTGTGTATGTATGTATGTATGTATGTATGTATGTATGTATGTATGTATGTATGTATGTATGTATGTATGTATGTATGTATGTATGTATGTATGTATGTATGTATGTATGTATGTATGTATGTATGTATGTATGTATGTATGTGTGTATGTATGTATGTATGTATGTATGTATGTATGTATGTATGTATGTATGTATGTATGTATACATCTAAGTATGTATGCAAGTATGTATGTATGTTTGTTGCATGCGTACATATATGTATGTATTTGTGTATGTAGGTATAGATGTATACGTGAATAATGTATGTATGTATGTATGTATGTATGTATGTATGTATGTATGTATGTATGTATGTATGTATGTATGTATGTATGTATGTATGTATGTATGTATGTATGTATGTATGTATGTATGTATGTATGTATGTATGTATGTATGTATGTATGTATGTATGTATGTATGTATGTATGTATGTATGTATGTATGTATGTATGTATGCATGTATGTATGTATGTATGTATGTATGTATGTATGTATGTATGTATGTATGTATGTATGTATGTATGTATGTATGTATGTATGTATGTATGTATGTATGTATCTGTTTATCCATGTATTCGATAGTACGGGTAATAATAACGCTTTTTAGTTAAGACTCCACGGAGATCCGTGCGCTTTATTGATTACAGCATGAGTGATCAACTTTCGGAAGTCGATGGATTGTCATAATAGGGCTATAAAGTGATGTCGTCATAATCTTCTCCGACCCCACGTTCTGCTCGTAAAATGTGGTAGAAGAGCAAGACTTGCACTTTGTTTTTACAAACGCTTCTAGCTGACGAATCATCTATATGTTACAGCCCTGTGCATTCCACATTAATCCAATTCGAGACATTGCCTCCCCTGTACTTTGCACAAAATCCTTAGCCGATAGAAGGAAATATAGTGAGGCTGACCCAGGATGGAATCTGTTTAGCGTTATCCTTATTGTATAGCTTTATGAAATTGAAACTGACAGTATAGTGTCACAGTATCCCGCCGCTTCCCGAGAAAACACTTAGAAAGACATGTCATTATAATACACGACTAGGTCAAAAGATTTGTCTATTTATCTAACGTTAATGTGGTTGATGATTACCGATTAAGCATGTCAGAATCGATGTTTTCATCCGAAGTGATCTTAGCATCAGTATCCACAGTGGTGGAACATTGTGGTAGGTCTCCTGTTTCCTCAGTCAGTGCTGGCTGCCTTATGTGCATAAAACTGTAGTGTAGTGTTCTATTGCATATGACTCCAATGCCACATATGATATACACGAAGACAAAAACAAAATTATCAAAGCTGAGAAAAATGCCACACAATGTGTAATTAAAAGGTTGACAGATGAAGCATTAAGTTGGAAGTGATCAGAATAAAGTAGCATGTTCTACAAATATATCAGGAACAATAGATATAATGCACGTTCATTAATTTTATATGAATATCATAGCGTATCTTGCCTGTTTTGACAGATCCATCAGACAACATAGTTGAATCATCAGGATTAGTGGCAGGATCGAGAGTAGTGTCATGCTCAAAAGATGAGGATAGATCAGGGTCAGGAGCACCAGCGTAGGGCTGACTGAAAAAAGTAAATAATTGCCAATAATTACTTGATTAAGTGACTTGACTTTCAATTGTAAACCCCTTAGCATTTGACCATTATTTGGGGGAACTCACAATTAAAGAGACTGTTCAGCCGCATATAAGGCAATCAGGGATCATTTCGTTATAACATTACAACGATTAACGCAGACGTAGGTAATGACATCTTCTAATTTGTGCCGCAGAGTTTACATGATGGAAATTATGTTGATAAGTTTTTAACATTATTATTTTACTGGGAATATTCATGATCTACTGTGGAAATCTGTTTTATTCAGTTATGTCGTTCCATCGATAACGGTGCCTCCCAAAACCATGAACCACATGAATGTTAGCTGAAAATTATAACGCGCTCTGAATTTACCTCGCTATCGATGTGTATTCTTCCGCTTTAGTTACATAATGTAGATTTCATAAAATCTTCACTCATTCAAGTTGTGGGCATAATTGTGCACACATTAGACCGACAAGCAGGAAGGGTAATGTCCGACAACATAAATGGCGACAGCCGAAGTAAGGTTCTATTTTCTGAGACCACAGCGTCGCGTAGCGACTGAAAGTCTGAAAACTTAACACTTTTTGTTTCCAAGGTGCGGTTGCCAAGCAGCTTGCTAGGCAACCAAATATGGAGCGGAACAGTCTCTTTAATATCGAGATATCATCTACATCTTCTGATTTCATGTTAAAATGTCTAGAACAATTTTTTCTGGCTCTGTCCTCCAATGATAATGCTGCTATGAGAGTCTTCTTAATAATTGAATCGCATCTAAATAATTATTATTGCATGCTATATTGATATTTAAATATACAATTTATCAGTGTAAACATATTAGAGTATAACGGAGATATTTCTTTCGCCAACATGCTGGCTATCCATATTCATCAGGTCTGTGATATGTGCCGTCATTCACCTGAGCACTATGTCCCGTGTGGGAGTAAAACACTCCCGTTCATTCTCCGGTACGTCTTGGTTACGTGAGATAGCTTCTATTATTAAGGTAGCCATTAATGGAATGATATTCTTGAAGCAATATACAACTCTTTTTTGTCAATGTGATATAATAGAATGACGAAAAGGCACCACGAGTCGGAGAGATATTACACTTTTAAGAATCAGACAATGAATCACTTCTTGAAACTCAACATCGTAAAAGGTATCATCCAACAGTAAACATCCAAAAGTAAACAATAGATAACTGGAGTATATATTGGAGGTGAATTCATGAATCAGTTCGTAGGATTGCGAACTTTGTAAACCTCTGGCAGCTCTGTTATTTCTCTATTTACAAGCCGATTGTATTTTTATGTTGACGTTTTGCTCTTAATCTTCTTAAATGCGTGTCAAATATCCCTGTTTAGAATCTTTCGATGTCAAAGTATGACGTTAAAAAGGATTGCTAAATGGGAGGAATTTTCGTAATCCTACTTACATATATTAGCTTGAAAACCTATATCTCACTCGGAAATCGCTCTTTTCATTATTTAGCTTCATTACTTGACAATCAAGCATAATTCAGCATGGCCACCACGGGGATGTGATGGCTCATGCTCCGCCAGTGCCTGTACTGGCAGGGGAATCACACAATGGTAGAAGTGTTCACCATTTTACGTATTGCAGTTGATACAGTCATAATGGAAATGTTGCTGTAATATATGAGAGTGGAGCATCTAAACTCTGAGGCTCAATTATAAGCAGAGTTTTCATACATCTAGCTGGGTATTAACGGCAAGTTGATGCAGCCAGATGAGCGCATTGAAATTAGCGGTCCGCATTGTGCTGTGGTTGTATGCGCCATTAGCCCGAGGCTATTATTTCGTAATGATGGGATGCCCAATAAGGTGCCAATATTGCCCTGATGAAATCATCCTCATAGGAGTTGGCCCTTTTGTCATCTTATAGCGTGTATTACAAAAGAGACTATCGGAAAATGTTCCATCCAGGTTGCTAAAACTGTCATTATTCTTGTAGGTAGCGTCGCTCATTTACGTCAGCTCCATGGGTGATATCGTTTTGAACCATGCGTTCGACGATACTGAAAACGCCGCCATTTATATCGAGCCCTTACCTTATACGCCATTGACCAACGTCCATTGTGCGCGTTCCTCCATGTTACAACCAGTATTGAACAGCCTATCCACGATTATAGGGTTATAACCTTAACTAATCGGTGTGCTATTTACATTCTCTACCAATAAGTGATTCCGTATGTGATTCAGTACTATGTACTCAGCGTAGATTGTCTGAGAGATAAATTACTCTCACCTATCGCGGCTAATGCAGATAAATGAGAGTGACTAATGCGCATGGGATGGCGCTTAGTGGGGAATATGGTGTTTTTGTATCCTATAAACCTTCGGTCAATTTATGAGGTTTCAACTAAAGTAATATACAACACGTATCACGCATCCGACCTATAGCCCAAAACCTGATTGGACACTTTGTGCATGATCACTCATTCCACCTAAAAGGACGTTTTCTAGTCGGTACGATAACGTTAGTAACCGTAATACTTCATTTTGCCCGTACTTCAGATCATAAATAGTTGTAGCACCTGGAATATTTCGCATATCGACTTCCTGATTTAATTTCCTCAAACAGGTAACATAATAGTTTGGACCCGAAAAACATAGTAGTATTCACGCCCATGAGCTCAGTTAAAAACAATTTGCTTGCGGTAAAATATGTCCATAGACATACCTAACCCACCTCTGAGCACGCAAAGGTGTCAGTCAATATATTTGTCTGGTAACGAGTACTACAAATTAGGCACAGCAATATTTTGAAATTGTAGATTCTAGATTATCCTTGTGAAATAACAATAAATTAGTTATATTCGAGGGCGTTATGTTTTACGCAATGATGTTATAAGACAAACTGAGAAACCAGATATGAGGTAAGCTTAACGTGCTGCTGTCAGAAAGCCTCGCCTGATTCTCTTGCAGTGATAGAGGCGAGGAAGCAAAATGCCCGGTGGCCACGGTGGGACATCGTATTCGTATTGGCTACACAATAAACGTCCACCAGTGGCCATGTTTAACTGGCAAACTAAGACTGATCTCTTTACCTTTTATCACCCGTCTTTAGTGTTATGATTCGTATGCTAATCGCAGACTATTAGAAGCAATAAATTATCCCTGTCAAGACGTTTTGACTTTCTTTGTGGCTCTAGCGCGTCAGACTGCCTAATTTTCTTTTTTCACTGTGCATAAATTATTGGCACAACTTAGTCACCTTCCAGCCACCACATGCATAACATACGAATATGTTTCGAGACCAAGTGGTAGCTAGTAGATATGGCATAGCCGACGCACAAATCACTGTCTTCTTAACCCACCCTTTCACGGCAGCTCAGCCGATATGAAATATATTTAAGCCAAACGCCGTGTACCTTGATTAGAGCTATCTTTCATCTTGAAGTTATGACATTGTTCCTAAGACACTAAGCGAAATTGTTCTTTAAACGAGGGATATGAAACACTATAAGCAGATGGCCTGAGAAAGACTTAACACCATTGGTACCCTCTTGGCAACAACGAAATATTGATTGATGACATCAAATTTTATTGAGGGCAACTGACTCATTGAATACAAACTATTGTTAAAGCTCTTTCATTGCGATTTGATCCTATCGGCTAATTCAGGGTTATGTTTTAAACTGTAAAGGGAATTAAGCGTCGGACCCTAGGCAGCCGGCATTGTGTAGACTAAGGTGTGCATAAGATATGTTTGGTAGCCTTTGCCTGAAATAGGTATCAGTTTATTCACATCATTAGAGTTGTAATAATCATAGGTGTGTATTGAGCAGATATTGTTGTCCCTGTTGATTGCCTATAAAAAATACTGGTCGACAGAGACAGAAAAACAACACGTGTCCTGGCTCCTTGTATCCAGAATGAGGCTCCTTTCATTTGAAGTAACGCTATAAACTAAAAAAGTAACAAAAATGTTTGCGATGTGTGACGGCTAGCGACTAACATGATCGAACATCTCGTTGTTTTGTATATCAGTAGGAGTTTGTCATAAATAAGGAAAAGATATTGCTCTAGCTGTCATATAACAGATAGCGCAGATTCTGATGGGAGGTATATGGCATCTGTCCACCGCAGTGGACCCACATGAACAATCCTTAGGTAGCCGTGTCCCTGTTGTCCGTCGCAACACTTGGACTAACCTCTTGGTGAGCATATGTCACCTCTCAAGGCATGCTTTTAACTATCTAGAATAATCGGCATTGCCACTCAACATGCTAAGCCAACTAAGCGTTGGAAAGCCCAGTGTGCTTATAGTATTATTGTTATATTTAAACCACAGTACATTGTGCATTTGCAAACTTAAAATATCTTAATGCAGGTACCTATGACAATCAGTAATGGTGTGACTTAATTATTATAGTATATTAATGACATTTATCCTTGAAAAAACTTTATCGAATGCATTTCAGGCAGGTAAATAAAATTTCCCTTTGTGATAACAATGTTGTAATGATGACAATCTACACACGTCATGCAGCACAAGCATTATTGGTGATACACTTTTAGTGAAAAGCAAGAGGAACGACTTCAGGGGTCAAGTAATCGTTAGGAACCAGGTAGTTGTGCAGCTTAATACAACATGCATGTCAATACATGGAGAAACGAAAACATGCTTTTACGCAAACACGACCAAAACCGAAATCCAATAGTCTAAATCACTTCTTAAATGCGTCTCGGAGAGTGATTAAATGCGTCGTGTTTGTTACTAAGAATAATCTCATATTACTGTGTTTTGACCCATGAGATGGCTTCACAAGCAGGGTGGCATTATCAGTTCCTATAATTGTTATTGCTTATAACATTTGATACAGTTTTACTGACAGTTCACAAATAGCACAGACCCCATTAACGTCCAATTAAATAACAGCCCACACACCAGCCACACAAGCAGCGCGCTGCCTTAAACCTCCACGTATATATATATATATATATATATATATATATATATATATATATATATATATATATATATATATATATATATATCTATATATATATATATATATATCTCTATATATATATATCTATATAGATATATATATATATATATATATTATATATATATATATATATATATATATCTATCTATATACATATATATATATATATATATATATATCTCTATATATATATATATATATATATATATATATATATCTATATATATATATATCTCTGCCCGATGATTTCCCTTTTTACTCTGCGTTGTTGCAGTAGAATTTCAGAAGTACATCCGTATTTGAGTGGGTGTCATAAAAGAAAAGAGCAGATGGTGGGCGTCATAAATGGGAGGCACTAAAGCAAATGCTTTTACGCTAAGTGATTCCTATGCTGTTGTTTGCACCGATTTAGTTCCCTCATGTAGGCAGCCACAGTTCGGGGTCGATGTTTCAGACATGATTGAATGCAGTAACTAAATTAAAATACACTACTGCTTTCAACGTTTTAATTTCCATTTGTCGATGAAGAATATTAATGTCGGCCACTTTAGGTGGCGTTTAAAACTGTATAAAGAATAAAGAGTCGAGCTCCAGATTCGACCTCAACGCCATTGTGTGGACTATAAACTGCCGTTGTAATTGTGATTTTAGGAGGATAATCCCACAGGTCTTCTACATCTGTTGGTTTCTACATCTGTATGCTAGCCATCAGGCAAAATGCAGTATTTACGCACGCGTTTGTTACTGTACACGTGAAGTTATCACTGAGCGCAGCTCGGTTGCCACAGAAGTAGTGAAGTAGAGTCGTTGTATAGGCACCCATTGCCTAATTTACATAGAAGCTATTGTACAAGGTAATTTACATCAACAGTGTTGTATATTTTAGGGGTATATATTAAGCAGATATTGCTGTCTTTGATGATTGCCTATTATAATAAGTGGTCGAAACAGGCAGAAAACAGGAAGTAGCAAGGTTTCCCGGAATCAGAATGAGGCTCCTTCAATGGACGTAACGTTATGATTGACATAGGCAAGCAAAAATTACAGTGTGATTGGTACGTTGTGATATGTGAAATATTGCGCCAAACATGATCGCACTACAGATAGTACCAATTGTGTTCCATCCTAAATAGTTGTCTTGTCTCTCAGCGGGGTTGGTCATAAGTAGGGAAAGGAAATTGTCCTCGTTGTCATATAACGTAGCAGATAGCACTGCTTATGTCACTGTCTGAGAGAGTTCCTGCGAGTAAAGGGGTAATTCAATGTAGTACGGTTTGCCGTTAACTCGCACGTCCTTGTATTCCTATTAACCGCGACTCTGTATTGCGCACGCTCGGTATAAGAAACTCTTTAGCAGATAATATAGGCGTTTGCATGGCCCTCAGTTCATCACCGCCCCAGTTTATTGGATCTAAAACCACCAGTTACAATTTTAGGCCTATCAGTTACGTGGTTGCTTTAGGATAAAGTATACGGCCAAATACGATAGGGCGGACATGCTAATTGTCTGGCTATCTAGGTGCTTTGCTGTGTCATCGTGTTGTAACTGGTCCAGACACACAGCCTGTAATATCTAGATATTAATTGCGGCCATGCTTCCCTCCATACATTACAAACCCCATCATAAGCTTAAACCGAATGCCACTGGTGTAAGGCATGTTGTAAATCATATTGTCAGGTCATCGGTTTGTCGTAAACCTTAATGAGGTTTCTACTCGAATTTGCCATCAAGTATATAGTGTGAAGATGATATATACAGCCAAATAGAGAAGCAATGATTTCTACTCGGATTATCAGGAACGTCACATTCGCGGTAGGGCAGCATCCGTCTTGATTTATACTTGATGCTCATGATGTACGATACCCACTACATCCAACGGCGCAACACAGCTAGCCGCCATGGTGTAGATATGGAT
>CM067345.1:12286563-12349063 GCA_034190875.2 Urechis unicinctus | reverse complement strand
ATTCAAGCACAAACACACACACACACACACACACACACACACACACACACACACACACACACACACACACACACACACACACACACACACACACATGCATGCATAAATATATATGAATATACATATATATATATATATATATATACAATATATATAGATTTATAGTTAGATATATATATATATATATATATATATATATATATATATATATATTGTTCGTTATGAACATTTATACAGCCATATACATTATATATTTATTGATATATGCGTATTTATCATCATAGACATATATGCAGACATATATATATATGTACTCACTCCCTCGCGAGTGGTCTATCCTAGTAGAATTTAGGGTGGATTATTACACATTTATCTAGCCGAATTTAGGGACGTCATACGGCTTATAAATCAATGTAGTTGAATAAACCGATAACCAGCCGCTATCTCCGTGCGTGTTGTGCTGTCCTTGACGTCGTTTGATTGACTCACAGCCATATAAATGACATTCGTGCCCTCTGCATTTGCGTCCAGGTGAATGTAGTCATGTCAACCGCTACTATGGAAGTCATCCAACCAATCACTACTATGGAGACCTTTAACTTGACAAACAAAAGTGGCGATAATGACCTGGGCGCCATGCCAGCTGTGTGTGGACTCTACGATTTCCTCGTCGAAGCTGTCTGTATGGGGATCCTGTGCATGCTGGGCTTCTGTGGAAACACGTTATCAATGATATGTCTATCAAAAGACAAGTCCAAAACCGCGACACCGTTCCTGCTCATCTCACTAGAAGTCGCAGACACACTGTTTCTTGTGATGGTCATGATTCTGCGTGTGCTGCCATCTGTACATACCTTCACTGGCTCCCTCCCGTTCCTCATTGGCGTTTTCCCATACATGGGGAAATACGTGTTTCCGTGTGCGCTAATTGCCACGACAGGTACTATCTACATGACTATTCTGGTAACAGTTAACCGCTATGTATCCGTCTGTCGCCCGTTTGAAGCGTCCAATCTCTGCTCGATGCAGCACGCCCGTAAGCACGTCGTCTGTGTTGCGCTCTTCTCCATCTTAGCCAACATACCACGCTTCTTTGAATACGTCGTTCGCGAGGAAATCGACGGCTATCGCAATATGAAGGTTCTGGTGGCACGCGCTACTGACCTCGCTGACAATATTGTATACCAGATTATCTATGGCAATGTCCTATACTTTCTCATCATGTTTCTGGTTCCTCTTATTACGCTTATTATACTTAACGTGAAGCTAATCAAAGCGCTGAGACGCACGAAGCGTAAACGTGCCCAGTTACTACACAGCAGCGACACATCGAGTCGCTCGGAGGATGATATTACCCTCGTCCTTATCGTCGTCGTCCTCGTCTTCGTCGTCTGTCAGATGCCTGCTCTTATCACCCAAGTTCTCCTAACACGCTTCACACGAGCTACACGACTCTGCCCGCACCCCATTTTCTTCTATGAGCGTATTAGTGACCTTCTCATTGTCGCCAATTCATCGCTGAATTTCCTCATCTACTGCTTCTGTAGCACAAAGTTCCGCCAGATTCTCGCCCAACTTGTGTGCCGCTCAAGAAATTCGGATTCGCCCGAGGCACATCATGCTACGAAAACCCGGTCCGGGTATAAGGTCGTCCGCACTCAGATAGACAAGTCCACGGCTACCTCTGTACTGATAAACGCAGAACCACCGCTGGACCCTAACGGAACCCCAGAGACGGCACAGACGGTTTGCTAAATGGTTAATATTCCGCTCAATCGTTTCACCTGAAATGAGTGAAAGTGGTGGTGATTGCAGCGACCGACATTAACTATAACACTTGTTCGAGATGGGAGGATGACTTATGCGGCCTTCATAACCTGTAGTAGGTGAGAGCATATCGTGTTATGGTGATGCAGGGAAAACACCGCTATTGGTAACTGTCTTTGCCACGCCCCGGACGCCAATGTTTATGGCTCGCTCAGAGAAAAATGCGCAATAACCACGGCGGAAGCTAGCATCAATTGCATTGCTGTGGACTCCACATTGCCGTGTACCAGATGCAGTATAGCTACTGCGACTGCATAGCGCCGTTAACAAGCTGAAAGACCTCACTTCTCAAGCCTAGCTTTCTCGTGTAAGTAGCTTAAGTATGACACGACTTTAGGAGGGCTTAGCTGATATAGCAAGCGATAGTTGAACGTAAAGCACGATCAAACGACAGCTGCCCTCCTCATTCTTACTTTATGTATGGAATTTGTCGAACTCGCAAAAAAAATCAAACATGTATGGGAACGATGAATGCGTCTACTTTTGCTTGTGTCTCGTGGTTGCAATCGACTATTGTAGAAAACCAATCACAAACAATATTTTGTTTGCAACGTTTTCTGGTACATTTGATAACCCCAAGTTGTTACTTATCAAAATTATTATATATATTGTATCTACTACATTAGTTAGGGATATTTAACTTGGTTCATTCATTGTATAATTTTAACATGCCAACAATTCTCATTACACTTGAAATGACTTTTGTTCGTTTTGTGCATCTATAAATCTTATATAATACTTCATGTCTTATGTATCTGTATATTGAAAATGATAAGGAAAGTAAAGAACGAATATAGTGTCATTCGCATCAGTTCCATTTCTATTCCGAAAATGCCCTTCGAACCCATTACGTCAATTGTGATCTACGCCTTATAATACGGTGAGTGGCCAAGCAGTCGGGCTGAATATCGCAATGATGGCACAGACAAACTAAGCAGTGATGCCCTCTGCTGTTTGCGACGGCCACATTGAGCTGAATTTATCGAGCTGTAACAAATTGTTTAAGATGCGGTTGTACCAAGCCGGCAGTCTGCTGTGACGGCCAGAGGGAGCTCCCTTCATCTTTCACATGGTTGGTCTTCTATTGCGCGGATGATTGATTAAGATGACGTGAAGGCCAACCTTGAGATCTATAACGAGCTCGTCGTGCTTATTCCGGTGTTTACTCTGTTTTGCTTTGTAATGCATTTGTCATTGTAATCGACTCGGATCACCCTACGGCTATTTGCTGGGAAGCGAGCAAACTGCCCTTACCAGATTTCGTCTCATTTCTTACCCCCTCATTTTGTGATGCAGCTCTCACCTGTATGATACACTTACTGATGGGGTCATCGTAGTCACGAACTCTCCGGGGGATCCAATTGGCAAGACACGTATTGTCTCCGTCGCTTCGCGTTTTTGGTGCCATTGATTAGCAGGATATTTAACACGCACCTCTATACGTATTACTCACGTCATAGAAATATAGCAAGCCACCGACGAGCATTGGAACTAGAGTATATTTCTCCCCATCTACCTGGTCATAAATCTACCTCTTTATCTATTCATATCTATTGCGTGCTCTCTCTCTCTCTCTCTCTCTCTCTCTCTCTCTCTCTCTCTCTCTCTCTCTCTCTCTCTCTCTCTCTCTCTCTCTCTCTCTCTCTCTCTCTCTCTCTCTCTCTTTCTCTCTCTCTTTTTTTTCTCTCTCTCTCGCGCTATTTCTCACTCACTCTATTGATCTATCTCTATCTCTCTCACACCCTCTCCCTCTCTTGAGGGTATATGGCCTAGCATAACGTGATTTGGTCCCTCCAAATTAATAGCGACTGCACAACTCAGAGACGCTAGTCATATCCGTGCAAGCAGCTGCTGAGACCTCGAGCGGGCTGATTCAGAGACGGGACGCGAAAGTAATGGACATATTTATCATATTGTATCGCATAATTCAGTCCTAGGCACATGTTGATGCCACCGAAGACTCAAAGTCGACGTTTTTATAGCAAAGCTTAGTACATATACACTACATAGCATGTGCATAAGTCCATGATTACAGAGACAAATTATGATATATGTCTATAATCCTTAACATTTAGACGAGAGCTCAGACTTCCTAGATTGCATAGTCAATTTACACCACCTTGCACTAGCATACTCTGCCATTGCGTATGGTTGAGTGTGGAATCATCACCCCATATATAATACTATCGCTGTGCAATTTTATCTTATAATACGTACCAAGTGAACTTAAAACCTTAAACGGCTTAAATATTCCATCGATCGTCAACTCCAAAGCCATTGGTGGATCTACAGACCGGAACTACAGACCAGCTGGTCAATTCTCGTTCTGGGGAGTTGATGGCCTGCCCACCGCTAATAAGAACTAGTATTCGCCACGACAGCCCTCTCTCGCATTAACCCTCTCCCAACTCCAAAATGAACCATAATTGGTTAAAGAAAGTTACAATCAGACGAGCATCGACTAGAACACATAATGTGATATAGAGACTCCCCTCCTTGTCTTTAGAAGTAAAGATTCGTTTTGTGTTGGTTAATTTTATCATGTATCATTCTTCAGAACGCATAACGCATAAGCCCCTTATCCATTCATTTCGGCATGATAAAACTTCTTATCCATGTCCGAACCGCCATGGGGATAGGTGAGAAAGCGAACCATGTCCGTCACGAAATGCACGATACGCGACTACCCAGTGACCCATGGTTAATTTCTTCGAGGATTTCAACTTTATCAGATGACCTCGTCGAGCAGCTTACAGCTTTGTTCTGAAGATGATGAAGATATGCAACTGTCAAAACTGAGTAACAATCCTGGGATAGCCAGTATGAGGGGAAATCGTTTTCTTTTGTAGATATGGGGTGTGACTGTAGGCTATTTGATGAATTACGATCATTCAAATGTGCATAGAAGCACCAGTCTATCGGGGAACTGGACAGCATGTAGTGCGTGACTGTCATCAACATTCAAGTCTAATTGCGTGCCTTGGCTTCATCAGCATCCGGCTTTATAGGCTGATTGTGTGGTATTCACTGCTCACAGTAGGGTGTCACGCATAAGGTTCGCCAGGAAAAAGGGAAGCTCTAAAACTCGCAATATGTCACTCCTAATCGACAGAAAGGCAGCAGGGTGTCGGTCAGGGGGGCGGATTCTCTTACATGCTACTGGACATTAATTCCGGGTAGCGCCCATACACTGACTGGCTCAAACGAGTCACACTATCATCGTTCATATCGAGGATGCTTCGATGTCACCTGCTTTGACATCGTGATGCCTGATAATTACTACGCAAGCGTTGGTTGTTTTGGTGGTTATTCATGGTTAAGCTGTTTCTGTTGATTAACCGAGTAATTGATAAAACTGCCGATTTGGTTCGCATGAGCACTTTGTGTAAGCAGCGGTGATGCTACCGGCAGATGTCAGAGCATAAAAATGCGGCCAACCAATCGGTGATATGTGTTACTGATGCGAAAGGACGACGTTGCCACGTGCTATACCCCAAACGAAAGCAGTACAGACATGTTGTAGATAGATTAGTTAGATACTAAGACAAGAATATTGAGAACTGCAATTATAGGGCATACTATGTAACCTTCAGTAGTCAAATAGAGAAATCTTTATGAGTGCTCGAGAGAGTATATCACAAAGATGGCGCATGGAATTTTTATAGTATCGGTGCTTTCTTTCGGCCTTCGGTGACATATTATTCACGAGACAAGAGATTCTAGATAAGTTAATCAGCGTTTGCAAAAAAAGTAAAAAATAAGATATGCTTCTGCCATGGATTCGGCGAAAGGCGCTGAAATACATCTTTGCATCGATACAATCCCGACCTTTGAAATGTTAAGAGTCAACTGCTAATAATGTTGTAATATGAGAGTATAACTGTTGATGAACACACACACACACACACATACATATATATATATATATATATATATATATATATATATATATATATATATATATATATATATATATATATATATATATATATATATATATGCGAGAGTGTGTGTGTTTTTATTATATATATATATGTTTATATATATTTATATATATGTATTTATATACACATATATACATATACATATATGTATATATATATATATATATATATATATATATATATATATATATATATATATATATATATATATATATATATATATATATATATATATATATATATATATATATATATTTTATGCGAGTTGGACGGTAGTTCTGCAAATCACCTAGGTATGGTCGCTCACGGCCATGAAGGGACTTGTAAGTGAGGGGCTGGATATTGGATTCATTACGTTGCTCAATCCTTAGCAGTGACGTTGCTGAAGAATTGATGTAATATGGTCATACTTGCTAGGCTTGAAGGTAAAAATATCACTCCTTATTTCAAAATTCGCAGCATATATCTTGACGTGTAATTTTAGCAATGACTGGATCCAAAAATGGCGTCACATTATGCCTTTCAAAATAGAAATCTTATTTCAGATGTATCGTGAAGTAATAATTCAGACCCGTTATACAAAATTAAAACTCTAGCGACTGCTTTAGACACAATGTGTCTGCACTATCTTGGTCAAGTCAGGAGTTATATCAATGATTACATGAATTAGTATAAGTCATGATACATTGCGGAATATATCTGCCATGGTTGCAAGCGCGAGCATAATCTGCGAACGGTGATAAATGATATATTGTCTTGTTTCAAGTCTTGAGCGTTGCGAATGGTAATGCTCACGCCTAAGGGTAAATCAATAACGTTTAGGCCGCATGCTTTCCAAATAATAGGTGGTTGCGTACAACGTTCCTTGCCGACTCCATGAGTGGCTAGATTTATCCATATCATTCGGAGGAACCGGACTGGAGTAATGGAACCCTGCAAGTGATTAATTGATTTTAGCTAAAATTTATGAATCATTTTCCAAAAGATGGACATTAATTGTGTGACTTTTCTAAAGACAGATCTTGATGTAAATGCTTGTTTGGAGTAGAGATTAAAAATTATTTAAAAATCTAATCTATAATAGATATGATTGTAATGAGACAAACCTCAATGCTGTGAGCAACTCGTAAAACATTGATGTCCCCGTCTCGCGTTATTAGCTCAAGAATATCTCGAAGGTGTAGCATGTAAAACAAGCGCTTACTGTGAGCAAAGCAAGAAAGCACGAATACTGCTTCACTGTAGCTAACTCTATGTTTTGAACAGCAAACCAAACAAATGTATTGACATGAAGTGCTTCTTGTATTACATGTGTTCTTCCTGCTACCAGTCGATCCGTGATAAATAACCACACAATGTTTCTTTGCTATTCATTTGTTAAGATGAACTTACCAGTTGACAGGCATATTGCGAGTAGTATTGTATCTTGTCTTGTTAAATTGCTATTCTGTATGATAGCATATAACGTGGATACACATATAATGAAGATGATCAGCGAATATGATGTTTGTTGTATAAGTTTCGTTCCTACAAGGGGGAAGGGCACCTGGCCGTTATTTCGCTTGTGATAACCGCGCTGCTATTCGATGAGCAGTTGTTCTGTCCGGCTAGAAACCACTTTCTTCGCTCTTCGTCGCTCTAATAATCTTGTTGTTTGCAATATCCAAGCCAGCCTTAATTTCCTCAGCCTAAGCAAAGGGACTACGACGCGGCTGTACCCAGCCGACAGTCTGCTGTGACGGCCAGAGGGAGCTTCTTTTCATCATTTATTGCGCAAAGGATAGATCAAGCTGCTGTGAAGGCCATCAGCAAGATTTATTGTGAGCACGTCTTGCAAGCGCAGGATTTCTCTACGCTGGTTCATATTCAACACCTATGTCATAGCAACTTCCTACGGGTATTTGTTAGGGGGACTGCATAACTACTCCTGCTTTACGGTGATCCAATGTGAAGGAGCCAGGAATACTTGCCTGTCCATTATACTCCTTAATCCAGTGTCATATCTTAGGCTTTCATGTCATAATCGCTGAGGGAGCTGTTAAAAACTGACACCATATATATATATATATATATATAGAGAGATATAGAGAGATAGAGATATATAGATAGAGATATAGAGAGGAGAGAGAGAGAGATAGAGAGAGAGAGAGAGAGATCTAGAGAGAGAGAGATCTCTAGAGAGAGAGAGATAGAGATAGAGAGAGAAGAGAGATCTCTCTCTAGAGAGAGAGAGAGAGAGATCTAGAGAGATATCTTTAGAGAGAGAAGTAGAGAGGATATATAGATATCTATATCTCTCTCCCTCTCTATCTCTCTATATCTCCGTCTCCGTATAAGAGATCTCTATCTATCTTTACATATCCCTAGAGAAATCTGTGAGTGTGTATAATATATGTATAGTGCGTGTGTCTAGATATATATATATGTGTATATATCTATATATCCCCTATATATATATATATATATATATCTATATATATAGATCTCCCTCTGATAGATAGAGATATCTTCAATATATATATATATATATATCTAGAGAGTATATAGATATAGAGATATTATATCCCTGTATATAAAGGTACTTTAGACATATCTCATAGAGATATCTCTCTCTATCTAGAGATATATAGAGAGAGATATATATTATATCTATATATATACAATATATATAAATATGCATATATATATATCTGCATATATATATATATATATATATATATATATATATATATATTATTATATTTATATATATATATATATATATATATATATATATATATATATATATATATATATATTTATATATATTTATATTTGTGTTATAATGAAACCCTCTCGACAAAAGCAAGCAGTGAATGCGTTATTTGCAATCTCCGATTTCAATACATCGCCTTTATTCATTTCTCGCTGTTGCGATTTTCTCACTCGTATTTCTCAATTAACTGGTACGATTATTTTCATTATATATGATCATTTCCAATTAAGGCCGGATAACTTATATGGCGGAAATACCTAACTGCTTTTATATGTGACAGAGCTCGGACGCCCTATCTCAGAACAGGGCTGACTTCACTGTTGATGAATAGGAGACTGACACCGCATGTCATGATATTCTGAGAATCGCATGATGACACATATATACCATAGTCGTAAATCGCATTTGTTAACTAATCGCAATAACAGCTTCTTCTACGGTTTACCCAGTGGTCTAAGCGAAAGCTGATTTGAAAAGGGCAATCAAGAAATGTTGTAATAATGTACAACTTTACTAAAGTCGCTCATGTTAGTACGGTAGAACTGCAATTATATCGAGAAACGCGATTTCCCTAGATATTACGCAGGTGGGATTATTGTTATTACCTGGAGTAACCACCTTTCCCTCTGTGTCCTTCGGGAGATGCTATATTCTTATCCGTGACTGGTGTTTTGATCGTGACTGCTCGACAAAGACCACAAGATTGACATCTGCGCTGGGAGGCCACGCAGATGAATTAAGCCTTTTGTATTACAATCAGCGTCGTGCAGTGTCAATCAACAAGAAGCAGAAGACATACTGGTCAATTGGTAATCAAGTACAGTGCATGTGGCGATGTGTAATCATGAGATACGTGTGTAAACCTATAAGCAAGTGTACATGGTATAATTCAAATATTCATTTCAGATCAACGTTATAGTAGCAGCAAAGCATGCACACTGACCATCTACGGCTGATTCACAGCACATGGGGGAATCAATGCCAGGGCAGCAGGACACGTATGGTTTGTGACACTTTCTGAATTCACAATGCCAGTGGCAGGTTACATTTAAGAATAGCAAGTTATTATGTTTTAAATAAGCGAAGATAGACATTTGAGTTGCTGAAGGCCCGGACCATACACTGGTGAAGCTGGTGCCCTGTGTCCGTAGATCTGGTGTTCAGTGGCTTTTTTGTTGGTATTACCAAAAACGTGACCAGCACAAATAATTCCGTAAGTAATAGTGCAACAGGAATATATAAAGAGATACGATTTGCTGTGCTGAACTATATATCCGTTGCTCAATGGTATAATCTTGACCTTGACAACCATACAAATCTTCACCAGATCTGCGGTTCGAGACAACGAAACAAGAGGAGCCCACTTTCAGTAATAGGTCTTTGCTTGTAGAAATTTATGGAGATAAGCCTGCGGTAATCTATCACAGTCGACGGAGCAGGTGATGGTTAGGCGTACCTTGTTTCTTAAATGATTATGCTTAAACGAGTGTTAGTTCGAGTATAATTAATTGTATCTGCATTCGTACTTTACTCTCTCAAAAATCATATCGACGCTCAGCGTGAAACAACAAATCGGGGTGTTGCAGAATGCGTGCCTAGCTCATAAAAATCACTCGTCTAGTTGGACAAGTTGACTAGGCAAGTCACTGGTCCGACGGGAAAAAATCACTTGTCCCGGGCAAGTGGACAACCGGTGTCAAACCCTGACCAATGGCAAGCATTGCATCGAGAGCAGGTGCTAACAACGTATAGCAAAATGTTTTCCCGCCCCTGCAGGCACATTCACAAAATAGTCACGACCCATCAAGTAGCAGAGCGCACAATCCTTTTAAAAGTCTTTCATGTGACTGTTGCGCGTAATCGAGGGCTTCCGTTGGAGTCATTTCAATGGTTATACAACAGCAAATACTTCAGTTCATATGAAAAGAGGTCTAAAACGGAGCGTACAAAAAAAAATATGGCACCGAATCTTCGGAAAATGTGACACTGGCCAATTAAAGACAATGACTCGAAAGTATCCGAGAGACACGGCTTCTGATTGGAGCATCGGAAAGCTTGGTTGCTGGTTCAGTCAAAGGGATTACGTTAGCCTAGACGCAACTAAGGGCTAGGGGATCTGGACTACTAAAAAAATCAAAAATGCAGCTTCTCGTGTTGCACAAAGGTGGCTGTGACGCCCTTCCAATAGCCTTGTATCGACATATTGCACCCAACCCAATGAACTTTCCGGGAAGGGAATTAATCTTCTGGTCATCCCGGACCCCACTTGTTCAACGTAAATAGCCATCACCTGGAACTCCTAACCAGTGGCCTAGATTTTACAGCCCTGCAAGGTGTATATGTCAAGTTGGCGTTTGTGTCACGAGAGAATTCCTAGGTTAAAGCGTCGTGACCATCTCTTCTGCCACCATCGCGACATTGTCCTGTAGGTGAAATTTACGTCACACCCCTAAATTGATTAAATAACTTTTATTATAAGCAACTGACTCATCCTGGCGAGGATATCGGGGATATCAGCTACTTTGTCTTTGTCTTGGTGCCATAGTTCCTTGGCTATATCCCCTTATATGATAGAAATTCACCCCAAACCCACGCAAAACTCAGACAAATATTGTTTAAATTGTGATGTAAGGCTCATTATAGCGTCATATCCATGATAGTAATTGTAATCCAGGTGCCTAATACCACGAATGAATGAATTAATAGTATATGCTAGTTAACATAGGTGTGGTAGGGACAGAGCTGTCATCGCAGCCAATATCAACATGCTTGTTGGATACGAGCGACACCACATGAAGGCAAAAAGAAATGCAATACATGCACAACCGATTTGCTTCAAGTTTTATGAATGTTATGAATTACTACCTTGTTTATCGATCAAGTCACGTGAACACAAGCAATCATGACAATATACATTATTGCTCTTACCATTATTCTTACACCAGTTTTGTAATTTGGTCGCTATCTATTAGTCGATGTGAAATCAATGGCGCATATTAATGAGGCGTTATGTGTATCTTTCTTTTTGTAAATGCAGAAAAGCAATCTCGGAATGTTTGCCGGTCATTACTAATGTGTTTTTGACTGAGAGCATCAGCACGCCGTGTTACTGCCGGCTCTGGATCCGGCGCATATCTCACAAACCTTCAATGTCTGGGTCTTAATGAGACTCGGACATCCCTGGCGCTTACCACGAATTCAATCACCCGTCATATGAAGACGGCAGCATTTGAACGTAAACAGGAGCACAACCAGCTTCCTGTACTAGTTGATTTATGGTATATGATAGTATGTGGCTGGAATCAGCGTACTGTGAGGCATAGTGAATGGAAGAAAGATGGGCTTTGTTAAGATACTATAGACGTTTGCTGCAGTGCATTCATTGTGTCGCTGCTCTTCAAATCACTTAGGTTAATAAACACGTATTCTGCGCCGGGGATATCGACATTGATGGATATTTCAGTTGCAGAAGACAGGATAAGTAAAACCATTCAGCGAGTCAGGTGTTGAGCTCGAGTACGAAAGCATAAACATAAACGATGACATAAACCAAGCCTGAGAGCTGTTGATAAATGATCGTTAATACCTACGTTAATTATCATATTGCCTATTGAGCCATTTCCAGATTATTTGACCAGTAATGTTTGGTCCTTGTCGCTTGCAAGCCAAAGATGGTGGACGCATACCAGAGGGTATATCAGTTATCTATTAAAAGACAGCACATCTACCAAATAAGCGAGACAACCATCCATTTGTTGTGAGCTAGCATTATGGTAATTCCAAGGTAATGGGTTTGCTCAAATACAGCAACATCCAGTCAAGTAATACATCATGGCACAGGACATGCAACTTAGAATATGTAAAGACAATACTGTTTATCGCTTCTATTTAATAGCCGTTCCTTTGGTCGAATTCTCTTGCTAGTAACTATATATCAATGACTTTACAGTCATACATTTACGTTGAATTATAATACATAGAACTGGGACATTAAGTAGTGATTGATTCTCATCTTGCTTCTAAATGAGCAGTATTATTCATTGTTATATGGTTTATATTGCCCCTATATAACCTGCCGGGTTGTTTATCCTGCACCCTGCAACCAGGCTATGTAAATGTGCTCAGCAAATCTTGTTTAGTTTTTATTACTCTCACATGATTGCAGTCGAATGGAGGCTATGAGTTCATTTGAGTTATGGAATTACCGTATTGTGATTGCGAAAGAAATACATTATTCGATTCCGGTCGATGCTAAGCCGCCGTATGAAGCATGGAAACGTAATTGCGTTTATGCAACATGTGCAGTGTGCATGTACCAGCGTATCTGGTATGGTTCTGGAAACTACAAGGAGTGTTGCTTGTGTAGTAAGAGCTGGCGTTGCGCTGGTGAAAGCCTCAGTGGATCCGGGCGTGGAGAGCAAGCATATAGAAACAGCGCAGTGTCCATGGAAATGTTGTTTACAGCCAAGCGCCGTGTATCACGCTGTCTGTGAAGACCTGGAGTGCAATTTCTTCATTACAGGCATTCTTGGGCATATATTGTGCAGAGGATTATGTATGCCTCTGTAACTGACAACAAAGAGGCTGATGACGAGCGTGCCTTTCAGATATTAGCGTCTTTGTAATTCATTTGTCATTGGAATCTACTCTGATGTCATTTCCGGCAGGTTTTCGTATGATGAAGACAATTACACTTCCTTTACGGTAATAGCTCGGCTAAATGAGATCCAGTAAGGTTTGCTGGATTATTCCTATGTAAAATCATACAGCGTAACCCAAAATATTGAGACAGCTAAATAACTGACGCAGGTCTGTTGCATTTTGCAGCAATTGTGTGAATCACGCAAATAGTCATTTATTCGCACTACTGCAAAGCTGAAAAAAAATATAACACTAATAATATCCAATCCATTAAATATTTCGTATTCCTATATGAGGATCCCACGGAGAGTCGTAAGTCGTAACAGGCGCATTCTTCGTTCTTAGCCTAACTCAGCGATACCAGCTAAGAGCTTATTAGCACGCTTTTGATCTCTTTCTGATATATATATATATATGCCACATAGAAGGAATGGTGACCACGCCTGAATGGCTTGTTGTAGTCGAAGCTATCGCCATTCATATCGGGGACATCAGCTTTTTCGCCTTTGTCTTGGTGCCATAGCTCCTTGAAGACATGGAGTGTAAATTCCTCATTACAGGCATTCTTGGGCATATATGTGCAGAGGATTATTTATGCCTCTGTAACTGACAACAAAGAGGCTGAAGACGAGCGTGCCGTTCAGATATTAGCGTCTTTGTAATTCATTTGTCATTGGCATCTACTCTGATACCATTTTCGATAGGCTTTTGTATAATAAAGACAATTACATTTCCTTTACGGTAACATCTCGGCCAAATGAGATCCAGAAAGGTTTGCTGGATTATTCCTATGTGAAACATACAGCGTAACCCTAAATACTGAGACAGCTAAACAAATGACGCACATCTGTTCCATTTTGTCGCAATTGTGTGAATTACACAAATACGGCAAAGCTGAAAAAACATATAACGCTAATATTATCCGATCCATTGAACATTTCGTATTCCTATATGAGGTTCCCATGGAGAGTTGTAAGTCGTAACAGGCACAATCTTCGTTCTTAGCCTAACTCAGATATACCGGGTAAGAGCTTATTAGCACGGTTTTGATCTCTTTCTGATATATTTATGCCACATAAAAGGAATGGTGACCACGCCTGAATTGCATATTCTAAAAGGAGCCAAACGACTCCCATCTAGCTACCAGTGAATGTCCGACTGATCATCTCGAGAACTATGTTATCTGCCAATCAATTCCCCAGTAATGATTGGCATATAACTTAACGTTGTACGTTATATGCCTGGTTTTCAGTCCTCACCCTGGTGCTGAGTTTCCCAATCGTTTTGACATTATGTAGGCAGCAATGTATAGATCATTTATGCAGATTAAGAAGATTGAAGGACCCTACTCATAACCCTTGTTCAATCTGATTCAATGCCATTTATCACCAACCTCTGCCTTCTATAACTGAGCAAATGATTTATCCATATCCATATTCTACCACTCATATGTCGCGGGGAATACTTTTGTTAGCTAACAGTTGGTTCGGGAAATTTATCAAATGGTTCTTGGAAGTCTCAATAAATAACTACAGGATACCCTGAGTCTACCACCTCAGCAATGTTCTCTAGAAATGCTTAAAGTTGGCTTAAGCCAGACTGCTTTCACAGAAGAGTATGTTGAGAGTTTTGAATAAAGTTATGTTTCCGTTAGTATTCAGTGAGTTTGTCTTTAACGGGTGTTACCAATGATTCTGTGTGGTCTAAGAATGACTTGTTACAGATAAAGAAGATACCGAATTTCTCGCTAGTAGCAACCCAAACAAAAAGGACATTGGAATACTATCCCTTTCCATTGGCCTTTAGTTTACAAAGCCATCGTTATCTTCGATGGAAAACTTTGTTACGAATACGGAGGTAATATTCGATCACCGATGCAGTGGGGTCAAAAGAAGCTGGTACATCTGAAATAGTTCCATCAGAACCTCCATAATATTATGAGCATCACATCCAACAATTTAGATCGGTTCGATTTTGTCTTTAAATCTCTCTCTCTCTCTCTCTCTCTCTCTCTCTCTCTCTCTATATATATATATATATATATATACATACATATATATATATGTATATATACATATATTTATATATATATATATATATATATATATATATATATATATATATATATATATATATGTATGTATATATATATATATATTTATATATATGTATATATATGTATATATTTATGTAAATTTATATACGTATACATAAATATATATATATATATATATATATATATATATATATATATATATATATATATATATATATATATATATATATATATATGTGTGTAAACACAGCATATGGGCTAATATATGTTATATATATACATATCTAAAACAGCATATGGACAAATATATATTAATATCTACATATATATGCATACACATATATGATCATATGTATGTTTATATATGTATGTATGGATATAAAATGTACATGCATACTTACAGAGGTTCATATAAATGCATACATATAGGCATGCAAACATTTTTATAAAAATATATGCTTCGATATATCTATATATGTCTCGATATATATATATAATATATATATATATATACATATATAGATATATACATAAATATATATATATATATATACACACACACACATATATATATATATATATATATATATATATATATATTTATCTATATAGATGCACAAATGTATATATAGACATTTATGCGTATGTATGCATGTAAACATAAATATAAATCTATGCATATTTAAAAACATTCAAACACATAACGTTTACAAATATATATATATGCATACAAAGATACATTTATACACATATAAAGTTATGGATGGGAATAAATAATTTCATATACATATTTCTTTTACACTAATATGTAAATAAATAGATTTATATATATTTATATCTTTGTCGATATTACAATGTAAACATATGTTTAAATATAAATGCAGATAACATATAAGTTATTATTCATATAGTTATTTATACATGTATGTAGATATATGTATATTTATATATCTACATAATTGCTTATTTCTATTTGTTGCAGATATACATATTTCTCTCTATATATACACATATGTATTTATACATGTTTATATATATATATATATATATGTATATATATATATGTATATGCATGTATATTTATATATATACATGCATATATTTATATATATATATGTGGGCGTATTTATATATATAAATGTTAATGTATATATAAATATATGAATATTGATATATATATATATATCCATACATATCCATATATACATATGTTTTTGAATATATATATATATATATATTATATATATATATATATATATATATATATATATGTATATATAGATATATATTTATATATATACGTATATGTATATATATATAAATTAATATATATATATGTGAGTGCGCACTTATACTTATATAAATAGTTTTATACCTCTACGTTTGCATACATGAATGTATAAACATTTTCAACGGTTATTATTAAATAAATACATAATAGACATATAAATATCTGCATGTTTATATATATTGATATTATATAGACATATATGTCTATATATAGATTTACTTATATACATATGTATATAATAATATTCATATAAATGCAATCATATATAAACACATGTTTGCATGTACATATATATATATATATATATATATATATATATATTTTTATAAATATATATGTATATATATATATAGACATATTCATTTTGTCAGATGTCTATATGTATTTATATACAAATATATATATATATGTATATATACATATATGTATATACATATTTATATATATAAATATATATATATATATATATATATATATATATATATATATGTATATCCACATTTATATACATCATTCTTATATGTATATATGTATATATATATATGCATATGTATTATTGTATGTTTATGTATATCTGTTTCGGTGTGTATTCATGTATGTATGCATGCATGGCGATATGTTTACATGTGTGCGTATTTATATATATAAATATTAATGTATATATTAATATATAAATATATATATATATATATCCATATATACACGTTATATATTTATGTATGCATGTATGTTTGTACGCATGCTTGGTGCAAGTGTAATGCCTTGTTGTTATTAGTATATTCGTTTATATAATGCATTTGTATATATATGTATATAGATGAATATATATAAACATGTACGGATGTATATGTATGTATGAATATGTGTTTTTATGTATGTATGCATGTATCTCTGTATGTAAGTATGTATGCACATATGTATGCATATATGTATGAATGTATCTATGTATGTGTGTATGCATGTAAGTTTGTATGCATATATGTTTGAATGTATTAATGTATGTAAATATGTATCTATGTATGTTTTTTTGTTATTTTCGTTTGTATTTTCGTACGTATGTATATATGTATGTATGTTGTACGCATGCTTAGTGGAAGTATAATGGCTTGTGATTATGCGATTGTTGAGAGAGTTATGAGCAATGGAATGATTGCAAGAAACTGAAGCATTCAAGGCCACGGAGTGCCCTACAGAAAGGGAACACGTCATTCGTATACTGCGCATAGAGCTAGAGAATATCCCGCTTGGACACATGAAAAGCGGCTAGCACGTATTCGTTTAAGTACCCGAAAAGTCGGGTTAAGGATGGTCAAGCCGGTGCGCTGGTGTATCGGTGGTATTTCGGGAAGATACATGAAAAGTTGTTTGGGTCTTGCTATTTGCCGTTGCGCTGATGTTCCTCCAGTAGAACAGCCGCCTAATGTGGTGTGTTTGAGACTTACATTGCCGACACAAATTACGCTGGGCGTAATTTCAAGTCGCGTTGTTAGCATTTGATACATACACGAGGTGGTTCGAACTTCTGACGCCGGATGTTCATAACAATGATATTGACTCCATGTACTTGTTAAACTGATATATCTTATATTGCCATTAAAGTGTATATTCAAATCGCAACCATTGTTCAGCTTCTTAAAGGTCGGACTCGTTTCAATCTGACACTAGATCTAGAAAGGTTCGTCAGATATTGTTTCGGCACAGCCATATACATCATAGTTTCCAATGATAACTGCGCTTGCCTCGATGTGTTTGCCGCTATATAAGTAATGTTCGCCAATTGTATTTGGTTGCCCAGTGAACCTTGCGTATCATGTAAATCATACAAGTCTTTGGATGTGCAAAACGAGGCTTTACGTACGCAGACAAAGCAAATAACTGATACCTCAATGACAATGAAGGTAGCGTGTACCCCTGACTTAAACGACAACAAATCATCGCTCAAGGTATTTACGTCCAAATTTGTAACAAGGAGGTATAAGAGGATGATACCAGCTGATCTTAACCATGATGCAGGTATGTGTGAGGGCAATGCAGAATAACGACCACTCCTCCATACCCCCCATTTCCCTTCCCCCACCAACAAAATAAATCAAATAAAACTCCTCGCGTAGGTCGCACATGGCGTAGCGCGGCTTTTTCATTGCAGGCCTAAACTGTTTATGGCCCTCGCAAGCAATGACATATGGCAGCAGCGTTGGGTTGACGGAAACAAGGTCACCATCGTTGTACTATGTACTACACCCTGTTATGTTGGTGTTGGCTTGCTACCTGCGTGCCTCTTGAGTCCTAACGGATTGTATATATTTTCAGTCATAACATATTGCTTGCTAACTACATCTTCTACGTTGTTATATTAACTCTGTCGATCTATTTATCCTATTGTTAATTATGATGAAGGACAATCCATTGATTTGGCACATTATATATATATAAATATATATATATATATTAATATTTATATATTCATGCATTTATAAATATATATATATATATATATATTCATGCATTTATAAATATATATATATATAAATATATCCATATATACATATATATATTCATATATATATATATCATATATATATATATATATATATATATATATATATATATATATATATATATATATATATATATATATATATATATATATATATATATATATAATTAATACATTTGATACATGCACAAGGTAGTTCGGACTTCTCACGCCGGATGTTTATTACAATGATATTTACTCTATGTACTTGTTATACTGATATATCTTATATTGCCATTAAAGTGTATATTCAAATCGCCACCATTGTTCAGCTTCTAAGAGGTCAGACTCTTTTCAGTCTGGCACTAGATCTAGAAAGGTTCGTCAGATATTGTTTCGGCACATCCATATACATCATAGTTTTCAATGAAAACTGCGCTTGCCTCGATTTTTCGGCCGCTAGATAACTGATGGTCGCCAAATGCATTTGGTCGCCCAATGAACGTATCATTAAATCATACAAGATTATATACATATATATATATGTATATGTATATGTATATATATATATATATATATATATATATATATATATATATATATATATATATATATATACAAGATTATATACATATATATATATGTATATGTATATGTATATATATATATATATATATATATATATATATATATATATATATATATATATATATATATATATATATATATATATATATATATATATATATATATATATCTCAGAACAGGGCGACGATCAACTTGACTAGGAGTAGGTGACCGATACCGCAGTTTTTTGACGTGTCGTCATTGCGTATTATTCGTTTTAGCCGCGTCTGCTACCGTTTATACAGTGATTAGATAACGCAATTTAGAAACGGTGTAGTAACGTACAACTTCGTTATGACCAACAATCGTTCACTTTGCTGCCGAACACTACATATATATCGAGAAAAGAGGTATTCCTGGATATCGCGTAGGCACGATTATTGTTATTACAATGGGAAACTTTGTACCCCTTTATGTCTTTTGGGGTTTTTTCATCTTGACTACTAAAAACAGACCACCAGATTGTAATCTGCTCTGCGAGGCCACGAGATTGCAGTTTTTTGTATTACAATTATCGCCGTGCAGTGTCAATCAGCACGAAGCAGAAGAAGGATTGATTTATTCGTTATCTGGCTCAGTGCATGTGGTGATGTATAATTAGGATAAACTTATATACAAGAGGTAGTTTTATGATATGAATATTTATTTAGGATCAACAACATAAAGTGACAGCGCAATGCAACATGAGTAAACCCTGCTCATTGACATTCAACGGCTAACTCGAAACATGTGGGTGGACTAAGACAAGTGCAGCTGGGCAAAAATGAACGGATGTGATGTTTAATTACGATGTATTAACAGATTGCACGTAGCAATGAAAATAGTAAGTTAATGTGTAAGCGTAGATAAAGGCCCGGATGATACACTGGTGAAGCTGGTGAGTGCCTTGTGCCAGTAGACCAGGTGGTCAGGTGACTTTGTTCTATTGTTACCCAAAACCTGACTAGCACAAAAATGTCGTCAGTAGTGGTGCTCAACTGCAACAG
The DNA here is from genome assembly GCA_034190875.2 of Urechis unicinctus. Taxonomy (NCBI): domain Eukaryota; kingdom Metazoa; phylum Annelida; class Polychaeta; order Xenopneusta; family Urechidae; genus Urechis; species Urechis unicinctus. The sequence goes on along the minus strand of CM067345.1, from coordinate 12,328,460 downwards.
AAATATATAAAGAGAGAAGATTGGCTGTGCCGAACCTAAATAACTACTGCATCGACTCACCAGCTTGCTATAGTTATATCTCATTTGCAGCCGGCTCTGTGAGGTGTGCTGTAAATGGTGCTAACGCTTGTGCATGCACAGTATGTTGATAGAGCATATATACGAATCCTCGGTAAACAGCGCCAAGAGGTAAGCTTAGTTTGATTAATGGGGGATAATTTAATAGGAGAGCTTTCGTTTGATCACACAGCGCGAGGAAAAGCAACGCCAGATACCACATCATACCAAAATCTGCCAGTCTACTCTACTCATCCTTTGTTCAATGGTAACCCCATGACCTTGACAGCCGCACAAAGCTGCAACAGATCCGCGGTTTGAGACTGCGAAATAATAAGAACTCACCTTCACTAATGGGTCTTTACTGTTCGACATTTATGGCGCCAAGCCCGTGGTTATACATCACAGTCGCGAAGCTGGTTATGGCTAGGCATTCCTTGCTTCGAAACTCATTATGCTTGAAAGAATAGCCAGAGTGAAGTTAACAATCGTTAGTTGGAGTAGAATCGATTATATTTGCATTCGCACTTCGGTCACTCAAAATCATCTCAACTTGCGAAAGGTGTTATCCATTAGTCCTCACAAAACATTCCATTCCATTGCAGCTCCCTATTTGAAGATAATAATTAGTTGACAAAATTTATCATAGCCACATTGCATACTTTTTATGACTTTATAATCCGACATTTTCACATGTCTACATAACGTTTAAAGATCTCTAAAGAATATTAATGCGCAGCTTATTGTGCTGCAACGGTGGCTGTAACGCCCTTCTAATAGACATGTATCGACATATTACAATTTGCCAGGAAGTGAATTTATCTTTTAGCAAGATGATGACCAGTATTGCATGGCGCTAGCGCTTCGTCATCCCTTTCGCCTAATAATTTACTCTAAATTTTGACAACTGTATCTTCTTGCCTGACACTGACATGCATCATCACACGTGTAACAACAATACACGGTTTCATTTACACGTCCTTATTAATCGAACAGCTTCCTGTCAGTAGGGTGCAATTTAGGAGAGCAATTAACCGTTCCCATTCAGTGTCAGACAACAAGGTACAGTTATCCCTGTTATTAACCTCACACTTGGACTAGGGAGGCGATGTGCTCGGACGCTATAGTTTCAAATTGGATGAGAAGTTAAGTTATTGTCGCAAACAGAATGCTATTCAGCCAAATTGTTCTTGGTGTCTTTTGAATTACATGTTGAATATAAATCACTTAACAATAATTGCAGATTTACTTCATTATGAACATTCAATTTCTCTACGGCCATATAATACAATACAATATGCCCGTATGTGACTGGAATCGTATGGAACAGGAAAACCTATATGGCAAACAGATTATAAAATATAATAGCCGCGTAAATATTGGTTGTTGGTTACCCATGTCTAAGATGAGCTATTTATATAGCATAGAGACGTGAGAGGCACGATACAACCCTTATAGATGTATCCAATTTATATTTATATTTGAATCACTCTGCCATATGTACAGTCGTGATTGAAAGCGCTAGAAGGGTCAACACGCATGTTTAAGTTTACTCATAAAGCGCTTTCAACGATGTAGCTTCCTGATTAAATAAGGCTTCTTATGCGATCCCTGCTAGTACATGTTACGGTATTCAGTATATCCATTTAAATGCCTGAATCTGCTGCTGCATGAGTTAGAAGGTTGATTCACATTTAGAAGAAGCTTCTTAATAAAATCGCCCTGCTTCTTTTGACAAGCATAAAAGATGTCCCAATTCAGGTTCACGACGAATGGAACGGAGGGCACGTTACACACTCGATTTTATTATGATTCTATCAGACAACACGAATCATTAGTCTGGCGATTGGTTACCTGAATTGTGATTGATGGGTAAGTCTACCCACAAAGAAACGGCGCATGATCTAGTAACTAAAGGTTCCGCATATTCAAGGGACTAAAATAAATCTAAATTATCAACGTCCCAAGCGATATAGCATAGACTATTCGAGGCGCACGGCGAAAGTTTGTGCGATGTACCAATTACGCTTAAATAACGCCATTCATCTTTTAGACTGGTTAGTCATCGCTTCCCTCAACTTTACATGGTTGAAGCTTTTGTCGCGTCCTGTGAAACGAAAAAAAGAGGGTATTTATGGCCAAAGCTGCAGAAGCGGCAAACAAAGCTCAGCATAACAAAAGGAGACATATTTAATACACGAATGATGCATGGAACCAAGGTAGGTTAACGCACATGATAACACGTCGTATACATAAGTAATACGAACTGCCTTACAATTCCCAAAAGTCTAAATGAAAGAATTAAACTCTGGCTAAGAGTAATCAATATCATGAATAAGTGGAAAAAAACCTATTTATAATCATCTGCGGCCCACTGATCTTCAAAGAAAATAGGGGCAAACTTTTGGATTTTTCATATTTCTCCTACATCATTGGTGTGAAACCTCTGCTTAATCTGATAATGTCTGTCTGAAACTGTTTTCGTGGTGTTACAGAATTGCTGAGAGACAAACAGACCCTCCACAATTTTTCTAGCTCACAAGCACATCTTCGATTTATCCAACAAGACGGTATATGGTACTGTTATAGGTAGCACTTTGCCGTTGTAGCTGGAAAACAGAAGCTTGTTTTTTACGAAACGGAAATCGATCTGGCACACTGAGATATTGGATATGGTTTACGGCAGTGCGCTGCATTATGTTTTGCCATAGCCTATCCAAGAAGACAGCGTTTTTTTTAGTCGCAAGTGGAATGGTTGTCTCAATATTATCGCGCTGTACCCTAGGGAGTACAAAGGAGCTGTCTTAGAGCCAAAATCATCCCCATCCATCACTCTCGCGATGTCACCTGGTAGTTGAAAGTGTCATAAGTCCCCATTCTAGATCGTGTTGTTTTCAATATAAATGACTGACTCAAACAGGTCACGTTATTACCATTCATCACGGGGATGACCCCATTTCAGCTGTGGTGACATCAAAGTGCCCACAATTATAGATAAAGCCAACGGCCAATGATTAAAAATGGCGATTTCGCCTCCTGTGATAATGGGTGCAGAGAACCCGCTTCCCCATTTGATACCATCCCCTCCCTCAGCACTCACCCCACACCCATACTCGAAAGACACTTAGTAGTAGGTCAGTAATAGAATGTTCGTTTCCGCCCTGCTGTGGTCGAATTCGCAACTGTTCCGTGATCTTGGTACCCTGTCCAATCAGCCACTGCAATAACAATAAAATCCCTGCCACCCACACCATAAACATAAAATTGACTATAACGTTCCACCGACATAGCCCATAAATCATTACTGATGGTCATTGATACCTGTATCGCTAAGTTAGTGTGGAAGGGGAATGAATGCATAAACAGTTCGAAGCAATATGCTTATGTATGCGAGCATGTGTTCTCATTACCGGCAAATATAGACTTCCAGTTATGCCGTCAGTAACCACTGGAAATGGTTCAAATCACACCTGATACAATGTCATTCGCCATTCAAGTGACATAAACACACAGACTAATGGTTATTGGACCTGTTACCATGCTACATTGTTTTGTTATTTGCCAATATAATTTCTATTGGTGGGCAGCTTCGGCTGAGGTGTCGTATTGAAAGTCACATTTGAGAACTTGTGGAAACAGGCGAGATAAGAATTGTTCTGTGTCTTATGCACTCCACCTTCCTCAGAATGAAACTGCAAGATCGTAACCAGCGAGTCTTTGACTGCGAGCAGAAATAATGAAAAACCCAATGTTTGAATAAACTGATGAAGTAGAAGGTAGGGAGATGGCAGTCAAAAATGCATCGGATTATCGCATTTTACTGTTTAGAAACCCGGAGACCAATTGAAATGCTCATATAAAAGAGAGAGCTTTCTAATAAACACGGGAAGTTCAACACTCTCAACAGTAGCAAGCAGTTAATTTTTTTGGGCGCAATCTCCGATCGGAAGGCGCACATTGTACTTGCCAACATGTATATGCATATTTGTACGAATGAACGAACGAATGTATGTATGTATGTATGTATGTATGTATGTATGTATGTATGTATGTATGTATGTATGTATGTATGTATGTATGTATGTATGATGTATATGTATGTATTGTATGCATGTATGTATGTATGTATGTATGTATTGTATGTATGTATGTATGTATGTATGTATGTATGTCTGTATGTATGTATGTATGTATGTATGTATGTATGTATGTATGTATATGTATGTATATGTATGTATGTATGTATGTATATATGTATGTATGTATGTATGTATGTATGTATGTATGTATGTATGTATGTATGTATGTATGTATGTATGTATGTATGAATGTATGTATATATGTATGCATGTTTGTACGTATGTATGTAAGTATGTGTATATGTACGTAAGTCTGTATGTATATATGTATGTATGTATTTATGTATGTATGTATATGTGTATGTATGTATGTATGTATGTATGTATGTATGTATGTATGTATGTATGTATGTATGTATGTATGTATGTATGTGTATGTATGTATGTATGTATGTATGTATGTATGTATGTATGTATGTATGTATGTATGTATGTATCTGTATGTATGTATGTATGTATGTATGTATGTCTGTATGTATGTATGTATGTATGTATGTATGTCTGTATGTATGTATGTCTGTATGTATGTATGTCTTATGTATGTATGTATGTATGTATGTATGTATGTATGTATGTATGTATGTCTGTATGTATGTATGTATGTATCTATGTCTGTTGTCTGTATGTATGTATGTATGTATGTATGTCTGTCTATGTACAGTCTGTTATGTATTTAAGCGAGCTCAATAGCGAGCTCACACAAAAAACATTTTGTAAGCCACTTGAATGAGAGACTGCTAGTCATATCTCACTGTCGCACATTGTGGTGTTCGGAACGATACTAGGATATCCTTGTCATTCACCCCACATGTAGCGAAAAAGGATGGACACAAGACAGCCTTTTATCGTACACGGAGTACCAAACCCTGTTCAAGTTGATAGACTACATCCAATTATCGGGGATTGTTACACGCTCACGTAACCAGCTTTCCGAATAGAGTCATGAAGAACGACGGTTCAAGATAACGACCTCGATAAATATGTCATAGAAGCTGTAGACGGACGGTTGATATAATGCTGACGGCTAGAGGTTACAGGTACAGCGGATGTAGCAGAATAAACTGCGATCTATCGTTTACTGTGACGCATACTATGCTAACTAAAACAGCATGTATCATGAATGTTACATAGTCACATAAAAAAACCCAATTATTGAGGCTCAAACTATAGGAGGGCGAATTAAAGCTAATGGTACACTTAGAGCCATTTAAATATCGGACTATTTTTTTCATAGCTACTAGCACCATGTAAAATGAGATTGCTGTCAAGAGGTTTAAAGCGCGTTAGAAGCACACATTTGGTGCACTAGGCAATCCAGTACACAGATTTGATTAAATAAATTGGTACCTACGTAATGTTTTTGTTAAAAACATACGTTTTGAATAGTGTTTTAACTCTAGCTCCAAACCTCTAGCACAAAAGTTATGTACATAAAAAACATCACAGGTAAAAAACCCCCCATTTATTATAACCAAATTTGCCAATGCATTACTTATAGGGATTATTCTGTTGTGATTGTTTACAATACATAACGTTTGTGGCCTGGCCTTGTTGGCTTCTGTTTCATTTATATCCTCTTACGGACGAGTTGATCTATCATAATCCGCTCTGTATAACACGTGACAAGACCAGTTCAGTGGCAGCATGTAACCATTATCAACGGTAGTAGAGGGAGAGCTTTACGACCTAAATGCGTCTACTAGCATGGTAAGCTGTAATTGGAGCGATGTCACCATATTTGCTATTATGCTTTCTATTTCTCGATAACGAAGCATAAGAATAGCACTGTTTGTGTGGGTATGTGTGTGAGTGTATTGAAGACTTGCAGTCAATCAGCCGATTTGTTTTTGCGCACCAATTAGGCTACCATGATGAACCGCCTTAAACAGCACAATGAAGGTATATACTAATTTAGAACATCAGCTGCCAATGATTAAATTCCTTAAATTGAAGTATTTGAATTAATACTCAAGCTTTATTGATATAAAAATGCAATCAAGGCGTTCATTTAAGTATGGTATTTTGCTATGTGTATACCAAGCATGATGTTTGTATGCGTTAATATGCGTATGCACGTACGTACGCATGTACGAATATAAGTATGTAGACATGGGTGAATCTTTGCAGATATTTCATATCAATGATGTATTTTATATTAATGATGATATCAACCGATTGCATATCGCACAAGGTATCCCTATTATACAGGTGTCAGTACACTGAGGTATATCCATTGTACTGTAAGCTATAGATATATATGACATTTTACGGATGTTAATACCTCCTTTAACTGTCGATCCTATATCTACACTGCTACATAATGTGTTCCTATTAAAACTTAAATTAGTGCATGTACTCTAAAGACATCTCTGTAATGTGGATCATTACAGCTTGTTAACTAACCCAAGCACCGTTAATTGGTGCATTAACCTTCCTAATATTTCCTGAGATATATGTATGTGAAGCTGCATGATTGCTATGTACCAATGCATTCCTCTGTGTTTCCATATATAAAAAATTACCTGGCCAGTTTGTGACAAAAGCACAGTTAACTGAATAAAACAACACACGCGAAGGAATGGAGCACTTATTCTGAGGGATTGCAGTTGGCCTGCATGCACATTAAGCTTTTAAGCAATCTAATGTGTGCGATAAAATTTGGATAACCTTGACGTGCTTCTTTCACCACAGGACACAGGAAGTCAAAACCATTCTTTACCGAAAATGTTCGATAAGCCTGGATAACTCTACGCTTGACATCAGCGTTGCAGTAGGCTTTCTGTAAGGCGACAGATGAAGAGCAAAATATTAATGAGAGGCAGTTGCTAACGTATATTCATTGTATGACTTGAGATAAGGGATGGTGACGGGTATCATCGTATCGGTGAAGTACCCAGATGAACGGGCACCTGCCTCGAGCCAGCTTATTGTGCATTTATTATGATTGCAACGTCTATAATGCCTTTGAACGGCCTAGTAAACGACTTTCATGGTACACAAATGAAAAAGAAGAGCCACTGGCCTACATAGAGCCACTGTTAATCCGATTACCATCTCCCGGACACATGTGTCAACGTTGCTAGGAAGTCATTGAGGAAATAAAACGCGTCCTTGCTGCTTCAAATATTTAGGTCAGCTTGATTAATTGTGATCTAAGCCAACATGCTCAAGAGCAGAATGAGAGGTACGGATCATGAGTCTGAAGGCATATATTCACACTATCAATCATGAATATTCCATGCCGCTATCACAAAGCATTAATTCCACGTGATAGCGTCTTTTGTGGGTCGATTTGTTGTATAAAACCAATCATGTCAAGACTTAAATGCGTATTTCATTGAGCTGCGCAACATGAAATTACACGATTCATTTACTTTTTGTCGCAAGAAATCGTCTAATATGACAGTGCAATATACTTGAGGCTGTGCCGGAAATGACTAGATGCAGCACCGACAGAAAGTTGATATGTGATGGCATTACATTGTTTAGCAGTCGGTGAGTAGAATAATGTGTGATTGTTTGAAAAGATAAGGATGCCATGGGGGAGCGCGGCAACTTTGTTTGTGCAGGGACCAACACGTTGCTAACTGTACAACCTTTGGATCGCCTTAAAACTATCTGACGAAACGCTGAGCCAAGCCGACTAGTTTCCTGTTGGTATGCTGCCAATCATTGTATTGGTAACCTAGATTGTGAACGGTTAGTCCTAAATAGTGGTTCAACTGTATGACTTGTTTGGGGATCCGTTACATTTCGTGAAGGGCGCAAATACTCTGCCCCTCATTCCCGTCGTGACCCACCATGGCTGAGTAATCACGATCGACCATCTGGTCGGATATCGGCAGGAACTTGGCTGAGACAGGTTTATCAACTGACTCTAAATAATAGGGTTCACGTGACTTGAACGATTATGTTTCATTACAAATCAGGTGAGAAGCGTTCCTAGTGAGTGTGGTTTAGCCTAGCCCTTCTCGCCCTAGAGTCTACGACAAGACAAGGTCTTAAACTAGTGCGTCCGAATATTCATTAGACACGTTCGTTAATCTTCGTGACCAATCAACGCAAAGGTTGTGACCCGGATGGACCTTAGTTGCGCGTGTCTAGCTAATGAAATTGGCTTGTGATACGCACCCTCGGTTTTATGTGACGTCATGTACATTGTTGAGGTCTGCGTCCAATGAGAACACATTGAATGTCTTCTGGAATTATGGGGCGTCTCAAAAGTTCAAATTGGCACTGCAACAAGCGTTTTAATCGCTTAGCTGCACGATAGTATGTTTACGTAATAGTCAGTTAAAAAGAACCAGTTGTATGTCTGCTTCTCTCGCCGACTGTGTGATTAATGGTGCCACTCAGCGTGAAACAACAAATCGGGGTGCTGTGTCCCCGGCTCATAAAAATCACTCGTCCGGTTGGACAAGTTGACAAGTCACTTGTCCGACATGACAAATCACTTGTCCCGGCAAGTGGACAACCATTGGTGTCGAACCCTGACACATTCCAAGCATTGCATCGAGAGCAGTAGCTAACAACGTGTAGCAAAATGTTTCCCCGTCCCTGCAGCCAAATTCACAAGTCTTTCAAACGGAGCATACCAAAACAAATATGCCGCCGACTCCTCGGAAGTGCAGAACTGAGCAATGAGAGACAACGACTCAAAAGTACCCGAGAGTGACTGAGAGACACGGCTTGTGATTGGATCATCCCAAATCTGGGATGCTCGTCCAGTACAAGACGCTATCGTGCCCTAGACTGATGGCGAGACTATTGAATATCAGTAACCTGTAAATAGCGCCCGCAGCCATCAGGCTAGGGGACCTTGACTAGTGTTATTATGTGGCTGACAGTTTTGAACAGGAAAACGATGAATGGATCTCTGAGAAATTCAAAACAGGAGGCATTATCCGCTCCCATCCTTTCACAACATCACATTGTGCGTCGAACGATTGGTCTACGAGAATTGAAGTTTCATTTAGAGCAAGTGTCAATATGGAAGGGACTGTTAAAATATATTAGAGTTGCTAATCAACAACCTTATAATAACCAGTAGCGCATTTCAACTGAAAAAGACAAATGAAAAATAGATTGTGCACAAAAGCTGCCGTATAATTGCAAAAGTGGGGTGCATTAATTTTACAGGTTCAAACCTTAGACAAACAACATGTACATCCTTCAAGCAAAGTGTTTAACTATATGCATCTATGAACAAACTTGTTCTGTATCATAACCTCCACAGAGCAAGCACATTCTAATATGACTGCCATGTCGTCTGGCCATCGTCTTGGTAATGTAGACAAACAGACAATCTAGATCATGGGGCTCCAGAAGGACATAGTTTTTCGGCGTAAAAATTAAGAGGAATAGGAACTAATATTGGTATGCAGTTTTGAGTTATCGGACATTTAGTAACATTGCAAGGTAAATTTATCATGGCACGTTGAATGAGTTTAATGACATTAGAAAGCTTTCGCATTACGGGCGTATACGAATCCATTTACACAGCAGCCACAGCTCTTCATCCACCTTTAAAATCTGAAGCGCATCTACTGCAAATCTACTGTATACAGAAAAAGGGTTGACTTATATTCTCGGAATATGTAATGAAGTAGATGGTTGGCTTTTACGTCTATGGCAGGTTAATGCACTGGTTATAGATTTACCCAAATAAGGTTTTCACATATTCCTTTCCATTTACGCACCTTTGGATACCAAACAATAAACGTGGATAATGGCTTGGTATATGCCGCACCTGTCAGCTGCTCCCTTCTGTGCTTACAAACGTTATGCAGATGGTCATATATATAGGCGGGGATAAAATCCGCAGAATCATATTCTCCGGCAATAAATGCAAACATATTTAATAAAATATATTTCTTCCCTCGATATTACCCCCCCCATTAAAACAAGGCTGTAATACTTCAGGCAGAGGTAGTCGGATTTAGTCTTGCACACCGGTTATACATTTTAGAATGACAGATGGAAGTCATGAGGAATTGTTATCAAAATAACCATGAGGTTAGAGTCCCATGCAAATCTTCGCGCCCTGTTTTCGTTTAAGCACTTGTCACAAACTTATGTATCAGTCCAAAAACATCCTCGCTGTCGGTAGATTTGCATGCGAGTGTTACTTAGTCATATGATGTTAGTGTGGCAAAATATATTCTACAGTGCCTTCAAAATCAATGACGACCTAGTCTATAGCTTATCCAGCTCTTTATTGCAATGAGCTGGACAGTTTCTTAGGGCAAGGACGAAGTCGTTTTATCAACACTAGCCTATTTGAACGATCATTGCTTCGTAGCTGCTCTTTATGGTATATGTATATGCGTCCGGACAGACGGTAAGTGTATTCCCGGAATTTACTTTAAATAGGCAGCATTCGATTATCCTTCTGACTGCTTGAACTAGTCAACATTGCACCTAAGTACTGTTCTGCTGCATAGCACAGTAAGTGAATATTTAGTAGGTCAGCACTCTAGTCTCAACATCTGCACCTTTCGATCATCATAACATACAGCGGGTGGACAAATTTGTCTACGAGCTGTCTTGCCTAGCTTTTGTCGACTTTCTAACAAATGCATATGAACACAGATCATTCTATAAAACTACAACTCCTATTTAAGCCAACAGATATATATGACTACAGTCTAAGTGCATAGCAAGCTGTTCTTATGTATCTGACAGACAAATATAGAGTCAACTTTCGCAAATACTTAGTACCAAATCGTTCTGCAGTAGACATAATTATGTATCTACTCGCAAAACAATTATCACTGGATGATATGTAATGATCTGGAACGTAATGGTTATCCTGATTGATGTGATTGTAATGATCAATAACTGTCTGTAATATAATGGACCATGTTGATAAATCATTACCCACCTCGACATCTATCTGTGGTACAATAACCTCAAACTTGGCTTTTGCGAAAAAACTAGCATAGAAGCAGAACGCTAGCGAAGTCTTCCATAGTCAACCTTACTCAGGCCAAAAGGCGGATTTTCATTCGGATACTTGATCAATTTCTTTGCCGACCCGGGATCGGAAAAACTCAGATCGATATAGATGTTAATGGATTTAGTCGAGAACACAACGCTGAGCTCGGACTTTCGACGATATGATATTGTCGTTTAGACTGCCCATATAGGCGATACACGAGATGCTACATTAAGAGGGCATGTTTTTGTACATACTTTTCACATTGTTAGAAGGGTACATAATTTGTACCGGCAGATAATGTCCAGATTTGTAGACATGTAAGACCTTAATTATCATCCGTCTGGTCAAGACACCGACACATGGACTAGTATGGGACATGCGTTAGAAGAGAATGTACATCCATGTACACCAAAGGAATGGGTGCAACCCACAGCTATGTTGTTGTAGTGTAACGCGTTTGATCATTATCTCACGTTGATGTGTCCAGATATCTGCCATGCGGTAAAGGAAATTAAAAGGGTAACTGATACTAATCGATATATATATATTAGTATTTACACCAATAATTGTGGGCACCTGGTATGATCTTTACCGAACAGAACTGCAGCTTTTTATGAAGAGTTTCGCAGTCATCTAGCTCACCTGAGCCGTAACTGCTGTTTCAATAATATATTGATTCTTTATTCGACAAAGTAGCAGCACAACTAACGCAATATGTCCACAGTAACACACACGCCTCTAACATAATATCAATTCTAACATCAACATTGTGCCATATGTTAGTCAACCATGCACCATCCTCATGGATGTCCGATCATGGCCTTATGGACAGCTAGACAATAGCAAACAATAGGGCCTATCACTTTCCATGAACATTCTTTTAATGAACCTGCTATCGTTTCATACATACCCATAGCGCGTTTTGATATAATTTGTGGAAGTGATTATAGTTGCTTCAGAGACTACGCCTCAGATTATGATTCCCTCACACAGCCTGCTCTCTACTTAAATATAGCTTCCATGCAAATTACTATATTGAGATTTGTTGAACGTACGGATGTTGATGCTATTGTTCGATACTAGTGCAAAAACGCATGCCTTAGAGGACATGTGAAAGTACAGCCTATTGTTATTTCCTATTGCTGAATGTGTGGCTGCAGAATTAAGCTGTTTAGCATTCAAGACATCTAAAACGCCTTTTTTCTTAGCAGTCACGCCTTTTTATTCCCGGCAGTCAACGTTTAATCCCTAACGTTGTAAATCATGTGTTGCATGGCTTAACATTACATGACGTTCGGCATACCAATAAAAGAGACAGGCTTACAGCTACATTTCAAATTAAGAAATACATTTCAGGCCCATCTCTACGTCTTACAAAGACTAAGCATTGTCTTGCGACGCATTGGCTGATGTGAACTTTGCGTGCAGACATAACATAAGTATTTCTGAGGTGAGAGACGCAAGGGGTGTGTGGTACAATATTTTATATATGGCGGAGGGAGCATGAAGCTGCCATTTTTGCCGTTTTGAATGTCCCTACATCAGAGAACACACAGTCCAAGTTTGGCTCTCACTTTCGATAAATTATTCTCCGCTGGACTACACCCTATACTGAGCGATTGGACAGGGCCATTTGTCTCAAAATAATTTTGATTGATATAACTATCGGTACGTACAAATCAAAACATATGAGGCCATAAGTGTACATACTTCTAGGTGCCTTGCAAGTGTAAGGCTTACGTCCAAAAGATGTAAGCACAATTTTTGTGCCACTTAAATAAACATTTTCCTCGGAAGAACAACACATCTGTGGGGATATAAGTGCTATAGAAATGTTGTTTTTACATCGGTAAAGGTTATAATCGAGTTATACCGCTGATCTACCTTCACATACAAACTCCATGCATTGTTAGAAAACCCGCGCAAACAGGGCAAGGACAATCAATATACTCGGTCCATAAATTTATTATTCTCATTACGGCACTTCAAAAGCGGCTGTAAACGTCATTTGGAATCGATAAGAAATGTCAATTTTCTAGGAAGTTGGGCGGCTCTTTTTTGTGTGCAACCTCTAAGACAAAGTGCGATTCAACGGGAGGTGTATAGTGTTGCGACATCTTCTCATACACTAAATGAATCAATCAACTTCGTGCCTTTGTAGGTATAATTTAATTGCTCATTCGCTCAGTTATCATTAGGATGAATTAGTGCATATCAACCTATTTTTAACCATCTTGTGCACGCTGATCTTTCCAAGAGCTGCTTCTTAGGTTCTTTCTATTTCTCAAAAAGTGTTTTGAAACTAACCTCCACATGGAGTGCATAACGTCATGAAATAACCTTAAAGGAGCTGCATCACCAGAGGGTTCTATATTGCTGATCGACCAACTGCCATAAGAAATGGTTCTCACTGTGCTTGACAATGTGTTATGGTATGTAATTGATATTAGCAACGAATTTAGTGACGCATGTTTGGTAGATTGTCCGAAATGCCTTCGGATTTTGCATGGCAGTTTCATTATGTTTCGGCCTTAAAGTCTTACAGTAGCTTCGTCGCACAAAGGCAAGCCATGGATAGTTTACTGCCCAACAATTGGAGGCATCCGGGTGTCAGTCAAGAAGGTGGACTCACTTACGTGCCAAATAGCACTCATCCCGGACCCCAATTATTCAACTTAAATGGCTATCACATGGAACTCCTAACCATAGGCCTAGCTTTTGCAGCCCTGCAAGGTGTATATCTCCTAAATTGATTACATAACTTTTATTATAAGCAACTGACTCATCCAGGCGATATTATTCGGTGTGGAGTAAACGTAAGTTAACGTTTGTAATGTGTACGGTCGATTGTTGATACGTTTTATTGACTCCTGAAGGTATGTTCACAGTCAATGCCAACATTTACCGCGTTGAGGGATGGTGCGCGCGTATGCGTTAAACAGCTGTTTTAAAGTTTAAAGGGATAAAAGATTGCTTTGTGTTAAACGAACGGCCTCAGTATCAAAATTGGAATGGATTGGAATTTATTAGGTGAATGATTCGTTTGTTTGATTGCAATAATTATTGCTCATCAGTTTATTACAGCATCAGGCAGATATTATCATTTTCCCTGTCAATTATGCCTATGCGTGTTATTGGCTTCACCCATGACACTTCGTATAATTTGTTTAATCGCGGCCAATTAAAAAAGCATTGTCCCTGTCATGTCAATACACAGTTTTCCGTTATTTTATTCAAGACGCATTCCTTTTCCACAGAAAACACGCTTGCCCAGGTACATTAAACTAGTTGGGGCCTATTCAAACATATTCAATATCTGGATTTGAAAGAACTATGCCATTGCCAAAGATCATTTAGCGATTCATCATTTCGCACTACAACCCTTCGTAATGCTGCTTTGGCATGTGTGAGACATTTTAATTATTTCAACTGTCTTCATATCTATCATTGTCTTACCACTTCCTGCTACTATTGCTGACCTTGACCTGCTGATGTGTTATTTAGATGAAGAGCTAAGAGGGTATATAAGTTATCTTTTAAAAGACAGCACATCTACCAAATAAGCGAGACAATCATCCATTTGTTGCGAGCTAACATTATGGTAATTACAACAGGTAATGGGTTTGCTCAAATACAGCAACATCCAGTCAAGTAATACATCATAGCAAAGGACATGCAACTTAGAATATGTAAAGACAATACTGTTTATCGCTTCTATTTTATAGCCGTTCCTTTGGTCGAATTTTCTTGCTACTAACTATATATCAATGACTTTACAGTCATACATTCACGTTGAATTATAATGCATAGAACCGCGACATTAAGTAGTGATTGATTCTCATCTTGCTTCTAAATGAGCAGTATTATTCATTGTTATATGGTTTATATTGCCCCTATATAACCTGCCGGGTTGTTTATCCTGCATCCTGCACCGAGGCTATGTAAATATACTCAGCAAATCTTGTTTAGTTTTTATTACTCTCACATGATTGCAGTCGAATGGAGGCTATGTATTGTGATTGCGAAGAAGTTAATATTCAACTCCGGTCGATGCTAAGCCGCCGTATTAAGCATGGAAACCTAATTGCGTTTATGCAACATGTACAGTGTGCATGTACCAGCGTGTATACTGGCCCAGGTGGTACACTGGCGTATCTGGTATGGTTCTGGAAACTACAAGGAGTGTTGCTTGTGTAGTAAGAGCTGGCGTTGCGATGGTGAAAGCCTCAGTGGATCCGGGCGTGGAGAGCAAGCATATGGAAACAGCGCAGTGTCCATGGAAATGTTGTTTACAGCCAAGCGCCGTGAATCACGCTGTCTGTGAAGACCTGGAGTGCAATTTCCTCATTACAGCCATTCTTGGGCATAACTGACAACAGAGAGGCTGATGACGAGCGTGTCTTTCAGATATTAGCGTCTTTGTAATTCATTTGTCATTGGAATCTACTCTGATGTCATTTCCGGCAGGTTTTCGTATGATGAAGACAATTACACTTCCTTTACGGTAATAGCTCGGCTAAATGAGATCCAGTAAGGTTTGCTGGATTATTCCTATGTAAAATCATGCAGCGTAACCCAAAATATTGAGACAACTAAATAACTGACGCAGGTCTGTTGCATTTTGCAGCAATTGTGTGAATCACGCAAATAGTCATTTATTCGCACTACTGCAAAGCTGAAAAAACGTATAACACTAATAATATCCAATCCATTAATAATTTCGTATTCCTATATGAGGTTCCCACGGAGAGTTGTAATTCATTTGTCATTGGCATCTACTCTGATACCATTTTCGATAGGCTTTTGTATAATAAAGACAATTACATTTCCTTTACGGTAACATCTCGGCCAAATGAGATTCATAAAGGTTTGCTGGATTATTCCTATGTAAAACATACAGCGTAACTCTAATACTGAGACAGCTAAATAAATGACGCACATCTGTTCCATTTTGTCGCAATTGTGTGAATTACACAAATACTGCAAAGCTGAAAAAACATATAACGCTAATATTATCCGATCCATTGAACATTTCGTATTCCTATATGAGGTTCCCATGGAGAGTTGTAAGTCGTACCAGGCACAATCTTCGTTCTTAGCCTAACTCAGAGATACCTGCTAAGAGCTTAGTAGCACGGTTTTGATCTCTTTCTGATATATTTATGCCACATAGAAGGAATGGTGACCACGCCTGAATTGCATATTCTAAAAGGAGCCAAACGACTCCCATCTAGCTACCAGTGAATGTCCGACTGATCATGTCGAGAACTCTGTTATCTGCCAATCATTTCCCCAGTTATGATTGGCATATAACGTAACGTTGTACGTTATATGCCTGGTTTTCAGTCCTCACCCTGGTGAGTTCTCCAATTGTTTTGACATTATGTCAGCAGCACTGTATCGTTCATTTATACAGATTAAGAAGATTGAAGGACACTACTCATAACCCTTGTTCAATCTGATTCAAAGCCATTTATCACCATTCACTGCTTTCTATAAATGAGTTTAATGATTTACCCATATCAATATTCTACCACTCATATGTCGCGGGGAATACTTATGTTAGCTAATGGTTCATGGAAGTCTCAATAAATAACATCTACAGGGTACCCTGAGTCTACCACCTTAGCAATGTCCTCTAGATATGCTTAAAGTTGGCTTAAGCAAGACTGCTTTCACAGAAGAGTATGTTGAGAGTTTTGAATAAAGTTATGTTTCCGTTAGTATTCAGTGAGTTTGTCTTTAACGGGTGTTACCATGATTCTGTGAGGTCTAAGAATGACTTGTTACAGATAAAGAAGATACCGAATTTCTCCATAGTAGCAACCCAAACGAAAAGGACATAGATATACTATCACCTTCAATTGGCCTTCAGTTTACAAAGCCATCGTTATCTTCGATGGGAAACTCTGTTACGAATACGGAGGTAATATTAGATCACCGATGCAGTGGGGACAAAAAAGCTGGTACATCTGAAATCTCTCTCTCTCTCTCCCTCTCTCTCTCTATCTCTCTCTCTCTCTCTCTCTCTCTCTCTCTCTCTCTCTATATATATATATATATATATATATATACACACACACATATATATATATATATATATATATATATATATATATATATATATATATATATATATATATATATATATATATATATATATATATATATACGTATGTATGTATATATATACATTTATATATATGTATATATTTATGAAAATTTATATACGTATACATATATATATATACATATATATATATATATATATATATATATATATATATATATATATATATATGTCTAAAACAGCATATGGACAAATATATGTTAATATCTACATATAAATGCAGACACATATATGATCATATGTATGTTTATATATGTATGCATGGATGTAAAATGTACGCATACTTACAGAGGTACATATAAATGCATACATATACGCATGCAATTATTTTTATAAAAATATGTTTCGATATTTCCATATATTTCGATATATATATAAATAAATATACATGCATAGATATATGCATATATATATATATATATATATATATATATATATATATATATATATATATATATATATATATATACATATATATACACACACACACATATATATATATACATATATAGATACACAAATGTATATATAGACATTTATTCGTTACTATGCTTATGTATGCATGTAAACATAAATATAAATTTATGAATATTTAAAAACATTCAAATACATTACGTTTACAAATATATATATATACCTTCAAAGAAACATTTATCCACATATAAAGTTATTGATGGGCATAAATAAATTCATATACATATTTCTTTTACTCTCATATGTAAATAAATAAATATATATATATATATATATATATATATATATATATATATATATATATATATATCTTTGTCGATATTACAATATAAACATATGTTTAAATATAGATGCAGATGACATATAAGTTATTATTCATATAGTTATATATACACGTATATATATATATATATATATATATATATATATATATCAACATAATTTATTATTTCTATTTGTTATTAGTCATATAGTTATATATACACGTATATAAATATAAATATATATATGTACATAATTGCGTATTTCTATTTGTACAGATATACATATATATCTATATATATACACTTATGTATTTATACATGTTTATATATATATATATATGTATATGCATGTATATATATATATACATATAAATATTTATATACATATATATGTGTGCGTAACAATCGACCGACTATTTTGGCACACAGTCACATCTTGGCACACGATCTGAGTGCCAAAATAGTCAAGAGCTTTTTGAGTGCTTTATTCTGCAAATTTTTATTTAAAATTTGTGTTTCCTGGTAATTTTTCTCCATTCACATTCATCCATAGCAAGACTTTAACCCCGGCATCGCGCAGGTGGTAGTTCGGGACGTTTGAAAAATTTTATATATTGGACTGACGACCATTTTGGTACTCTGCATTTAACAGCTTGTTTCTCGTTATTATCCGATATATCATAATCCCAACTTCTGATATATTGCTTAGAATTACTTCCTTCACAAATATATTCTATCCACGTGACATTCGATAGAGGGAATAAAAAATATATATATTTGGTTTCTACGTTTTCCAATGAGGTGGAGACAGATATATATGGCCCGGACAAACCGAAACGCTTCGGCTGATCGGATAATTCGTAAGCCCCTCGTGCTTTAAGATGAAGTTGCGTTGCGGGCGGAGAATATCTTACGATTTGGTAAGCAATAACCACAACTCTTGAATATATTATGGCGTTATTTAAGACACTTAGACCCAAGCACCCTGATGATAGCGAGAAATCATATATAATGTTGCTAAAGTGTATTCGTTAACTGGGTTTTCTAATATCGCCCGCTGTTACATTGTGTGATTGATCTAAATCATGACAACGCTAGTTCGATAGAATGGATATATTGTGTAGTATTCTCAATCTGACATATAAATGGAATCTGGTCAATGTTTGAGGTACTTTACTTCAGTTATGTGCAGTCAAGTTATGTTGGTTAGTCGCGTTTGTCATAACGAACGTATGTATGTAAACAAAATTTTGATCCGCGTTGCTGGTCGCAATCTTTATTTTCAAACGTCATCGTAAATAATACGTAAAACCGAGATGTTCGGATAGTCAGATTTTTTACATAATTAACATCATTGTGTGGCTCATTCTAATTGCAAACTAGATTATTTATTGTATTCTGAGTATCATGACAGAGTTCTTCCGTATTTGTTAAAAAATACGGGATGGAGAGAAGAGGTGAGTTTCCGAAACAATGCAGGTCAAATAGTTCATTGGGATGTTCCAATAAGCAGGGTTGATAGATTCAACGGTATGACATAAATTATTTAAAAAGTAATTTAAGCATGGCAACAGTTTCACTCACACACGTCAAATAGCTGTTAATCGTGCAAATGACTACAACAGTCCAATTGAATTTGTAAATCGGATTAATTCTATGTCGACTAACTTAAAAAAAAACCTGACCTACTTAGACTCGCCAACCTTTGACAAAGTCGCAATATGAAATCTCCCAAGGACGCGGATTGTTGCCATGACGCCGAAGCTATATGGCGTCTCGCCTCCTTCCCAGTCGGGGGATCTCGGGGCAAGAAGCGGCTTCAAGTTGAACTTGGGGTCTTCTGGTCTGGCGGTCTCGCCTCCCTCCCAGTCGAGGGATCCCTGGGGCTTGCGGCGGCGCGTTGCTTCATGGGGTCAGAGATTTCCGGGGCTACTACCGCCGTGCCGTGCCTGCGGATGGAGGCAACGGGCGTTATGCCCCTGCCCCGCATTCCTCCCGGTTTCGATGGTTCTTGGGACCCCTTGCCGCCATCCTGTTGCCAGCTCTAGGGGAATGTGGGGTAATATCGTCCCCCCCCCCCCGTAGGCAGCTCCCCACCCCGCCGATGAACCGACCCTGGGATGCCTGTTCCATAAAGATTATGCGGTCCCCAAGGAGACGGTTGCCTTTCACACCTCCGTCAGTGCCATTTGTCGGGAGTGCGAGAGGTAACCCGGATCTCCTATATACTTAGCATCCCGAGATGCGGCGCACCTCACCCTCTTGCGGCACCCTCAAACCATCGGCAAAGCAATAGACCTGGTAAAGATTACCAACAACAGTATCAGACATGCTTCGGTAAGCAGTCCCGGAAGCAGGGAAGGGAAGAGAAAGGGGTACCCCCTAGGGTTTCAGCGGTCACTGGCCCTAGTGGATCCAGCAAAGTAGAGAACCTCACGCGCATGATGAACCAATTGCAGCGCGAGGTTCTGACCCTGACTAGGGCCTTGCAAAAGTTGAAAGACCCAGGGGTACCCAAGGTTATCCTAAGTCCCCCCCCCCCCCCCCCCACTACAAGTCACCCAAAAGGGAAGTTGGGTCCTGTTTTCGTTGTGGGAAACTTCAAAAGGGAATGCCCAATGGCCCGGGAGGAGAGAGTCCCAGAACTCTCCAGGGGTCAAAGTCGGGAAACGCCCATGGACATTATTTATCTATGTTTCAGCATTACTATAAGTATAATTAACACTGGTTTATTTAATATTCCTTAGTATCTCTTTAGTAACTTAAACGTATGCACACTAGTATGTAAAGGAAAGTAAGAGACAGTTAAGAGTTTTGAGAATATTTCAGAGTGAAATGTTTATCAATGAGGATCATTGTTTACAGAAATGTTGGCGGAACAGCATCCAGCAATTCCAGAAAACGAATCGGAATGGATTTGGAAGAGGTGCAGGCCCACAAGCGACATAAAAAGAAGCCATCTCTAGATTACTGCATTGAAGCTTCAGAGAGGACTTGGGACCTCGAAACTACCTTCCCCAGCAGCCTGAAAGTGAAGACGATTCTATCATCGTGGCCCACAGGAAGTGGCTTCAGAAAGAGTTTGCAAAGTAGAGAGGGGCTATTGACAAAAACAAGGTAGCTGAGAAGATGCGCCTTACTCTGTCTTTGCGACCTAGTCAGATTGTGCGAGACAGAATGCCAGTGCCTCAGTGCACTGAGCAACACCCATGGTTGCAGGGAAGAGCAGGGGTGAGATATTATACATGGGCCATATTTTAATACAAGCATACATAATTTTGAATAGTATCATAGTGTTTGAAGTCTATATTTAATTAACTGATTTCCCATTGTGGAATTGCACTGAATCATTAATTAATTAATGACTGCTTAGGCTTCGTTGGTCGCAGCTGTATGCAGAATTCACTAGACTGGGGCCTAAGGCAGAGAGTGGCGACATTGGCAAGCTCTTTCTGTCTGACCTCCAACGCTTTGGGTGGGGCATTATGAAACTTCTTAGGTGGAAAAAAATGAAGGAGATGATGTCGAGAATGAACCTGTTGAGGAACCAAGTAGAAAGAGCAGGTAAAGAATCCCAGTTTACCATATTCAACATCTACCAACAAAATAACTGCCGCATATTGTGCTTCAGGTTCCTGGTACCTACAATAGTGTTGCTTTCTTACTATTTATTTAGTTATTTTTACGTTGGTTCGATCATATATTAAACTTGATGTTGCTTTACAACATGGCTTCCAATATCTACTCCATTTTGTCTGTGTAATTGCCATCTCCCAGTGGCCCATGCAGCTATAGTTATCACCCGTCTGCCAATACTTTTCAAGGACAAATCCTTTATCTTTGAAGGCACACTCGAGGTAATAGTCAGTTCATATTTCATCATGTATTATTATCAAGCTAAATAATGACTAGTTAAACAATGTTTGTAACAATGTCTCTTTTTAATAATAACATTCTTTCATTCAGGCAGGATTTATGGACCTTGTATTATTTCTAATGAGAGCTATGGCTCAACAATAAGTCACCTATGTGTTTTATAATGTCGCAACACAGCACGGCAGCAGCATAAACAGCCTGCCTCCTTTGCTGCTGTATGAGGGAGAATTGATGGATGCTGAAATACATAGAGGGAACGTCTGTTGGAGAAGCGGTGGATGTAACAGAAGCCATGGCCATGCTGATGGCTGCCATTTATGTCTTTTATGTACCATACCCCAACTCTGCCAAACAAACTTTTCGCTATGTCCAAGTTATGCTTGCCATTGAAGATGACCCTATTGATGCCAAACGCCTTTGTATCATGGCCAGCATTAACAAGGCTATGTATTAATGTGATTGAATGAAATAAAATGTTCTTGTGTTGCATACAATTTTGTGACTTGTTTATACAAACTTATAAGCAGTAGGACTTATTTGGTCAAATAAATTTTTATTTATTCAGGGTGTATGAGGTATTTTAAGCTTGACCTTCAAACATAGTCAAACTGAATTTCAAATAGTCTAACTGACCTTCAATCATAGTCAAACTGTCTAATTTTCTAGTCAGTGTAACTTAGTACAATAGTCATTACTACTTACGCTGTAGTCAATGTGACTAACGAGATAGTCATAGTGACCAATGGATTAGTCGTTTTTGACTGCTCTTTACTTGACTAGGTAGATTAGTCATGTTGACTAACTGCTTTAGTCAAATTGACTAACACATTAGTCGTTTGGTGGACAGTCAATATGACTAGTTAAGTTAGTCAAGTTGACTAGATTGCATTAAGGGGTCGTGCAAAGGGGCAGGTCGCCCATCCCCTCACCATTAGTGTCTCCGGTCTGTGTGGGTTGCGGGGCTGTAGGGGGTTGTTTTGGTGTTGTGAGAGGTAGAGGCCTGGGGTAAGGTTCAGCTGGTAAGGGGCCTAGGATATGGATTCGAGTATCTCCCCAGAATGTCAGCACTGCCGGCGTAGGTAGTGCGGCACGAAAGGATCTAGGGCAAAGAGGTCGAGCATAAGGTGGATCATCTGGCGCCACAGAAATGTCCATCCCACCTCGAATACCCCCTCTTACCCAAGTTGAAAAAAGAAAGAAGACTGGGCTCCTCAATCCAGTGGGTCACCACAATCGAGACCATTGGCCAACTACAGGAGACTTCATGATGCACAACGGGTTAGGGGACCGGTGACAGAGTTGGCCAGTAGTACGATGACGGATCAGGTGCCCAATGAAAGCATTTAGGTGTGCCAACTCCTATCCGCGTCTCGGTTTACGCTGCCTGTGCAGATCGGTGGTATGACTGTAGACTCCGTAGTCGATACCGCTAAAGAAGCCATGATTATGTCTGGCCGTGTTTTCCGCCAGCTAAGCCTACAGCCGCGAGAGGTCAGGGATGTCAGGCTACTGACTGTTGGTAGAGACATGGCACGGATTCGTTGTGGGACCGGTGGAGTTGAATGTGGGAGCTGTAAATCAAGTGTTACTCTGATTTCAGGATGGCAACTCGTAATGAGAGTGGTATTGTGGCCAGGGCAATGAAGGAGGGTCTTATACCTGGTGGAGCAATTGATGATGTGCCCCAGAACAACGGGGACAAAGCGGGTTGAAGCATTAATCCACCAGGTGACTAAAGCGAAAGCGAGAAAAGACCAGCAGTGGTTGCGGTTGGCAGCTAAGACAGCGTGACCCTGCAGCTCCTGGGCCGGGAGTGGATACACCACAATGTATTCCCTATCGGCCTGCCTAGCCTTCCAAGCTCCGTTGCCAGCCGTACCAAGCAAGGACTACAGGCTTGCTCTAGACCCGTCCTTGCCGCAAGTTTTGGTTCACGAGGGTGCCAGTGACCCCGATCTGGCGTCTACTGGGCGGCCTGTAGCTAGTTCAGGGAGGAGCATGGGCCGCAGCCACCCTGACTCAGCCGGGCCAGGCTTAGTGCCCATGTTTGGCGATCTCCTGCGCATCGGCTTCTGCGCAGGCTGGGATTCGTTATGTTAGCATTGCGTCAAACATGTCTGCCATGGAGAGTGCATGTTTGGAGCCTCTGGAAAAAGGTCACCCCCTGCTATGGGTGGCACTGGAGCAGAGGCGTCAACGTCGTCACTCGAGCTGGAACATACAGAGGAATGCTCAGATTCCGAACCTGTATCCATCATGGGTCAATTGTAAGGTAGGGGGGAGGATTTCAATCTTCCAGGTTTCCCGCTTAGTATAGTAACCCTACCCTGTACTCTAAGTAGAGGGGTGGAATGTATCGAAGGCTCAGATGTCGCTGATGCTTTGGCTGGTTCTGATGTAAGGCCCCCATCCAAAGATAAGACCAAGCAGGCGGGTAGGAGATTCCGAGGTGCAAGGAAGGCTAAGGCACGTGGTCGAAAACAACCGGCAGTGCCAGTGCTGACAATCATGTTGCCTGTCAAGCGGCAAACGGGGGTTGCAGGGTCATCCAAGGGAGGCACATAAGCCAATCAACAGCCAACTCACCGATCTCCTGCGCATCGGCTTCCACGCAGGCTGGGATTAGCATTGCGTCAAACATGTCTGCCATGGAGAGTGCCAACTCACGACTCCTGGTGGTACAGGGTGGGTGCCAGGGGGCTGTAGGCGAGACGCCCCGAGAAGACATGGACGGCCACAAGGGGAAGTCTACACTTAGATGTCCTATTCCTGGGTGTGGGGATTCGTCCGGGTCTCCAACGACGCAAGTCCCGGAGGTTTTCAATGAAGGCCTGGACTACATGGATGTGATTGTCTGTCCTCCATGTAATCGCCAACTAACTGTTGGGGCCGGGCCCTGACTTAAAAACCTTGCTCCGCCTCGCAGAGGGGTTAGGCGGTTTTGGATGCCAAAGCCTTAGGGAACCCACGGGATTATTGAAGGAGGCAATGCGGAAGTTCTGTCGGGTCCACGATGATCCGGCTCCTCATAGCTTCTGTCTAAGGCCCCAAAATTCACCCACGGTCCTCCTCCACTGACAACCTCTGATGGCTCTGTTGTCTCAGCTCGGGGCCCCGTGAGAGGGAGCTTCTCAGGGACTTGGGCCGTCGGCCTGCACCGTGTGGTAGGATCGAGGGGAGCGGAGCGGGACAAAAGTGTGCTAAACCGGAACCTCAGTTATCCGTGGCCTTCGATTCCCACTTCCACATGGACAGGGCCCTGACTTCCCTGGGCATTCCACGGAATTCCGGGCCACGTAAGTTGTTCATGACTGTTGATGAAATCATCGACCTGGGGCAGCAAAAAGAGAGGGTCGCGATTGGTCCGAAGTTGTCGGCCTTGGGGAGGTTGGCATAGACCATTCAGTCCTCCCTGCTAAATGGGGGACACAGCAACATGCCCTACTCCACGTGCTATCCCTCCTGGAGCCCCGGCACGTGTTGGTTTTGCACATCCGGGGAATGAAGGGAGATGACGGCACAGAGGCATATTGCTTTGTCCTGTATCAGCTGCTTAGTCAGGTGCCCAGAGAGCAGCGGATTCGCCTCCACTGTTTCTCGGGATCTGGGAATAATCGAAAAGTTATTCGAGTTTCGGAGAGTTATCCGGTTTTTGAAGCATCAAAATCGACAACTTCTATGGTCTCGAAATAATATAAAAACACACATCGTTTCTTGTCAGTGGTCATTTACATGAGACTACCAAACGGCCCAAAAACGGCCCTGTCCAAACTAGATCGGCGCCGCGTTTGTCCTTCTTGCCCCAGGTCGAAAAATCACAGTATCGGTCCGAATGACAACATAAGTTTCATGAATAATTTGAGCGCCTATAAAACCGCCAATACATGTCCGATGGTAATACAAATAGGGTCACGTGTACTCAGTGACAGCTTAAGTCGGATCCCCAAATTTCAATCAAAGTCTAGTGCTGTGGTGCTGATTTGAGTTTAAATGGTCAAATGTGCAATTTGATTGAATGAGCTTGTGTGTCCAGACTTCGTAGGTGGTACATAATGTAAATACAATTTCCTCAATATTCATCTATTAATAACAGTGTTCCCAATTCCCCGATTTTATTGACTGAAGTCTATTCTAGAATATTTACGTTTTCTGCAGTTGTAAGCATATTAAATATGGTTCACATTATTATGATAGCAATGAATGAGCTACATTTCAGCATTGTGCCTCGATACGGTCAACTAATCATGAGCAGGTTCTGGTTTTATTATCAATTCTGTATCATATATTGAAAGAAACTACAAAAGTGTAACAGTTGTCCAATATATATTCATATCAATGCCAAAACATCAAAGACATATACACCTACAATACCATTTCGTCCAAACATAACTCTGACCTAAAATTAACTAATCATCTATTTTGAGACTGATATGGCACAATGCCAAGGATTGGACCGCGATGTTTTTATCTTGCAATTCATCAATGACTCTTAAGGTAATCTGCTTTGATTTTCATAAAAGTTAATCAATCGTCGACCTTAGTTCTGAGGTCATTGGAATGTCTGTCAATCAGTTTGGTATCAAGCCTATTTATTGATCCTTGGTCGTGTCGATCAGTCTGAACAAGCCAATTATAGTGAGTGTTCTCACGGTATTACGTGTCAAAACATTTCTGAAAAACAGAACATTTGTCTCAATGTCTTCACTTAGCCTTAATGAATACCACGCGCTCCGTTGACGGGAGAGAGGGAATGTAGTCCGTTATTGCCAGGTGACGAGTGAGCTTAGCAAAAGGATAGTCACCTGTTTCGGCTTGTTGGATGTTAGGTTAAAGGAGGTGCGCGCCACTTTCCACGCAACCAGCGTTGAGGCAACCCTGCCCCCCCCCCCCACCCCCAATAAAATAACCGATGGCCGGTGACATAGCAGAAGACCAAGGAAGAAGGCTGTCCGAATGCCGTAAAACATCGAAGGTACCAGTTGGACACGAAAACCGCCACCCCAACCCACACAACGTCGCGCTCGTCTGTTTGAAAATATGCAGAAGCTTTTATAATGATTTCCCGTATAAATATTGTAACATAATTCAATAACCCCGGGTCCCGCCAAAGAACTCGCGTAGTCTACATATGCGCTCTTGTTCTCAATGACCCCGCCTTGTTTACTTTCTGTATGATCATGTGACCAAAATAATCAAATGCGACAGTAAAAGTCAAGTAACTTCTTGTCAAACTACCAAATACATTATTAACACAGTATGCAACACTGTTGGATCACTATAATAACAAAAAAATTGATATAAAAACTCATTCCTACGATCGAAACTACCAAATATCACTCTTTGAGCCATGATAATATGGCAACGAACTTTGACCCCAGATGAACGACAGATCGGCGAAATATAGAGCGAAATACTATGAGCAGACGATTATCAAAGCCTGGTCACATAAATTTGCCAATCTGACAAATAGTGATCATTAAAATTAAATTTAACTTATTTTGTCACAGCCCTGGTTAAGTATGATACGATTGTTATAGTATTTCGGCTAATAATGGCATTTCATAAATTACGAAACTCGTAAACAATAACTCTACATTAGGCCGCCGTGACTTCGCGGAAAGCATAGAAATTTGTTGTTAAATACGAATTACCCCAACTAATACATTCTGACATGGACGGAAAAGTGTGTCGGTAAAATAATATACTATCTCTAAATACTGCCTGTTCTGTACTACATAATGCGCGTTGTACCCCATCCCAAACCGAATTTATATACATGACCCAATTCCCTTGACGGAACGATTGCGAACAGCTGATCCTCAATTTATGCGTTTGCAGTAGCCAAACAGACCAACAGTCGATCGTGTACCCCCTTGCTAAGAAGGTTCGGTGATATGCAAATGCAAAGAGAACTTGACTATGAAACATCAACTTAACAATTTTAACAATTAATGGACGCCCTTCCCTAGGCTTCTGCCTTGAAGATAGATATGATGTTATATGGACATGATGGATAGACATAACCACAATGTGTATGGTACTGAGCTGTCTGGCAAGTTGTAATTGAAGAGACTAATGTTGCAGCACCATTGATGGTTTTATAAATTTACCAACACATATCAGTGGCTGCATATCCACCGTCACTTGGTGTTTCATAAACTTAACTATTGCCAATTATCTTAATATAATACACCTCAAAGGTCACAGGGTCCTCAGATTGCAATTATAATAAATACTTGGGGGTAGTCATAACATCACATGCATAATGGACTGTTGCCTATCCAGGCAATGGCCAATGTATGGTCTATCAAAAGAGGGAATAAGTTTATGGTGCAAATATAGACTTGAAAGTGTCAGATATCACTAGAGGGTCACCTAATACAAATAAGAACAGCCACTAAATAAACAGCCTCTGAACTGCATAACTATTTAATTGCATAATAAATGAGCATCTGTGCTATGAAAACCATGACTATGATTATTATGTAATTTGACAGATAATATTGAATGTTCTCAGCTAAACAGCTGATGTGGCCTCACATAAGTTTCCTAACATTAAATTATATGATCTGACCTCTGCAGGTATCCTATAAGTGAGTGTGGAAACATTTTATGAGGTGTTATATTGTGAAAATAAATAACCAGCATCTGTTTACTGGGTCTCTATCTTCTAACCGCATTGCTCTTCAAGCTTCCATTTCTGAACCAACCTGATATGTATATTTCCACAAATCTACCCATATATGATCATTAATATAGGTACCTGTTTCAGATGTTAGCTTGGGAACCTATCAGAGACCACTGCCTGAATTGACCATAACTAAAGTGGTCTTGTACTTAAAACAAATGGATAGCCTTGACAGTCCGTTTGTTAGGTTAGGTTGTATCGAGAGACATTACATGATGAAGTATTTTTCATTTTTTACCACAACCATACCGACATTTTGGTCCGATTGTCATAAAATGATCAATTAAATGGTTCTAAAAAACTCACACAATATGCAGATCACATACTTATGAACAAATATGAAGCAATGGCTGAAATATGCAGTGATACAAACATTGTTCCTCATTGTTTACATCTGAATTAATGCATGGTCTGTAATGTGTCAATTACATTAATTTTGCAATGCATATTGTAAAATGTATGTGCTTTTGTTAATTTGATACTGAACCAGCAGCCCAAGCAAGTACAAGTTATGCCACAAGTCTGACTAGAACAACAAGCCCTGTAGACCCCAGACTTATAGATGCCAACAAAAACAACTTGATTTCTAGTGACTTAGAGTCAGATCAGGATGTCTCGAGCAGAACATGCATCAAAGATACAAGTGAGTATTTTTCATTCCTCGGTGACCTGTTTACTATTGACAAGGTATATCCAAAGAAGGCTTCTTTGCATTGTAAATTAATTCCAGTTAAGTGACCTTCATATAAAAGTCCCTACATAATGCATGGTCTATAAAGGCTTGTGCTATATTACAAATGTTATTACAAGTCTGCTATAACTAGAAGCTAATAGCGAAATATGAAAACAATATATTAATGCACATGCAGACCACTTTTAATGGGATACAAGGCAGACCCAAGCTCTACAACTTGCCTTCAGAAGTTACATTCAGATCCCCAGTCTAAGGAAACTACTCCCAGGTTAGCCCTACAAGACGTCTGCGTAGACGTCTTACCTTTTTTCGAAAAAACGCAATGCGAATATTTTTAGATCGATTCAGACAACTACCAAGCACAAAACATACACAAGTGAAGGAGTTATAGAATGCAATGATGTTTTACGGACGATTTTATCCCTTTTCGGCGGGGGATTTCATCCATGGTAATTATTTATAGTTCGATCAATTTGGGAAGCGGTAAAAAAAAAGTCAGAAACACAGCAACATGTTTGTTTACAAGTTCAAGACCACATGCATTGCCCATGCGCAGAATGACGAAGTCTAATGCTAAGCCCGGGGGGGCACTTAAGTGTAATGATATAGTATACATGTGCCGCACGAAGGGGGTGGTTTTTTGACATCTCGACTTTTACGACGGGTTTAGACAATCGCATAATACCTTGTACGATGGAGTATACTTTTTCTCATTCTCAACGAGTTCAACGGGTACGGGATTTCGAGGTCCCGCGGCACACCCCTATCCGAGTTAGGGTAAGTGCCCCCCACTTGGGATGCTAAGGCAATGCGGGAAATCGCGAGAATTAATAGTTTCCAAAATGGCAGACTTCGTATCGCGATTTGTTCGGAAACGAACTATCGATGGCATTTATTGAAGAATAGCGTCGAGTGGTGGTAAGTTTTTTGGAGCGAAAGGTCTATTTTTTGTAAAGGCTCTTGATATATGTTATTTTCTAGGTGCGAAATGTAGCCCTTCGCGAGATATAGTCCAAACTAAATATCGCCGACTGTGTTTTGACTAACTGTTCGTAACGGTATAAATTCATGTTACCGTTACACCGGAGCTACTCCCAGGTATGGTATATACACTTTACAATATATTGTATTAATCAGGATACATTTGACAGATCATTCCCAGTATCTCTTTTATAGTAGATGTCATGTATGATATATATTGTTGCACAATTGTGTTGTAGGCTGAATTGTTATTTAAGCTTGTAGATTCGCCATGCACCGCCATGTGATGTTTCATGATTAAGTAACTTTATCTGATGCTTTATCAGTAACTTATATCTTATATTCTCTGCATTACACTGCAGACAGATTATTACAAAAGTTGTAGCTACACTGACTAAATGTACAATCTGTGTAGCTCTAAAAATCTCTCTTATTGTTCTGTGCATCTTTCTGAAGATGTCCTGGTCAATCTAAAACCTGCTGAGGTGCTGCAATCTTGTGTTCAACAGCAATTTATGGTCACCATCTTATACAGAATGCATGTGACACTATTCATTTGACACTACCCTCACACACAAACTCACTTTGACACTTGGAGTCGTTCTACACCATTCAATCAGACAAAAGGTAGGTTATAGCTGTACCTGCAAGGAACACTACCTAACATTCTGTGGGATGACCCATCAATCTGAACCACACATCTCTTGCCTCCAGTTTTGGTTGAATAATAGAACTGTTATCTCTTGATTAGTAGTGCCAAATTATTTGCTTAATATGTGTACATGTTGATTGTTTCAGGGAACAAAGAAGTTCTTAAGTCACAGCTGACAATTCCCTACTTGGAAAAATATGAATGAGCAGCTCAAGTTCCAATGGGCCTTGTACCACCTCTTAATTATGCTTTAAATGTCATTAACTATGCACAGCTGTCATGAGTAGTGCTGGTTCCAAATGGATGTGCCACAAACTCTTAAATATGCTTGAAATGTCAATAAACATGCATAATTGTCAAACAATCACTATATAGTTTATAAAAAATATTACACATGCCCAGTTAATGATGCAATACTATATCATCATAGCTTTTGACAGTAAAAAAAAACGATTTTTAAAAACTGTTTACGCATGGCCTCAATGTTAAAATTATGCTTACCTGTTCCCTAGTGAGAGTAGTCCTTATTTAACGACCCTATGAAAGTATTCGACCCTTATATTGGGTTTTAAGGTTTTTTAAAAGTTTTTAAAGGTCGGTACCCCCTTATTTTTTGGGGGGACTTTTTTTGTCGGGATTTCTGCAATGTTGTAGGTGGACTAGTTGGTGAGTATTTGGTTTGGCTTGCAGGGCTAGTAGTTTTCGGCTGCTTGGTTTGTCGCGGCAGCGTTTACATGGCTGTTCTGTGGCGTTGGTTCCGCTGCCGCAGGCAATGGATGGGGGGGGGGGGGGTATGGCCATTTCACAGGGGAAATCTAGGTGCTCCCCAAGCCAGAGGACGATGGCCGGGTGGATGCCTTGGGTGAAGGACCAGGTGACAATTTTGACGAGGCCCGTAAAATCCCGCAATAACGTACCGTAGACGGCTATGCGCCGGAAGTGTGGCTTCGGGTGGCCAAAACGCTTGAAGTAGGGCGCGCAAGCAGTGTTTCATGTCCAGTTCTACTAGGCTCATGTCCAGTTCCACTAGGCTGGCAGTGGCGTACGTTGCTTTATTCCAGACACTCCCGCCTATGTATTTAGCGCAAGCGGCCTCAATGTCGGGCAGGAAGGTGTGGGGCGTTGGCTTCCATCCGTTGCGCTCACGTGCCAACCGGTTGGCGCCTCGGACTCTCAGACCACGCTGCTGTCCAGCTCAAGGCGCTGACAGATCTCAGCCAGGTAGGCGTGGTGCTCCTTAGTACGGTAAAGGGCGCCGTCGTCAGAAATGAATTGGTCGTACGTGGGGTGGCCCATAAGCCCAGTGCCGCGTGGTTCTTCGAGGATTGCGATTGCTTCCCAGATGTTGCCCTCGTAGAACTTAATCTCCCGGTTGGCGGGGAACTGGGGGTTGGCGTGCCACGCATGACCGTTGTGTTGGATGGTGGTTCAATGGTGGCTTTCTTCGGATAGCGCGTTTCCATATAGAGAATCCCCCCCCCCCCCCCCGCTATGTCGCGAATGATAATGCTCTGGCCAATGATTTTCTCGAGGTTGGGAATGTCTAGGATATCGACCCCTTCTTCGCGAATATTGGTTTCCCACGCAACGACCTTCGCTTTTGCGCGATCTCCTTTGTTGGGTTGTGTTTGCTCATCTGGTCGATGCGGTCGAGGACGATCATGGCGACGCAGTTTAACTCTCTCGGTCTTCATTGGCTCGAGATCGGCAAGGACCTCTTTTATCAAGCCCAGACGATTGCGCGCTCTGGGTAAGCCACGTTGACGACATCTTGTAGAACCCAATGAGGAGGCCAGTTCGGCATCGGTTGTTGAACTGCGCTATTGCCTTTTTCGCGGCTCGCAGCGGGTGTACCACTTATCTCCGTCCTGTTTGATTATCTTCTGCCGGAGAATGAATTGGCCCTTACCTAGTGCACCGAGGATCTCGAAGGCTCGGCGCTCTGTGAGGCCGACATCGTCGTCCTTGAGGATCCAGGTGGTATAAATGAGCTTGATGCTGCTCTACTGACGGAAATCCTCTATGGCTGCGTCGTACTGCTTCCGGAACGGGACGTCGGCGGGGAGCGGCTCCTCGTTGACGGGAGTGTCGGGCAAGACTGGCTCCTTGGCGCCAAGAAGGCTTTCTTGCTCGGCGAGGGCTTTTTTGGTTCCCGCCCGGCGGTGCTTCTTAACGGTTTTATGTTGCAACTCTTTTTGGACCCGTAGGGCCCTCTCACCGAAGGGTTCTTATTCCTCTGGTGGCGGGGAGACTAGTAGCGCTTGTAGCTTTTTTATTTGGGTGTCTTAGGCTGCCTTGGTTTTTGCGTAGTCTGCTATTCTACTTGTTAGGTCGAAAATATCGTTCCAGAGCCGTTTTGACTTCTCGCTGAAGAGCTCCCGCCTCTCTGCTTCTTTTGGGGGGTCTTGGTTCCAGGGAATAACGGCGTCAGGGCCGAGAACTACTGGGAGAACTATGAATGTATTACTATATGATGATACAATCAGAAATAATAGTGATAACATAACGGTAGTACGATGTATCATTAAGTTATTAGCGTATATTTCTATGAACTAGAGCACACATGCCTATCTGTGAGCTACATTGGACGAGAAAAAACTTGAACGATTAAGCGTCATGATGAACCACGGAGACGCCTCCACGGACAAACAAACAACCATATCGAGCATAGGGATTTATATAAATCGTCTATTACTATAACTACATCGATACAATAAATCCTTATGCGGAGTGTGAGCAAGATTGGGGCTTAACCTCGCTGGCAACATCGAAGATCACTTAGCGACGGAGCGTAGAGGTCTCGGACATGATGTGGAATGATACTAAACTATGTTCGCGTTTTGTCAATGATATGAAAGCCGACCCCTGTCAAGTTCATATTCAGATTCTCGACACATACTGCGCGTTCCATCATACAAGTTCCAGAACAAGTTCAAGTTTCAAAGTTTGCTTATCTCGGTCTAGATATATATAACCATGCGGCGGGCCCGTACTCGGAAGCTTCAGACAATTAGAACCACTCTTCCTCCATGTTTGAATAACTTAAGTTAATACTTCTCTCGATATGAAATGAATGAATCTTGTTAGTTAAACATGGATCGCCCCTTAACTGCAAGATAAAAGTAGTTGAAATTTAATGATACTAACCATTAACTTAAA
Source organism: Urechis unicinctus (assembly GCA_034190875.2). Classification (NCBI taxonomy): domain Eukaryota; kingdom Metazoa; phylum Annelida; class Polychaeta; order Xenopneusta; family Urechidae; genus Urechis; species Urechis unicinctus. The sequence continues at coordinate 12,294,407 of CM067345.1, read as the reverse complement.
CCGCTATTGCTTATTACCATTTCAAATAAAGATACACCTTTATACAGAGAGTGATGAAATTCCATGGCATAGATGAAAACTTTTGATTCCCGTCACAACCAGCCCCCTACACTGCCGTAAAATGGCTGTAACTTTGTGTCATTTCATTTGGTTATTTCCTAAAATGGTCGTTTTTTTATGTACCGGAATGGTAGGTTTTTTTATGTCTTAAAATAGTCGGTTTGTGTCATGTTCCAAAATAGTTTTTGATTCCCGTCACAACCAGCTCCCCACACTGCCGTAAAATGGCTGTAACTTTGTGTCATTTCATTTGGTTATTTCCTAAAATGGTGGTTTTTTTTTTTTATGTACCAGAATGGTAGGGTTTTTTTATGTCTCAAAATAGTCGGTTTGTGTCATGTTCCAAAATAGTCGGTTTTTGTCATGTTCCAAAATAGTCGGTTTTTGTCAAGTTCCAAAATAGTCGGTTTTTGTCATGTCCCTCGTACCCTAACTATTTTGGAACACCAATTTTGGTACACAAAATATATAAGCTTAATAAAACAATGAAAATGAAAAATAAAGTTAAGAAACCGACATATGTTACTCACAGACCACCATAAAACAAGAAATAATCATCTGATAAAGTGTATATTTTGTCGTTTACAATGTCCCAAAATGGTATATGCATGTTGATATATAATAATATGATATAGATATATATGTCTATATATAGATGTACTTGTATACATATGTATGTAATGATATTCATATAAATAAATATATATATATGTACATAAAAATAGACATATATATATTATGTACCAATCTATATATCTGTATATATTTGTATATATATATGCATTCCTCTGCAATCATATATAAACATATGTATACATGTACATATACATATATTTATATGTAGACATGTATTTTGTCAGATGTCTATATGTATTTATATCCAAATATATATATATATATATGTATATATTTATTTGTATATATATATACATATATATATATATTTATATATATAAAAATATGTATATATATATATATATTTATCTATATATATATATATGTATATCTACATTTATATATACAATTCTTATATATATATATGTATATATATGCATATGTATGTTTGTATGTTTATGTATATCTGTTCCTGTGTGTATTCATGTTGTATGCATGTATGTCGATATGTTTACATGTGTGCGTATTTATATATATAAATGTTAATGTATATATAAATATATATCTATATATATATATCTATATATACACGTTATATATTTATGTATGCATGTATGTTTGTTATCATGCATGGTGCAAGCGTAATGTCTTGTTGTTATTAGTATATTCGTTTATATAATGCATTTGTATACATACAGATGTACGGATGTATATGTATGTATGAATATGTGTTTTTATGTATGTATGCATGTATCTCTGTATGTAAGTATGTATGCACATATGTATGCATATATGTATGAATGTATATATGTATGTGTGTATTCATGTAAGTATGTATGCATATATGTTTGAATGTATTTATGTATGTGAATATGTATCTATGTATGTTTTTGTGTATTTTCGTTTGTATTTTCGTACGTATGTATATAAGTATGTATGTTGTACGCATGCTTAGTACAGGTATAATGCCTTGTGATTATGCGAGTGTTGAGACCGTTATGAGCAATGGAATGATTGCAAAAAACTGAAGCATTCAAGGCCACCGAGGAATGACCTCCGCACAGAGCTAGCGAATATCCCGCTTGGACACATGAAAAAGCGTCTAGCGCGTATTCGTTTAAGTACCCGAAGAGTCGGGTTTAGGATGGTCAAGCTAGTGCTATTTGCCGTTGAGCTGATGTTCTTCCAGTGGAAGAGCCGCCTAATGTGGTGTGTTTGAGGCTTACATTGCCGACACAAATTAAGCTGGGCGTAATTCCAAGTCGCGTTGTTAGCATTTGATACATACACGAGGTGGTTTGGACTTCTGACGCCCGATGTTCATAACAATGATATTGGCTCTATGTACTTGTTATACTATTATATCTTATATCGCCATTAAAGTGTATATTCAAATCGCAACCATTGTTCAGCTTCTAAAAGGTCAGACTCGTTTCAGTCTGACACTAGATCTAGAAAGGTTCGTCAGATATTGTTTCGGCACAGCCATATTACATCCTAGTTTCCAATGAAAACTTTGCTTGCCTCGATTTTTTGGCCGCTAGATAACTGATTGTCGCCAATTGCATTTGGTCACCCAATGAACCTTGCTTATCATGTTAATCATACAAGTCTTTGGATATGCAAAACGAGGTTTATGTACACATGCAAAACAATTAACTGATACCTCAATGACAATGAAGGTAGCGTGTACCCCTGACTAAAACGACAACAAATCATCGCTCAAGGTATTTACGTCCAAATTTGTAATAAGGACGTATAAAAGGATGATAGCAGCTGATCTTAACCATGATGCAGGTATGTGTGAGGGCAATGCAGGAATTACGGCAACCCCTCCCAACCCCCAACCCCCTTCCCCCACCAACAAAATAAATCAAATAAAACTCCTCACGTAGGTCGCACATAGCGTAGCGCGGCTTTTTCATTGCAGGCCTAAACTGTTTATGGCCCTCGCAAGCAATGAAATATGGCAGCAGCGTTGGGTTCACGGACACAAGGTCACCATCGTTGTACTATGTACTATACCCTGTTATGTTGGTGTTGGCTTGCTACCTGCGTGCCTCTTGAGTCCTAACGGATTGAATAGATTTTCAGTCATAACAAATTGCTTGCTAACTACATCTTCTACGCTGTTATATTAACTCTGTCGATCTATTTATCCTATTGTTAATTATGATGAGGGATAATCCATTGATTTGTCACTTTGTGGTTTAATATTTGTAACATTATATATATATATATATATATATATATATATATATATATATATATATATATATATATATATATATATATACATATATATATATATTTATATGCAAATATATGTATATATATGTATATATATATATATATAACATATATGTATATTTATATTTATATATTTATGCGTTTATAAAAATAATATATATATATATATATATCCATATATTTGAATATATATATATATATATATATATATATATATATATATATATATATATATATATATATATATATATATATATATATTAATACATTTGATACATACACGAGGTAGTTCGGACTTCTGACGCAGGATGTTTATAACAATGGTATTGACTCTATGTACTTGTTATACTGATATATCTTATATTGCCATTAAAGTGTATATTCAAATCGCCACCATTGTTCAGCTTCTAAAGGGTCTGACTCGTTTCAGCCTGACACTAGATCTAGAAAGGTTTGTCAGATATTGTTTCGGCACAGCCATATACATCATAGTTTTCAGGGAAAACTGCGCTTGCCTCGATTTTTTGGCCGTTCATGAGTAGGTGATCGATTCCGCAGTTCTTAGACGTGTGAGCTGACAAATGCATCCCATATTTGTAAATCGTCATTGTAAATTATTCGTTTTAGCCGCTTCTGCTACCGTTTATCCAGTGATTAGATAACGCAATTTAGCAACGGTGTAGTAACCTACAACTTCGATTTGACCTACAATCGTTCACTTTGCTGCAGAACACTACATATATATCGAGAAACGAGGTATTCCTGGATATCGCGTAGGCACGATTATTGTTATGTACCCCTTTGTGTCTTTTGGGGTTTTTTCATCGTGACTACTAGACACAGACCATCAGATTGTAATCAGCGCTGCGAGGCCACGAGATTACAGTTTTTTGTATTACAATTATCGCCGTGCAGGATCAATCAGCACGAAGCAGAAGAAGGATTGATTTATTCGTTATCTGGCTCAGTGCATGTGGTGATGTATAATTAGGATAAACATGTGTAAACTTATATACAAGAGGTAGTTTTATGATATGAATATTTATATCGGATCAACAACATAAAGTGACAGCGCAATGCAACATGAGTAAACCCTGCTCATTGACGATCAACGGCTAACTCGAAACATGTGGGTGGACTAAGACCAGTGCAGCTGGGCAAGAATGAACGGATGTGATGTTTAATTACGATGTATTAACAGATTGCACGTAGCAATAAAAATAGTAAGTTAATGTGTAAGCGTGGATAAAGGCCCGGATGATACACTGGTGAAGCTGGTGAGTGCCTTGTGCCAGTAGACCAAGTGGTTAGTTGACTTTGTTCTATTTATACCCGATACGTGACTAGCATAAAAATGTCGTCAGTAATGGTGCTCAACTGCAACCGAAATATATAAAGAGAGAAGATTGGCTGTGCCGAACCTAAATAACTACTACATCGACTCAGCAGCTTGCTATAGTTATACTTCATTTGCAGCCGGCTCTGTGAGGTGTGCTGTAAATGGTGCTAACGCTTGTGCATGCACAGTATGCTGAGAGAGCATATATACGAATCCTCGGTGAACAGCGCCAAGAGGTATGCTTGGTTTGATTAATGGGGGATAATTTAATAGGAGAGCTTTCGCTTGATCACATAGCGCGAGGAAAAGCAACGCCAGATACCACCTCATACCAAAACCTGCCAGTCTGCTCTACTCATCCTTTGTTCAATGGTAACCCCATGACCTTGACAGCCGCACAAAGCTGCAACAGATCCGCGGTTTGAGACTGCGAAATAATAAGAACTCACCTTCAGTGATGGGTCTAATGTTCGACATTTATGGCGCAAAGCCCGTGGTTATACATCACAGTCGCGAAACTGGTTATGGCTAGGCACTCGTTACTTCGAAACTCATTATGCTTGAACGAATAGCCAGAGTGAAGTTAACAATCGTTAGTTCTTCTAGAATCGATTATATATGCATTCGCACTTTGGTCACTCAAAAAAACATCTCAACTTGCGAAAGGTGTTATCCATTATTCCACACAAAACGTTCTATTTCATTGCAGCTCCCTATTTTAAGATAATTTATCATAGCCACAATGCATACTTTTCATGACTTTATAATCCGACATTTTCACATGTCTACATAACGTTTAAAGATCTCTAAACAATACTAATGCGCAGCTTATTGTGCTGCACAACGTGGCTGTAACGCCCTTCTAATAGACGTGTATCGACATATTACAACTTGCCAGGAAGTGAATTTATCTTTTAGCAAGATGATGACCTGTATTGCATGGCGCTAGGGATTTGTCATCCCTTTCGCCTAATAATTTGGTCTACATTTTGACAACTGTATCTTCTTGCCTGACACTGACATGCATCATTACACGTGTAACAACAATACACGGTATCATTTACACATCCTTATTAATCGAACAGCTTCCTGTCAGTAGGGTGCTATTTCGGAGAGCAATTAACCGTTCCCTTTAACTGCAGGGATACAATGATATCACACATAGCAGAAGCACATCGTGACGCCGAGTTGTCAGTGTCAGACAACAAGGTACAGTTAACCCTGTTATTAACCTCACACTTGGACTTGCTAACGGAGGCGATGTGCTCGGACGCTGGATGAGAAGTTAAGTTATTGTCGCAAACAGAATGCTTTTCAGCCAAATTGTTCTTGGTGTCTTTTGAATTACATGATGAATATCAATCACTTAACAGTAATTGAAGATTTACTTCATTATGAGCATTCAATTTCTCTACGGCCATATAATACAATACTATATGCCCGTATGTGACTGGAATCGTATGGAGCAGGAAAACCTATATGGCACACAGATTAAAAAATATAATAGCCGCGTAAATATTGGTTGTTGGTTACCCATGTCTAAGATGAGCTATTTATATAGCATAGAGACGTGAGAGGCACGATACAACCCTTACAGATGTATCCAATTTATATTTATATTTGAATCACTCTGCCATACGTACAGTCGTGATTGATAGCGCTAGAAGGGTCAACACGCATGTTTAAGTATACTCATAAAGCGCTTTCAACGATGTAGCTTCCTGATTAAATACGGCTTCTTATGCGATCGATCCCTGCTAGTACATTTTACGGTATTCAGTATATCCATTTAAATGCCTGAATCTGCTGCTGCATGGATTAGAAGGTTGATTCACATTTAGAAGAAGCTTCTTAATAAAATCGCCCTGCTTCTTTTGACAAGCATAAAAGAGGTCCCAATTCAGGTTCACGACGAATGGAACGGAGGGCACGTTACACACTCGATTCTATTATGATTCTATCAGACAACACGAATCATTAGTTGGCGATTGGTTACCTGAATTGTGATTGATGGGTAAGTCTACCCACAAAGAAACGGCACATGATCTAGTAACTAAAGGTTCCGCATATTCAAGGGACTAAAATAATCTAAATTACCAACGTCCCAAGCGATATAGAATAGACTATTCGAGGTGTACGGAGAAAGTTTGTGCGATTTACCAATTACGCTTAAATAACGCCATTCATCTTTTAGGCTGGTAAGTCATCGCTTCCCTCAACTTTACATGGTTGAAGCTTTTGTCGCGTCCTGTGAAACGAAAAAAGAGGGTATTTATGGCTAAAGCTGCAGAAGCGGTAAACAAAGCTCAGCATAACAAAAGGAGACATATTTAATACACGAATGATGCATGGAACCAAGGTAGGTTAACGCACATGATAACACGTCGTTTACATAAGTAATACGAACTGCCTTACAATTCCCAAAAGTCTACATGAAAAAATTAAACTCTGGCTTAGAGTAATCAATATCATGAATAAGTGGAAAAAAACCTATTTATAATCATCTGCGGCCCACTGATCTTCAAAGAAAATAGGGGCAAATTTTTGGATTTTTCATATTTCTCCTACATCATTGGTGTGAAACTTCTGCTTAATCTAATAATGTCTGTCTGAAACTGTTTTCGTGGTGTTACAGAATTGCTGAGAGACAAACAGACCCTCCACAATTGTTCTAGCTCACAAGCACATCTTTGATTTATCCAACAAGACGGTATATGGTACTGTTATAGGTAGCACTTTGCCGTTGTAGCAGGAAAACAGAAGCTTGTTTTTTACGAAACGGAAATCGATCTGGCACACTGAGATATTGGATATGGTTTACGGCAGTGCGCTGCATTATGTTTTGCCATAGCCTATCCAAGAAGACAGCGTTTTTTTGAGTCGCAAGTGGAATGGTTGTCTCAATATTATCGCGCTGTACCCTAGGGAGTACAAAGGAGCTGTCTTAGAGCCAAAATCATCCCCATCCATCACTCTCGCGATGTCACCTGGTAGTTGAAAGTGTCATAAGTCCCCATTCTAGATCGTGTTGTTTTCAATATAAATGACTGACTCAAACAGGTCACGTTATTACCATTCATCACGGGGATGACCCCATTTCAGCTGTGGTGACATCAAAGTGCCCACAATTATAGATAAAGCCAACGGCCAATGATTAAAAATGGCGATTTCGCCTCCTGTGATAATGGGTGCAGAGAACCCGCTTCCCCATTTGATACCATCCCCTCCCTCAGCACTCACCCCACACCCATACTCGAAGGACACTTAGTAGTAGGTCAGTAATAGAATGTTCGTTTCCGCCCTGCTGTGGTCGAATTCGCAACTGTTCCGTGATCTTGGTACCCTGTCCAATCAGCCACTGCAATAACAATAAAATCCCTGCCACCCACACCATAAACATAAAATTGACAATAACGTTCCACCGACATAGCCCATAAATCATTACTGATGGTCATTGATATCTGTATCGCTAAGTTAGTGTGGAAGGGGAATGAATGCATAAACAGTTCGAAGCAATATGCTTATGTATGCGAGCGACTCTGTTTAAAGGTGTAATGGATTCCCCTACATGCTCAGTATG
>CM067345.1:12279063-12284063 GCA_034190875.2 Urechis unicinctus | reverse complement strand
TATGTGTAGCGAAACGGATTACAGTGTATATCACGGTGGCTTGGTTGCTGTCAATACCGGGTGTTGATATCCATGTCGTGAAAACGGGATTCGAGCAACTTGTTTGTGTAGGGCTCTTCTCGTGTCCTGCTGTAGATACAATATACTTATCCGTTACCAGTTTTGGCATCTTATCTCTCGTGTGCTCGTTATAATCTAGACCTGTTAATCATATAGTGCATACGTTGTACATTAATAATCGTTAAGTATATCAACCCAGTTCACTGACCGATCTCGCAATTCAAAAGCGAGCCAGTTTTTGTTTTAATACGCAAACGCGCCGACGGATGCCGTGTAATAATTGGAAGCAACGACAGACCATTAATGCCAACATCGTCTTTAACTTCGCATATTACATTTCCACTTCACATATGCAACACAGGGAGACTTTTTCGGTGTACAGATGTATATATTCATGCATGTATATATGTATGTGTCGATGTATGGATCTATTTATGTATGTATCGCCGTATGCATCTATGTAGGTATGTATCTCAGTATGCCTGTATCTTTGAAGTGCAATATGATTTCCCATGTAATTAATTGTATCTATACCTGCAGAGTTTCACGTGCATCTGCATTGGATCACCATCCAATAAATTACATGGACATAAAATACAGTCGCTCACAGCATTAGGTGGCTTAGAATTGGGCTATCACTGACTTAGCTTTGTCGAAGTATTTCCCTCGGCTAGATGACCAATGTCATAATGCTCATCAAAGACTATTTGTGTAACACGTTTTCTAAGGCGCTGCTCATATATCCAGAATAATCATGGCTAGCTGGTATCCTCTATTGAGGTAGGAACAAACAAGTTGTATCATTCTATTGTACATTTTTCCAAGCTAAGATTATGTAATGTAAGCTGTTGTGACGGTGCACATACCCCATTTTTAACAGAAACGGCCGTGCGGAATGTTAGTAATATTTTTTCATTTTATATTTACAGTTATTTAACAACAATTCTGAATCACATTGCATTTTGTTATCGCTATTGTCGGAATATTATGTACTGCGCGTCTCTCTTAATCGGTTGATGGGTGCTCCAGTCATTTGTCGACGTTAATGCGAGAGATTCCCTATTGCTGTGAGGCCGCATTTTCCGTTATGTATGACATGTTATATTTTCCCGGGTTCGGACTGCTACTTAAGCATTTCAGCAATAATGTTGTGACATTGATTAGAGTGCTGTGATTAGCCATGCCGTGAGTACAACGTGTTATCAGTTACGTTTTTAGCCTAATTAAGAGGCCGATGTAGATCGGATATAAAAAAGGAAGAATATTGTGAAAACCAGGCATAATATTCCGCAAAATTCGCTTATACCCTCCGATAGTCTATCTCTACCATGGTCTCATTGGTCTATCTATCACTGAACTTAGTGATATTCCAATCCCGTCATCTGCACTTCTGCAGTCTGACAATGTAGTTATACAGAGTATTTCATTGCTACGTCTACATGTACAAGGAAGTAAGAGGCACGGTCTTCAAAGGATTATGACAAAACTGTAGCGTGACATAAAAAAGAAGACGAGAATTGCTGGCCATATCAATGATATCCACAAACATTCCAGATCGATTGTCGGTCTGTAAAAGAGCTGACTAAATTTCCCAATCGTGCGGGATTGATATGATTCACCCATTGTAGAGTCAAGACTTGTCACGCAATGTAATTGACGTTAATGAATTCTGCATAAACAGCAGCTTAACATACACTTACTGCAATACCAATAACTGGTGTAAAACAAACAACCACCTCAGAAAATGTGGAAGGAAAGAAGACAGATATTGAACTACGAAATATTACCGAGTGTGAGCTTGAAGTAAATTAGAAACGGATAAGAAGCGGGAGGTATAATTATACCTCAGATGTTCGCCAAATAGATTACAGCCACGAAGAGGGGGCTCATTTGGTCTATTCAATATTCTTGCTATCTTTCCTCAATATGGTCGATATTGATATGCCAATCTGAATGAGACGTGACACATTTGTTGAAAGCCATGTTTGTTCAACCTATCAAATGAGGTGCTGTGTGGATTGTTTATCTTATCATTCCAAGAATGAGATTTACCAAAGAGCCTTTCATTGACAACAGCAGTAATGAGAGTTAAATTATCGTGCTCTTTGCCACTGGTGGATCTGGCTTCGGTGCGTATCCCATAATTCTTCAATGTCAAGGTCTTAATGAGACTCGGAAATACCTTTCACTTATCTCAAAAAGAAAATAACCCCACATGTTAAGACGGCAGCATTTGATCGTAAACAGGAGCACAAAAAGCTTCCTGTTCCTGTTGATGTATGGCATCTTATAGTCTTTGGCTGCTATCAGCGTATTCTTAAGCAGTGTGTGTAGAAGGATCGGCCAAGGTAAATCTGCCATGTGCGTTTGCTGCAGCATGTACATTATGTTGTAGCTTGATAGAATAGTTATAATCAATAAACACGTATTCTGTGCCTTGGATTTCGACATTTTTGACGATTGTAGATTGGTGGATTCGTAAATCACTCAGCGAGTTAAACGTTGAGATGGATGACGACATACACATAGCCTGGAGTATGTATATTCCATCGCCAAGATAACCGTTTGCTATTTGGATGAGTAAATATCACTTTAGAACCCAAATTTACGAATGAAATACCCCTCTTCAGCAAACGGGGATTTTGCACATAGTGCATCGTTTTTGCCCCTGATGCTGTTAAGTGAACGTGTTCACTTCTCCAAAACATCTGGTAGATGCAATCGAACAAATAAACATTCTTAAACCTTGAGTAGGTGCTTTACAGAGTTGAGTTAGTTTCCATAACTGGGTAATGGCAATTCGGGGGGTTTTACGTCACGTTCAGCAACGATATTCCGACGGTGATAAACGAGGATGATTGTGATGCTTTGGAAGCTCCCCTCAAGTGCCAACGCTCACATGGCACACATCCGTTGCCTAGACGGGGCTGCACAGCCTACGCCGCTAGAGCAAAGGTCCAGTACGATACAATACAGCCACAGGGTCGGGTGCTTTGCACTTTGAAGCATATTGCAATTGTGTATCATTAAGTGTTACCTTGTGGCAAACGAATGTGCGTGATTGCGGTTAGAGCACCATGCACATAAAGGTGGTTGGGCTAGGTACTGTGATATTTTATGGTTGAATTGAAAACTTATTTATAATGCTTTATAGATTAGCAAGTATACAATGTAAGTGATAGGACATCATCTGACTGAAATGGCTACCACCGATCGCTATAGGATATTTCCTTAGTGCATCTAACTGCACCAACTCATATTTACAAGTTAAGTCATATATATTGCAGTTACTTGCGGTTATGATAGTGCACGTTTTGAGGGGAGATGGGGTGACAAAAGCTGTCATTATAATTGCTAGATTAAAAGAGTATTGTTTGGTGACAAATGCGGCCATCACAATTTTCAACATGAGAGTGCAAAAGCCAAACACGCGGTAACCGGTGATAGCAGTCTCTTTATATTACTTGGGAATAAAAAGGGCTTGGGTAGCATTTTCGCTGTTGGACAAAATCAATTCGTTTTCAGACAGGCAATGGTATATGACGGCAGGGCAGCCTTCTGTACAACCTGCGGGGGGTTGCTTAAGCTGGTGCGTAGCATCGTTAACAACTAGAAAACCGCACCACTTAAGTCTCACATTTTCTTATAAGTGACATATGAATGACTGATATATATGGAGGGATAATTGCCACTACCCTGTTCCGGGGTGCTTAATATGCGGAATGTGTCGTGTTGGACTATCGATGCTACGATTGTGTGTCTCGTATTTCTATTAGATTGCTGTTGACAGGCAATCGCCAAATACTGCATATATATTATTTAATTAATGTGCTGAACTAATCTAGCTGATTTATATATCTAAACGAGTATTGAGATTATAAAAGATCCGTTTGGTCGGCTTATAAGCTGAAATACAGATCGTTTATACTGACAACAATTATCCTGCCACATAAAATGTGTTGTTATTTTGTTTTTATTGGTGATTATCAATTTAATCCAATAAAGTGATTGATGGGTAACATCTTAGTATAATGCTGATATAGAAAGGTTAGAGGAAGTATATTCCCCGTTGCACATGTTTTATTCCAATACCGAAGATTTATAGTGATTGCAATGCACGTCCATTTCGTAATCGCGTTCAAATGCTAATGATGTCATCAAACTGTCGAAGTACCAACGTAACAATTTCTCCTCATACAAGTAAGTGCTCTTGTTGTTCATTTATAGCATGGCCAATGAGATGAACATGATTCTATCGAATGTTTCTGCTCTTAATATTCATTAATTGTAGTATGATTCTCCTTGCTTTTAAATCGATGAACTATATAGTTATATTTGGTATTCCTTCCATAGCAACAATATAACCGAAATCAGCAGTCATTCATTGACATTATTGAGAATCTCGCATCTACAACATTGTCCAATGGCTTGCTATCCCAGAGCCTTATTATCACCACATTCATATACATTAGTCTACATTATGTCCGCAGGAGCGAACATTGTTGCCAAATGTATTTCTAAGGTGTTATGCCCTGTCGATTGTATTAGAGAAATACATAATAACCCGGTATGCTTTCGAGCTTTGCTCCCGTATACTGGTGGGTCACTATAAACAGTAAACGTTCGATGAGTATATACATTGCGATGCATGTCAATCTCGTTGAATTATCCTAAATTTCATACAGAAGGGAGTGACTATGTGCGATCTCATTGTGACCGTACATGCTGCCGAATATGGTTTCCTGTATGCGACATCGTGGTGTGGATCGGTGGGACATCTATCCCATGTGGACAACGGGAGCACTTAAAACATCAGAATATCTCTTAAACATTCTGCGTAGTGGCTACATTCGATTTGTACCGTGGGTATGTAGCGCTGAGGTGCCTATACTTGCAAATCATATTGGGTATGTAAGATTAATATAAACCACACAAACCAA
>CM067345.1:12259954-12273963 GCA_034190875.2 Urechis unicinctus | reverse complement strand
TAACCTTTTATTTTCTGTAAGTAGCTTATATGTTCCTTGTATTTTGATAAATCATAAGTTCTTAGACGATCAAAGGTTCCATCACAAAGCTGTAAACTCGTTGCAACTAATAAATAAAAAAATTCCAGCATTGCATCCTAGAGGCCTCTAAGCGGGGGAGGCTGCAACTGCCATGTGTGTTGTAGGAGATGGTATTCAGCTGGCGAAATCAAAGCTTCATGGTACTCCCGTCGCGGTACCGACATCAAAGGTGCAAATTCTTACGGTTCTTTTAATTTATTCATGCACTTACAGCTAGTGGTTGTTAGAAATCCATTTTGATATGGAGGTCTAGATATGATTGTATGGTTGTCTATCATTTACTGATTTGGAAATCACATGAAATCAAGGGGATATTATAATGTGCACGATCGTTACGGTGGCACTGCTAATGTTGTTTGATGTTCAGTCATAGGAGTCCTAAAACTACATACCTGTGTTAATGTCGGTGATCGAAAAGACTCCATAGAAGCCTAACACAGCGTGCTCAATGCTGACTTGGCGACATTGCATTAGCGCTGAACGAGTTGAGCAATATACTTCATCCAGTCAATCCACATTTTCCTTTGTATTGAATTCAAATTAAATGTTATATGCAGTGGCGCCTATATATTATTGCGGCTAGTATATGTGTACAATTCGGCGATTAAGATTTTCAAGCTGATTTCAATGTGAAAATATGCAACTCAATACGCCGTAACATATAGGTTATCCTGTAAATATTACCCGTAAGCTCTCCCATTAAAGCTCAGGCTTTACTGTAGCCTCTGGTGGGTCGTCTACATTTCTGTTTATGATGATTTTATTGCGAACTCAATGATGTAATTGTGACTCATGGTACCAAGAGAGAGCAATTCTCATGTGGAATATGCTTACACAAAGCGCCTTAACACTACGGTTAATCATCTAGTCCTATAACCAGTACCACCATATTCACCAATATAGATATTCCACTAAGCTCATTCACCATTAGTATCGAGTAATTCCAAAGAGAGCTTCAATAGTTGCTATTGTACTGACCATAACAGAACTGAAAGTCAGGAAGTTTTCTGAAAGCGAGAATTTATGGTTGCAGTTTGAAGAGGAAAACTTCAGGATGTAAAACCGAGATATAACAATGGCAGTTCTTCCATAAAGCGCCTCTATAAAGGAGTAACAAAGAATGTAAAATAAAATGAAATTTGCGGTTTAATCTCACTTTCAACTACGAGGTGATTTCTCGACGGTGATGTGCGAGGATTGATGTGATGTTTGGAAATTAACCACTACTCCACGGGGCCCGGCTTACAAAGATAGCAAACAGGGACACTTGGTATCCAAGACAACCAGGCAATATACGTAAATGTATCTCAAGTATTGAAGAGAAACGACCACAATTATACACGTGCGATAATAATGATGGCTTCCAATTCTAAATGCAAATGGCAACGCCCTTAACCGAAACAACAGAGCAACAGTTAATTCGTAAGCATTCGAAATTACTTTTGTCGCGAGAGTTTTCAAAAGCAAATATGTTGAATTGATAATTGCGAGCATTTAGGCAATCAGACATTAGGAATATCACTAATCATCTTTGCCATTTGAAACAATATCCAGTAAACAACAACAACATTTATAACAGTGTACTTGTCATTAACCTACAACATCCTCCGATATTTTGTTGCTTATCCAAGTTAGGCTGAGAGATAATTGGGATGCCTTACACAGAGGGAAGGTCATGGCTACACATTCACTTTATGAGGATAATAATGCACGTTGCCTGTAAATCGTCATAATCCGCTATTTAAGTGCCAAAACTACTTTGTGCCCGCTGTTTTTTTAGAACAAGCGCAAACATGCATGACATCGCAGTACATTATGATGAAGCATTAAAAACAACGTGATAATATGACAAAATTCGTCGGCAGAATCGAAAGCTCTTTTCTGTCTCCGCCAATGAAAATGGGAGCATCAACATTAATTTTTCTTCTATTCACAATAGGTACCTTCATCATGTTAGCATCAACACACAAATTATCTCGTCTTATTGCAGCACCTTATGGGACGAGTCTCTGCTAATGGTCGCCACATTGTCATCTCTACTGAGTTAATGTATCTGAGGTGATAAAAAAGTAATCAAAATATGCACAAAAATGCGATATATCATCAATTCTTTTTACCAGCAGTCATCTTGGCTCCGTTATGATAATACCCCCTGAAATGATGATGTGTTATTGTCGAGAGCTACTGTTCACTGAAGAATCGTTACCACCCCCATTTCTTCTTAAGATGTTTTGAATAGAATAATAGAAGTTCAGTTGTGCCGCGCAATATCATTTAGGGCATGAACAATGACAATGAGCTAAAATAGTGGCTTACACAGGGCAAGGCAGAGTTCCATATTTTGTTACGAACGTTATTTACCGGTATATTCGTGTAATGAAAAAGTTTTCATGAAAATGTTGAAGCGTCTTATGATTGTAATGCAATATCGCATCTAAGAGGATATTATTAGATAATGCAAAAAATAAATCGTATTTTACTTTTTAACCAAATTTAGCTGACTTATGCTTCGAATGAGCATGGTGTTCGTGAATTGTTGATCATTACCTGACATGCAAGGTCAGACGCTCTGACTACCTCACTTACTTGAATATCCCCAAAGATAACATCGACCTGGGCATATTTACAAAAGGCTATGACACCACCAACGCTACTCTTCCGCCTCGCAATAACGATTATGGGATTGCATCAAAGGAACAACAGTTACGACGGCGGCAGCGAGCATTGTCATTGAGACGAGACGCTTGGATGCTTGGATGCTTTTTATTGTCAAAAGGTATGACCTTGGTTCACTAAATAGGCGGTACAACCAATATTACTACGTCGTCATTATGACCGCTTGTCGGTTGTAGTGAT
Organism: Urechis unicinctus; assembly: GCA_034190875.2. NCBI lineage: Eukaryota > Metazoa > Annelida > Polychaeta > Xenopneusta > Urechidae > Urechis > Urechis unicinctus. The sequence continues at coordinate 12,271,026 of CM067345.1, read as the reverse complement.
CATGATTGCCTCTCAGTTAGCTGTTCATAATCCTTGTTAGCCTGGAAATCATGATATATTTCCAATGGGTCGGTTTCCTCGAGATGAGGGCCATAACACTGGATCATAAAAAAAGCGTCCTCCCCATCGGTAGCAGTTTGTTTGTTTGTGATGCTTTAATGAAATATCGTTAAGATAAACGTAGCGCTATTCCGCAGTTCTATTCTCTATTATTGATATTCAAGATGAAACCGAAAACACCAAGACAAATATATATACGATTGGCTTTACAATTATAAATATATATATATATATAGTGCTATATTTAGATGAATTTAACATACATTTGAGGATATTAGGGTATGATATATACAACTTATTAATGGTAGCTGTTTTATATTTCCACAACAGGTGAGCTGTATACATATACGAACAAAATGTTATAAACGGTTTGAGCATGACAGTAACACTACACATATAAAATGTAAGCATATAAATATTTCCCTGAGCATAAAGCTGCCTGCATTGTCTGACAATGTCATTATCATCACATAAGTTATCATTTAATACATGACCATGGTATTTGTCAATTCTCTTGAATTCAATTGTCTCTACTCTTAAATGCACTTCTGGCAGAATTGCATCCTGCAATGTTGAAAGCGGCGTGAAACTCTACAAGCGCCTTGTTTAGCGGCACAGCAATCATGTAACAGGCGTTCAGTAGCAAATCATTATAACTCACTCATGAATGAACCTTTCAAACGTTTACTGTCGAAAAACACTTGTTAGCGGCGACAAAGAAACTGCATGGCCTCTGGATAAGGGGATAGTGCATCTGTTATACGCTACGTACAACATGCCATTCAGATGCTTGTAGACATAACATGCGTCCACATGTTATTATTTGTACTCTTTTCATTGACATATATATATATATATATATATATATATATATAGATATATATATATATATATATATATATATATATATATATATATATATATATATATATATATATATATATATATATATATATATATATATATATATATATATATATATATATATATATATATATATATATATATATATATATATATATATATATTCAGTCGATTTCCTGTGTTTGTTATAATTTAAATGTAAAACCGTCAATGTATTGCTCCAAATTAGATAATGATATCAATATTCCCATCAAGACTACATTACCAATGTAACAGTATCAGACGTTGTTCGGCTTAGTTTGCTCATAAACATAGTCGAAAACTATTTTTTATTTTTTATGTTAGCAACAAGGCTTATTTGTCACACAATGACAAACAACAGTCCACGTTGTCTGGTTACTGCCTTGATGTTAACCTTTTCACCTTTGTTCCGATGCTGCTTTTATAACCAATGCAGGCCAATCATAAGGATCCTCCAAGGTTACAACACACGGTTGCGACCTGCAAAACAAGTCGAAAGGCTGGTCTTCTCAGAAGCAGTGCGTCGTTGGCAGCGCACTTTGTCAATTTGACTTCCACTGGCCATAAAGAACAAGATATATAGTATGCTCTAGCCTGATGGTACACACCACATGGTCGGGTCATATTGTCCAGAGACTGCAGTCGCGGTTAAGTAAATATTCCTGCGTTTACTGCAGAGGATGCATGAATTACATCCTGTATTTTCCTTATATATGCTGCAGTATGCAAGTGGTTTGCATAGAAATCGACATAACGGCATCGTTAATCCAAGAAAATGGCGACATCAACAGCAGTTTAAGAGCCGGAGAAACGCTTTGGCTGAAAGCATCCTCCCACATTGGACAAATGGGCATCAAAATGCTTTTCTATACGTAAAATAGAATTAATGCTGCACAGTTAGCATGAACGCAATATAAATGTGTACGAACCCCATCCTCTTGAGACGCATACATACATACACATACATACATAGATACATAGATACATACATACATACATACATACATACATACATACATACATACAGATACATACATACATACATACATACATACATACATACATACATACATACATACATACATACATACACATACACACATACACATACATACATACATACACACATACACACATACATACATACACACATACATACATACATACATACATACATACAGACATACATACATACATACATACACATACATACACATACACATACATACACATACATACATACACATACACATACATACACATACATACACATACATACATACACACATACATACATACATACATACACATACATACATACATACATACACATACACATACATACACATACATACACACATACATACACACACATACATACACACACACACACATACATACATACACACACACACGTAGTCATAGTACACAGTGATACTGTACACATACATACTAATAGGAAGTTAATGAAGCTCAGAGACAGGTCCATCATGTGAACTCACACATTAAGTCGTGCAGTCATTGGTCGTGCAAGCACAATAATGCCACCTCAGCTGATTCGTCGTTAATATTTGGAATTCCAATATGTTTGTGTTGCCAGTAATGTTTAGACAGACCTTAACAATGTTTTGACTACAAATCCCCACATCACCTTTATTATTTTGTAGGTGGCTGTTAATGACCTTAATGCACTTAATGCTAATAAATTTTTCAACCGATTGTCGACTTTCCAATCTAAAGGTCGAAGGGGCGAATCCCACTACAGGCGTTTTTACTTTTATCTAAATGACAACCAAATTGGATAAATAGCCTCGAACTATTGTCAGTCCGACAGTACCAGAGAAATCTCGGATCGCATAGCTCATGCTTTACCCTCAAATGGCCTACATAGAACCGATCAGTGGCAGTGTGCCTTAAAAGATCGCGTTTTGTGCAAGAAGCATTCATTAAGCGGAACAATAATTTCATAATCACGCTGTATCCTTTGAGTTGTTGTACGCCTGATGCAATGAAGCAGCCCGTTCTGCTATTACCACACAGCATCAACATGACGTAATCATCCATTGCCATTAACCCAGACTAGTTCATGTGCTACTTGCGCTTCAGGAGAAAATGGATAATTATGCTTTACACCGCCGTCTGCAGTTACACCAGACAATGTATCATGTGTAGTGGCTTCCAACTAGCAAACTCACAGAACATGGCTGATATAAGACCCTGTAATCATTCCATGGGGCTGACTTGTGAGAAGCATAAGTTACTTGAACGGCCCTTATGTTATCGTTAAGCTTTCAACGGGAAAACCATGCTCACTGCAACAGGAAATGCTAATGATCAATGTTTGGATTCTGCGAGCCACATTTGAGGCTAATGGTATGAGCAAAGCAGGATGTACAATTAAACACAACAATTTTTTCTATTGTGTATTCACCTTAAATGATTGATCTGCCTACCGACAGGGAGACATTTCACTTAATTACAGACAGGGCAACTTCCACGATAAATGCATTGCGGCAAATGTATTGTGGTATAGCTTACTTATTACTGTTCCACAAATAGCTTAAGTAATGCAATATAGTAAAGCGAAATTGCAGACTAAGTGTCCAGATTCCACGCCTCTCTCTATGTATTTAGGACAACAATAAATACGTCTACGTTAAAGGTAAGCCTATCCATAGCGAGCTTCTTCACCATGTCAATGTCAACACACAAGCGCTGAGCTCCAATGTTTGATTTTAGCATCCCGTGGGTCATCTCATACAAGATACCATCCAGTATTGCAATAGGTTATCTGCAGAAATATTACTGCCAATTCTCGGCTAATCCGTCGTAAATACTAGGCAACCAAGTGTGAGGTGAGCAATTCAACCACACGTAATCCTTCTCAGTCAACAGAATCTGAGATTTGTTATACTAGATATTGTATTTCTAATGTTACTATTCACTTAAACATAACGTGGCCTCTTCGTGATATCGTGCCATACTTATTTAAGCCATAATATCCACTGAATCGAATCTTAGGTGTCCATGAAAGTTTTGTTCCTTCTATTTCCTTCATGTTCGCGTACATTAATGAAGCGGAAACAGGCAAGGCTTTATATTAGTTCGGCGGCTAAAGATCAGAGAATTATGGCAATCTCAGACTTTTCGAGACGGTTTCTATATAATAATATCTTGACCATCAGTCATAAAATCCTTGTTGATTAGTTATTCAATCAAACCATAAGTGTGTATGGATGTACCGTTTGTTGTACATCTGTTTATAATCACCCTTACACGCACATACACATCCACACACACACACACACACACACACACACACACACACACACACACACACACACACACACACACACACACACACACACACACACACACACACACACACACCTACATTTATATCAACCTTTTGGTATGGACGGGACTACAGGAGAGTCTTTAATGTCCAAAATAAATTAAGACATCAGATGCACCAACAACGTGTGTCTTAGTTAACAAAACAGATACATTATGGTTCATTTATATATAAAACAAAGGTGTGCATCAAGATAATCTACAACTGCTTACATTTAGCAAATGGTAAAGTATCACGCGAATTCACTAAATGCGAATAATAAAGCATGTGATTTGACTGCGGATCGGCCATAACGACGTCGTTTAGGACAGGTTATAGCAACATAATCCTTCAATTTAAGACCCATACATGCATTGGGTCCGATGGGAGCTCTACAACTATCACGAATGTAATAATTTGTATGACGATGCAGTGGATTGTGGTGAAGTGTTTCGTCAAACCAATGTGATAGAATGACTGACGTCGATGGCAAATGGGAAACTGTAGGTCGTACATACCTCTCAATCGAGGATCCACGTGGCCACTGGCGTTAACTTCATCACGTTGGCTTGTACTTGCAAGTTCTCACCTATAATCATATTGTAGTTGGGAAATGGGAAACGGTAGTTCATATTTGAGGTTCCACGTGTGCACAGGGGTTCATCACTTGCTTTTAAGTGCAAGTTCACACCTAGAATCATATTGTAGTTACTATAAAGAATTGCCGTTCATATCTCTCTCCAAGCTAGAATGGTTCTATTCGAGCACTTTCCTAGCCACAATATTTGATTGTTTGCACACATCTAATGCATCGGTCTCATACCTTGTGAACACAAATAAAATCACTGATGGTATAAACAATGATTTGAGATGAAAACGATGACCCCAAAACAACATAAACATAGTGGTGTATATTTATATATATAAAGTATATATATATATATATATATATATACATATATATATACATATATATATATATAATATATATATATATATATATATATATATATATATATATATATACATATATATATATATATATAATATATATATATATATTCATATACATGTATATATATAATGTATATATATATGTATATATTTAATGTATATATATGTGTATATATACATACATTTATATATATATATATATATATGTGTATATGTATACATTTGCATATACATATGTATATACATATGTATATACACATATAAATATATATATGTATATAGATATGTGTATGTATTATATATGTGTATATATATAAACACACACATATATATGTATAAATATATATAAATATATATATATATATATATATATATATATATATATATACACATATATATCTATATATTTATATCTATATAAATATGTATATATTTATATCTATATAAATGAGTGTGTATTGGTGTCTGCGTGTCATTGTGTGTGCGTGCGTGTGTGTGTATGTGTGTGTATAGATTACAGCCTGGTGACTGCACGTTCACGTGACAAATTTTTTGGAATATATTGATCCTTTAATCAATAGTTGATGCCCATTATAATGCGTCGTTGCTTGATACAGCGACATTAAAGCCTCCTAGGTTACGGCCTGGGTACACGTATGGGCATTACGATATCAAAACGTTACTATCGTTCCACATTCCAGACTTGCTCACCCATGCTATAACTCTTCAAACTTCGCGACTGCCTATAATATGTTCTCTATTATCTACGTGTGGAAATTACAATGAATGTCAACCTTGCGGTTTATTGATATATCGATGACATTACCGGCCATTTGTGTGTAGTATATTGTCGGATAATTATTATGGAATGCCTGTGAGGTTGTGCTTCACTAAACATGCAAATGGTATGCCTGTAAAACATTGATATGAAGTAGTTGTCACCATAACGGCATAGAAATAGGTTTATAAGAATTTGTGGTTTATTTATATATCGATGAATGGTCTTATTTGGTGTAAAGCCTTGCAACATTTGTAGGGGAGAGGGATCTTTTCCATCAAACATTAGAGTTCATTGAATTTCGTTTGTTTATGCATTCCAGGTATGTTGATGCTCGTGTAGATGGAGTGTTACATTAATGTCGCGTTGTCTAGCGATTTGCAAGCAATTATGAGCACAACCCTGTTAGGTTTACATCCACAAATTATCAAAACCTTATTGATTATTTATTTTCATGAGATCAGGAAATCACAATGAAATAAAACAAAGTATGATATTGAGTTTCAATTCAAACGATAAACGAAATAGTTCCAGCGAACTTTTTCCATTCGTCTGTAATCAGCTGTAAGGTCGACAATAATCTCTATTTATTATGGCTATATACAATTTCGTTTATCACCTGATTCTGTGCTCGATAGCCATTCAGATGCTTCAACAATGTGATATATCATACAAACATTAAAACCATGGCTGCGGGTTATAAATCAATTTGATCAATATAGAACTTGACAACCCAAATATTGATTATGAGTCGTTCCAAGCTCAGTTCCTACACTTCTACAGACTAGTTCCTTCCTAATGGGCAAATGTTTCAATATAATTGCCGCTGGCTTCAGTACACGAATAATTGATTCTATCATTGTCACGCACTGGTAGATTTATAGCACCTAATGGTTTGTGAGGTAAACAGTAAATGCTTGGTTCACATGTATTCTCCAATAGATGTCTCAAATGAGGCAATGTGTATTAAGTAGGACACACCATAAACGATATGTAAAATTGGACAATTGATGTACAATTAAAATTATGCGCTTTTGTGACTTACAATGAATGTTGCAAATTCATACATCAATTGACAACGTGGTTGTTTGATAGCTAAGTCTGGTCATATTTTTCAGGCTCATCAGATGTCAGCACCAGTTGCAAAGATAAACCGACTTAACATCAAATTGACATCATTCGACTATAGATAATTGCCTATCTGTTAATATGTAGCTTGCCGTTGGTGATCATACAGAATGTATGACTAGGAATTCTTGATGCTATACCCTATTACATCCCAAGCATCAAATAACAGCGATTTATTATCTAGTTTTCGCATTACAGTATAGCAAATGAATAAATTTAATTGGTTTTCGGGGACAATTTATCCTCAACTCTTGAATTGCAAGGGTTAATTGTCTCAAACATCAGTATGTTAGCAGTTCTAAAGCAAACATTACTGTCAGCATCTCCATCTGTAATGGAAGTAAATGAATACATATCATTGGGTTGGCATGAAACAAAATCAACCGACAGTAAATATGTCAATGGGTCAGCATCGATAGGTGATATGTCAAACAAATAGGTTTCAAAACGCAAATAACTCTGTTTTGTTTATCGTATCATGTCTGGGGGTGATCATATATGTTAGCCCTACCCTATGAAGCACGATTTTGTTTTGGGAGATTTGTGATTAATCTACCATCTACCACCTTTTTCAAACATTGCTGATTAATGTTGAAGCATATCACGTGTTGACATACTTATCGTCAACAGAATGCCTAGACGCGTTTCAATAGCCAGATAACCTTTTGCTATATGTGAAACAATAATTTGCCAAATCGACTTAAAGTGCCTATGACACCTAAAATATGATTTTGGCCTCCAATGAATAATAAAAGAGATATTAAACGTTCTTTGGAGCGAAGCGGCATTTCGTGCGTGAGCCGAGGTCAACCTGAAATGACGCATATAGGGGATCCCAGTTTCTGCAGCCCAAGTCACCTTCAATAGATGCGCTGGAGTTGTCAGAGCCGGAGTTTCTTTGCCTTCCATAAAACCCACGTATCAACCGTGAATTTATATCTTGTTTAGTCTGGATCAGTCATGCCAAAACGCTGCGTGGCCGCGAATTGCTCGAACATTTCTTCGGAAAGCGTTTGATTATTCAGTTTTCCTCGGGAGGAGAAGTTGCGCAAGCAATGGATATCGCAAGTGCGGCGTACAAGGGCAGACTGGCTGGGACCGACAACCTACTCGCGTTTGTGTAGCGAGCATTTTGGAACGGAATGTTTTGACCAGGCACTTGGAGTGAGAGAAGCTCTCGGATTTGGGTACAAATGTTCCCGAAATATTCTCCCAACTGCTGTTCCTACGATATTCAAGAGAAGTTGCACAGATACGCCACCAGTCAGAAAGTCTAAGGCAGTGGAGAAAAGGGAGCACCAAAAGGTGAGCTGACATATTGCCAAAATCTCTTAGATGTTTACTTTTTCCATAATTGTGTTCTATAAACAAGGACTTTGTTCTGATTATCAGGCTGTGGAGACATTGTTGTTGGACTCACCTCTCCAGGAAAAAGAAAATGATTAATGTCCTGCTCTGGCGATCCTTAAATATCCTCCATTTGGATGCTTGATATATACATATAATATTTGTGAATAGGAACATGATTTTTATCAGTTAAGATTATTATTTTTCAGGATGTAAAGGATGCAAGCACCTCTGCAAGTATACCTTGCGCTTGCAGGGCAGTGGGCATCCTATTTAAACCGCTCATAACGGACCGCCACCCGCAAATTACCAAGTTTATCCAAGAGGAGCACCCAGGCATCACTCATGAATTTGACATTTGACATGTCGCTAAGGGTAAATATTTCAAATTATATTTTTGTAAAATGATAATGAACTGTGCAATGCTATTGCTTCACCCGAGCTTCTGCATATTTCAGGCATCAAAAAGAAATTGAAGGCAGTGGCCATAGGTAAAAATCTGGCGGATATTCAAGCGTGGATACCAAGCATTGTGAACCACCTGTACTGGAGTGTAGTGTCAAGCCCCCCTGGAAATGGACAGCTGGTGTTGGACAAGTGGCTCTCAATCCTTGACCACATTCAAAATATTCATTCTGGGTTCGGTGGTCTGTTCCAGTCCTGTCTTCATGGGCCTTTGACTGGTCGTGAGAGACTCAAAAGGTGGATCAAGCCAGGTGATACAACATATCATTTTAGAGTTCAGACTAAAAAGACCACAAGTTCCTAAAATTTCCTTGAAACACTAAAATTTCCTTAGATACGAGGTGTGCCATGGAATTGGAAAAAAAATTATCACCAACAAGAGATTGTGCAAGGACATCAAGAGACTATCAGGCAATGCCCAGACCTCCTACATAGAGGCTTTTCACAGCCTTCTGATCCAGTTTGCTCCAAAAACCTATGCTTTCGGTTACCCTGGTCTGCTTTGCCGGTAAATCTTTCAACTATCCCAGTCTGCTTAGCTTAAAAGTTGGTAACTATTTAGATTTTACCCTTCTTTCAAATGAAGGATTGTTTTTGACAAGTGGATCCATAAACAAACAAAAAAGTGGAATAAACAAGCTGTTTAATTTTATGAAGTATCTTTCCTCACGTCATTCATTCTAGTCATGAATAAAGTTAATTTACTGCTGAATCCAACTTATCACAAAACATCCAATAAATCAAACATGAAAAGCACAAACTTATCCTATTTCAAACTGATAGAAAGGTTCATAAATGATTTCAGATCAATCATTGCAACTATGCATTTCAATGAAAATGCTGGACGACAACACAGAATAACAGCGCAGGGTGAGGACCTGTACAGCCTCCACTACCCCAAAACACAAGGGATGAGGTCACACAGTGAGGAAAGTGCTGAATGATCCAACTTATGGTAGGGATTGTTTCTAAATTTCACTTTTATGTGAAAATTATAATCTCTAATCTCAAATGAACAACTAACACATATATACAATACAGGCTATGTAGAAGATCTTTTAGCAACGACAGTCAGCATATGCAAGGCCAGTGACATAAATGATGAGGAGATGGAAGCACTAAAGATCCCACCCAATCTCAACTCCACCTTCGAGATCCCAGACAAGCACCAAGCAGTCGATCAGTTCCGCTCACGCTTCTCTAAGTGCTAGTTTCATATTCCACATAATTGTATGTCTCCTCTGGAAATGTGTTTCGGATAACTGATGTCACACAGGATGGTATAGGGATACGATTTTTCTTTCCCAGATAATGGTAGCACCATCGGATAAACTGCCTATATCCAGTGTAACGCTTCCAGCTGTAACACACAACCAAAACAAACCCTTAAACATTTTGACAGTGCTGAATAAATATTATATTCTAACCCATACATTGATTTGATGATTGAGTCACAAAAATAGTGTTATCCTGGTATAAACTGTATTGATAATTCAGTCTGAATTGAAAACGTCATTCATTTGAGTAAAAATGACCCAGTAGTTTGGGGAATTTTTTTTAAGTTAAATTTATAATTTAGTGTTTGTTGTCTGTCAATACTAATTATTTGTTTCCTTTGTATAGACCATGATGCTGCTTGTAGGCGTAGCACGCTGTCTCCAACACATCTTCATTGAGACAAACAGCATTAAAATTTGGATGCTGTGTCACACATTTAATTTCTAGTAACCATCACTTTTTCTTGCTCCACACAGCAGACACTTTCCCTGACAGTTGGCATGGTTAAGCAGCCTCCACATTGGCACCTGAAACCAGGGTTCCAAAAACCTATCAAATAAATGCCAGACTCTGTCTAAGACTAAGATTTTTCGCCATGTTCGTTGGCGACTAAAAACCTCATTGAATAACACCAAGAAAAACGAAAACGATATCAAATGATAAAGGTATTCTTCATTTATAATATAAAATCAAAAGAAAAGATAGTTTCGTGCAGTGATAACAATTCCAATGGGACTCACCAATCAATGTTTTGAAGACGGTTCATGTTCGGATCATCGCTTCTCGGAACACGTGAATCAGTCCTGTCACTGTCAGGTTCGCTGGCGCTGTTTTCGGACAGAT
>CM067345.1:12162454-12254954 GCA_034190875.2 Urechis unicinctus | reverse complement strand
GCATGATAAGTAGATTCTGCATGTCATCTTAAAAATTGTCTATTAATGTCCATTTTCTGTGCGAGACGCTTATGTGTTGATATACAGAGCAAATACATGTATGCATCAGATACATACATATTCACAAAATCATCAGCGTTAGCACACGTGTGCATCCCCGAGCCTCTCAGTCTTATCGCGTTATCGTGTAAGACGTCTACACGTCTTCGCCAGCTATTCAAGTGTATTTGATTGTCAGCAAGAGTCCAAATAGGAAGCATGTGGTGATGTGTCCTTTAGTTGTACAATCGGTGCCCATCTGGATCACCAACACAATAAAGCATCTTCACCTGATTCGTCGTTAACAACCGGGAGTTGGGCTTTCAATTTCAATATAACCGATTTCCCGCTTTAATCTTTCCATTGACAACAGCTCGTATTGAGTACAAACACTACTTTGGAATACTTTCACCTTGTTATTGTTTCGTTGTGAAAACAACAACACAATTTGCACCTTACCATCAGTGTACCATCAAGTATTGTTATAGCCATGTGCAGAAATACAACGATACTGGTAATTCGTTGTATATTTGGCAACCTACTGTGGGATGAGCATTCCAACTGTGGGCATCGACCGCGGTCATCATGAGTTGGTAGCATATATTGTTGTCCTGATCGTTGATATCAACCGAAACATAACGTGGTAGCATTTCGTTCAGTCATTAAACAGTTCTCATGGTATTGAATCTCAATTCATTGTTGCGCACAGTGTCCCTTGTGGGCTGATGTAATACTTTGGCATCTGAAACACCCGAGACTATTAGATCCGATTAACCGTTACAATATATTACTCAATATAGCATTACATAAAGGTTCTCTTTTTGACCCGCCATGATAATGACTTCCATCGTATGCTACATAAACAATTCGAAAAACAACAGCAAATGTGAAGAAATTCGGTTGCTTGCCGATATCCAATAAGTGGGTTTCACCTATTTTTAAATTCGAGAAGAAATGATGGGAAAGCCCTGGATCAAATCCGACTGTAACACTTCCAGGAATAGATTTAGTAAAAACTACAATTAGGTTTCGGTATAGAAACAGTCCTTTAGTAGATTTCACTGACGAATATACAGAAGAATGACATCAATCATTCACCAATTCGCCCAGTAGCGATTCACAGTGGTTATTCGCCAATGAAGAGGAAATAATGGGATTACATTGTCACTTTGAATTACTTTCTCCGGGTGAACAAGAACAAATGAACAAGAACCACGCGATGTTCCTGTCAGTCCATCGCCGTATGTGTTGTACATTATACAAATAAATATCAGTTATTATCAAAGTTATCAAGGCTAATTGTGGCAGCAACAGTTTGTTAAATTGTTTTGTCACCATTCTCCATGATTGACATCAAGCACCCTAAACTTGTACAGTAGTGACCACGGCTGGATTATGCTAAATTGGCTTATAGATTGGACCATCTTATTGGAGAACACAACTTATACCTTTTGATGATGCAACTGCCGGAGCATTTCCAAGATAATGAGAATACATCAATATTTAACACCAAGGTGATCGATTGATAACAAGCATTCAGTCAAAAACTCTTGCTTAGTTTGATGGCGCTCGACAGAACAATGCTAACGGGATACACATACAGAGACATATAGGCATACATGCATGCATGCAAACATACATATTTACATACATACATACATACATACATACATACATACATACATACATACATACATACATACATACATACATACATACATACATACATACATACATACATACATACATACATACATACATACATACATACATACATACATACATACATACATACATACATACATACATACATACATACATACATACATACATACATACATACATACATGAATACATGCATACATACCTGAATACATACATACATACATATACACAAACATACATATATACATACATACATACATACATACATACATACATACATACATACATACATACATACATACATACATACATACATACATACATACATACACATACATACATACATACATACATACATACATACATACATACATACATACATACATACATACATATACATACATACAACATACATACATACATACATACATACATACATACATATACATACATACATACATACATACATACATACATACATACATACATACATACAGACATACATACATACATACATACATACATACATACATACATACACATACATACATACATACATACATACATACATACATACATACATACATACATACATACATACATACATACATACATACATACATACATACATACATACATACATACATACATACATACATACATACATACATACATACATACATACATACATACATACATACATACATACATACATACATACATACATACATACATACATACATACATACATACATACATACACATACATACATACATACATACATACATACATACAGACACACACATACACATACATACATACATACATACATACATACATACATACATACATACATACATACATACATACATACATACATACATACATACATACATACATACATACATACATACATACATACATACATACATACATACATACATACATACATACATACATACATACATACATACATACACATACATACTACATACATACATACATACATACATACATACAGACATACATACATACATACATACATACATACATACATACATACATACATACATACATACATACATACATACATACATACATACATACATACATACATACATACATACATACATACATACATACATACATACATACATACAGCATACATACATACATACATACATACATACATACATACATACATACATACATACATACATACATACATACATACATACATACATACATACATACATACATACATACATACATACATACATACATACATACATACATACATACATACACATACATACATACAGACACACATACATACATACATACATACATACATACATACATACATACACATACATACATACATACATACATACATACATACATACATACATACATACATACATACATACATACATACATACACATACATACATACATACATACATACATACATACATACATACACATACATACATACATACATACATACATATGCGACACATACATACATACATACATACATATTCACATACATACATGAACATAACTGCAGAAAATACGACATAAAAGATATGACGCTTTTATTGAAAAGCTTCATACATACAGTACTCCAGGGCTTCTCATACATGGGCCATACATGCCACAATAGTCATTTCAGCATGTAAACATAACTAGTGACTCTCCCCCATGAATCTCACGTCTTGCATACATACGTCCTCTTGCGGGACGTCTACATCTCTGCTTACGACCATCCTATGATGAATTCAATTATGTTACTGTGACTCATGGTAACACTAGAGACAATTATCGTACGGACAATGGGATCATAACGTGCCCCAGAAGAACGGTAAATCACAAAGTCATTTTATCAGTAGCAGCCATGAGCACTAATATAGTAGTAGCTAATTAACCATTAATATCGAGTAATTCCACTTAACACGTGAAAAATTGTGCTGATAATGATGCATCTCAGAATGTACGTCAGTAATTTCCCAAAATGGAAATGTATATTTTTGCAGTTTTTATTGAAAAGCTTGATGAAGGTCGCCCAAACACGAAAGACATTTCACGAAGGAGCAAATAACCGTTGTTTAAAGAAACGTGACGAATGGGAGTGAAAAGATTGAATTCTAACGTCTGGTGCATTTGATTTGCAACAACTAGGTGATATCTTGACGGTGATGGATAAGGATGTTTCTGACATGGCCATGCTTACGACCATTCCCTATGATGAATTTAAATGACAGTTACAGTGACATTTTGGTCCAACAGCCAAGTAATAATTATATTCACACAGGACAAGGGATCACAAACGTGCCCCAAAGCAACGGTAAATGACAGTGAAAATAATGGCATTTCCGTCAGTAGCATCCATGAGCACTAAGCAAAACAACAACTTAGCTAATTACCATTGTGTATTAATTCCACTGACAGATTGAAAAATTGTTTTGCTGGATAAGTTTCTTTGCGAATGTACGTCAGTAAGTTTTCCCATTGGCAGTAATGTTTGTTTTTGGCACATATTAACGTAATTCATTAAGGCCCAATAGTGACAGTTATCGGTACTTATGTGAAACCGGCGTCTATGGTGGGACATATATTTGCGAAAAACTTATATGTACGCCCCCCCCTCGTTATTTATCATTTATACACGAATTATTCCGGCATTGTATGGTTAATTTACGTCCGATGGCGTACGACGTTAGTTCTTCATCCCAACCCCCACCCCTTCCTGCTTAGCAACCAATGTTAAAGTGTATGGCAGTACGCTTCGAACCGGGTAGTGACGACAGTCTTGTAGATAGCACCTCATATTTTATATCAATCCAGTTCTTTCCAGTCTTGTCCATTCTAAACCGAGATATTAGGATATTAGTGATAATCAAAAGTTTATTAAGCGATGGCTACCACCGCAGGGACAGTTGTGGAGATTTTGCATTCACATTCACGTTATTTATGCGATATCGTACAAATTCACTCAATGCGGATGATAAAGCACGTGGCTTGCATGCGAATCGGTCTTAACGGTGTCGTTTAAGCCAGGTGATGGCGACATAATCCACCATTTAAGTGCCAGAAAGGCTTTTAAGCTCGCTGGGAGCTTCGAACAAATGCGAAATGTGTTCCATATGTATGACGTCGGAGTACATTATGATGATGCATTTTGTGATAACGACGTGGTATTATGACAGAATGCGTCGGCAGAATCGAAATCTCAGTTCACATTCATCCTTAAAACATCAACATTAAAGATACAAATAACGTTAAGGTAACACACTAGTTAACTTCATCGTGTAAGCATTTATTCACAAGTTCTTCAACGCTTTGATTGGCCAAGCATCTGGATACATAAGTGATATGATCACCATGTATTGTTGATGAAAGAGGTCGAAACGGTTCGAAGATGGCAGTCTTATTGCAGCACCCTATGGGACGAATCTCTGCTAATGGACGCCACATTGTCATCTCGCGTACGTTAATGGGTCTTGGGTGCTCAGAAATACCAAATAATGCTCTCCATGAAAAGCTATCGAAATATGCACCAAGCGTGCCGTATATCACCAATTCTCGTGATCAGCAGATACCGCGGGCCCCGTTATGATAACTGCCCCCTCAAATAATGATATGCTATTGTCGAGAACTGCTAAATGGTTTCATTCTGAATTATCTATAATGTCCCCAATTGTCGCTAAGTTATTTCGATAAAGAGTGATTATTAGAATAGAGATGTGAGACAGAATGACATACTGCATTTCAGGGGTCATTATTGATTGAGATGTGAAAATATTGACTGTTCGACAAAACTTTCATTGATATCTTAGTTTTATATTTTAAGGATTGTTTGGTATGGAACATGGGTTCATTTAGTAGTGTGTAATAATCTAACTTGTATGTTATCTCTGACATAGTTAACTTTTTCAATGGCTCGTCAATATTCACTGCTGCGTATTGAAGCAATCCCTAAAACGCTTTTCATGTCGGACGTAAGACTAGTTCTTTATGTCGCAAAGCCTCGTCTACATCTGGATATGTAGTTATTATCGTTAATGAATCAATACGATACTCTTGTATTTGTTGAGTTATTTAATCTGGGAAAGTCGATAACACCTAGGCCAAATGTGCATTTTTCGAAAACCGTGTTGTTGACCTTTTGGAAATACGTTATGATTACATCACCCAGATCAAACCTATATTGCATATATAGATATGAGACAACACATGTAACAAACATTTCTGAGCTTTGTTTCACGGGATTCGCTTCATGGTTTATGGCAAATGGTTCAGTGACATTGCGTGCCGCACACACTAATGCCAGCTGAGTGAGCCAAATGAGCGCAGCTGTGTGCTATCATATTTCCTGCTAATTCAATATTTTGCTCTGCGTAAATCATTATCAACGAAGCTTCTATAAAATTAGCCCTTTCGCCAACCATTGTGGCGGCATTACTTTTAAATTGATACGCAGAATTGCAAGTGCAATCAGTAAGGCGTTTGGTTATGGAAAAATGTGTAATCCCGGAGGCTTTTGTTTTACTGGTGTCCCCCTAGGAAATATAACAGCGAAGATGTCATACATATTCACTAGTTCATCTTTAACAACCGGAACTGCTCAATGTAATTCATGTTCGAATGACTCGTGTATTTGACTCATGCTGTCCATTAGTCATTTAAATGAATCGGTGTTCATAATAAGAAGAAAGGAATAAATTCAAATATCTTTAGTTGGGATGAAATATGATAATGGGAGCAATCGCAGAAAAATGTGTCTTTAAACTTAATAGCAACAACACCTGATGTTCAAATCAATACAACGTTGGTCTTCGTATGACATATCTGTGAAGTAGAGAAGCTTGACTCGCTGGAACTTGACAGGCCCTTGTGTATGCTTTGATTCGTGCAAGTTCATCACGTGTGCATCCATAATGAGGTATCCATAAAGGTAGAATAGACTGGAATACCGCGGTCTCTGTGTATAGAAGCCGCGAGCTGACCCGGCATAACTCGGTGGCCGGGCTCACTAGGCATTTGTAATTACGCTTAATGAATCTGACAGTGACTGACTATCATCGAACAAACCCATTCGGACCAGGATTTATCAGTCTTTCATCATCATTACTGTGAGTATAACGTATAGCGTGCGACAGGTGGCATTTGCGAACCTACAAAAATCCTATTGAATGGTGTCGTAATAGCCTCGCCTACTGTACCCCCAGTAGCGTTGAACACCATCATCGTGGTGTGAGCTGGTAAGTCTCGTCGATGAGAGGCAGTCTGAGCGTAGTCTCGCTGACAGATGACCTACGAGATGAGGGAGCTGGCGATGAGGATGAAGATGAGGAGGGTGAGACACAAGGAGGAGGGTGGTCGGTATGATTATCAGGAAGATTATCCTCTGCCGGACTCTGCTTTACTTCACTCATCCTGCCATCTGATGCGCTGTATTGAGGCAAATCATTTTTTCCATGAGTCTCTGTCTTCATGAGGTAGTCGTGCCCTGATGACACAAAGTGGGTTGGCGGGCCGGGTGAACTGGGGGTTCCAGGCGGCGCGTCCGGCGCCATGGGGGCCATGAAGCGATGTGCCTCGGTATATTCCCGATAGGTGCGTGTAGCGTCGTGCAGCATATCGGACGGAGAGCATCCGTTCAGCATGACTCCGCCTTTGGATGCGAGATAGGGCAGTTTCACTATGTTCATAGTCTTCTGCAGATCCTGCTTAGTACCCGCAGCCCGGCTAGTATTAGGAGACACCTGTTGCTGATACTGCGCCACACCCACATAGCGCCTGGTCGGCTGCATCCGGGGTCCCTCGTCCAACTTCCGGGAATCCATGCCATACTGGCCGGAAGCCGCACCAGTCATTGCCCAGGGCTGGCCAGGGGTTCGATTGGGACCTCTGTTACCTTTGTGTAGGGAACCAGACGACGTAGAGGGCAAGGACGGTGTAGGGGAACAGGTGTTGTAAGGAGATATGTTGTGAGGATGTATGGCTTGCTGTCCTTCCAGTAAATATCCCAACCTGCTCCGCCTCTCATATCCATCATGCTGCCACACCACATCCGACAATCCCGTCAGCACGGACTTACAGTTGGCGCACAAATGGTCATGGCGTTGCGCAGCTTTGCATACCAGCCCAGCACTGGTCCCGCCATAGTCATGCTCGCTGTCGGAATGCGGGTAGAGGCGAGAGGAGAGAGGACAGGAGCGCAGCGTGTCCGCATCCCTCTGCTGTGACCGCTCCGTCACGTTCTTAGTGATCCGCTTCCGGTTCATCCCGCGGGCCGCTAACATAGCCTCTTCTCCTGGAGTCACCGAGATATTGGTACGGATCCGTCCCCATATGTGGTGATGTCCCTGAGACTCGAGTTGTTGCTGCTTGCCACTGGACAGGACGCCCCTGTTAGGGAAGTGGCTTCCCTGGAGCAGGTTCTGCCCCTGTACTTCTAATGATTTGGCACCCATTCTGCGAGGTGTGATCAAGCTAGGATCTGAAGCATCAGTATTGCTCTTCACGTTCGCAGGGAGCTGTTTTCGTCGTGTGCTCCATTTGTAGACACCAAATGGAGTGCCTTGCTGACTTGCTTTGGAGTCGAGTAAACCCAGTATACGTCTCCAGCTGAAACGTTCAACTGACAGAGACTGCATCAAAGCGACTGCCTTGGCCAGAGCTTGGCCTGCTTGTTGATTCAGGGATGATTGTGTTTCTATAGAGACATCTGTCTGAACCTGCGCATCAGCTTGATGGCCGAGATTCGCATTCATATTACTGTGTGCCAATACACATGCGAAGCATAACGTTGGCGCGAAGTCGGTCAAGTTCCTTAAATCGTGTTTCTTGAGCGTAGTATTCCCGCGAGACACCCGCACCTTTACTGTCTTCATGCGCCTACCTTTCTTTGCCTTGGATTTTGTCTTTGAGGGCCGATTGGTCGGTTTATCCTCGACAGCTATCGTACCCACCGGAACGGTTGAGGGATTTCCATCCTTGTCGTGAGGCTCTGTCACTTCCTTTACATCTGCCTGTTGCCGTCCCTGTCCTGAATCGGTCCCATCGTCTTCGTCGTCATCGTCTTCGTTGTCATCGTCTTCGATGTCAACGTCGTTTGCGCTATCAACAGAACTAGATGAATGTTCGGGTTCGTTCATGTCGACCTGATGGGGCGAGGTACTCACAGACAACATAGCGGCCTCACTAGACACTCACCGTGCTAGTACTTTAAGCTCTCATAAATAATGTCAATGTAACTCCCTCAATACTTCATCCAGAGCTTACTTCTAGGTTCATCACAGCAGAATGACAGCACCATAGCTAGGGATCAGAGAGGGAGTGGCTTCACCAGTGGGCCCCGTTATCTCCCCGAGTTAATCCCACACTAATTGTCCCGGCGTGAGCGGGTAATCCTTATTGACGACCATACAGAAGCCCATGGAAGCTTCTCTTACCAAACATGTCCTTCGCCGTACAAAATGACAATCTGCGGTGGACACGACGATAACCTATATACACATGAGTTAAAGCTTAAACTCACTCATTCAATCTTTGACCATGTAACGCGGTAGTTTACTTTCTTTCGGATAGCAACCGAGTCTGTATTAGGAACTCGTCGACGGGGACTTACATTTGGCCGGGATGTGGTGCGGTGTGGATCGGATATATGCGTGCTGCTTAAGACTTCCGCCAGCTCGAGATAAGCTCCAGCTTACAGCGGTTCAATCAATTTTACGTTAAAGTTCTGCAAACAGACAGATATTTCCCTTGTCACTAAGCAATCCGCCATTGATTTCTCGGAATACATGCGAAGTTCTTGGCGCGTATGTTGTCCGAAAAATAGCAACTTGTAAGCCGTAAAACTTTGCCAAAACCATACGACATAGATCGATACACAAGACGACTAGGATGATTTGGCGGCGAAAGGGGAATCTTACATCACGAGTATTGGGCATACAGAAGATTGATAAGTGATTGCCAGATCTTACATCCCTTATTCTTCTCTGACATAACATCAGCTCTGTCGGCCGCATAAATGGGGGTCACTTTAGTGGTTAACGATTCGACCCCTGACCTGGTATGTTCCGAATAATGGAAACACTGAAGAGGATTCCCATTCACTTTCACCCCTTGAGATCCCTGGCTATGGTTAGCTGACTCGCATGTGGATATATTATTCACAAATCCCCGGCTGGGTTCACCAAGTAGATTTAGTGCCCCTTGGCTAATGCGCCCCCTCTCCCCGCCCCGCTTAAAAACACACGATTGGATATTTCAATGGAAGTAACGATCAAATTGCTTTCTCGTCGTGAAGAGACCTCTCAATTACCCACTATAAACTAACACATATTGCCCAGTATCAACTTCATCGGACTTAACATTCACCACATTACTGCACTCATCGCTGGAACCGTCGGCGACATGATGAGTCCCTTTAACCAGTTAACACCAACAGCTAAAACCTACCAGGGGGAATATTCTTCCGCGTCCCGTACACCTACTTTATTAACTGCAAATGAGCAATCGTTATGCAACTATCACATGCGTAGAGCATGTCACTTTTCGAGTTCCTTGATTGCTCTCCCGCGGCAAGGACGATTTCTGTCGCAATGGCCATGGCTACCAACCTGCTCTTTGTGGCCTTGATTGCGATTTCCCATCTGTTAAAACATACTCTTATGAAGTTATCCTTATTCCAATAAAACCTATCGCTTTCAGAAGACCAGGTCCAAGTTCAAAGCTACAGCAAACTAATGGTATCGTACCATATCATGAATTGCCTGGCCAACGATAACGTGGGCCATCCAAATATGTCAAGAATCATCACCTGTTTATTGCCCAAAGGGCAGGTAGTCCATTAGTGCTTAGCGGTTACTTCACCAAGGTTGGTATCAGTAGAATTGGCACTTGGTGCTTTCACTCCTTCTCTCGACACAGCGCTGTATGAATGATTCATTTATCCACGACAGCGCTGTATCCGATCCCCGCCGGCTAGCATTGATAACCCAGACGTCGTCTTCGCTTCGCGCGCTCCAGTTGCTATGTTGCTGCGTCTCTGCCTCAAGACAAGTTTTCATGACGTAACTCTCCGGGATACCTCATATCGATTTACGTTACTGAAGAGAGAGCGAAGAAAAGAGAGTTACGACGACACGATTAACAATGATTTCATTTGGAAGAACATTTCGGTAAAGAAAAAATAACGTAGTGAACATTACATCTGGTTACTTAAGACGTGACCACTTGAAATTTCACCACTTCATGATTATCAAATAATGATGGATCTGCTAAATCACCAATTACAAGAGAGTAGTCCATCTTATCCGGCTTTTCATTGTCCGTTTTCCCTGCTGTCGCTTATATATGATTCCGTTATCGTAACAAACATCATCCTTAGAGGTTAAATGACAATTGTCGGTTAAAACCTATCACTCACACTGCCTCCATTGTGCTGAATACAGCAACTTGCAATGAATCATGCTCGATGATGCTACAACGCTACAAGAGGTATCACCCAGCTCTTGAACATTGATGCAGTTTTAATGCATCAAGCATACAATACATAACTCGACAAGAACAATGACAACAAGATATAGCTATAAAAGATTTAATTCACACAAAAGTTCATTTCATGAAGTTTTACAAAAATATAAAAATCATTCCAATAAGATGCATTCCTATGAGGGAAAGTTAACTGGGTTCAACCCATTCATTTCGCTGCACCTGTCACACACCTTGGTGCTCAGTGCTTAAGGCACACCCAGTACCTTGGCCTTTTTAATTGTCACTGCTTTCACCCACTCGGCGTCACTGTAGATATTGACGCGGCCTCTACCAGCCAAGGGCATCGAGAAACACCCCAGCTCCACCTTCTCAACAAACACATGGTAAAGACGCGCTTCTAGAGCAATACAGCCGGAAAACTTCTCCTTCGTGACATCCAGGTTGTACAAGTCAAGACAAACACTGGCTTCCTTCTCCAGGTAAGGTACCCCAACACAAATAGGTGGAGGATTCTTCACTGTGGACCAGTAACACATCACGTTGTCCCTTAATTTGGTTTATACAAATGAGGGTTTCAAAACTGCATAAACACAATTTAAGCTCAGCATCCTGTTAACCATAATATCCACCATTTTGGCTACAAGCGAGTAGTGCACGTGATATTTCTACGGAGGAAAACGAAGACCAATAAATTAAAGTAGAATTCTGCAGTATGTACCGTGTGGTGTAGGATTCCGTATTTTCAACCGGATAAAGTTCATAATCGTAAAAAATTTGCCATCAAATTGGCTTGATAATGCCAGTTTAAGAAGAATTCCACATTTTTCGCACTATCGTGTCGATCCAAGTTGAACACACGACATTCAAACAGGACACAGTTAATTAACATGGACTTGTTTATTGTTTACCCGATATTGTTTCGTTGATGATGACATTCCCGTCGATATCCACCGTAACAGACACTCCATACTGGTCCGGCAAGTAACTCACATTAGCACAAACTGTTACCACACATGCAAAGGGATATAAATGAATACTGTAACAAATTCACAAAACTCATGAAAGCCAAACCAATTATGTGATTAGATCGAATGGAGGCAATATTCGCGTTACGCAATAGTTTACCATAATTACCATTTCCTTTTCCACATAAAAAAGGAACACTATAAAAATGATGTGTATTAATTGGTACAGAAATTCCAAGTATATACAACGAAAATGTATATATGTTAACGTGCTCCTATTTCACACTTTAAAACTGTTTTTGTTTTTTTGACATTGGGACTTATTAACTGGATTATAATCTTTTAATCGAAATATATTTTGGCCAGGTTAATCGCATTGTCAAACTTCATGACCTCTTCTTCGGCTCATAAAATCACTTCGGGAGAGGCCAGACGTCGCCACGGCGGCGAGATGGTTCTGTGGGTCAGAATGGCTAAATCGCAGGGGAAGATAGTGGATTGCCACGGTTGGTGGTGGTGGTGGGTGGGGCGGGATAGGTACACGATAATGCATCTTCTCAACAAATTAATTACTAAGTATCAATCACTTTTAGGAACGTCCAATTATTAAAATAAAAAAAGACAAACTGACCTGTGTCATCCAGACCTATTTTAGGAATGTCAACGTCAAGACAACAGCCGCAATCATAACGGATACATTCACAGCCCGAGGTCCTGGAATTACCACCCTTGTGGAGTGCCGGTCTCCATTTCAAAACTGTAAATACATCAGTTAACAACTGGTCAGAATATTGCTTTAGAAAACAAACTAAAGTGTTACAATTCGGTGTATATTACGAATGAAAAGACATTTTCAAAAAATTGTCTCACACCGAACGCCTTCTATTTAGTGTGTGCAAGGTATTTAGGGTGCTGTTTGTTACATCCGCACACGATAGACCACAAGCCAGACTTACTACATTAGCAGCTGTAGTTTAGGTGTTGTAACACATCTTAGAACGACGGCCCGTCGGAGAATGGGACGGCCCAGAGAGGAATTCCTCGCTGGGCCGTCCCATTCACAGAGGGGCCGCTTAATTATGCACGAACTGAATTGTGAATAATTAACGCCGTATTTATGCAAATAACTTTTGGGGTTTCGCCGATTATGATGTCTTCGACGAGTTCCCTGAAATAGAGAAACAAGGAACCATTTCAACTTCAAGTTTTTATCGTCAAATATCGATTCTGCTTTGAAAACGAAGAAAAATGGCAGAACCGTCGCATTTTTGAAGAATTTTGTGCAGCAACATATTCTGTCAATCCTAAATCATCAACTCTCACTCGGGAGAAGTTAGGCAATACCTACGGGACAGTATTCCTCCAAGATCGAATTAACATCTTATCATTCAGTTCATAACAATTAATGAGAGAAGAAGTGTCTGCTGGTCAAACCTTGACCAGCTGACGAAACGCCCATCGCTAAATGCTTGTGGAATGTAGATCAACTCGATTAAATGTCCCGGTAATTTGCTCTCGTCCACGTCTGGATTTATATGACTGAACGATGGTGTGTTTTTTCTTCCTTGGACCATACTTTTATTTTGTAAGGGAGGGTATCGATCCGTAAGTAAACGTTAACACCTAAAGCGATATGAGAGGTTTTGGGCTGGGTCTTCATTGGGGAATTAAACGTGCACAGCAGCTACGACAAGGGGAAGCGCTGTGACCTTATTTGGATACTAATTTGCATACATAGGTAATTGAACCCGTGTGGGGGGGGGGGGGGGGCTTATGAGTATAGAGGTAGTATAGCGGAACCCCTGGAGTCTGGGACGCAGACTAATCTTGTACGACGGGTACGGGTTTTCGAGGTCCCGCGGCACACCCCTATCCAGAATAAGGTCAAGTGCCCCCCACCCCCACCCCCCACCGGGAATTGAACCCCCACGCTCGGTTCATTGCAACGGACTGCATTGATCACCATAAGCGTTACTTCTTATTGATAGTACTCTATTTATATCTAAAATCAATATTATGACTCATTATATGCGAACTGAAACAGAGGAAACTACAACAGAAAGCGACAATCGATTCGTCCAACCTTGACGAACCCTGCGATATTGTAGTTGTACGAGAACTAATTAGCACAAGTTCTGAAGTAGATATTTGACAAGATGCCCGTTATATAGCGATGATCATCATTTTTAGCGTTATATATGTTTGTTCAGTACATAAGCTGCACCGAAAATCAGTTTATGACTCGATGCCAGGTGTATCAGAAACTATAACAAAAAATTTGATCAGCTTGCGATTGGCGTTAATGAGGCGATCTATGCACCAAGTACCGTCAGAAAATGGAACGGCAGGGCGAGGAATTCCTCTCCGGGCAGTCCCATTCTCCGACCGGCCGTTTCCAAGACGGGGGCGTGACAGATACGACATTTATAATTTCATCATGATACAAATTATCATGATGGTGGAATCATAACGGTCCGGTTCACCATGGCGTAACTGCTGGGAATTATTCGAACTTTGCCTGAGTTTAGCACGCAATATGGCGTTCACAAGAGCGTAGTTGTGACAAATTTGAATCAGTTAGAGGAAACAGGCTAAAATCAGCTGCAGGAACTATCTGGTAGGCTGAAGGAACTATGATCCATTCAGATAACCAGATATCAGGATATAAATTATAATCAGCTTGAGGAAGGTAGGCTCCGGGGGCACTCGCCCCTGGTGTTTTGATGATCTGATGCCACCTTACATACATACATACATCCTCTTCAGGGGAAAAGGCTTATGCCTGTGACTCCCGCTCAAGTCTTCTTGTCACTAAAACTGGTATTGGCATGCATGGTACGGGTCATGTAATGTCTGTGTTTCCAATGCTTGTCCAGTTTAGATTTGAAGTCATTCATGCTTTTTGCGCTGATCACACTTTCTGGTAGGGCATTCCAGCTGTTGACAACTCTAAGTCCAAATGAGAACTTTCTGATGTTAAGTCTTCCCTGTTGTTTGGCGAGCTTCATGCTGTTGTCCCTGGTTCTAGTTGCATGGCAATTAGCCGCGCACGACGGTAATATGTCAATAAGACGTCGTGCACGGCTACGTGGCAATAATTTCTCTTGATTGTCGTCTCTTCCAGTGAGTATTTTGTAAACCTGAATCATGATGCCTCTTTCTCTTCGGTAGTACATCGATGGTAGGTTCAGGAACCTGAGTCTCTCCTCGTATGGTAGTTCATTTATTTCTGTACATAATTTTGTGGCCCTTCGCTGTACTCTTTCTACTTTGTCGATGGCATACTGATGGATCCTTGGCGCATTTCCATATTCAAGGATTCGTCTAACCATGGTTGCGTAGAGTTTCTTGATAACCTTCCTATCTCTACTGGCAAAAGTGCATTTTATAAGTCCAAGTGTTCGATTAGCTTTGGCCACTGCTTGGTTCACATGTTGGTGAAATGTCAATTTTTCATCTATGTACACTCCTAGATCTTTCTCCATCTTACTTTCTTTCAGTTCTTTGGGGTTTCCATCATTGTCTTGCATTCAGTATTTGTGTCTAGGGTTGTTGTGTCCTATATGCATAACACAGCACTTGTTGGTGTTAAACTTCAGTTGCCATGTGTCGGACCATTCTGAGAGCTTCTCGGTATCTTCTTGAAAAGGGTCGGACCTAGTACGCTGCCCTGGGGAATACCGCTTGTAACATCTGACTTCAGGCTGGACAGATGTTACAAGCGGTAATCCCCAGGGCAGCGTACCAGGTCCGACCCTTTTCGTCATCTTCATCAATGACCTCCCTGATGAAGTACACACCATAGCAAGGATATTTGCAGACACAAAGATTTATGGCCCAGCATCAGCAGAAGAAGACAGAGAGAGGCTGTTGGAAGGAACTGAGCAATTAATCAGTTCATAAGAGAATGGTTAATATTCCATGGTTGGATAATTAACATTAAAAGCATCTTTAGATTGCAATCAGTTGGAGGAAAAAGGATTAATTCAGCTGAAGCCAGGGAGGTGGCACTTGGCCTTGTCCCGAGTAGGGGTGTGCTGCGGGACCTTGAGAACCCGTGTCTGCCGTGCAACGAGAAAATGGCAAAAAGCCTATCCTGTTGTATAAGGTATGATACAAATGTATAGCCCATCGTACAAGGTGAATTTGCAAAAAAACATACCCCGTCGTACAAGGTATTATGTAAATGAATAACCCGTAGTATGATATGAAAATGGGGTATGCGGCTTGGATGCTTAATCATCATAAATCAGATATGTTGGCGCCTGTGACAAGAATGCCGTAGATTCTTGGCCTGTCACATAGGGACCCATTCATTGCACTTACATTATCAATGATCGGTTGGAATTCCTGGGAGGAAATCTGGAAATATTCATTAAAACAAAATTTAATATTTCACATGTGGTACAGATGGGAACAGAAAAACATACCCCGTCGTACAAGCGGAGGCTCATCAAAAGCTGTCCTACAAGCCAATGGGCCGAAAAAACATACCTCGTCGCGCGGCACACATATACTACCAACATACATTTAAGTGCCCCCTCCCCAACCCACCGCGTCCCCACCCCCTCCAGACTCCACCCCCACCCGGGATCTGAAAGAACTAAATATATAGGCATTTATCACTAAGCCCACCGCGCGATGAACCATTGAATACGAATCTCACATTTAGACCTACATAACGTATTTTGATACTTGAATGAAAATAAAATGCAATGTACTAATGACACGTCAACACAGGGCTTACTGCTTATTGTGCTTACTTTCGTTTGGTTCAGATTGCTGTTCGACGACACGACCCAATACAAGAACTGCCACTGACACGAGCGTCATGCTGGCGACGAGAACAGAATAGCCCCACATCTTCACGAAGTGAATTCAGCTGCGAGGACTAAATCCAAAACAAACATTTGATGTTAAATGGTGGCGCAGTTCGGGAGCGTAGACAGTATATTCTCACTCTTATTAGGTGACCGAACCGGATGTTGTGCCCAAGTGGACGCGAGTTGATGGTTGCTTTCTGATTGTTGGAGTTGTCATCTGGTCATAAGATCTTCAAGGAAGAACCACAACACGATGCGTGCGCAGATTCGCCAGGGCGCAGCTTTGGCCAGTGGCCAAACAATCTGATTATTACCAAAACAAACAAATCCACAGGCGGGACCCATCAAGAAAACTTAGCCAAAGTTAATAAAATGTTTGCTCTGGGCCCGAAGTTTGTTCGGGCAGAGAATGTGTAGTCTGCAACAACAATATTCAACTAACGCGAACGGCATGTCACATTGCTATTTATGTGGATGACATCACCCTAGCTCCGGTCGAACGGTAACATGAATTTATACCTCAGACGTCTTGTAGGGCTAACATCACCCGTGATAACTGGTTGTAGTCATTTAATTGCTGATATGTGTTAGTTATCGCATGGTCACGTGGGTGATGTGGGGAATGAACACGAGGACGCGCCTCAGCATGATTCCGGGGAGATGGGATAATACCGTGACTTCCCGATGAGCGCTACGCAACCAGATGAGCGGCTGGCAAGTAAATGACTCTTGAGAAAACCTTCGTTTTAAGACTTGTAAAGTGTGCGTTATATTAAGAACCATCGTAGTGCTGCCATGCTAGAGCAGCGGTGCTCTGTGAGGGACCATCTCAAGTGAAGTTGTTTCTCGGTGATATATCGACACGGTTGCAGTTATCGCATGACAAACTGTGCGTTTGAGGTGATAAGGGAAAAAGACCGAGTTTTTTCTCGAGCTCTTATTGGCTGAGAGTAGGGTGCCATGCGATAAGGCATTTTCGCAGGCGAAACTAGAGCAAGGATCTCGATTTAGATTTGGCCTTACCCGATTACAGTCACAGGCGCAGGTAGGTTGATAAGTAAATTCCTGGAAGGAGTTACATATACCTGTAAACGTAACTCCTTGAGGCTTGATTCCTCCAATTATATTTGTAGTAAAACTTGCAGTTGTCTTGTTTTCATTGTGACCTTAATAAAGATATTTTGGCGAAAAACACTTTCTGTTAACTGGCTAACAACACTCAACAGTGCTCATATTCATAATGCTCACGTTGATCGTATAAGGATACAGATAGACAACCTGTTAAAAGAATTGTGTGATCTGTCACAATATCTAGACCACACCAGGAATCATGGCTTCCTCTTTAGAGGGTGCAAACACAACTGACAAGGTTTGTGCTGGTGAGACATCAACCCCGTCTTCACAGCCTGACAAAACTGAGCCCGAAGAACCAAAGCTACTTGACTTGGCATTTGCAATGGACTGTACAGGAAGTATGGGGAGTTACATTCATCAGGCCCAGCAGGTATGTTGTCTTATTTGATCCTTTATCTAAGGAGAACTTACAAAGTATTATTGAAAGTTGTACTTGCCCTTCTAACAGTTATATAGCCTTTGTTGAATGTTTAATGTTATGACTTCCCATATCTCCGTCACTACCCTTGGTGACCTGCTTTTGGTTCTTAAATAGTTGTACCTTAGCTAATGCCTGTACAGAACATCCGCAAGATATCAGAAGATATATTTGCGTCAGAGCAAGCAGACATTCACCTTGCACTAGTTGAGTATAGGGATCACCCTCCTCAAGATAGCTCCTTTGTGACCAGGGTACATGACTTTACTTCATCTGTCAGAGAGATGAAGTCATGGCTGGATAATTGCAAAGCCTCGGGAGGTATAACTTTTTGATATATATATCATCTATATACAATTTGTTCAATCTTGAGGTCACATGCCACACAGTTAATTCATCAATGCAAGTGACAATAAAAATAGCCCCACCCCTAGCTCCAGATGGTATGTGATACAATGACCAATGTATAAATGTAAAAAATACCAACTTTGATCATTTATATATTTTCAATCTGATTGAGTTGGTGCCGTGTTCATCCATAGTCCATCAATGAATCTGAAAAGTGGAACCAGACTGACTGTTAAGCTCCATTTCTTGAGGGAGTGAAATATCCTTATTCACTTGAGTCCCTTAGCACCAGCTGACAAGGGAAAAATGTGTCGGTTGCTGTTTGCAGGGGGTGATACACCAGAAGCTGTTGCAGATGCCCTTCATCAACTTCTGAAGCTCAACTGGCGTGAAGATGCTACCAAAATCTGTGTGTTCATTGCTGATGCCCCGCCACATGGACTTGTTACTGAATCAGATGGCTTCCCTAATGGTATTAATTTATTGGTTGCAGATGCTTGACCAGTTTTCTTTTTGCCTTAATCACACACTACATTCTCCAACAGACTCCATTTTTTAGTTTTAATATTTTAAGCATGCATGCCAGCTTTCCATTTAATATACTTCCACATCAACATTGACTTAATTTGCCACCATAATTATCACTGTTCCATTAGATTATTTGTGTGTTAACCTGCTTGTATTCTCAAGATGTTAATTATCTATTTGTAGATGTGATTCTTATTTAAGGATTTTTCTCTGGAAATATAGTTGTGGAGATAGCAATTTTAACTGCTGCCACTTTCCATGCAGGTTGTCCTGATGGCCTGGATCCTATGGTCATTGCAAACCAGCTGGCAGCAAAAGGTGTTGCAATATACATGGTGGGATGTGAACCTAGTATCTCCCCCTACAAGGACTGGTTTACAGCTGTAGCTCATATTACAGGAGGGCAGTATGTTCCTCTCACATCAGCTTCTGTACTTACAAAAGTGAGTTGAATTTCTTTTACTACTCATTGAGGAAGGAATTATCCTGGCACCCAGGTGCTGCTCATATTTTGCAGGATGATATAAAGGTTGTGTTGTTAATCTGTACCAGGTGATCACATCTGGTGCTCAAGAGGAGCTGTCATTACAGCAATTGATGCAGGAGGTCAACTTGGATGTCAGACAGGAGTTCTCATCATCACATGAAGCCATCGACGAGCGTTTGCTCTCTGAAAAAATCCACCATAAATTAGCCAGCAAAGGTGAAATCATTTTTATCATGGTAATAAACCTAAAATATCCATCAAGCAACTATGACATTAATTGACTGTCAGTTCTGCAGCGGGTGTCGAGTTTGATTGGTGATGATTTTTCATGCTATGAAGTTTATTGAGGAAAAATGCATGTAACATTGTTTCTGTAAATCGTGGTCGTTGACCTTTAGTTCTGACCCTTGTTTTCATAATGTGGCTCTTTCTGGTTTTCAGGAGCTAAGGCCAAAAAGCTTGTAAGGAATAATTTTGAAATGCCCAAGCCAAGTGCTGAGGCTTGCATGTACGCAGAAATTGGATCGATGGAATCAGTTAAGAAGGAGTTCAAACTGACAAAACCAGTTGCTGGTATATCTGCAACCAAGAAGAAGTAATATCATTTTTATCATGTGACTTATTGTTATATAAACCACAAAGTACAGATACTGATCATAATAAAGATTATAGTAACATTCACTATTATGTAATTTTAATTCAAATTCATTGCATACAGGAAATCCGCTGATAAGGGCAGGCCATCAAGAGGCAAAGCTGAAGTACCGGTATGTATTCATTTATTCACTCAGTTGTCATAGGGTTTTGACTGTTACATTCACCATTCAATTATATGTGTGCAAAGTGAATTTCTTCAATTATATTCCTCTTAATGTTCGGGTCTATTTGGGATCAGGGTGTTCATTGTGAGGATCATTACGAAGTTTTGGAAGAC
The DNA here is from genome assembly GCA_034190875.2 of Urechis unicinctus. NCBI lineage: Eukaryota > Metazoa > Annelida > Polychaeta > Xenopneusta > Urechidae > Urechis > Urechis unicinctus. The sequence continues at coordinate 12,234,099 of CM067345.1, read as the reverse complement.
GCAGTCTCTGATTACCAAGTAGACAGGATGGTGGCCCGAGCCATACAAACGAATAAGCTCAAGTCTCAAGTCAAACCAAAAACCAATGATTGATAATTTTGATGGTGGAACCAAACTCATACATATTTTCTTAATCTGATGACCAATACCTCGCCAGTGAAATGAATCTCTATGTAAATATACTTGGTTTACTATCTGATTGACTTGGGTATCAGAATCATATGATTTGCTCGATGTCACCATAACTGATTATGTAACCCTAACAATCAACCCTGTTTACACCCCTTGATTCAAAATAGATTTAAACCTATCTTTCTTACATTCCTTTTGCAAGGGCAATTTACACCATATGTCCGTTTGTAAACTTTGCATGGCACATGTTTCTTGTTTAGCAAGTTAACAGCCCCTAATTACACATGACATGGACCCCTCTTATCTCCATTTGAACTCAAAATCAACTCAGATGACTATAGTATTGCCATGGTATTATAAAAAAAAAATCCCGTCCAAATATAAAGTCATCTACCTTGGGACCAATCTATCCAAGGGTTTCATTTCCAAACTCATGGTGGTATATTTTCATAAAAAGCCATCTAGCAGCACCAAATCATGCATTTACTCCTTTTGTATAATTTATTACTCCTTGCAAACTGATAATCGTCTCTGACGTTTGACCTAGGAGTTCTTAATGGAACACTGATATTTTTCTCTGCTTTTATGTAATTCCTATGGTGAATTGTAAAGAAACTGTTATTACTTTCAGACCAAATATAAAAAGCCTAATGGGATGTAGCTTAGACTAGAGAGGTTATTAGTGACCTTGAACTGACACCCCAAGTCACTCCCTTAAATAAAATAATGTTAATAAACTATGACTCGTTCACTTGGTTCAATTATTTGGCAAATAGGACATAATTTGAGGTATGTGTGACTCTTTGAATGGTATTCAACTGTATAATAATATATAAAATAATAATAATATCTTTATTCCAGACACAAAACTATGCCATTAAGACTATGATAATGTCCATATTTTCTACAATATACAATATTATGTGAAGAACAACAATAAGCAAAGAGATTACATTAATGATTTATATACACAAGATTTATCCATTGGAGCTTCATTCTGGACTACATGAGCTGAGTAAAGCTTGAACAATTTGGTTGCTGGAGTTCTTCAGTGTACACGTCAAACAGAATATTAAATTCCTAATAACAGATTGACATAACTGGACATCTAGTACTGCACTGAGGACAAATTAAGAAAGTACTTGAAAAGCTTATGGTATTGTAAGAAAGAGGGGGTTTGCACCCTCTGTTTCCTCTCCCATTTTCGGTTAGTTACCCCACCGGGAATAATGTAATAAAGTTATGACCGTGTGACAGCTCATGGAGGCTGCATCTGCATGTGCGGTGTAGTCCCTGACTGGTCAATCATCCTTTACATTTTACATGAACAATATCATATTATGTGCCATGTGTTTTTATGTTAGCTACCTTGTACCTTACTGTAACTTACAATGCTCTTTCAAAAAATAGCTCTATTTATATGTTAACATTGGGTTATATAAGATGGCGCATTGATTGTAGTTCCAGTTTCAAAGCTGAGCCAGATTGCACCTGGCTTGCTTTAACTCGGTGCTGCAATCAAATAGTGCCATCTGTTTAATACCTGGTTGTATTCATTATGTCTACATGTTAATTATTAATGTTGGTTTTCATTCCTATATATATTGTCTACCTTGAGTATTTCCCACCTTAGTTAGTCTTTCACCTTTGTTATTTAGTATTCTGGTTGTATTAATATTAGTTTTGTTTACATAGTTTCTGTTTGTAAATAAGTGCGAGTGTGCGCGTTGCACGGCACTCGTGTTTTTTGAATTTGTGGAGGCAAGATATAGTTATCGCCGCTCTCTCTGTCTAGTGAGTTTTATTGTTTTCTGGGTGTTCTGTCTTGTTGTCATTATGGTGTAAAGGTTATATTTGGTCACTTGTCGTTGTATTGTCCTCGGGGTTGTCTGTGTATCTTTTATATGTATAATAATTCTTAGAAGTTGCTTTTGTCGTTGCTGTAGGTCTATATTTCCGGTTGTATCGGTTGATGTCCCGATTTCATTTCCTGACGTTGTTTTTGTTGTCAGGTGTTTAAATAGTTAAGGTTCTGTCCCTTTTTGCATTTTGTTTAGTTAATAAATTACTCATATAGTTTTCCCCCTTACAATTTCGTTTGTCTCCTTCCAGCTGAATGTAAATGCTGCTAAACTCAGCAACACCCAGGTTTCAGTCATTAAACCCCTGGGGCATTACAGTATGACATGTATGATTTCTTTATGGTGACATTCAAATAGTTCCACCATAAGTGGGCAGTATACATTGGAGCACAATGAGAACAGAAAAGAGTAATTTTGACATCTACACTACACATGTGAAATTTACTTAGCAATGAATTGGCTTGGATATAGAGATGTCTGCATTGTCTTTTAATGTCATTATCGTTGATCAAGTCATTTGACACAAAGTGCTCTTAATATTTGGTAGTGGTAACCTCATTTAATATTTTACCATTCAAATAGAATTTTGGTTGACCAGTATCCTTAAGTCTCTACCAAAATATCATTATTGCAGCCTTGTTTTAGTTGTATTTGATGTCATGAGATTTCATTAAGTTATCACAGACCCTAAGTAGCCTACTTAGCCCAGCTACTGAAGGTGCAAGTAAAACAAATTCATCGGCATACATGAAATAATTAATAACCTGATCACCAAAACTACAGCCAACGTTGCACACATTTAAACAGAACTTAAGTCATCCTTATAAATATCAAACCAATAAATTCACAGGATATCTTACACCATTATTTACCCCAAATTGGTTTGAAGTGCTTTTTCCCCATCTGACCCACATCATTTGACTGGAGTACAACACAAATAAAATACCTTTAATATATCCAGGAACTCCTCGCTTTACAAGTTTATCGAACAATACATCATGATTTATTCTATAAAACGTTTTGCTAGCATCCAAAAAACAAACATGCTACCATTAAGCATCCTGTGAGCAAATCTTCTTTGAGTACATAAATACAGAGATCAGTTCCATGGTTTTCTCCCTTAAATCCATGCTGCTTAGAATTGGTTAGTAAGATGTCAGATATATGATTGAGTAATAACATTTCAACAATTTTACAGAGGGTAATGGCAAAAGCAATTGGTCTGTAATTATCTTTGGAAGTGATCTTCGCATATTGGTCTTTAATTACAGGTACAAAGTACAACAGAGATCATTGAGTCAAGGAGGACCCCATGTACAAACAGACTACATACACATTTACTAAGGGTGTATATCAGCACTGTAGATGCATATTTCCGATGCTCAGCATAAATACCATCCATACCAGAAGATTTATTATTATCTAGATGTTTAATGGCAGCTTCATGTTCTGCTGGTGAAACAAGAACATCGTCACAATCAATGGGGTGGTCATATGATCTGTCCAAATAGGACCTCTTGCTTAGACAATTAAAGAGCTACATGTAAAGGTTTTTTTCCACAAATCGATAATAGCTTCCTCACCAATAGCATCATATATACTGGTTGGAAAAGGGGTCTTACTATTGTTAACAAGTTTAACCTAGGCAAACCACTCGCCCCTGGTGTTTTGATGATCTGATGCCTCCTTAGGCCCCAGTTAGGGGCGGATGTGAGAGATCGAAAGTTGTAAATAGCGCGGACGCTGTCAGAGGCGAAGTTTCTTTGCCTAAGTTTGACCTAGCTCTTTTGAACCAAGTGGAGCTTGCGATCCCGTACTCCATCGACTGTTGGTCTGTTGCCCGGGGTCTGTTGGGCTAGTTTAACCTCTTTCCAGAAGGATTTTACTTCAAGACTAGAGAGTTTTTGCAAGAAATTCTTTCCTCATGGCATATCCATTTGATTTGATGAAACGTATAGCATATTTACATCTAGCCCTTAATATATGCCATTGTCTAAGCTTACCTGCAACACACCATTTTTGTTCGTATTTCACCTAGACGAGAGACTGAATTGACCTAGTCCAGGTAATCGGCTGATGGTGATTTCAAAGAGCTTATAGCTACGCTGAGAGGGCTCGCTTACGACAAGATATGTGAACACCTGTTGCTTGTCATAACGCCTATTCTGATACCGCACGGACAATTTTCTGGTTTATTTGTGGGCTCGTTCGCCTCGGCCAATAGCATGTATCTATTTCTTCAACAGTTGCAATGGGACCATCCCAGAGGTTTTGGATTAACAGTTCCACGTGCGTTCATTCACATTCTGGTAGCGCCACCTCGTGGTGGGCGTGTTGGGAATGTGTGCGTGTCTTCACGTACCACATAGCCAATCAGCGCAATTGATCAGAGTGATCCTTATGCTTAGTTATGCTCTTTGGTGACATGCTCTAGGATATTCGTTGGCAATTTAATTCTTTCCATGCACCCTATTTTTTTCGATATATTCATCTACATGGAGTTTTATCCTGTGTACGTACCATGCAATACATCCGTGTTGGCATTCTATTTACACATACTATGCTATCGAGGCCTTTTGCTACTTACTTGCGATGATTGAGCTATACCGCATCGCCGTAAAAATGTTTGACCCCCTCTCTCTCTCTCTCTCTCTCTCTCTCTCTCTCTCTCTCTCTCTCTCTCTCTCTCTCTCTCTCTCTCTCTCTCTCTCTCTCTCTCTCTCTCTCTCTCTCTCTCTCTTCTATCAAAAAATTCTTTAATTTGCCATCTGTTGTTTGAGGAGCCATGAACTGTCACCGTTGAATTTGTTCAGCGGAAGGGTGGCTTCTGATAGTTGCCTATTGAATGTTCCTGGCTGTGCACCTTGGATTGCTGACAAATGATATTTATATCTTGTAATAAATTGACTAGTGATGTACGGGTGTTAATTAATTCATCCTAACAAGTTCCTCTCAGTTGTGCAAATTGGCAGGTTAATGCAGGCACCCCTCGATAATTATTTCTACAGTAACTGAATGAAGGGCTCGAACTGGCCTCTCACCTCTTTTTACCTTCCCCTGGTCGTTTGTGCTGTTTATTATTTTCTAAGGGCTGGCACTTTTCTCTCCTGTCAAGGTTGCTGGGTGTTAGCAGTGGTAGCGGCGACTTCTAGTCAGATTTTCGTCGAGGGGACAAAGACAATAACGTTAATTAGCAATCTCGCTCCCTGAAGAAGCAGATACAATCAAGTTATTTGCATAATTTTGATTGAGATAATCCTTTAGTGCAGCATGCAATACAATAGGAGTGCAACTATAATTGTACCGCATATCTAAAAATATCTTAATACTACAGTACACATTAAATAGTTACAGGGTTAAGTTTCTATATAGGACCACTAACCGCGACACCTGCAACTGCGGGTTGTTGGCCATTTAATGCCAGTTTCCTTATTTAATTAGCGATTCCCTTATAGATTTGCCAACGTATTTACATAAATGTTTGTTTTAATAATAATAATAATCTTTATTTTCGCACAGCAGGTGTACAGGAACATTAATATTTGATACAACAACAAAAAAAACACGAGAACGAATAAACAAATAAATCAGTTACGATAAACACAATTCCTTTAACAGAGCTTCAGCTTCATGTTGGGTAAGCACTGATAATGAATCCCCATCTCTAATAGAAATAAGCTCTTTTATGAGCATGGCAACATTCTCATATACAGAATTACCTGGTGGCTTAATCTTATAGCTGGAGTCCTTAATGCATTCACTATGCTGTAATAAATAACAATTATTGATGTTCAGGGCATGCATTATTGTTCGAACATTATCGCTAACAATTGTTCTGCTATGGAAACAACATCTACTTACATAGGATACTAAAACATTGGTGCTATTCAGGCACTTATGAGAGAAATTGACGAAGCGCAACATATCAGTTGATTTCTAAGGGGCAATTTTCCCGAAATGAATTGTAAATACTTTGAACATGTTCTGGACTCTAATTTCCATATAGTTCGAATACACCTTCTCCAAACACTACACAATTTGACCAGCTGGTTGGGTCTTAAACTCCACATCGCCGACCCATAAAAACTACTACAGTATACTTCAAATAGTGAGTTTCTAATAACAGAGTTGCAGTATCCAAAGCGAGACATAATCATATTCGTTTTCGCTATCAAATCCCTACATGCACGCTGTGTATTTATCAAATTCGCACAACAACCAATATTACTTCCCAAGTGAACAGCTTGTTTCTCTTGTACAATTAATTCACCATTTAGTGTTAAATATACTGGACTGTCGTAAGCATTGAATGCAAGCAACCGGCTTTTTGCAGAATTGAACTGCACACAATATTCCTTCGAAAATTCCTCGCATATTCTAAGCATTGTCTTAGCCGCTGAAACTGAAGGTGCAATGAGTGAAACATCATCAGCATAACTTTAAGCACCCATATAATGATGGCCCATGTGACATCCAACATTAGCTTCACGAAGGCGCCTTAGTAATTCATCGATATATACACAATATAATATTGGCGAAACAACTGCGCCTTGCTTAACACCATTCGTGCAAATAAAAGGCTCAGAGCTAGAAGCATTCCATCGGACTTTCAGGATCTGACGTGTGTACATATTAATGAGTAATTTACATATTGTTGGACAGAGTCCTTTCTGCCTGAGAAGCGCAAACAATTGCTTATTACCCAAGTATAACTGTCGATGGGTGACACTGCAGGTGAGTAACATTTCCGTTGTCATGGACTGGCCTCTATTCTCCCTCTTCTCGACTGTCTCCCATCAGGCAGCAGACCGCTTTCCCCAGGAGATGAAGCGATGGTCGATCCGCAACTTTGGTGGGCTCTTCTTGAGGAGACAGGGGCAAGGATGGATCTGGTTTCAGGGGCAGCTTCGTCTTCGTGAGCAGGAGGCAAGGGTACGGTCTTTGATGCGGGTTCTTCTTCGGCTAAGAAGAGTGTGCTAGAGTGGTCAACGAGGAGCCAACACCAAGCTGACCTCTCTGTTTGTATGTTGTTTGCTAAATTTATTCCATGTTTGGCTTCATTGGCTTCATTAGTCATATTTATCTTAACATTTCTGTTATATTACAATGAAACGCGTCTAAATTAATCATTGGTGAATATGAAGCATACGAGAGACGTGAGGCAATATCGGCTATTGAAAAGGTGAGCTGGTGGAGCAGCGAATCGAGAAGAATCGTTCCGTTGTCGTCGAATGTATTCTGCTTCCCCTTTTTCCTGTCGGGGGCACTTTTAACAATTGTAAATGCGAGAAGTTGCCATGGCAGGATTGTTGGAAGAAAACGTTGGGATTGGTGTCCAGAGGGTTTAGAGAACTAACGGAGAGTGAGTGATGTAGAGGTGTTAGGTTTTTAAGGACCTGAGTCACGGGGCAGGGAGCGGCCAGGGGGAGGAGTCGAGAGATGGCGAAGGCGGCTCGGGGGGGGGGGGGGGGGGGCGCTTGGGGAGTTGAGGGATCAAGCCGGTGATAAAACCTGATGATGGCTGAGTTCATGGTCGACTAAAGCGTTTCACAAACTTAACTTAGTCGACTATGCTTAGCTAACTACGTGCATTACCAGGGGATTTTGTTATCGTCTGTTAGCGACACTGAGTTGATGGTGGAATTTTTACCTTCGATGAGCAAAATTATTCCGCTACCACTGTTTTATCCTCCAACTACGTGGTCAATCAATGCAAGGGATGAATGTTGGCGAAAGCACGTGTCACGGCCCGTTTTGTTCAAGCTCGGTTTGTTTGATATCCGAATGTCTTCTTGTTGAAATCCTCATCACTTGATGTTTACGATGAATAAATAATAATAAATAAATAGTATCCGTCATCGTCAAAATTTCACGCTGCCGCGCGCGTAACAGACATTTTTGTAATGTCATCTATTACTTGGTTTGGAAAAAAAAGATAAGCGGTCGTAGGGGAGGGCACTAAGAAGCAATAATTGATAAACTATAGTCATTTTTTAGCGCATAGAATAAAATCGATGCAAACTGCGCCAGGTTTAATTAACCTCAGTGAGGTCACAATACTGAACGCGAACAATTGTCGTATCGTTACTTCAAGGCCGATTTCTAAATAATTTTTGTTCTAGTCGTATGATATTTCTCCACTCCCAATATCCACTATCGCAGACATTATTGAATGGTGTAATGTACATAATCTACTTCTAAATGTCAAAAAAACCAAAGAACTAGTTTTCGATTTCAGAACTTCGAAGGGTCAGAAGCTGAGATTGTTCACTCCTATAAATATCTAGGCACCATCATTGACGACCAACTGTCATGGTCTCTGAATATAGATAAGGTCTACAGTAAAGGCCGACAACCTCTATATTTACTAAGTCTTTTGAAATCGTTCGGTGTTAACAATATTATTCTTCAACTTTTCTACAAAGCCATTGTTCAAAGTGTTGTAACTTGCAATTTTATCACCTGGTGGTCTGGTACAAGTAAAGGCAACCAATATATTTTAAACAGAATTAGCAGAAAAGCTGCTAAGTTGATGAGTCAAGATATTTGTAGTTTTGATATGTTGTATGTAAACTATGTCGTTAGAAAAGTGGAAAGCATAATGTCTAACGCTGATCACCCTCTGAATAGCTCATACAACCATGAGATCAAACAAACAAGAGGCTCAGAGACATCTCATGCCGCACAAAACGATATCAACATAGTTTTGTGCCATACTCGATTCATGTTTTAATAATGTCTAATTAGCCTGCACTGTGTCTATGTATAATGTCTCGTATGCAACCATATGTCAGTGTTTGTTTGTAGACTGTAAAGCAAATTCCTGAATCGGGCTCATAAATTATCTTATCTTATCCCGAAAGTTCGTTTTATTCTTGATATATGTAAATGACATCTGCAATGCATCAAATTTATTCAAAGTTATAACATATATATGCAGATGATACAACCCTTACCACCACCCTCATCTCAAGAAATTCTACATACAATATAGACACATTAAACAATGAACTTAATAATGTCAACAACTGGCTTATGCACAACAAGCTGTCCCTTAACACAAGCAAGACCAAATTCATGATTTTTCATAAACCACCGAAAAAAATCCATTCAAGGATCCAGATCCTTATAAATAACACAGAAATCAAACAAGTGCAATATTTCAACTTCCTGTGTCTCGACATCGATCAGCACCATAGCAAACTTAGTCGAACAATGGGCATTATAAGTAAACTAAAACACATCCTCCCCTTAGATATTAAAAAATTGCTCTACAACTCACTAATATTACCACATCTAAACTACAACTTGTTACTTTGGGATCAACATGGTAATAGAATTGCAAAACTTCCAAAAAAAAGATCACTCGAATCATTACCTGCAGTTCCTACAATGCTCATACTGATCCTCTTTTTAAAGGACTACAGATCTTGAAAATTGAAGATCTATTTTCACTGTCCAGATATAAATTCTATTATAATTACTGTCATAACAATCTACCCTCGTATTACAATAACATAAACTTAATAAATCAAACATCTGACATTCATAATCACAATACTAGAAATCACAATAATCTCTTCATCCCAAGAGTAGAATACTCTTTTGCAGTCTCATCCATTCGATTCAGCATTCCAAAATTCATCAACAATGCCCCGAATATCATAGTAACAAAAATATTCTCTCATTCTTACAAAGGATGCTGCAGCTACATAAAAATTGGTTTATCAATAGATACAGGTATATGTGCACCACTCCAAATTGTTATACATGTACTTGCCCACATTAACTAGTCAAGCAAAAAAGTTATTTGTTATTGTATAAATTCATGTTTGTTCATAGTCTATATTTTGTGTTTTTCTTCTTTTATATCATTATTATTATTTTTATTATCATTATGTCAGGGTGGCTCCAGCAGCAGCGGCTTAACAGCCTTAGTTGAAGTCTCCTTTTCAATTGTTCATTGTATGTAAATCGATCTGAATCTGAATCTATGTGTCCACAGCCACAGGTGCGAGGTTCTTGACAAATGTAGACCAGTATGGCTTTGAAAGCTTAACAACGCATCGCAAATTACATTCTAAAGACATTTTGAGCGAGCAAATGATGTTTAAAATGGCCAGATTGTTACATAAATCGATGGATTTGCAAATGAGAAAGGATGGACACGAAATTCTGAAGGCGGTACGTTTCGTTGTGACCGACTCTAGCGAGATATTTACAAACGTATTATTTCGGACGAGACACAATGCCCTTTTACTTGCACTTCCGGTTGGGTTTTTGTGTGCACAATTCAACGGGAAATATGTCACAGAGGTATCATTCGCCTAGTAATGATCGACACAAGCGTAAACACAAACACAGATCACGTTCTAGAAGTCCACACACAAGAGATAGAAAGGTAATAGGTTATCATTGTTTGGGGTGTCATAGACCTTCAATCGGTCTCTATCTATTGTTAGCAGTTTAGCCCCTAGCCGTGCACGACGTTTATTAACGTCGTGCAAAGATCACATTACATTACGTCACATTACGCAGTTTCAGTTTCACTTGCCATGTGGCTGCGGGTCCCAGGGTGACACTTAAGCTTATAGAGGTAGTATACATTTTTTCGGCTTCTCGACTTCTACGACAGGTTTTGTTGGGCCTCTTACATGTTGTTTCACCTTGTAAGAGTGGTGAAGGTTTTTCGAGGTCCCGGGACACAACCCTACTCAGGACAAGGCTAAGTGCCCCCTCCAGGCTGCGGGTATCCATAAGTGTTTTCTTTTTTTAATTGCCAATGCGATATCGCTGAATACATATCCCCCTCTAAGGTAGGAATTGCCAATAGATAATCATTGACAAAATTCAGAAAGCAAAAGTTTGCTTGCAAAGAACCTTGTCTGCACGTGCACACAGGAACTGATCTTGTCATTCAAAATGACAATTAATACCTGCAGTCTGGGGGGTGGGAGGGCACTTGGCCTTGTCCTGAGTAGGGGTGTGTTGACTTGTGCTCATTGATGCAGACATTGTGAATTTCAAACTTTACTGGACCGCGATCCAGTAAAGTTTGAAATTCCTTCACAATGTCTGCATCAAAAAAACTTTTTGGACCGAGAATCTTTTTGCTGGACAAAAGTTTTGACAAACATTGTTGGTCATCTAATTTGCAGGAAAACTGTAGCACTTTATGACACATAAATATCAAAAGAAAACAAATACAAAGGGAATACATCAGCCACAATTCGTCTTCTTCATCTATCTAGTTGACAACCAGGCTGTTGCTATTATGAAATTGCTTCCTTTATCTGTGATGATGGGACATATAAGTGCTAATATTAGAATGAGTGCTCAAATTGTCATACAAGAACATATTACGTTTACATGATAATCTGAACAATTTTTTTTTCACTTCTGCTTTTGATGGGGTTGAAAACATCAATCTGACAATGAGTAGATAATTACGTCATGACTGCCAACCTAGTCCAGAAAGCAATTTCTCAATAGAATGCATTGGAGTCTTCAACAAAAATGTCGATTGCCTAGGCAGTGGAAGTGCAGATGAATTTTGTTGTGATATTTTGCACATAAAGTGAACCAAACCCGATCTTAATGTGTCAATAAGCACGGTCAGATATTAATCAGTGCTCCGGGATGGTTCATCTTTGGATGTGTTTCTCCATAAAAGTATTTGAGCTGAAACTTTGATTGTTGATCACATACTGACTTGGTCTATCACCAGACCTAACTAAGAGTTAATGATAGTTAGGTCTGGTGCCGGGCAATGGTTCTAATGAATTTATCAAAACTTGAGCAGCCCTGTGCTTAGTCCGATCAGGTTTAACTGTTGCCTTTGTTACAGTCTCATCCTAGTCCATATGCCATAAAAGCGAACTGGATACCAAGTTTTGTTTAAGAGATTTTTAACCTTAGGCAATGCCATGTTTTAGACGGTTTAACTAAATTCCCCACACCTTAGAACTCGCCGTGATTGTATGCAACCTTTCTTCATTGATATTTCCAATCTGCTCGGCATGTTGCAGTGTCAAGTGATCTTTGACTGATCAGCGTACTTCTTGCACTGCTGACACAATCTTATTTCTTTCAAATTCTTGCATGCATCACTGCATATTGCCTATAGCTTTGAAGTTCTTGGGCCATGAAGTAATCATGGTGGGGTATTAACCACACAAGGAAATTTGAATGTGCGTCAATACATGCTCTCGTCTGTCACCAGGTTTCGCACGGTGCTATTGCAAGACGAGATGAATGAACGATTTTTATTTAAAAGATTTATGCTGTGTTTGCTAAATGTATGGTATCAAAGGTGCCCCATTGTGAATGATTGTGTGTCGGGCAGTGGTCGAACTTTGTTAGCTGGTGGCATGAAGAATTATTTTGAGCCCCATAAAATAATCGAAACAGGATTTTATAATTAAATTCCCTGCTATAATTGCAGTGTTTACTCAAAATAGCTTTACTCTATCATCAACTGTACATTGTTTGTGGGGTTTAGCAGGTGGTTGCCATCCAGATGAGAGGAATCAGGAGGCTCGAGACGAATTTTGGGGGTCAGGACCTCTGGGTTCCTACCAATTTAGAACCCTGTAGGATATTGGATGATAACCAGACTTCTCAGTCTTCAAACAACTATACTTATGAATGATGGTCATCTATTCTATGCAAATAATCAATTGTATTTACTTGATATTATAGCACAATGGTGTTGGTTAATTTATTGTGTATCATGTGCCAGGACTAGCACCCTACAAATAGCTTATGCTACAGTTATTCAAGAGTGATTTGACCAGCTCTGTAAGTGGCGTGGATCAAGACTAATAAAGAATAGCTTGTGTCGCTAACACACTGTTTGGTACTGTATTGACAAAAAGAAATCTATGCACCATTGCCCAATACTGCTTTATTCTATGATCCTACTTAAGATATTAATTTAAATCACTACCAACATTAGTGCTGCCAATCACCATTCAAAGGTTATCACTGCTAGACTGCTTTTCAGACTTTTAGGTACTGGTATCCCTTAACAAGATAATCATGGGAGTTGTTGATGTTATTGTCATGCACTAGGGCCAAGACCTGAGATGGGGTTTATTTGCCCAATCACTGTTGAAACTGTTCATTTAATGTTGGACCTCCTGGCATGTATGATGTTACAGAGTATAATTGAAATATGGCAATTACCTATAGATGCTGACAAAAAAAATTTTTTTTTTCTTCAGAGAAGCCATGACGATAGAGACAGAAGACACAGACAGAAGGATGACCAAGAAGAAATTCATGTAAAGAAAGAACCGCAGGATGATTTTAAATACTCGGGCCACCAAGGAAGTCGATCGCATTCTCGACAAAAACCTGTTGATAAATATAAGAATGACCGTGCCAGGAATGAAGAGAAACGAGAGAGATCTCACAAGAAAAGGCAGGGAGCTAATCCATTTGTGGCTGATGCTGAAAGCAGTGGTGGTCAAGAGTGGGGGTCTGCTTCTGTTAAGACTGAGAAACCCCAAGAACAGCCAAGTCAGGCTAAGCCTGATTTTTCAGTGTCAGGGAAATTAACAGAGGATACAAATTCTTTTAAAGGTGTGGTTATCAACTATAATGAGCCTCCTGAAGCAAGGAAACCCAAAAAACGGTGGCGTCTTTATCCGTTCAAAGGAGATGACAATCTTCCTGTTCTTTATGTTCATAGACAGAGTGCATATTTGTTGGGGCGCATGAGAAAAATTGCAGATATTCCTGTGGATCACCCATCCTGCTCTAAGCAACATGCTGTTCTGCAGTTCAGACTCATACCATTCGAACGAGAAGATGGATCAAAAGGGAGGAAAGTATGTCCTTATATAATAGACTTGAACTCAGCCAATGGCACATTTGTCAATAACAAGCAGATTGAGGCTCAAAGATATGTTCAACTGTTCGAGAAAGACGTGCTGAAGTTTGGGTTCAGCAGTCGTGAATATGTGCTTCTGCATGGAGGTTCTGATACATCTGAGCTACAGGAAGGTGAAGATGATCTCGGAGAAGACTGAAGTGCTTTGAATGCTTCACAGTGACTGAATTTGTGAGAACAATTGTTCGGTTCAATGCTCTGGAAGGTACAATCACTTGACTTACAGATATTGGCATCTCTTCCAATGCTTGGTATGAGACTAAGTTCCAGGAATGTCATTACAGCACAGGGTTTAGTGGTCTGGGTATCAACTGGTAGCTCAGAGAATATGTATTTTGTATGTAGGATTTTCAGAAAGGTGATATCTGAAATACTTATCGGCAATTCTTGCTTGGTTTCTTAAGAAGTTGAAGATTGGTGAATAGATTATGATTGAAGTCCCCAAAATTTTATAGTGAAATCAATGATATTGCACTGATGGCAGTAACTATTTTTGAAAGTACACAATCATTAAAATTTGTTTCGTGCATGTTTATATAATTTTAATACATTGACTGTGTAATCAAGATCTAAATGCTCCAAATGTTCATCAGTGGCTTGGTTTTGATGTCTGCTATTGATCCAATGATAATCCACTTAGAAAATGGGGAAACACTTTCCTTGTTTACATGCCTCTGTATGCTCCACATCGATAACAATGCGATATTTGTGACATGAACATCATGTTGATACATTTTATTGATGAAAATACAATAAATGAGCAACTTCTGACTGTTAGTGATTTCACACAAATTCACAAAATAGGTATATTAGCTTCTCTAGTTCCTGCCAATGAACAGCAGCTGGGCTTTGCAACCTGGTCACGACAACAACTTTGTGCCAAGTTTATCGTTTGGATGCTGCCTAAGCATTGCAATCATTAACTGTCATTACAGTTGCAATTTCACCTTGTATATGCTAGTGTCAATGTGTCAATTCATTTACTGGTGGTTGATGGACCCAAGTACCATATTGTTACATTTCAAACACACATCATTTGACAAACCTCTTGTGTTAGTTTATACTTGTATGCTTAAGTTAGATGACATGATTTTGCAGAAAGTGATGGGCCTCTTTATTGACTATTTTTTAATTATCACTCCAACAAATAATTACATGTGTTTCACATCATCATATCAAAACAGATCTTATTTCAAGTATCATCCAGTTTCTCTGGATAATAAAACATAAATTAATACAAATAATTTTGTAAATTTCTTGGAAAAGGAGGAAAAGGCTGAATTTCAATGAAAAAAAATAAATAGAAACAATGAGCTTTATTTTTCAATATTAAACATTTCATAATCTAAATCATCTCCCATTTAAAAAGGCAATTGTGCATATCATTTTCTATGCACAGATAATGCTAATCAATTAAGTTCAACTTCACCAATGCTCTTCTTTGCATGATGTAACTTTGGTGGTCCATTTGCAGCATACTATTGCAAGGTAATCTAAGAGGTAACACATTCTGCCATTGGCCAATTATTATGGCCAGTATTTTGTCACGTTTGAGACTCTGGTGGAATAAAATGAAACCTGCACCGCTCATGAAATGCCTGAAAACAGACAAGTAGGTCGTGTTGTGAGTGGGAAAACAATAAACATTTAAAATCATAGTCAACTTTTCCAAATAAGATAATTTTCACTCATTAAAAGAATTGTGCAAAATATTTAAAATATGAAAGAAAAAGAGATCCCAATGCTGTCTTAAAATTCTTAATAAGGTTTAGTGTATGCGTTGCAATCAAGGCAAATGGTATGACCAGCTAGCATATTCGACTGCACCAGCCATACCCCACCTTGTTTGTTCTTCCTGTGATGATTTCCTCAATATTCATTTCACTCTGCATTAATCTCATCTGAAAACAACATTCAATTCATAAGTTTGATGCCTAGTTACAGATATTATGTAATGGTCTAAGGACTAACAAACTTTTCTCTAACATATCTCATCTATTTAATAATAGTCACACATTCTGCCAACTTATCCACCCAAGTTATTCATTCAATTCACATTATGTAATAAATAATAAGTAAGCAATATTTATTGAACATATTAAGCCAGCAAACCATGACTGAATAGAAAATGACGGTCCAAGTACTTCAATAAGACTAAATAATTCTACCGTTGATTATATTACAGTGTTTAGCAAATGCTTGTTTTACCTTTCCCTGTTCTCGTCTCAAATCACTAAGTACTTTAATATTATCTGGGTCCTTATTCTTTGCTGCCTTTAAGTTGTCGACATCTTGGGATACCTGAGAGATGCAATGTTTTATAAGTCCGAGTCTCTCCATTCTTCCTTTCTGTAGCTGCAACAATATTACAATACTGTGTGAATAACACTGAACCATTCCTCTGGATCAAAAAAATAAAAAATAAAGGCTCAGTTAGCTTAAAAATAGAAATGGTAATTAAAATGTTTGCATCCTGGAGCTTATAACTGTAAATGACAAGAGCCTTACTGTACCTGGCTATGGAGCTCTTTGCATTTTTCTTTGGAATCTACTGTGAATGACTCTGTGGGAATTGATGTGTTAAGAGAGTACACAACTCTGTCATCTAAAGTCCTCATTTTCTTAAGCATGTCCTACAAAATCCCACATGATCAATCTTGGGATGAGACGGTATGGTAGCAAATTTATTCAAAGAATTGTATTGAAATAATATGCAGAAAATGTATGCTACCATGGACCATGTCCCAGAACTCCATCAATCTTGTAATGCACATTTCACTCATAATCATTAATCTGGTAAACATCTTGAATGCTTACAAGCCCGAGAACATCCCATTTCTGATGCCTTTATATATGGCTGAACATACAGGCCAAGCTAGGTATTGCAGAGGTGAAAAGATAACATAACACATGTTTTATCACAGTGTTTGGTTAACATTGTTTTGGTGCAGTGTCCATTTAGAGAAGCAATCTGTTGATGCCCGGTTAGATTACTATACACTAACTGATTAAGGTACTCATTGTGAATGAACTTTCAAAAGCAGGACTGAGGTTCTTGCCCCTTCAATGCACAAAAGACATGGTTACAAAAACAATGCAGCAGAATGGTTACAAAAACAAATTAAAGCACTTAGTAATAAAACTGAGTTGATCTTGAATGGCACATTGTCTGCATGCTACTTAGTTTAAAGCTAATCCTACTGGGACAATACTGTATAGTTAAGGTCCCCTAGCACTTGGCTGCGGGACACATACATGTTAAGGATATTAAGTATTGAGTGCCAGCATCTAAGAGAAAAACATGAGCTAATCTGATGCAGCATTCACAGATATGGATGCCCAAATCAGATGGTGCGTCTTTCAGATGCCATTGTCTGTGATTGGACAATGTCATATTTTCCATGTACTAGCTCACTGAGTGGCTCTGTCCTATGTCTGACCCTGCACTTTAACTGCGCTCTGTAAACTTCTGCCTGGTTATCTGGTTCAAACCTGGACATGAGTGTGCGAGTCAGGGTCTGGTAATCAGTCTTTTGAGACATTTCGAGGTCGCTAAGTACACCCTGAGCCTGACCTCGCAAGCTTATGGCCAATTCAAGAGCACATTCCTGAGAAGACCAACCATTCATTCTTGCAATAAGTTCAAACTGAGCAAGATTATCTCAAAAACTAGATTAACCATGAAACCCTGGTGCGCGTTTTTGTTCCCTACGAACCTGTCCTGTCGTTGGGACAAAGCTATCTGATTGGAATCCTAGCCCAAGTCTCCCTATCTGCCACAATTGGGATCAGACCTGTTCATGCCTGAAGGTGGCCAAACTGATTGGTCCACAACTGGCAGCATGCCCCAGGTAGTAGGTGGGCCAGGAGACTGAACGTTGGTGGGCCAGAAGTAGCTATTGGAGCTGGGACACCCAATATGGGTGGTACACTATCATCCCTACTATCTACTGAAGCTAACATATTCAAACCATTGGATATGTTTACAGCCCCTTGCACCTGACCTACTTGAGAACCAACTTGGGCAGCATCCTCATCAATATGAGGTAAAGCGCCCTCACCTACAACTTAACTAACCACAGAATCTGGTAAACTCTTCAAGGCAAGACTGCTCGTCACTCATAGTTAAGATGTTTGGCACAGACAGAATGAAACAGCAATTGCGAAACCTACGATTTGCACCAACTATGTATCCTAAGGGAACACAACAACAAACAAAATAAAAGGGAATATAATTCAACCAGCTATATTGCGCTGAAGGGTATGAACCTAAAAAGTTTAAATCACACCGCTGCCACCAATTTTGTAGCATGAACCCTGACAGATTGCTGGCGAATTGCAGCGCCCAGTATTTATAGTTGATCTCTTTAATCTAGTTCGCAACCAAACTTAACCATAAGCAAGCGAATAACCGGAAATAGTTCAACCGAGTGAAAGAACCGTGACATTTAATGTAAAAACCAGTCAATAAAGACCGTTTCCAACAAATTCGACCCCAGCGACCAAGTTAACGACGCCCTCTAGATTTGGGCGACGAAACAGAACACTACACAAATACAATCTAACAGGGCAAAATGGAAGTATTACGATCAACGACACCCCACACCAGCGATCAGGCTAACGATGCCCTCTAGATTTGGGCGCTAAAACCCGAACGCTAAACAATACAAATTAACAGGATAAGCAAGATTTATCGTAACTGTCCTGACGGGCTCATGCCCCAGGTTAAATACAGTTTAAGTGGGTCAGGTGACCACACCATAAGAAACAACAAATATAAAAGTTATTACAATAAAAACAATATAATAAGTTTGCAAAACACATTAAATAGCGAAATACATCAAGAAACCCACCAATGAACATTTGCCAATAAAAATATATATAAATCATTCAAATGCAGGTACAGCCGCAAAACGGTAACCCCAGCATGATAAAACCGTGTGCGTCAAAAATTGGCTGCTTGATACTAAAAGCAAATAGTGTTAACAATGCGAGATTTGCGTGATCATTCTTTCATAGTGGCGAGCTGACCAATAATTGGCTGTCTGTTATGAATTTTATTAATTATTCATGAGGTTAGTCTACCAATTGCTGCAGCAAACCTCAAATGGTGACAGCATATAACAAAATTCAGAGGCAAGGTTCGGCAATAGGAAAAATCGACTCGCCAGCCGTACCCGAGTCTGATTTTACTCGCCATTGGCTGGCGGGCGAGTGCCAATTTCCACCCCTGCAATAGGTTATGATGCATAAAATAAAATACATCAGCATTCGGTATATTCATCAATGTTTATTCAGGCCAGTGGATTTTAGATTCGGGCCAGTGATTCAGACTGCTTATTGGTCCAAATGGGTTAGTGATATTTGTTTTAATTGTTGAACCCTGAAGACATACCAGTGTCAAAAGGATAAAAGAATGTAATAAAAGAATGTGGCTTTTGACTTAACACAGCTAGGCATAGTGAAGGCGGTTAGAGTAAATCATAACATCCGATTGTTTGGTCTCTAGCAGTGCCAGCCGGGCATAGGCAAAGAAACTCCGCCTCTGACAGCGCCACGCTATTTACTACTGTAGAGGCGAAGAGCCGTCTGCGAAATTTCTAAGGTTCCGAAGTCAAAATGACAGATGAACCCATTAAAAACTTACAAAAGCCCTCCATGTCAAATAATGTGCTCTATCCCGCATCTAGAAAATAACATATATCAAGAGCCTGTACAAAAAAAAGTCATCACTCACCAAAAAACTTACCCCCACTCAACGCTATTCTCCAAGAAATGCCATCGATATATCATCTTGAAAAATATTGTGTCGCATGATTTCCCGCCGCCTCATTTGCATTGCCTTAGCATCTCGAGGGGGGGGGGGGCACTTGGCCCTGACTCGGATAGGGGTGTGCCGCGGGACCTCGAAAACCCGTACCCGTTGTACAAGTTGAGAATGGCAAGAAGTATACCCCGTCGTACAAGGTATTATGCAATTGTATAACCCGTCGTACAAGTCGAGAGGCCGAAAAAACATACCCCTTCACGCGGCACATGTATACTACCTCTATACAATTAAGCTCCCAGAAACGGACCGCCTAGCATCGTAGGGGTTCCCCAACAGCTGATTTCAGTCAAGTGCACCGCTGCGTCCGAGATCATCGGCGTGTTTGAAGCCGTTTATTCGACCCTAAAATACCATCTTATCTGTTAATAACAATGTCTGGTAATAACTTACATTAAAATGAATTGTTTGACGAAGTTTTATTGAATTTGTATGTCCGCCTAGCTTAAAAACCGACTTTGAACAAATGAGAATGTCGAGTCAACACTGTCAGACGTCAATCGACGTACGCTGCGTCCCTCGATTCAAGTGCGAATCAAATAAATGAACAACATGCATTTATGAAGTTTGTCTTGGTTACTACATATTCTTTGTTGATATTTTTATTTATTTATACATAATATTTACCCTCTCTCCTTGTAACTGCAAAGTACCATCCAAAAACCTTCTCAGTAAGTGATGGGATCCAAATGCAGGTATTTGGATCAAAAACATTGAATTTTGCAAATTCTTATGCATGCTAAGATGAGCATGTTTTCATTTTCCCACATTTTGTAGACAATGATCATTAACCTGCATGCTTTTATTTCATTAACTGAATTCAGTTCAGTTCCTAATCTTCAATCAAACATTTTAAAGCGGAAGAAAGTGGGAGTATACATTTATTGATTTTTTGTATCCAACACAGAAATAACTTTCTACGTTTCTAAACATGATGGTTACATAACTTGAATCAAATGCTTTATATTGTTGTTGATGAAGTCAAAGTTAAATAAGGTGGGAGTTGAGTCAAGTAAAATAACATATATTTTGATAATTCACAGGAACCCAAATGGAAACATTTTAGAAGAGCATTTCAGTGTTGGAAGCATTTCTACTGGCTGCTAATATTATTCATAATTCCACAGGACTATTCTCCTTTGTGAATTTGGTATACAAAAAACTAAAAAGAAGCAAATACTGTATTGAGACTCTCATTTGTTAAACCAGACCTCGATTTAAGTACGCCATCGTCCTTCGTTTAACGTACGGCGACCTTTGCACCTCAGGTACACTTATAATTTCCACAATATCTGAAGTTGCGGACATACAATTTAATTAAAATTACTTAAAAAGACTAGAGGAATGAACATTTTATCGGGAGAAAGGAGAATTAATACCCTACTGTTTGATTAAATATGCTGTAAGAAAAAATATGGGAGAATTACTGTAGCACCCTGTGAATGGCTGAACTGATCATGTCCGACCGTCGATTGTAGTACGGCATACGTTGATCAAGGTACGTCCTTCGTTTAAGGGACGTACGTCAATCTGCGGTGATCCCTGACCTGGGCATGGCATTGCCATTGGACTTGGAGGCCGAATTATAAGGGGACTAGAAATGAATGCATTTAAATGGTACAATAAAAATTACATTCAGGTAATTATTATCAAACAATTAAAAACAATCATGATGACTCGGACCACTTGGCATATTGTTGTTCATTATTTACCTGAAATAAAGCAAACTCGCATGTAACTTTCGTACCGGTGTCCGCCATGTTGACTTTGACAATCTAGAGCTGGATAGAAACGCCACTTATCAAACGTTACAGATAAAATTTATGTCAGGTCCCAACGTTAGTTCCATTTCTTTTGCCAAAATGCATCGACTGTTTCATTGTTATCCTAATGCTGATACAGTATTAAAACCTACCATCAAGTTTTGAGAGAAATGTGGATGCGGTTAAGAAATTTATGTTCCGAATTCTAAAACCTATGTAAGTCTCTATCAAATTTACGAATGAAACAAAAGCTCAGCAAATGGAATATAAGGTAATGAATGTCGAAGGTTGAGTTTGACTCTGCAGCACGTTGTAACGATTTCTCATAAATGAGGCATCGTTGCTATTGTCAAACTTTGTATTGGTTTCATAATTTACATGTTTACTTTATCTTAAAAACGTCGACCTCCAAATATTCTGGCTGTCACGTTTAGCCGAGGCATCGTGGAATATAATATTTGCTATCGAAACTCAATAACAAATCAAATGACCATTTTTTTTCATAGAAGTATTTAATAATAATAATTTATCGCCATGTAAATAGATCGAACTTTTAGTGATTTTAGAGAGGGAAAGTTTTAAAGGGCAATTTCTGCGCATGCGCTTTTCATAGGAAGATCAGTGGATCAAGCTGAGGTGGAATCACGTTGTGACAAAAGATTTCCTGAACTGTCATCAACAAATTGTGCCTTTTCTCTCCGTGATATATCGAACAGAAAGGTGAAAAAGACTTAAATATTTTTGACCCGGTTGTGAAGAAGTCTGAAACTCACGTCCATGCCATAGTTTTTGCCGTGTTCAGTTTTCTTTTTCTATTTGACAATCAGACAAAATTGGTTACTTCTGAAACTAGAAGCCATGCGGCATTGACTCTGATTGACAGGTATTTTTACTAATAATACGCCACCGAGCGATCGAGCAGCTGCCTGGTCGATGCTCTATGGTGGTCTCTGGCATGGAGAAGTAAGGCAGATCACCATATAAAATGTCGCCTTATCCCTTCAGGATCTACCATAAGCCAAAACATCGCTTTTAAAATGTTCAACACCGACCTGTTTACTGCTCAAGATTATTCATGTCCCCTCTGTGGTCAATCGAGATCTCTAAATCGGCGTTGGTATACTGCCTACCCTCAACCAGCTGCCATATGATTACTGGGTAACTCTATCGTTTTGTCATTTCCTTGATCAATGATAGTGTCAACTTGCATCAATCGGGAATGAATTGTCTCCGTTAGCGTCCATCACTAGCTCTTTTGAACCAAGTGGAGCTTTAGCTTCCTTTTGGTTCTCGAGGAAGGCGTCGCCAATGTAGAAAAATCCTCTCATAATACCTTGCTTTCACGATGTCCACTTGATGTAACTAGTCCAATTTAATAAGTAATCAGTATTGTGTATGGCAAAAGAGTCTCAGGAAGCACAATAACTTGTAAATATGCATAATCGCCTAAAATGTGTCAGACGATAAACTTTTCCGACTAAATTCCAATATGGCGTAGAGATTGCGCAATGTAAGTCGGTTGGAAACAGACTTGTTATGATGCTGAATAAAGGAGAGGAAAGGGCAACTAGGTCAAAAAGTTATAAGTTATAAATCTAGTATAAATTGACCTGTGAAGTGTATTAGCAGGCAGATAATGACAATAATGGTATGATAACAAATATGCAAATTCCATGCGGTCGCTTATGACAACGACATGCAAGAGACTGATTGTTGACACCGCAAGTTGCAGGGAATTCTTCCCACCAGAATTCGGGGTGGAATTTCGCCGAAAAGCTAAGAATTAATCGAATATCAAGTGGTAAAAACAAAACCCATAACAATTAAATTCAGTAAATACTCCCACCGTTGGTGGCTTTAAATTCTTCTCAGTACGTATTTGTAACGTGATAAGTGATGATAAGTAAAGCATGTTTGTCAATCTACTGATAAAGGTGGGTTTTCCGTTTAGACCAACAAGGGAGTACCCGATCGACTGTTGGTCTGTTGGGCTATCAGTGACGTCTTATTCCTTTGACCGGGGCTTGTCTCTGTCAATGACTGGTTACAAGGCCTTGCATCTTGCAATGGGTTTTGCTCAGCTGGAATATTTATGTGCCTTGCCGTTGAAACTGGTCATTTTTTGGCTGAAAAAAAACTAGCTCAACATCGGCATACAACTTAAAATTTCTGGAATATGCTGGGTCATCAACATCAACTTACTTATCTAGGAACAAACAAGCACTCAGAAAAACTGTCAAAGTTGAACCAGTTTTTGTGAGTTGGGAACTGACCTGTTCCATCAATTGCAACCTTGTATTCCACTGTTCTGTGTGACCTCCGCTTGAATCTGAGGCCATGGTACCAGAGTGCTAGTACTGAGATAAAAAGACTAATTGAGATCTGTATGCGAGGCTACAATTTGGTATGCATCGAGCGATGATTGGACTGTCCTATTTACATGGTGGGGTATACTTTGTAAACTTCTTATTGAATGGCCAAATGATAATGAGGCAGTTCTGTGATTGTATCTATGTCAAACACTTCCAAAACAGTGTGACCATGGTAGCCACAACAATAATTTGACTGTATCAAACATTTTATCTGTTTGTTGCACAATGATACAAACTGGTGCTAGAACTTCTATATCAGGGTTCGACACTAACGGTTGTCCGCTTGCCCGGGACAAGTTATTTGGTCTGTCTGGCAAGCGGCTAGTCCGGTCAGCTTGTCCTGTCGGACAAGTGATTTGTATGAGCCAGGCCTGCATTCCGCGGCGACGGGATAATAGTTTCACACTGTATATCTAACCATTTATAGTAAGAAAATACGCCTCCGTTGTCTACTTGTCATTTGGCCCTTTAAAATTGACTTGACAAAATGTTGTGTCGAGTAAATTTGTCGAGAAATTTGTTCAGGGGTTGGATATATTTTGTTGTAATAAAATCTACCAGCATTCTCGCACCGATCAGGCGTTTCTTAGTATGCACAGACCGGTGTCAAAATGTTATTCAACAGCACATAATCAACGCTATTTTCATATTATGTTCTATAGATGTCTTTATGCGTGTCATGTCAGAACGTTGTACAAACTAAAAGGTACTCAGCGTTAACCTGCAGGTTCTCGGTAGTTGTTTTTCTAACAAATTTCTCACAACTAACATGATTTATACAAACGAGCGCGCAAATCCTTGACGCGAACGTCAACGACACTCGCACCTTGACATCGCGAGCTGACTGGAGCGAAGTTCCATTTAAAACCGCCGGCAAGATTCAGTCCTTTTTATAGACATATCACCATTTATGCCATATCAGTCATTAATGGTGTTGCACGGAATATGTACGTTCGCTTACAGCCCATCGCACATGCGCACACAGAAGATATCATTGTAAATAAACTGATGTTTCATACAGCAGTGTTTCTTAATAAACATACTGTAATAAAATTACTTAATTGCAACTAGAACTTTACAGATTTTGTGTATATAAAAATTACAAGTTTGGGACAAGTAAAAACTAGGAAGGACAAGTAAATGGACCAAGCACTTGTCCTACAGGACAAGTTGGTTAGGAACCTTAGTGTCGAACCCTGTAAATATGATTAAATTGGTTTGAGTCTGATTGGTGTAAAGCAATGGTAAACCCTTAACATGTACACAAAAGCAGGAACTTTACCGTGATTGTACGTGAGCTGTACACAGATAATGTTGGCATTATATACGAGAATTTTCAAATGTATCCCCAGAGATTCTTCTCACCCAGGGAATGCTCATTATTATCAGATGCATGATACTCAAATGGTGGCACTGTATCAATGTAATAAAAAAAAACCATCTATATCATCTTTCCTGTTGCAGATGGCCGATACTACGGCTAGCCCAGGAGCCAATCATAGGCTTAAGGCATACAAGAATAAAGGGATGGACTCGGCAGAAATGCGGAGACGTAGAGAAGAGGAGGGCATTCAGTTGAGAAAGCAGAAACGAGAAGAGCAGGTGAGATTTCCTCTAACCATGGCTACCTCAAATCAATACAAGACTTTTATTTAAAAACAATACGAGAAGTAAGCATTTTATATTACACACGGAAATCATTTGTCCTTATGCATTTTTGATTGATAGAAACAATATATCCTCCGGTTGTCTGTTATCCAGTTGTTTAAACGTCGAAACGTGAATGTAGTAGAAGAGGAGGAAGAAGATTCCCCTGCATCCCTACAGGAACCAATCATCTCTTCATCTTCTACATCATCATTATCGGTACAGATGGCTAATCTTCTTGTTCAGGCTTATCCCCCACACTGTGGGGTGGGTAGTTGTAGAGAATGACTGCATTCGTTTTGATGTGAATCACGTGATGAGGGAATGCATGTGTCTGGTCCTCTTTAACATGATGTGATTCATACCCGTGTGGAGAGTGGTTAGGTTGTAAGCATGGAGACTTCTTTGAGTATGTGAATCCATGTATGCCTGCAGGGGGGGATAACCGCTGATATGGTGCAAGCGTTGTATGGTGATAATTGTGAACACCAACTGGCCTCAACTCAAAAATTCAGGAAACTTCTTTCAAAAGGTCAGTTTTAAGGAAATGCAATGAGCTGTGTATGTATGCTATGTAGGAATGCATTGATATTGGATGTGCAGATATGAATCTAATGTGGGTGCTTGTGTTACAAACTTGAGAGTGAATGAGGTGTCAGGGTTTTTTCATAGTCTGAATGTACAGTGAGTAATTAAGGATCCAAAATGGTGTGCAGATCAGACTTCATAGAGCATGGCAAATAAGCTTGTTGAGATTATGAATGTAATGTAATCATATTTCCAACTCAAGCTCTGTACTCACCTGCCATTTCCATTGTGTATGTGACAGAACCCAATCCACCAATTGATGAGGTTATTCAGACAGGAATTGTGCCTCGTTTTGTGGAATTTCTACAGATGGATACAAATTTTACATTGCAGGTAAATTATGTATTTGACATTCTATTTTATTAGCGCTGCTGTTCAGCAGAGCCTTTATATACCATTGCTTCGGTGTCTGTCTGTCCATTCATTGGACAAATTCAAAACAATTTCTTGTACAACGTTAACCCAATGGGGAATATGTCTTGATGGTACTTTTTCTTACTAAGTAAGCCTCCCCCTGTGGGTCTGGGGGTAGAATAAGCCCACTGTATCCTCCTGCATGTCGTAAGAGGCGACTAATAGGAGGCAACCTGTTGGCCGTGGGTTGCGACTCGTGTCGGTGGGCAATGGGTTCCTGGTGGTTGAGCGGAGGGGTCCTTGCAAGGGCCATATCTGCAACACACCACTTAGGCCCGGATTTCGCCTAGACGAGAGGCTGGAATGACCTGGTCCAGTCAATCGGCTGGTGGTGACTTGCCCTTGGATATTATTTGCATTTTTATCTATTTCATCATCATCCACTTGTATGTCCCTCTTTTTTCCATTTATCCTAGAAGGCGGCTGCTTAATCAGGTCAAACTTATCTATTAACCTTTCTAGGCGCCATATAACACATACATGTTGGTGTGCCGTTAAACCCTATACTCACTCACTCACTTACTAAGTAAGCCAGCAGACCCTTGTTATTCATGGACAACTCTTATATTGATAACTGTTTGTTTAGTCCTCCATGACCTTTGACCCCTGAGTTATAATTGAAAAATCTCTTGTATAATGTAAACACAATGGGGAATTAGATCCGCTGTTTCTAAGCAATCTGAAAACCTATTGTTATTTCTTTAGTAACAATCGAAATTTTCAACACATTTTAGCTAATGCTTCTCTGGTGTGGTTCAATTATGAGAATCTTGTGACATGATTTGAGGGCTCTGTGAATCCTTAAGGTGTGCCATAAAATACAAAGTACGGTAAATTTAAATATGTAATGATAAAGTCTTGTCATGATGTTTAATGTAATATCTTGTCCTCTTGTGGGATTATCTTCTCCGGCTAGATGTGGCTAGGCACTTGAGCAGACTTATTGGCAGTAAAATTGATGGTTGAGCATTTGTTAGTTATGAAGTATTCAGCCTCTTTGTAGTTAATTTTGTGAATGAAAATTGTGAATCTCAATGTAACATGGAATGCCCAATAGTATGTGAGGCTGTTTTAACACTGAATATGCTTCATGTTTTGTATTTTTCTGATATTTTAATGTATTTCTTTACTTTCATCATCCTAATATGGTTTGAATGTGATACATGATGCGCCTTAGAATGGTATTTTGTTAGACAAGGCGCCATATAAGAGGACTCATTGTTGTTATTATTATAATTCCTAACCTGACTTTTCTGTATTTTATTGTTAATTGCCCATTAAAATTATTGAGGGTTTTTATGGTTTGATTACCTCTGGCAGTTTGAAGCTGCTTGGGCCCTGACCAACATAGCATCGGGTACATCACATCAAACACGTACTGTCATTGAATGTGGAGCTGTCCCCATCTTTATCAAGCTCCTTGGCTCAGACTTTGAAGATGTCCAGGAACAGGTATGTTATTTTACGATGTTAAGGAACAAGTGTGAGGATTTCAGATGTTTAGGAACAGCTTGGTAGATTTATGTTTCGAAACTGGAGTGTGGATTTAAGATGTTTGGGAATAGGAGTGAAGATTATTCCACTTATGTAAATCTGCCAGCTGGCCTGTTGCATAAATTTGTAGATTTTTCATTTATGAATTATGTGTATCCCGCTTTACAGCATTGTGTGTGATATGTTTCAGGGTGTGTGGGCATTGGGAAATATTGCTGGAGACAGCCCTGAATGCAGAGACTACGTTCTCAGTGAAGGAATCCTGGTTCCTCTTTTACAGTAAGCCAATACTTTTAACTAAAGCAGAAAGAAGAAAAGTGATAAGATTTGATTATATACGTAACATAAGACTGATGGAAGTATCCAATTGGTAAGACTTGTCTGTTTAGATTGCCTATTGTCTATGTGTTTTTATCAGGTTACTGAGCAAATCCACCCGCCTCTCAATGACAAGGAATGCTGTGTGGTGCTTGTCCAACCTGTGTCGAGGCAAGAACCCTCCCCCAGAATTCTCAAAGGTGACTTCATCATTATATAAAGATGTACCCAGAAACATCAACATAAATATACCGTGTATTTATACATCAATGTGTGCTATAAATCACCATAGTCTGAATGTGGAAGGTGATGTTCATTGGGGGGTTTTTCCAGGTGAGTCCAGCCTTACCTGTGCTTGCTCGTCTCCTCTTTCATCAAGATAATGATGTGCTAGCGGATGCTTGCTGGGCACTTTCCTACCTGTCTGATGGACCCAATGAGAAGATTCAGGCAGTCATCGAATCTGGTGTCTGTCGCAGACTCGTAGAGCTCCTCATGTAAGTCATCACAAGAGTTTCTTCATGGTTACATGACATTTACCTTATCCTGTGAGAAAGCTGTTGTGAACTTTTTGCAAGAGTATAAAACTATTTTGATACATGACAGGGATAAGTTTTGTATAAACTAAACTTTATTTTTATCACTTTAATGACCACATATATTGATGTGGCATCAAATCATATGGTGATCATTTTGTCTCATGATTTAAGCGCTGATATGTCATTATGTGCCTCTGATATTCCAACTTCTTATTGACAGATTTTGTGATGGTATTAGTCGTTCATTGTTGGGTGCAGGCATACAGCCCAGAGCGTGGTGTCAGCTGCCTTGAGGGCTGTGGGTAATATCGTGACTGGCGATGACATTCAGACACAGGTGATTCTCAACTGCTCAGCCCTTCCTTGTCTGCTCCATCTGCTGTCTAATTCAAAGGAATCCATTCGTAAAGAGGCCTGCTGGACGATTTCAAACATTACTGCCGGAAACCGAGCCCAGATTCAGGTGTGGCTGGGTTGCTCTCTTCAGAGAGACATTTTTAAAATCAATTCATATTGGGGCTGGGCATGAGCTCTGACTTGTTTGTTTTAATCTCAGGATATTGTGATGGTGGACAAAAGTGGTTTGTTGTAGGATATTTTCATGGGAAAAAGATCTTTGTAGTGGTAGATTTATGGGCATTTATGCGGAGTTTGATGTTTATGTTTCAATTTTTATATTCCCACTCACTTGTTAGGTAGATCAATGTTCTGGTAAATAACATGAGCTGGGTGGCATTTAACCTGACTTAGTGTGTTTTATAGGCTGTGATCGATGCGAATATCTTCCCTGTTCTTATTGACATCCTGGGCAAGGCTGAGTTCAAGACGAGAAAAGAAGCTGCTTGGGCCATTACCAATGCCACATCTGGGGGAACACCAGAACAAATCAGGTACTTATTTACCTCACCTGATTGTACTACAGCACCTGAAAATGACACAGGTCGGCTAAATAGACAGGCAAGATGAGCATTGCCCCTGAAAATATCTTGGGGGGGGGGGGGGGGGGGGTTGATCCTTCTGATTGTGTACAGAGAAAATGTGGAAATGTAACTGGTTGCTCTGCTCCTCCTGGTCAGATCTCTTATGATAAATACCATGATTTTGGGGTCACAGATATGGGTACATAGGCTAACCATTAAAGAAGGGGTAAATGTTAGCTCTGCATCAAATCATCCCAACCCAGCCAGAGTGGGCAAACTATTCAACCTTTGCAACCGCTTTCATCCACTTTTGTATCAATCTGACCATCAAATTTTGAAAGCAACCCATGGTTCATTGTTGCCTCTGTAGGTTTCTGGTTGAGCAAAACTGCATAGCACCACTGTGTGATCTGCTGACGGTTATGGATGGTAAGATAGTGCAGGTGGCCCTCAATGGCCTTGAGAACATCTTGAGGCTGGGTGAGCAGGATGCCAAGAATCACCAGGGCGCTAACATATATGCTGTCATCGTCGAGGAATGCTACGGTATATTTTGTATTAAATTAGCCGGAAACTGAACACATAAATTGTTAATTAATGTCTGATATTTCCTGGTAGAAGATTGGTTGTACATCCAAATGTTCTAAACTTATTTTAAAATGTCTGACATTTCCTGAACTAGTATTGGTTATAAATCCTCAAATTGTCTAATGTATGCTGATTTAACATTGGATTTGGATTCAGGTCTTGACAAGATTGAATATCTACAGAACCATGAGAACCAAGAGATCTACCACAAGGCCTTCGACATCATCGAACGTTTCTTCAACTCTGAGGAGGAGGACAACCGCTTGGCTCCACGAATCGCTGACAATGCACAGCAGTTCCAGTTTGAGGCTGAGAACAACCCCCCTCAGGAGGGCTTTCACTTCTGAGCACCACAATATCCCTAGTCATGCTTGACTCCTCTCCTAACCTCCTATTGTTCTCCCCATTGCTGATAATGTGACCTATGCATCTAAAGCCTTCATATATTTGATGAGGTCAGAGGTCCTTTCTGTGTAATGGGTTGTCGAACTTCTGAAATATACTAACAGCTTTATCACTCACAATGGCAGAAGTATTTTTCTCCTTCATGCATTGATCTTGAAGCTATATGCCATCCAGACAGATTTCACAGCTTTCTTCCTGGAGTGTAGCCAAACCAATTAACGCTTATGGCACTTAAAAAAAAATATATACTGTTGTTGTAGATCCGTCTATTAATTTGAATCCACTTGAATGAATTGCTCTATGAAACAATTCATCCATATTCACAAGGTAAATATCGGTTTGTTTAAAGCACCAACCAAAAGTAATGCCATCTTGTAGAAATTGCTGTACTGTTTTTCAACTTCCGGTCAAGTAAGTTTTATCGAGAAAACTGAATAATCTGTTACCTTTGTCCCGTTATTTGTGGTAAGGTATACTTAATCGGTAGCCTGTCGGAGAGTTTATTGTTTATTCTGTCGGATCAATTCCCAGTTCATTCGGTAATTTATTTTCGAAATCAAATGCAATTGTAGTCATGGCTTTGCTTTTGATGATACTTATTAATTTTGATCTTATTGACCGTTGTCAACATATTTACAGTCGAGCGAAACCAACTAGAGTTAGTTTTGGTGTTGTTTTCTGTGGATGGGGCTGATTAGTTCCAGCATGTCATAATTTAGCTTGATGTATGTATATTTAGCCTGGTTGTTTTGTTTCTCGCAATATGAGAGGCTTGCTGTGTACATGGCTAATCCTACATGCATGCAACTCTCACTAAACACAACAGTTATTTTCAACAAACTGACTCACAAACACCTTATCACTAGCATTCATCAACGAACAGGTGCCATCATGCACCATTAACTAAAACTACACATACTCAACGCTCAGGTGGCATTGATTCTGATCATATTATGGCAACACATTTAGTTCTTGGTATTTCAGTGACTGTGCTGCCCACTCTGTGCCCAGGTCATCTATTTGCAAATGACCACTTCCAAGGGTTGTTATAAATATCTGGCTGTTTGCTGGTTGTCTACTTCTGATATAAGTACAACCAGTCAGTGGATCATCTTAGCCAGATTGTATGTATTGATATCCATGTGTTCACTATGTGTTCTGGTGCTTCAGTGTTGCCTTACAAAAGGGGTTTCCAATCAACGAGAACCTAAATGTTGGATGTAATTGATCATGGCATTTTCTCAATGGGAAGTAACTGCTGTGATGGAAGCCACTTGTGTTTTCTGAGATAATATTATATTGATGATCTGCTTTTGACAGTCTTGATATTGATCAATCAATTACTGACTCTCACTGGGGGAAAATGTCATAAACATTCCATAGATGGAGAAAATGGGATTAACATGCTGTCCAATTTTGTGCTTATGCTTACTGTTCCTTCTGTGAAGGTGCCTGTCATATCGGAATGTTCTGGTGAACACTGAAGGTTAAAAGCTTTGTGATATTGGTGTCACTTTAACTACTTTGGTTGCTACAGTTAAAGAAAAGGGTTAGCTAAATGAGCAACTAAGCATTATGTCTTAATGTTTACACCAAGTGTTTTCTGAAACTAACTACTGTATTGGCATGCATCTCAGGTTGTTGGCATAGTTATAACCTTCACTGGTCTTGTGTGGCCAAGTTCGGGTAGGGAAGGGTGGGGGATGCTGGGGCAATTTAATTTCTTCACTTACTGCCACCATGAGCATTACAAGGCACCACAAGGCTTATTTATCCGCAATACACAAACATTGCATTTTTACCAAACAGATTTATACTGTACATACATGTAAATAATACACATAAAATATTTGTACAAACATGTTACGGACAAACAGATTCACTCACACAGTATAAAACAAACATAACTTTTTAAACATTGTGTGATTTAAGATTATTGTCCCAAATAAAGATTTTTGAAACATTGTTTTATTTATCTGTAGATGCCCATATACTTCATTGCTGAATATTGGGTCATGAAGAAATATGATATGAACTTATGTATGTGCAGATATATACAGATTGAGATAGAGGGGAAAAGATTTGCATGTATATCCCAAAAACTATCCCTATTCAGGCCTCCACATCCAAGATAAAGACCGCACTGGCAGCTTCATCCCTCATGTGAACCTCCATGTTTTGTGCCCATGCTCTGCACCATACACGCACGGGGCTCCCTCTTGTCACGTTAGGGAACTTTACCATCACCACGGGTTGTAGGTAGGAGGGCTGATCGGGTTGGGGCCCACAGAAGGGGTAGCAGTTTGCTGGGAATCCCCCAGAGGGGTAGTAATCCACAGCACCTATGGCGCCATGAATATCTCGATTCTTGTCATCCTGGAATAATGTGCAGCAATCGCAATATAGTTTCGTGTTTGTAATTTTCAGTCTAGTTGGAAGTTTGCACACGTGTTAGCTGAACCTGGCGTTCAAACACTCCCCCAATAAGTACTGGTGGTCTTACTAATGTTAACTTCAAAAGAGAACTAACCCAATTTGGAGCTGTATATTGGGCTTGCTTAATCAGATAATTTAAGGTAATTGTATCTCAACGATTGGGGTATTGTCAATGGACAGAGTTTGCAGTCAATTGATATACGGTAATTTTAATAATGCCTTACTTTCTGTTCACAACTGATGGCAATATCAGATGTTGTCCAGCGACCAGCCAGCAGCGTGCTTTCAGGGTTGATGGTGTGTAGTGTTGGTGACCACCCATACACCTAAATGAGCACACAAAACATCCCGTAACATCTGTATTTCCTAAAGTTAAAAACCATCTACTCACACCTAAGGTAAAGTCATTGGTAATCTTTGGTTAGGATTGTGATACGCATATGAGTCATAATACTGATTTTCGAGTACTATCAATAAGAAGTAACGCTGATGGTGATCAATGCAGTCAGTTGCAACGAACCGAGAGTGGGATTCAATTACCTTGCTGGTCACAACTTCCCAAACCAACCCATTTGGGGGGGGGGGGGGGGGGGGGGCAAATTCAAGAATCCCATTCTAGAAAAACACACCCCTTTCTAGTTTTTCCGCTGTTGGAGGTCAGCTTGATAAATTACCCATTTTTTCGTGAAATATGGAACAATAGTGAGGCCCATTGGTGAATGGTGGTGGGAATCAAACGTAGCCTTTTTAAAAGTTACTCTTTTTTGACTATAACTACGCACAGAGCAGGCCTTCTGTCAAGTATGGGCGAAACACCAAATGTAATTTGCATAAATGCGGCGTTAATTATGCACAATCAGTTCGCGCATAATTAAGCGGCCCGTCGGAGAATGGGAGGAATCCTCGATGGGCCGTCCCATTCTCCTCGAATTGATCAGATAAATTTGAGAGAAGCTATAACAAAGCAGTGAGCTTGTTCACATATTTTCTCGGGCGGTGGCGCTGATGAGCCCTCTTTGCATGGCTACAAGATCTTTGCTACGGCCATGCACACTTCATATATACCGGTATTAAGTACATGTGATCATAGTGGTGCAGTCCCCTCCAATGCCTGAATTCATTCATGGTGTTTTAAGACTTTGCAGTTGTCCATGTGTTCAAGACGAAGATCACCAACCTTGTTGATTTTGAGCAGGACACAGGGTTGCCCAGATGAGTAGCCGAAGTCAGGGTCAGTTTCGCCACCACAGACACCTAGCATGTCTGTACCAAAGGTACAGTTCGAGGGAGGTTCATTGACGTCACATCCGGAGTAAACATCTCTGCTGCTGCTCGTGTTGTAACCTTTAGCAAATTGTAGTGAGATCGTATATCGATTGAACAACCAATAAACACAATTCCTTTGCTTGTTGAAATAAGCAAGGTCTAAAAGGTTTTTTTGTATAGCAAGATAGCGACGGACCACCGAGCATAACGATTGTCCCACTTGAAATCCTGAAAATTGTCATCACCATGAGCGGAAACCTGCAAATTCCGAATGTGTAATCCCAACCTATGTGCGACTTTTAAACAGGGCTTATTAGAAAATTGTGACACCCACGTGTAAGGAAGTCCTGTAGTTCCTGTATGTGTTGGGCGTAGGAGCTGCTATCGCTGGGATCAAAGTTGATAAGTGGTATTTCTCTACCATAATCGATATTTGGAACAATCGCCATCCCTATACAAATGTGATAAGCAATCAAGCTGTAATAAAGTATGTGTATAATGATTGCACCTACTATAGGTCTGATTGCTATTGACTGCATAGGTGGCATGCGCCGAAGTAACTTAGCACTTGCTTAAAACGTTATGTCTGATTACAGCGCTGGATAGTGATGAAGCCCATGCCCTGTAAGTAGGCTATATCAATGCCAAATATCCACTGTGGTTTTATAGTACAATGATTTACATTGGATGTCAATTTAGAAGAATGCATGCATTAGTTTAGCTTAAACTTCAATGCATCACTGAGCCATTTCCGTCTATTAACGCCAGGTACATGTATTTCCCCAGCACAGACCATGGATCTTATGTCAAATCAAGTCCGCACCAGGCGTTGCCAGAAGTGGCTGGTCACCCATGCGATACACTGGTTTCTCTGGAGACAAGGTTGATAGCATGGCCACCATGAAAATAGCAAATACAGCTGCCAGTATTCCATAGTAGATGAGGTAAAATAACGCGAGCTTCCCTGTACACAAAATGATATTTTTTTTTAGTCCATTGAAACAGGGAATATCGTAATTTACAGCATTTTAATGTTTATCTGAATTAAAGTAATATGGTCCACGCTGTCAGGAAAAGATTCAATATAATTATTGAGATTTTGGTGAGTGACTTTACTCTTTGGTGTTATATATTCATCTTGGATGGGATGTTATATATTGCTACATTCATTGATACAAAACATATCCAGATAGCTTTGCTATGAATACTGACCAACAGATTAAACTTGCCAAGTGATAAATAATGATTCTTATTTCTCTGAAGCTTGGTAATATAGAAATAACTACCCCATGACTTGCCACTCCTGCCCAGAACCAATCCAGTGTATGGATTCCACACAAACAGGCAAAAGGAGCTCCAACTTGTAGCTGAACTCGTTCTCAAGCTCCCTTCATCTGGGGAAGACATTATTGTATATCTATTGGAAACAAAACACAAGTTATTCAGAAAATAGAAGCTCTTGATAATGACAGGGGATCAATGTAAAACTTGTTGGCCGTTGTGTGTGGGGGGGGGGGGGGGGGGGGGGGGGGGAGGGTAAAACAGATATCTGGTGTAACCAACACATGTTCAACTATTCCATTTGTCCCAATTGAGACTGAGAAGTAGCATTACATTTAATAACACACAGTCAATCCCTTTGGTGTCATTAAACTTAGGTGTTGCCGCAACTACAATATGTATTGAGAGTTACAGAAGTTTGGCGACAACATTGAGCGATTTCTTTACAAGGATCGATGTCACAAACTGGGAGCATACTGTAGTTACATGTGTGGGTGATATTTCATGGTGCCTTCAGATTTTAGTCAACAGATGATTATCCTATACTATTTTTTATCAAAGTTTGGAAGATATAAGGCACATAGTACAAAGTACTAACTAATTAGCCCCGGGTTACCCCCTGTAAATGAATATACGGATATGTTTCATGGTAATGAGCCCATCCTGCAGACTTGGCTTGCTCCAGTAGCTCTGATTGACCCCGATAAATACCCATCCTCTCTTTTACTTTTTGAAACACAGGGGACATCATACTGAAATGGACAGATTGTTCCAAGAGCAAAGATTGCTCAATGATGGGATTCACTGTCGCCTCTCAAGTGTTTGTGTCAACTGTTAATTTGAATACTCTATTTAGTGTGAAGGCAACTTGCATAGATTCGACCGTTGATGAAAATGATGAATGGAAGGACGAATGTTGCATTGTTGGTTGACAGCGACTATAGAGAAAGAAAATAAGTATTGCTACATTATGAATATGAATCTACAACAGTACAAGTAGATCTGTATGATTTCGTGGACCAATGGCTGGATGCGGGCGTTTTCAATAGTGTGGAACCGGCGAGAACCTTTTGATAAAATTAGGCTTAGCTGGTCAAGATTATGAAAGTGAAAAAAATAGGCCACATACGCTTGAATTATCGGGAGTTTCTTTTAGTGTAGTCCAGTGTCAGACAATCACAATGTCGTACCTTTGCGCTTATGGTTTGCTGCAATATGATCAAGCGATCGAAGTAAAAATAATCATAAAATATATGTGAAACAATTCGTCAATTATTCATTCAGTTGTGAATTGCGCTTGTAGTCTGCTTGCATACAACTGTATTTCTTAAAATGAATAAGTAACGTTACTATGTATCATACATAAACCTGAACTATGACTTTACGTTTTAGACAACTTGTTTACGTGAGTAATAAGTATAATGATTGTCAACTTACGTCAGACGCTTCAGCAGACGGCGAGCAACTGCAAATATTTCGACACGTGCCTGAAAAGAGAAAAAGGCGGGTTATCGAAAGAGAAAAACGTTGCAGCTGATATTATCATAACGCACGAAAAATATCCAACCGTTGTGATGGTAGTGCAAGGATCATGACGAACTTCTAGACGTAGAAGATGGAGTACGTTTGTTTATATCTGTTTACTGATATTTATTGTAAAAATAGTGACTCGGACAATATTTATCTTCTCGTAAAATTGCTGTTAAAAGTAAACACATGATATTTGGCACCATGGACGTGATATGTATTGTTGTGATTGAGACTGTCGGGACTGAAGGTGGGACTGAATATTAGTCATTACCAGATTACGTGGGTAGGGGTGTCAGCCGAACCTCGCCGCAGGCGGCCGCGCTTGTGCCTCAATGTTAATTCCAATTTTTTTCAACTTGCTCTAACTGGCATTTATATTTAAGATACATGGACGAATGATACATCAAACGAGAGCTAACGTATTGAATTTCAATAATATTGCTTTACTTTTCGCATTTTACCCCGTTTGAGCCATAAAAGTTGTGTGTTTGTGGAGCAATACGTTAAAATTCTCTGCGAGCATTTTTGACTTTTCGAGATTCAGCCCGTTTCGAATTCTCTAAATCGGTTCGCATTCGTTACTCGTATCGTTTTTATTGTTTAGTAGATGACAAGATGACATTCTAATGTTTATGATCATATAAAATCTAAAAAAAATGGCCAAAGGGAAAATAATATTATTTGCGTACGAAATGTTACGGTGTAAACAAATGTATTTTTTTCCCAATTTCATCAGATGGCCGCGACATATGTACACACTTTTAACAAATTTAAGTATGATGTTACAAATGGGTTAAGTTTATTTTCTTATTAAATGGACCGGAATGGTCGTATTTTGCACTTCAAAACGCTGTCCAATCATCTCATGCTCGCCGCGTGAGCCCGTATCAGGGTCAACTTTGCCTTCACTCAACACGGCTTCGCACTCTCGCAACCACCGCTGAACGTGCTCCGTTAAACAAAGTCGATTTTCCTTCATTTATCAATCCGAGCCCTAATATCCATCTATATACAGGGGTAATTCAAGTATAGTGGAATACTTTGGTCAAGTTTATTTTCTTATTAAATGGACCGGAATTGTCGTATTTTAGATTTTAAAATGTTCGATTTTGTCATTCCCAAGCCGGGAGAACGTATAGCATGCCTTCTTCACGGCCGACTCAAGATCGCTTACGCGACTGATCGCCTGGGGTCATACAAAGTCGATTTTCGTTCATTTATCAATCTGAGCCCTAATATCCATCTATATACAGGGGTAATTCAAGTATAGTGGAATACTTTGGTCAAGTTTATTTTCTTATTAAATGGACCGGAATTGTCGTATTTTAGACTTTAAAATGTTCGATTTTGTCATGCCCGAGCCGGGAGAGCGTATAGCATGCCTTCACACGGCCGACTCAAGATCGCTTACGCGACTGATCGCTTGGGGTCATACAAAGTCGATTTTCGTTCATTTATCAATCTGAGCCCTAATATCCATCTATATACAGGGGTAATTCAAGTATAGTGGAATACTTTGGTCAAGTTTATTTTCTTATTAAATGGACCGGAATTGTCGTATTTTATACTTTAAAATGTTCGATTTTGTCATTCCCGCGCCGGGAGAGCGTATAGCTTGCCTTATCAGCATTATGTGATTTAAGAAAACATTCGATTCTTGAACTTAATATGGTACTTAATTTATTTATTTGGGGTTGTGGATTCAAAAAACTATCCGTTACAGGCCAGTACCTTCAAAGGCAATATGCCGCTTGCGCTAGCGTGTGGAATTCGGCAGTTAGGGTTCACAGAGTAGATGTTGAGCTGCCGACAGTTACTGCGACGTTTGCGCGAGCAGCTCGTCGCCAAGGGCACCACCCAGATTTAACACATCAAAGAGATTCTGTTAACCACGTTTTGTGTCAGATTCGTTCACGGAGTACATCCCGAGTATATCATGAGTTCAATCCTCAATAACTGTTTTAATAATTGATTTAAAAAAATGAAACATAGCTTATTCGAATCCTCTAGAATCCATTTGTTTTGGTATAATTTCACAATGATATTCAAAATATAAGACATGAAAAGTGTCTGTTATTCCTTACCGTGGAATTCTGGCACAAAACCGAGCAATTCCATGGAATTTGAAACCTCATTAACTTTTTTACTAATTGTTTTAAAAAAAATGAAACCTAGCTTTTTAGAATCCTCTACATTGTACATTTCTTTTAGTATAATTTCACTATGATATTCAAAATATAAGACATGAAAAGTGGCTGTTATCCCTTACCGTAGAATTCTGGCACAAAACCGAGCAATTCCATGGAATTTGAAACCTCATTAACTTTTTTACTAATTGTTTTAAAAAAAATGAAACCTAGCTTTTTAGAATCCTCTACATTGTACATTTCTTTTAGTATAATTTCACTATGATATTCAAAATATAAGACATGAAAAGTGGCTGTTATCCCTTACCGTAGAATTCTGGCACAAAACCGAGCAATTCCATGGAATTTGAAACCTCATTAACTTTTTTACTAATTGTTTTAAAAAAAATGAAACCTAGCTTTTTAGAATCCTCTACATTGTACATTTCTTTTAGTATAATTTCACTATGATATTCAAAATATAAGACATGAAAAGTGGCTGTTATCCCTTACCGTAGAATTCTGGCACAAAACCGAGCAATTCCATGGAATTTGAAACCTCATTAACTTTTTTACTAATTGATTTAAAAAAATGAAACATAGCTTTTTAGAATCCTCTACATTGTACATTTCTTGTGGTTTAATTTCACTATGATATTCAAAATATAAGACATGAAAAGTGTTTGTTATCCCTTACCGTAGAATTCTGGCACAAAAACCGAGCAATTCCATGGAATTTGAAACCTCATTAACTTTTTTACTAATTGTTAAAAAAAAAAAAAATGAAACCTAGCTTTTTAGAATCCTCTACATTCTGGCACAAAAACCGAGCAATTCCATGGAATTTGAAACCTCATTTGTTTTAAAAAAAATGAAACCTAGCTTTTTATCTACATTTCTTTTAGTATAATTTCACTATGATATTCAAAATATAAGACATGAAAAAGTGCTGTTATCCCTTACCGTAGAATTCTGGCACAAAACCGAGCAATTCCATGGAATTTGAAACCTCATTAACTTTTTTACTAATTGTTTTAAAAAAAATGAAAAAGCTTTTTAGAATCCTCTACATTGTACATTTCTTTTAGTATAATTTCACTATGATATTCAAAATATAAGACATGAAAAGTGGCTGTTATCCCTTACCGTAGAATTCTGGCACAAAACCGAGCAATTCCATGGAATTTGAAACCTCATTAACTTTTTTACTAATTGATTTAAAAAAATGAAACATAGCTTTTTAGGAGCATTGTACATTTCTTGTGGTTTAATTTCACTATAATATTCAAAATATAAGACATGAAAAGTGTTTGTTATCCCTTACCGTAGAATTCTGGCACAAAACCGAGCAATACCATGGAAATTGACTTAAAAAAATGAAACATAGCTTTTTATAATCCTCATGAGTATACCTATGTTCATGTATAATTTCAACAAGTTACAATGAATTTGAAAAAAATCACTGACAGCCCTAACGTGGGTGGATTTTCGGTCTTTCAGTTTCACTCGGTAGGCCCACAGCCTACCTGCCTACTGGATTTTCCCCCCCAACCGCTTATCACTTAGTAGTAAGCGGTAGACAATCAACTTCTTAGCATTCTTCTTTCCGGTTGATATTCCGTCGGTGCGGAGTTTGTTTTTTTTATCAATTTTAACATATTCCATTTCCAGTGTTCAAGTAATACGCGGGATAAGAGCCTTGTTCAAGTTGTTAAACTTTAACCAAGGAGATATATAGTACTGATATTTTTACTGAAGTCTCTGACAATGTGATGATAAGGCATGTTCAGGACATCGTTAATGACGTTGTGTAATCGAGTACACCACCTGCTGTTGTTAACTCGTCAATTGACCCTTGCAAATTTATCCAGGGCATTTCGCCAAAGTTCTCCATGAAAATTACTTCGGTCGGTCTGCAGCTTGACGCCTGTATTCTTTGATCCCCTCTGCCACTTGCTGCAACTAACCAGCGCTGGTTGACCCCGACACACGCAAAATATATCATGAAATATTGTAGAAATACCACTACACAATTCTCTATTCATTGACCACATAATGGTTATTACAAACCCGTCCACTCTTGAAATTATAAAATCTGACAGTTCTTTTTCTGTTATATACTATGCCTTCATGGGCACGCTGTTTACGTATCCAGCAGGGAAATCTCTCAACAATATCAATATGTGGTCATGAGGCACCCAAATGGCTTCGAGATGTTAAAATACAGTGGTGTTTAACTTTATTTTGATGAAACATACATTGACATCATGATTTCAAAACTTCAAAATTAAGGCAAAAACACTACCAGTAATGAATAAAAAAGTGCACAAGTGAGTATTTACAATAGCATGAAAATAATAAACTGATATCTACATCTACCCACCACCATGTACTAACATCCATTCAACAGACACCTGTCTAAAGTTGCCATTTTCTGCTGACCAAAATTTCCAGACAATATGAGATAGTAAATAGGTTAAAGAATAGAGGCCAGTGTGTACTGATGCCTTAAATGAATGATCTAGAATTGAAGTAGAAGGAAGTAGTCAAAGGAAAGAGAAGGAATTAATTTCTGGTACTACCTTATCACTCTTGACAGACAACTAGATAAAGCCTTGTGTGCAGGTGGCTGGTCTCTGGGTTGTTGGGAGACAAGTAATTTAAATGCTGCCTCCTTCCTCCCGCTTTCCACGTCTGTATGATTGCCCTGATATGCATTTCAAAATTAGTAACAAGTCTCCGTAAACCAAATCTCACCACACACCTCCAAAAATCACACACACCGAAATCTCAACATACCCGCCACCAAGTCCCAACACATCCACCACCAAGTCACAAACTCACCAGCTACTAATTCACAACACACCAAGTCACATCACTCCAGCCAGAAAATCCTAACACACCTGCTATCACAAACCCAACTTTTTATTTCAAGGAGGTCATGTTCAATTCTAAAAAGAACTTTTCGCTTCAAGGAAATAATGTCCAGATTGAGAAAAGTTGCAGAGCAATTCGGCC
Organism: Urechis unicinctus; assembly: GCA_034190875.2. Lineage (NCBI taxonomy): Eukaryota > Metazoa > Annelida > Polychaeta > Xenopneusta > Urechidae > Urechis > Urechis unicinctus. Next base: position 12,191,677 of record CM067345.1, on the reverse strand, counting down.
GCCAATAGGTCAGCTTATATACAGTCAAGAACAGAGACACAGTTTGCTGCAACCTGATCTAAAAGGGTCCACAAATCTTTCCGCCAATCTGGCGAATTACTTTACAATATTACTTTTTTCACCCATTAAGTATAACATTTTTGCAATATTTGTAATCCTCAAACCCTCTCCTTTCGATTGATGTATCATACATGAAAAAGGAAGTAAACTGTAACTATCGTTTTCATTGAGTTCGAAAAATGTGCATTTACATTGTAGCACAAGTGCAGGCGCTTGTTGCGACGTTCAGCTGACACCCCTAACTAAGGTAAACTTTAGGGCTAGAGGTACTTTGGGTATTCCCATACCTACAATCAGCCTACAATTAGCCTGAATTTACATTTTAGTAGATACTGCCTAAGTTGTTCATTGGACTAGCCTCTGTGATCTGCAGTCACGGAAAGTCAACACTAGTACAAGTAGTAGTGACACAGGTGGCTTATGGCGATCTCGCCCGTTGTTGATCTCGCCCACATCAACTTAGGCTATCTCGCCCAGGGTCTTTGGCAATCTAACCCGTGATCTCTGCGATCTCGCCCAGGGTCTTTGGCAATCTCGCCCGTGATCTCTGCGATCTCGCCCAGGGTCTTTGGCAATCTCGCCCGTGATCTCTGCGATCTCGTCCAGCGTCTTTGTCAATCTCGCCCGTGATCTCTGCGATCTCGCCCAGGGTCTTTGGCAATCTCGCCCGTGATCTCTGCGATCTCGCCCAGCGTCTTTGGCAATCTCGCCCGTGATCTCTGCGATCTCACCCAGGATATCAATATAACTGGACAGGACTGATATAAACTTATTGATCTGTTTTCTTGTGGATTTTGAACAGGACATGGAACAACTAGGAAATCATCTAGAATTTTACTGCTTCTGTTCTCTGAGAGAGACATTAAAATGCGTATGTTACTCATGTATGAAGTGATGTAAGTGTAGATGGATAAGTAAAGGGCAATGGGTGGGTGGTCGGTGGTGGGGTAGGGAACGCAGTATAGACTGCACACTGACAAGTTTTATCACACTAATCAATCTGTTACTAATCAAGAAACGCACACATTTTACATGCATGTATCGTGGCCAATGGTTCCGGATGAGATCGCCAAAGACCCTTGCGATGACGCCAAACGTCGGCGATATTGCCAATGAACTCAGGGCAAGATCGACAACAACCTAGGTAGAGATCGCCAAAGTTAGCACATGTGAGATCAATGGAGGGTGAGATCGCCAGTAACCTCTCAGACACCGATGAGTACTGTCTGGTGCCTGGCTAAGGCATTTAAACTTATTGGCTGTCCAATATACCTTTTCTCCACCAGTCTGTCAATCTTTTGGCTGCATGTTGTCTAAATATTGTCTAAATTATCTTTGCAAACTAAAAATCAGCTCCTTTTGACCCCTTGTGCCATGTGAAAACAATGGCCAAATAGAAAGTCAAGTGAGACCTTTACCTTGGGACTCTAACAGTTACCTCGACCTCATTCCTAATATCTCGCCCTCAAATGAACAATTTGTGAATTTTGATATGTTAAAGTGATACTTTTAATTATTAATACTTGTACAGTGTTATAACTGCATTTGAAAACACCTATTAGAATGTAATCATGTGGCTTAATTACTTGACCTATGTGATAAGTCTGTCTGCCTGTCCGTCCGTCCATATGTCGGTTCTTCACTTTGCTGTCCTTTGGTCAATTTGTCAACTTTGATGCTGCATATAATTAGCCTCAAACAGCATTGTCCCCTCTCTTCGTGATATATCCTCGATAGCTAAATATCAACATTGCATTACCTATGATGCCTGAGTTGTCAATGAAAAATTTCAAAAAATCTCTAGAACCATGTTAATCCATATGCTGCTGCTTATAAGCAATAAGAAAATCTAATGTAATTACTTTCAGGTGTAATATAAAGCCTGGTGGGACCTTTTAATTAGAGAGGTTATCAGTGACCTTGACCTGTACATATGTATATATATATTTATATATAAGATGTACATATTGACACATCTTTATATGCTTCCAGTTTAATCAATGCCGTGAAAAATGAAAATGTCGGCATTCTGAAGCTTTTGCTTGCTGTGCCTGAGAGTGTCAGTCACCGCGATATAAAAAGTGCCACGTTATATTCTGTCAGAAATAACCTAACTGATTGTTTAGAAGTTCTTTTGGAGAAGGGAAAACTATCTCATGAGGTTGGAAATAATTTCGGAACTACCCTTTTGATGCAAGCTGCTGAAGCTGGTCACCATGGTATCATCCGACAACTTGTCAATAATGGGACTTGTGTGAATAGCACTAGTGGTAATGGAGCAACTGCCTTACATGTTGCGGCAAGATGTGGCTGTACTGGTGCTGTTAAGGAGCTATTAGATGCATCGGCTAGAGTAGATGTAACTGATTCCTGTGAATCCACTCCTTTGATACTGGCTTCCAAACGTTGCCATCCTCATACTACTGTCATGAAGCTACTTTTGAAAGCTGGATGTGATCTTAACAAGCAAGATATACATGGACGAACAGCTCTTCACTACACCTGCCTTAAGGCTGTGGGTGTCGATATATTGCTTGCTGCAGGGGCCAATCCAGACATTGCTGATTATGATGGTAACACCCCAATTATGCTCGCTGCTACTGAAGGATTTGATTCAGTTGTTACCAGTCTGTGCATTTATAATTGCAACACAAATCTTACTGACTGCAATGGGAGACTGGCAGTACATTACCTGGCCATGAAGAATCACTGGGAAGGCATAGATGCTATAGGTCACCATGGTGGTAATGTCAGCCTCCCTGATAACCAAGGTAACATACCTATATGGTATGCTTGCCATTACAATCGACCAGATGCTGTCAAAGCCCTCCTCCGGGCCAATACTGAACTTGAACCCCCTGTGGACTCAAATGAATCTTCTGTTCGGGGTGTCCCCCTCCAAACTGCTCTAGAACTGCAGCTTTTTGGCATTGCTAAATTACTCATTTTAGCGGGCTGCAAAGTAGGTCCTCTATATACCTGGATGGAACAAGTCCAAGAAAGGAATGCATCCCGAGAGCAACACCAGGCCATGTTGTTTTTCCATCAGAGAGAAGAGATCATTGAAGATCGTGAGGAGGTTGAGGCTGTGAATTGGTTTGAAGATTGGATTAACACGCCACATACTTTGTGCCAGATTTGTAGAATTATAATACGACGCTATTTAGGTCACTGTGGGATAAGGAAAAATGAACAGCTGCCTTTACCTCAATCCATGAGGGATTATATCACTTTACGTGAAATAGAAGACCATCCATTGTAGGAGGAGGCTCTATAATTTCACATTCACCTGATTGAACGTTGTTTTTGAGGCTACCAAAACATCACATATGGTTGTGTACATTGTACATTTTTGGCAATTCTTAATGGTTTCTCTTGTTTCATAACACTGCCAGGAATTAGTTGCGTAAGCCAACCATTCTCCTTTGATAACTGTTTGCTCTAGATCATGAATGCTGGGTAGCAACTGATGTCGGGTTGTTGCCTATAATGAACCATGGTATACTATCAGGCTGAGCTAGAACAGGTCCAGTGAGTTACTTAACCATGCAAAAGATTTGGCTGAGGTCAAACAGAATAATTGCCAAACCAACCCCTCACTGACAAATTTATTTCATTGGTAAAACATGATGGCGAACAGCTTCATATTTTCACCAGTTGCTGTATCACATGATTCATGCTTTTCCACCTCCGTTGACTGTAAGACTGTAATTGACCTGTAATGTCACCCACGAAGACATCTGTCCTTCAAGTACTATAACTATTCGATTCAGAATCAACCCTTACTAGTTATAGATGTCAGGATGTCTGTATAGACTTTATTCATCACATCTAAGATGTTTATATATTGAACAGCATAACATCAGCCTATATGAGATAACAATTTATACTATAACAATAAGCCAATTGCTTTTCCTATCTCCACTATTGTCTCACCATACCATGTAAGCAAATTAAGATGTTCATTGTTTGTCATTTAACGGAATCATTATTACCTGTTGTACGATGCTATAAGATCAATCCTGTGTATGATTTTTGAAATACATCAGGACTGTGCACTTCAAGAAATTATTGCACCACCCCTACTTTTTGTTGATTTATCAGGAATTTTATTGATGACCTCCTTTTCCACCACCCTTTTTACCGGGCTTTCAAGTATAGATCCAACTGTACAACTGGGTGAAGGAGAAGTATAGATCCAACTGTACAACAGGGTGAAGGAGAAGTATAGATCCAACTGTACAACTTGGTGAAGGAGAAGTATAGATCCAACTGTTCAACTGGGTGAAGGAGAAGTAAAGATCCAACTGTACAACTGGGTGAAGGAGAACAATATATGTTTGAATAAGCCTTTACTTTTCTCATCTTGTATGGAAGATGCTGCTAACTTAAGTTGGTATCAATATGATATATTACCTTACTTGTATACCTCTAAGAGTTCTTGTTTCATGTGTCATGGTGCTACGATTTTTAACAACTGTTCAAGGTTTTTCCTGTTGTAATATATTGACCGTGCAAGCTTTCGGTGCAATATTATTGGTTTTATGAAGCTTTACATTTTAATCTTTGTTTTTAGTGTATACTATTTAATGTTTCATATTATTTACCTTGTTATTTTTGTTGGTTTACTTTGTTTTGAAACTTCTGCAATAAAGTGTAATTTTTGCCATGTACTCGTTACCTAGAATGTAACAGGTGTTGAAGGAGATATTTTAATTGATTTGGCAGCACAGAACAGTTCAATACAATTATAACATTTAACCTGATAGGTAAAGCACTTATTTAGAGAATAAAGATTATGCTAAATTCCACAAGGAAAAATTATCTGACACAACCAGTTGATATACTCGATCACCCCTTAAATTATACTGGGTGTCAATCCTCTCAGATGCCCATGTCACTAGACTTAATTCAATGGATAGAACAAATGCACTGTCATCAGTCAGACTAAGTGAGAACATCAACCTTTTAGATTTTGACATTCCTGCATAGACTTTTATATTTGTTTAGTGGTATCGGGGACTTTCGGTTGGTGGGTATCAAGATTGAAATGCATTAACCTTCTCAATCAAAATCACAAATAAAATTATCACAACTATCCATGCAATACAGATTAGGAAATGAAATAATTTGTCTTTAGAAAATGAAAACAACTTTGAAATTCAGTGAATTTATTGATATTTTACAAATATCAGATCATTAGTGAATAAATTCAATTACATAGAAACCATGCAATATTCCTCTTGAGATATACAAACAATGTTGTGGAACATCATGTTATATCATGCACATAAATACAAAGTTAGATTCTGTTTTTCAGTGCAACCAGAAAAACAGTGATGATAGATACAAACCACAACTAGTAATGCATCCCAAAAAAAGATTATACTTAAATGAAAGTGCATCTTTCGTATTTAGTAATTACTCTCAGATAAAACATACAAAGCATCAAGGTGAGAAAGTATCTACTTCAAGGCCCTAGAAACAATTATTCAGGCCGAGCTAAGATATACAGAAGTGAAATACAAGAATGAAGGCAGTAAAATGTTTCATATGCAATGGAGTATATATATGATGGGAAACTGGAACAATTACACAAGGGACTATACTGGCCACAGACGAAGCTCTAAGATAATGCAGGCATGTCTGACATAAACAATAAATGAGCAACATTAAACAAATCAAAATAGAAATATATCAGGGATTCTGACAAGTTGAAACCATAAACAAAAATATTAAATGTGCCAACATGACAGAATGAATGATTCATGGTTCTCAAAATATGCTACAGTGTGATGAAAACCATTTGATATTACAACAAAAACAGGCCTACATTTTTTTTTGTTATGAAATACAATATGACAACTAACACTACAATTAAAGTGCAGACACCAAGATAATGAAAATATAAATACCCGCAAACCAATCTCCACACTAAACACATACTGCAACTATACACTCATACTGATGAACGTTTGGCATTAAAGCTGCAAGATAGCAGTTGTTGATGCTATAAATATATTTCATTTACCAAATGACTTACAAAGTTCAAGGTGGCTTATTATGTTATAAGTGTACAAGCACACTAACATACAAACATACCAACCACAAGCAGAAACAAATCCATTATAAACAGGGACAATTTACTAACCATGAATCAGTATTACAAACTAGTGGTTGATCTATCCAAGTTTCACACTTACACTGCTTTATGCAGCCATGCAGAATTGTATCCTATCAAGCAAGATGAGCGACTGTTTGCGGAGGGCTGATGGCATCATGGCCTAATTTTATCTTTGAGAAAGAGGATCCAATATATATGTGGTGCTACAGCTGGACAGGTATCCATCCAAGGTTAGTGACAACAAACACACATCCATTCTTCTCAATCAATATATACATGGAAAACAGTTCAATTCTTCCTAACTCGGACCAACTCACGACACATCTGCAACCACACATCAACAACAATGAATACATGCACAAAGAAAAAAGGTAATTGATTAGAGTATTTGTTATAATAGTTAAACCAAACTGGTGACATAGTTATAGAATACTGACAGCTAGCAGGGGCCTCGTGATAACGCCTCTGGAGTTGGTCATGGTTGAACTTGAGGAAGGCTTCATATTGCTCTGCACAAATAATCACAGGTGATATCAATAAGTGAAGGTAAAACTTAACCAAGTCCTCAATTACACCTGAACACATTCATCAAAACTCCACCTGCAAGTTTTCCACTGAGGACTTTGTCATACTCCTGTCTGATTTGCTCCTCGCGGTCCTTGAGGAGGCGTTCACAGACAATACTGACTTGTCGCAGCGAGAAGACAGGTACATCTTTCTTTCCAGTGGGTGACAGTGTACCAGACATAACAGAGCCACATGAGGGTGAGGCCGAGAGGGGGATCCCACCCATAGAGGAGGAAGAACAGGGTTCCATGCCTGTCATGGAGGAGGAAGAATGAGGGGGCGAGGTGCTTCCTGGTGAGGGAGGGTTACTTCCACCTCCATTGATCAGGTGTCGACGTCTCTGAATGCGCTTCAGCTCAGCACTAAGGTGCTGTGCTATGGCTTCTGTGATACACAAACCAAAAATAAACATGTTTAAACTTGCTGTATATAGAAATAATGCTAAAAATATGGGGGCGAATATCAATCATGGTGATTTAAGGTGCAGTAACCAATGGGGCTGAAATATAACAATTCTCTAAGCCTTACTCTGTACTTAAAGTTCCACATCCATTTCGCACAAACTTGTACCTCAAATGTAAGGGAGCAGCATTTCCCAAAATAAGAAAAGAAAACATTGTGAATACAGGATTTGTACAGACCAAGTTAAGTTGCAAAACCACACAAGTCCTGACAAAACTTGTGAAACACATGTCAACTATATGATTCATAATGTAACTGGGGATTTGCACCTAAACAACAAAATCTTATAGTATAAGTGTTGGGTGATAAAACAAAGGAAAGGGTTTTATTTATGCCGAACCAATAGATACAATAAATCATGTGGAATTTTAGCAACACCGCTATTTGAATTCAAGCATGGATGGATTGTGGCTAAAATTAGTTTGAAAGGGGAAGTCAACATTTTGCAACTAATCGCCAGCTCCAATCACAAGAACAACCATCCTTTCCCTCAACGTCTCCATAAAATGCAGGCACTCTGAAACCCAAGTTCCAGGGCAAGGGCAGTGGACAGGTATAGATTAACCTCCTCGGGTTTGCTGGACCTGTGAACTTCAGGCTGTTGCACATCCCTCTATCAGGCAGCATATTGATATTTTGTGCTCTAGATCTTGGAAGCATCCAAGACAAGCCTTAATCATTAATTAGTTAGTTTTATTTATAATCATTGTTCAATCAAAAGTTGCCCTGGCCACTTTATATGTATGTGTAAGCATATGTACTGAACAATGGGAGTAAACAATATGCTTCCAGGCTCACAGTACCTGGCTGGGTTTGGCTTAGCAGCAGTACTAATTGTATTTATTTCCTAAATACATATTAAGAATAAAGTTGTGAGAAAATAACACCCAACCCCCCAGTAGGAGCAGTTTAAAACGTATCTTAAGTCTCCCGTAGGATGTTTATTTTTTGATAACTGTTGTGCACAAAAACACTAGTCCAAGACAAGTATTGAAGTGTTGGTGTTTTCAGCAAATTGAATGAGCAACGATTGAGTTGAAAGAACAGATATGGATGAAGAATTTAAGGAATTTTTAAGGATTTACCATTCCAAGAAATATGGCTGGGTATGGGGTATGAGTAGCAGGGCCCTAATCACACCACTTGCCCTAAACTCCCCACTTTGTATATTAATTAGGTATTTCCCGTATTCGGCTTTGATCATTCCCCTCACTGATAACACAAGCGAGATATTGGAGGTGCCACTTGATTCCTGTAGTATCATAAGGAGATCTGTGATACCTAGGGTGGTGGGAGGAGCAAGGGTTGCCAAGTTTAGTCGGGCCTGATTTGCCTGTTTTGGCACGCGTTATATCATCGGACAATTTCACAACCATGCATCCGATGGGACCTAAACTATCCGTCTAGACCACATTCAGTCACACTATTACTCAGTTATTCACATCATTACTCTATTATGAAAATGGTGGTGCAAGATTGCATAAATAAGTTGATATCTTAATTGCATTTGATCAATGCAACTTTTGTATGTCTGGATACAAGAAAATTCCACAACAGGGCTGGAAATTAACACCTGTCCGCCCATCACTGACGGGTGATTTTATGGTCGGACAGGTAGATCTAGCCCAATCACACGTCCGGCTGACGAGTAACTTTTTATTACACAGACAGATAAGAACATAGTGATCCTAGCGAGACTAATCAGAGAGCGCAGCGTGTCGTCTGACGAAAGCTGTTCTGGCGAAAAATCAACAAGATTACTGATTGGGTCATCTACAGTATTGTTTACGTACATTCAGCAATTGGATGTATGATGTTGTTTTACATTTGCACACAGATAAGTACAAGTCTGTCTGTTCTACCAGCTCTTTAACTCTAAAAGACTTGAAACACCTATTCAACTTATTTGTTTGAGTAAGGCCGCTCCAAGATCAGTCAGTCGACGTGCATGGCGACTTCCTAATTGCAGCTGTATCAGTTCATTTGACACATGCACTCATAAAAGATTAGCCATGGTTACTATTTGACTAACTGTAATTTGATCTGACACGCTGATTTAGAAGCCACATCGCTCGTGCTCATTATTCATACTTCGATGACTTTATTGAACTGGGAGGGGTTAGGATCATGCTATATGAATTTGTTAAGTCCAATTGCAACATATCATATCAATCCAGGTTAATGCGTACATGCTCAACGGCGCCAGTACCTCAATCATGCAAACACCCCTACCACCCCGCTTTTATTCACTTTTCCCTCTCTATGTTCCCCCTCACACACACTTGCACCTTTGTTAAGTTCATAAAATCGGTATTTCCTGTTTGTACTTCGGCGACAATTTGCAGGAAGAGACAGCTGACTTCGTCTCTCTTTTCTCACACAGACCGAGGATGAAATAATGAAAGTGCGTTTTGAACTTCCTTCACCTCTGTCACATACGAACAACATGATCACACTTAAAGACCAGATCAAAAACCTGTTGCTATTGACGACGAGCTGTACCGTGCTTCTCATTTTCTAAGAGCTTGCAAATTTCAGCTCTGTTTTGCACCTACTTAACCTAGCAGTGCAGCGGGGTGTGTGGTCAGTTCCTACCAAATAGCATTTCGTCCTCAGCCTGCTACTCTTTTACTACAGAACACAACATCACTGGTTGCTTGTGCTCAGGGGTGGTTCATCCTGAAACATTATGCATTCAACTCGACAACTATTTTGGTCTCGAGGCTAGATTTCCCTCGATGTCAATTTTGTGTGTAGCCCTGGCCTGATAACAGTACTAATACTGTATTATACGGTTAACAAGTCATTAAGACTGCCTGACTGTTTGCGATTATTAAAAGTTGAATTTGTGAAAAGGTGAAGTAGTTTTTGTTTGTGCGGGTAGAATCTGTTAAGGACGGGTAACATCTCCTGGTCACCCGTCCTGACGACGGGTGGCCATTTTAGTTAATTTCCAGCCCTGCACAATAAACACCAGTTCAACCAATCCTAACTTTAACACACAGTTGGTTTACCTTTCAGCATATCACACACATGCATTATCTGCACAATGATTTAACAAATTGGAAAAGACTGGTTATTCAGAGCTGTTCAAGTACACAGGTATAAAACATCTGTATAGCTGGTGCTGTCAAGACCATCGTGGGTTACAACTACCAAATATGTGTATATCACATAATCATGATAATGTAGACTGTAGTCATTGTAGACCGGTATTCACTCTCAAATATCGACCTGTGGAATTTCTGGGCTACTGATCCAAAGGACCAGTTGAAAATTTTCTTTAAAAAAACCTGTCTCAGAAACGTGTATGCGACCAACTGGACAGCGACTATTAATTATCTGAACATTTGAGTCACAACACTGATAATAATGCGAATGACCACAGCATCTCTCGTTGAAGAAAACCTACCATTTGACAATTTTGGTGTAGATTCCAAGAAAGCCGACGGATTACCCTGTTGCTTTGTGGGCGGACTTGCAGGAGACATTGTCATTGGCATACATCTTCTTCTTTTTGGTGACCTCGAATTTGGGCTGTACAATGGATCAAATTCTAGACTGCGTTTCAAACTAAGAGTTGCTCCACAAGCCATTTTGAATCCTTATTTCGTGTCCTAGTCCTTCGAACAAAGAAGTTGTAAAACCGCCAGGAATCCTATTTACGAGCAAAATATTGTCATACAAACAGAGATCATATATTTGTCTAGACTGAGAACCCGGCGAATGGCCACATAGATGAGATAAAACAGTAGATGGCCGTTGATTGCTCGACGAGAGTAGGATAGAACCAGCCAAGATCGCTCAACAATTCAGCCTCGTTTCCGTTAGATTATCATTAATAAAAACTTCCGGTAGCTATTCTTCTGAAGTTTTATCTTTGTGTGTCTCTTAGCAATGATTGCTATATAAACCCATTGGATTTAATGATATTTGATTGACCAACAATTCCCTGAAACAACAATAAAATAAAATAATACGGATTTTCATATCATCAAAACAACCTTTGTCTTCGGTCGTCAGTCATAACGGTTGACGCTATGATATAGGCAGAGGTTTTTTTTTTAAACAACGCTGCTAGAAAATCTCTGCCAAACAAAGACTGTCTCGAAAATGAACCATGGACAGATAATTCCACAACCTGATATTCACCGCATAATCATTTGTTTATCCAACAATCGTATGGATTACCTATTGTCGTCGAATTTCCCATCAATTACCATCTGAAAACCGGAATTACTGAATTACACTGGTTAAAAACATTGCTGTCTTGGAAAGGTATACTCTTTGGGGACAGCATTATATTTATAAGTTAGTGTGGGAAATTCTAAAAAAAAAAGAATGTTGTTAGAAGTTCGGTAGCGTACATCAATTCGCCCAGACAATAGGTAGCATTTATCTCGCTGACGCATCGCGAGGCCACGGGCTCGCGATCAATGTTTTTTTCCAAATGACAATTATATTTTTCATTATCTTCAGCGTTGGTTTCCATAGCTAATATGTCCTATACAATTGCTAATCAACCGGTCATTCCACCCAAAGTAGGGATCAAACATACGACCTAGATTCCTTTATGCATGAAATAAATGCGTAGGTCGTTAATTAATCAGCATATTGAAATTTTAGTGGTTTCATATACTTCGTCAACTGAACTGTTTAATCAGAGCAAACTCTTAAGAAATGAACGGCCAATTTCTTGCATGAAATGAATGCGTAGGTCGTTTATTACTATATGAAAATATTGCTGGAATATAAAATCCAAAACTGAAATCCTTGTCCGCGCATTAATATCATCTCGACTTGATTATCGCAATTCGCTGCTGTATTGTACCCATATGTACCTTGCCGCAAAACTGCAGCTCACACAAAATACGGCCACCCGCCTTGTTGCAGAAGGAAAGCCCGGGGAAAACATCCAACACTTCATGCAGGCCCTAGATTGGCTTCCTGTAGCAAAACGCGTAGTTTCTGCTTCTCACATTTAAGGTTGAATCCAATCTCTAGACATTTCTTTTTAATCAGTGCAAAAATAATTAACTGAAAACTTTAGCGCTTTTAGGTAAGAATATTTGTTGGACTCGGGCGCTATACAAATGTTTTCCATGTATGTAGATATATATATTATTCATTAATGAATCAGAGTAATAAATATATCAAGCAATAATTGTTTAAACATAGATGAAGCGAATGCTGTTTGTCACATGCCCAATTGACTTCACTGTGGAATCGTTAAGAATCAGCCCATTTTATAATAGATATTTTTCCAACCCGCAATATATTCAACTCATCAGCATTGATGTCTGAAGATGTTGTCCTACGATATTGCTAACCAACCAACAAAATAATTTCGCCCAACTTGGGGCTCGAACCCAAGACCCTGAAATTAAGAGTCTCATGCTCTACCGACTGAGTGTGCTTCGTTATCGACTGGGTGCTTAAAGAGACATGGAAACAAATAAAAAATGTAGTGAAAACACTGTAAACACTGTTACCACTGACATATACAAAAACAAACGATCAACTGAACTGCAATATTTTATTATTTGACCAACAAAAAATCCGGACACTGTGCCAACAATAGCACCGTACGATATGACATAGCCAATGGGTTTGGGTTCAGCCTGGTATATGTAATCCAATATTACACAGGTAGTGACAAATACCATAATCATAACTATATAAGCCATCAGCCAAATAAACGATCATCCTTCGTGCTTTCTAATTGAAAACAAATACAGGATTTCCGGTTAGAAACAGTCATAAAGCAGCGCTCCAGGAAACCAAATAAAATCACACTGGCAGCTCCGCAATGTATCCACCAACTAGTGGTCCCACAATCAGCCCCATGGCGGTGAAGGACCCGCAGTTCCCTGGCATCGCCTACAGTTCCGCACAGTTTTGATACAGCAAGATACGCGTCGGTCAGTGTTGGTGTATGCTTGAAACTGGCTGAGAAACGTCCAAACAACACGCAAACCCTCATATGAAGATAAGGGAGCTAGCTCTGACATTATCGATGACGTTAAAAAGAATTACCATTCGCGTTTCTAATCTACCAATTTTAATTGTCGCTCCCCTGGGATGATTCGCGCTAGAAGTAGAATCAATAGGAGCCTTCACATTGTCGGGTTCCCGTCACGGCCTCCAGGCGGCGATATTGATTTTTCACCGGAAATGGGGGCATGCTTTTTCAAAACACAAAGGCAATACGCGACGCGGAACGTAGAGATTTAAGCTGTGGTTAATATTCGTCGTATTATGTTTAATATCGGTGTTATTTTGAAGAAATTGTTTAAGAATATCTTTCTATAGACAATATAGACTGCGCGGAAACAACAATGCCCAGGTTTACTTGCGCCGTAGCGGACTGTAAGGCCGATGTTCGCAAGAAAACGACAAAACACCCGTGAATGAATTTGGTGAAAGGCCTCGCCAGATTTCCTACTAAGCGCTTTAAAGAAGGTTTGGGAAAGACTCTGCAGGAGAGAGCCGAGAGGCTAGCTGGCATGCTGGTACATACAGTGCTATTTGCTCCAGGCATTTCTTACTAATTCTACGAGCTCAGTTTTCTTATAACTCGAGCAAGGGACTCCCCTATCTTTGAGGAAAGTTTTCAGCTGGGGTACTTTCCACTTAGAAGGGGACAGTGATGACATGGTGTAGCAACAGTCAGGCACGCCAACTTCGAAGAGTTATCGGGTGAAGACTGATGTTCTTGTAGAATACTCTCCAGACGACTGGGGATGAATAGTCAAGATCCCCTAGCCTGTTGGCTGCGGGCCCTGTTTACATGTTGATGATATTCAATAGTCTCGCCAACAGTGTAGGATAGGGTACCGTCTTGAACTGGTGCAGCATCCCAGATTTGGGATGCTCCAATCACAAGCCATGTCTCTCGGTCACTCTCGGGTACTTTTGAGTCATTTTCTCTTATTGGTCAGCGTCACATTTTCCGAAGATTGCCATATTTGTTTCACGCTGAGTGGCACCGTTAATCACAGCTACAGTCGGCGCTTGGAAGAAGCAGACACACAATGGTTGGCTTTCTTTTTTAACTGACTGTATTACGTAATAACTGACTGTATTACGTAAACATACTAGCATGCAGCTAAGCGATTAAAGCGCTTGTTGTGGTGCCAATATGAACTTGTGAGACGCCCCATTATTTAAGAAGACATTCAATGTGTTCTCATTGGACGCAGACCATAACAATGTACATGACGTCACATAAAACCGAGGGTACGTATCACAAGCCAGTTTGATGAGCCAGACGCGCGTAACTAAGGTCAATCGGGTCACAACCTTTGCTATGATTGGTCACGAAGATTAACGAACGTGTCAAATGAATATTCGGACGCGCCAGTTTTAGACCTTGTCATGTCGTAGACTCAAGGGCGAGAAGCGTAGCGGAACCCCTGGAGTATGGGACGCAGACTCCCAGTATCACCAAACCTGATGGATTTGCCCGACGAGGTTATTAATTATACATCAATAAACACGCTGATTATCATAGTTTTCTTTTTGGGGTAATCAATATGTTTTATTCGATTAAAGTTTGCAAATGTTTATTCCGCATCGAGACGCAATATTTTCGGCTTGGAACTTGACATATATTTTGTAATCTCTTGAAATTTATAAAATATTCACATACAAAATATTCTTGGTATTCGTTGAGTGAACAAAGACAAATCCAATGGTCACGTTTATTAAGCTGTTAAATGCGTACTTTTTATTGTATTGAGCTATATACGTGAGCGATAATACCTTGAATTCGAACAATTCGTCGACTCTCAAGCTTCAAGAATTTTTCAAATTAATCAAAAATTATGCTGTATTGTTTGACCAGATAGCGACACAAATGCCTTAACCAATAACCAAACACAATCCATTATCAATAATTGTAAATTCCCTTATAGTTTACCTCCATATCGCATCCAAATACGACGTATAATTGTCAGTCCAATATGGCTGACAGTGGGCGATAATTTGGTGTTATTACTTACCGGTGGCATACTTATGCAATGTCAGAATACTTCTATGTAACTAACTATAACCTAGAATATTAGTCTACTCCCAGCAAATTTGTACTTTGTGAATTTAATTTCGTTGAATGATTAATGGATACATATTAGGTGTTGGTATCTGTGTCTGAGAACATATTTGTAATCTTTACATATCCAGTTCAATTATGTTTTGCAGGCAAAAACCTTTCCAGTTGGCAGGAAAAGGAAAAGGTCCAGGAAGGTTTTTAAATCTGAGAAGTATCACTACAAGATATCAGCTGACAGAAAGCGTTCCATTCCTGAACATGCCTATGCAGCTAAATGTGAAGAGTAAAAAAGGTAACAGTTTGTTGCCTGACTTGTTTTTGGGATAACAAAAAATCAGATTTTTGTACCACTTATCAACTAAAAAGTTGAATTTATGAGCTCTATTTGTTAAATGATATAGATTGGTGTAGGCTTGTTCTGTATTTTATTTATGTTATTCTGTTTATATGTTTGTCATATTGAAGTGCAAATAAATAGTTCTCACTTTATCTCATTGTTTACATAAACCTACAGCTACTTCTGTTTTAGCATGAAGAAACATTCATTTGAACCCTGCACACAAATCACAGTTAATATGGTTCGAGTGTTTTTCTTAAACCCTTTGAACATTTCATGGACACTTTCTCCAGCCTTTCATGGCGTCTTTTTAACAGTTATATCCACTGTCATGCGGACCAGATGTGCTCCGAGTAAATCAAAATGAACTCTCCAAGTGCTGAAGTCGCGTGTCACCGAAACTCCTGGCATACCAACGCGTTTCAATTCTCGCGCAAGTACTGATATTTTACTTCAGACTCGGACAATCAACGTTATGTTAGCAAAGCGTCAAACATGTCTGGCATGGAGAGTGATTGTCCGAGTCTGAAGTAAAATATCAGTACCTGCGCGAGAACATGGACCCAACGTCAATCTTCTGACCGACAGCATCAACATCTGCACATGTTTACATCCAGTATCTTGTTCTCAAGGCTTCCTGCTCAAGGTTTGTCTAATGAGAGACGACGGAATGTGAGAGTAAGGCCAGAAGACCTTATGCTTAGTGATGGTGAACATGGTCACTTGCTGGACTCGTATGCAGTACTTGTAGGACGAATTCTTGCAAAAAAAAATACAATCATTTAAGTGGATGGCTGATGCCTTGCCAAACACATCAGCCACACATATTCTGCCGAGATGGCCAACAAGAGCCAAATCCACCCCTTACCTGTACTGATGAAGAACGAGACCAAATACGAGAACTGCGTTGACACCATTGAACCATATGAGGATCAGGTCATCAGCCTGTTCACTCAGGCTCGTGGTAAGTCTCCGGACATTTTACTTTGCAAATAACAATTAGTGGAGGGGCATACATATTCATTTAATCCAGTGCTGCATAAATAGCATCCATTGCCTCTTGTAACTTCAATGGAAACATTATGTATGGAATCCTAACATAATCGTAGTCTGCCTATCTAACTTTTTACAATATGCTTTGACCCTTCACAGGTGATACCAGGATTCTTGACGAAAGCAATATCATAATCGGTGGAGACCAACTAACTCGTGTGCGACTTTGAAATGCACGTCGCCTAAGGGCCCTTGCTCTAGAGCCACATAGGCGATTCCAGCATCTGCAGCCAGTCGTAGTGGAAATGTGGCACACCAAGCAAGACTTGCTCCATGTAAATACTTAAAATACATTAAAATGGTCCATCATAATCACAGGACACATGAATATAGTCATTCTTATATTGAATTGCATTTTGTTCAGAATTTGATACTTTTTGTTTGTTTGACAGAAAGCGTACCATACCCTCTACCGCAAGGAATTAGCAGCAGAAAAGGGCACCTTTTACTACTTCAAAGTACTGCTACGACGGTCAGATGTCAACGGAAATGTCAAGAGCAATTTCAAAGCTCACTGGGATCTGTTCATGACTGTTCGTGAGCATTTCATAACTGAACAAGCGATGGAATACTTCGGAATGGCCGCACCGGTATGCAGCCCAACAAAGAACCCACCACCAAAAGGTATAACAGGGGAGTCAGCAGAAGTGCGGCTAGCCGCGGCAAAGCACATAATTGTGGGACTCCTACGTCAACGTGGCTATGGCAACTTCTCACTGCAACAACCTACAGCAACATGCCAGCAAGAGCATCCCACTATTCATATCACCTACCAAGTCCTTGGAGTCACTGAGGATGGCAAAGTGCTTGTAGTTCATGTGGAGGAAAAACCACTGTGCAGAAGCCGCTGGCTCATCACAAGATATATAACTTTGCAAGCAATTTCTGCCACTGGTTCTTGCAATTACTCACGATGGATGACACTGCAAAGAAAGGCGACATCGATCGCCTGATGATAAACTGTAAGACCAATCTCTCATTCTTCTTCTCCCACTCACACTTGTCCAAGTATTTTGTGGAAAACATGGACAAAACCCGCCACCTGTTATCTCCTGCAATGAGTCGCCGTGTTTTGGAGGACAGTTTTGTGAATGTGAAAGGTGGGAGCGGAAACAATGTTGAAGCCGACCTTGCTCAGGAGCATTCAATGAGGAATAGGGATAGATCTTGTCAGACAACTAGGGGCAAACAACACAGAGAAAGCTATTAAGAGGATGACAAATGCCGCCGATGGAATTGCTCTTATGGCTCAAGAATTTGACAGGATTATTGGTGTCTTCTCGAGCGGTTCACGCCATGCCAAGCACACCTCAGATGCAGATCACCAGAAAGTTACTGTTGCCTTGAGAGAGATGCAGCTTTTCAATATTCAACCTGGAAGGTAGTGCCGCGGCTTTCAGACAATATGCAAATCACCTTATGACCGCATTTACAGGCAGGTACTGACCACATATCTGAGCCGGAATATCAGAAGAATTTGCATCGGACAAACTATCCCAGTTGAGGAAGACAGTGAGGACGAAGAGGTAGCAGAGGATGGTTTACCAAATGTGTAAAACCTTTTGTGAACCTTATTACAATAACTTTTTGATTGTTTGTATAGTGCTCTGGTGGTCTCACAGGCAGATATGTATAACTCACCGAATGAATGCATGTGATTTTTACCACTTTACTCGGAGTGTCATCAGTCAATGCCATTTAAGTTTCTCATTTCTACAGATGATTTTTGTATAAAAAAGTTGTTATTCACTTTACAATTCCAAGGCCCTGTGGTTACAAGTATGAAATCTTGGCACGTCTTATTGCTTTACATGAGCTGTCCAAGTACAAATAAATGTACAGTTTATTCATTTGTGACCATGCTTTTATTACTCAGTACAAGAAACAAGCTCTTGTGTTGCCATTTTTTTAGAAAGTATCAGGTGCGATAAGATGGTAATCGAAGGCATACCAACATGAGATAAGGGCTTTATTGGAGATTATTACAATCATATTTAACTATGCATCAACATTGATTTTCAATTAATATTTAAACAAAAATGACAAAAATTTGCAGTAATATGGGTAAAAGATACAGGTCAACGGTCAATAGTACTCATTCACAAGAGACATTCACACGACAAGAGTCACATTCACAGTTCTTCCAGCACACGGTGGAACACCTGCACCCTGAAGGAGAACATGAATCTTTCTCAAATCCAAAAAAGCCAAGGAGGGATCCACGCAGACAGACAGAGCTCCTACAATATTCCACAATATCTCTATTCAGGCCAGGTAGATTATTGCCGACATCTCTCGGATTGTAATATAGTATTGCGGATGATTGCTGTCCCGCCCTTCCAGCTCTACCAATCTCCTGGCAATAATCAGTTAAACTTCTAGGCGGTCGGAAGTGAAGCACTCTTTCAATGCTGTGGGCATCGAAACCCATGCCAACACATGATGTGGCACAACACCAGTCGTATCCTTTGTGACATGGCCAATCTCATGCCTATCCTGACGTGAAAAGATCACTGCAAAACATGCAGACTCTAGAGTTATGTTGTCACACCCACAAAAAAATTCTGTCCATAAGCGTAGGCTTCTGATGCACGTGGCAGCGGAAGGTATATGAGTGTCACAGGATATGATGGAGGATGATGTGCCAGTCTGTCAAACTCACACTCATATAGGTCCTGGTAAACTTGAATCACATCCACAGATCCTGATTTGCGCTTCACGGATAAGACAATATTTGGTCTATCAGGAGAGACTCTGACAACTTCGTGGTCTCTCAGACCTAGATGCTGTGGAAGTGTCTTCAGTTGTGACTGCGTTAATGTTCCACTCAAAGCTAGGAATGGCGTAGACGGAAAAAAACTTCGAAGAGTGTGAATTTCTTTAAAGGCCGTCTTGAAATCGACACCCCTGAAACCGAATTTTACCAGGTTGGTGAACCAATGGTTCTAGCAAGTGAGGCAAAGGTTTTAGCCACTAACAATAATACAGACAATAACTGAACTATTATTATTCCAATTTAAAGAAAAAAATTGATCTTGGAAAACAATAGGAACGAACATTTACCAATCTTCCACTTTGCGGCATTCGTCGATGATAACAGCATAAATTTTAAGCCGAAATGCGGAGTTGTCCTTAAGAGATTTTCCAAAGGATGTTGCAAATAGGGCCTCCGGATGGCAGAGAATAATGTTATAATGTCCTCGGATCACCCTGTCCATTGACCCTTCGTCTATAACAAAACCCACACAAACTGATGATGAACATGTTTTTCTGTACAATATGAACAATATAGTCGTACCCAATCTTTGTTAGTCTAGGCTGAACTTGTGTTCACATTGAAACAAATGAAAACTAAAACTAGATGTACACCCACTATATGTAAACTCATAAAAATCCCATATTTAATACAGCTGACTCACCAAGATAATCCTCGACCGAGCAGTCTATACCTAGTCGGCAGGCAGTGAGGTTGTGCTGCCGAAGCTTATGGAGCTGGTCGGCCTGAATGATATTGAGCGGGCAAATCACTATTACCGACGAGCGTGAACTCCCATCGGGGGCGGGTAGAAAATCTGGGAGCAAATGGTAAATCAGGCTTTTCCCATATCCCGTTGGTAGATTGGCAACAACGTCTTTTCCAATGAACAACTTCGCCAAACACTCTCGTTGCATATCTTTAAGTTCCAATCCTGGCTTGTAACTCTCTATCGCTTTTTTCAGTCGACTTTCGATTACAAAATCGTTTTCACAGCTGACTGCCGCCATTCTTAAAAACGCTTTACAGCCATGAAACGTCCGCGGAACTATGTTTTCCTGATAAATGCCTCATATTGGGCCTATAAAAAGGTTTTTCTTAACAAAATGATTATTACTCTTCTAATCACACACCACAGAAAATGTTTTAGTACTACTTAAGAGATGACATTTCGTAATAATATTTCGTCGCGTAATGGCCCGAATTTGCCCCAAAGCGATCTGTGTGGTGCAGAGGCGAATCCTAGCCTGCGCTGAAGCCGATGTGATGAAAAGGCACGTACAGGACATAGTTAATGACATTGTTTAATCGAGTACACCGCCTGCTGTTGTTAACTCGTCTATTGACACTTGCAAATGTATCCATGCCATTTCGCCTATGTTCCCCGCGAACTTGACCTCGGGTCAAGGCCTCCGGTTTCCTCGCTGGCTCGCTTGATGTCGCAATACAAAGTACGCTTAGCGCCACCAAGCGCGAGCTTGTGAAAACACTCGCTGCCGAGGCACACGCGCGAGCGCTTCGGCGGCGACTTTAAAGGGCATTGCCACTCCTTCTTTAGTTATATAACTTCTTGTCTTTAGGCATACCAATTTGTTCCACAGGTTCGTCCCGGATAAGTCATGGCTTATGTTTAATTTCAGTGAGGTATAATACAATTAATGAGGTTGTTAGTGCCCTGAGCATGATTGTTTAATGTTCGCTGTGCATCTAGTCTGCATCCCAGACTCCAGGGGTTCCGCTACGCTTCTCGCCCTTTGAGTCTACGACACGACCAGCTCTAAAAGTGGCGCGTCCGAATATTCATTAGACACGTTCGTTAATCTTCGTGACCAATCATAGCAAAGGTTGTGACCCGGATTGACCTTAATTGTACGAGTCTGGCTCATGGAACTGGCTTGTGATACGCACCCTCGGTTCTATGTGACGTCTGGACATTGTAGTGGTCTGTTGCTAATGAGAACACATTGAATGTGTTCTGGAATTATGGGGCGTCTCAAAAGTTCAAATTGGCACCACAACAAGCGCTTTAATCGCTTAGCTGCACGATAGTATGTTTACGTGATAGTAAATTAAAAAAACCCAGTTGTGTGTCTGCTTCTCTCGCCGAATGTGTGATTAACGGTGCCACTCAGCGTGAAACAACAAATCGGAGTGTTGTAGAATGAGTGCCCGGCTCATAAAAATCACTCGGCCGGTTGGACAAGTACTTCGGAAATTGTAGAACTGACCAATGAGAGACAACGACTCAAAGGTACCCGAGAGTGACCGAGAGACACGGCTTGTGATTGGAGCATCCCAAATCTGGGATGCCCGTCCAGTTCAATATATTATGGTCCCCTAGACCTGAAGGCGAGACTATTGAACATCAGTAACATGTAAACACGCCCGCAGCCATCAGGTTAGGGGACCTTGACTACTGTGCATCGTTGATCGTGTAATATATGTTTTAATACCTTGGGTTGGCCTACCTTGGTGCAAACATGATAAAATAAGGAAAATATTTAAATGAATTCGACAATAAATTCCTATGTATCCCCTAAGACAGGATCTAACTGAATATTTCTCTTCAGATTTCCGTTCAGGTGCCAGTAGTATAGTAAGTGGGAGTTCTGGGCCACCCCCTTATCTACACATATCCCCCTTTGACAACTTAAACATGATTTATGCTCCCCTAAGTCGGACCCGACCCCTATACGGGTCCGACTTCGCAATGCTAGTTTGTACGTAAACTAGTGTGTCTATAGGCTAAGGTGTCTACACCAAATATGAGTACACTGCACGCCTATATTTCTAGTTCATAGCACAATATTTTCCAATTTCTTTCTCAAGGTATAATTTCTTGAGACTGATCTCATTCAACCGATAAGAGTACCCTGGAATCTCATCAGGTAGCTCCGGATAAAAAGGTGCCGTAGGAATGGTTGGATGTTGTTTCATACTCCGGTATATACATAAGTCTATATGTCAAGTTCAATTAGTAGTGATACTACAGAGCAAGTCGCCATTCTGTTTGGAGTGGTTGTATAAAGATTAATAACGTTACCTTGTTCCAGCTGTAAAGGTTGGTCTAAATATATTACAACAGCTCGTAGGTCAGCAGGCTTGTGTATCCCTATCGATCGATTTATCCCATTTATAACACCAGTATAAGCGCCCACACCAGAAGACAACCCCATACGAATTATCTTACCATTCGATAACATGGCATATCCACAGCTTGAGTCTCGTGTCCCTGTTCTGCTGTCTTTGTTTGACATCAATATACATTTATTAGCAGCATCCTTCGACGAAATCGGGACTTCCAACCAATATATTTTACTATCTCCAGTCATAGTACCGCCACCTTTATTCAATTTTTGTTAGTCACCAATAGATACATAGGTCTTTGTTGCATATTCAGAGAGGTCGGCGCCCTGATCCTATTTACGATGAGTTCCATTAATACTCGCTTTTATTGACATCTAGTAAATTAGAGAACAACACTCTCTGTCACTAAACCTGGTGAACCTGTACTATATTATTTATCAGATGGACCACTCTGTGGCTTTGTAAAGGAGGAGCTACTTGTGGTGCCATCAAATACCCAGTTGCCACCAGACGGTATTCTCAATTAGACAGATAGATATCTAGACTATATATGTAATAATGATAGTATTTGCAAATAAGTGCCGGTGGTTATTAGTCGGAAAGAAAGACCCCTGTAACAGGCCCTGTACGCAAGAGTTTTGTAACTTACACAGATATAAGATAAAACATGGTGTCGTTATCGTCTTTGTACCGTTTGTCAGAATGGTATAAAAAATAACCTAGGATTATGTTTGGATTGTGGGTTTGATAAAGTCAACCACAGGTTTGTTTACCAAAAGAAAAAGATTGTTTCACAACAGTCTGCAGTCGGTGACACTGACTCACCAACCGGCGACGCTGAGCATAAAAAAGAACAGGGATTTCCCACTGTATAAAAATATATATCCTGTAGAATTTGGCGCTGTCAACAAGATCAAAGTTCTCTCCCTGTCTAGTCGTTGTCATTTTTGTATCAAAACATTTCAATTTAGAGATATGGATATATATATATTCAACATGACTCACAATATTTTTATTTTGCCTAAGACCTTCTTATTAGTGTTGGTGTAGCGTGCGTGATCAGGTAGGCAGTTGCTGGTGTCAAAGTGGTTGAGGTTCGCCTGGATGTCTGCGTACACGTCAGCTGTGGGGATCTCCATAAGAGCAGGCGCAGGTCGTTACCATATCTGGACTTCATTGTGTTGCAAAAGAAGTCGTACATCAGGTGCTTTGAGAGGTCGAGTATACAGCTGCCTACATACACCGGGTGGTTTAGCACTAGGCGGTCTTGTACATATACAGATCAGTCATGTCGTCATCGAATACATAGTGACGAGCATAGGCGGGACTGGTCGCAAGCCTGTGTATTTTTCCTCTTCTGCTGTGGGCACATTCTTAACATTGACTCGCACGCGGAGATTCTCCATTGTCTGACCGAACGCGGAGTTGTTCAACAGCTTGAACAGGTCCTTCTTAAAGTCACTGGTGGCATCCTTACGTATATCGGTGTTCATTCTAATGAAGGGCTCTATCCATGGGCTTTGGTCGAATGAGAGCGCAGGGTGTATCTTAGTCAGAAACACCGACAGGTAGAGCTTGAGGTTCCTGTAGTGGATCACATACTTCTCTTTTTTGCGTAGGTTGGGTACAAGGTTTTCCTCCGAGTTGCTCCCGAATGCACCCAGGAGTTTCTTCTGGTAGTCTGACAATCATTCCTTTTGCACAGCCATTCGCTTTGGAGCTTAAGAATACTCATTTTGCACATCGTGGATTTCTGCAGGATATTCCCGATGTACGTTGAGTATATATCCGGTTTTGGGATCGTCAGGATGGTCTTGTATCTGCAGGGCAGCGAGTCGTTGGGACTGAACACAGTATCAGCAAAGTTTTTCGGGGTTTATTTGCAGTTGCGAAGCATAATAAACGTACTTTTTCATTCTGAATCGTTGGTTTGGTATATGGATGGGTCCCTTGTAGCTGCTCGAGGTGGTCTAGATATGATTTGGGATCATTGATTTTGGTATATGTATTGGTGACCCTTTTAAAAATTTTGTATATGAATGGGTATTTTTTTGCATGTAATTGGTTCCCTTTTCTCACTTTGGCTTGGTATAGATATGGTACGGTTTTTGTTTCCCATGGCGGCTCAACCCTACCCTATTCCAAGGATGGAAGAGGGCCGAAAGGCAGAAGTGGAGCTGAAGCAGGACCGAGAGGCAGAAGAGGGTGCGTGCGAGGTGAAGGGTGGAGGTCGATTCTGGGTGCAACATTGAGCATAGAGACGTCTGAAAGGACCTATGGGGCTGCTAGTGTTGGCGTGCCTGCTTGGCATCCGAATTAGCGATTTCATGAAAAATCTAAATATCTATTGGTGACGATTTTACGTTTATTTTGTCCAAGGGGTGATAAAAAAGAAACCATTGCTAGAATGCAAAATGGGGTTCGTCTCATGCCTAGTGAACGGAACTGGCTTATCAGAGCAAACTTTTAAGATCTAAGCGACCAATTTCTTCATTCATTTCTTCTTGCCTGACAATTTTTCAAACATTTCAGCAGTGATGTCCAATATGACATGTCCTATAAAATTGTGAATCAACCAACAAAATAAATTCGCCCAACGAGATTATGAGCCTCATGCTTTAACGACTGAGCTAGCCGGGCACCTACCCACGTTTTCACAAGATTCACAAGGCCACATACCTGCACAAGAGCATTTCTTCCAGGTCTCGCACGCGTGAGTGTTACTTACATCACATCTGTGTGATCCAACTGTGTGTCAACTTTTACTTTCTATGCATGTTGTTCCAATCCAAAACTGATATCCTTGTCCATGCATTAATATCATCTCGATTTGATTATCGCAATCCGCTGCTTTATTGAGCCCATTCGTACCTTATCGGAAAACTGCAGCACGCACAAAATACGGCCGTCCGCCTTGTTGCAGAAGGAAAAGCCCCGGGGGAAAAAACGCTTCATGCGGCCTTTGATTGGCTTTCTGTGGCAAAACGCATAAAACATTCTGCTACTCATCTTTAGGGCTGTTAATTGAACCCGCCAAGCTATTAACAGGAATTTATTGTTGACTACCAACCTGCAAGAGGTCTTCGATCTGTGTACAAACATCTGCTCAAATCTCCAAACATGACTTCATATTGTTCCAGAGTATTTAGAAATGCCGCACCAAGGTAGTAGAAGGCCCTTCCTACCTCCATTCGCCAATTGAGTAAACTCCATACGAATAAATCCAATCTCAAAACAATTTCTTTTTAATCAGTGCTATAATAATTAACTGCCAGCTTCAGTGACTTTGGGCATGAATATTTCTTGGAAACAGGCGATATACAAATGTCTTTCATGTATTCAGGCATATATATCATTTAGGCAAGGCAACTCGCCCCTGGTGTTTTGATGATCTGATGCCACCTTAGGGGCAAGGGTCCGTATGGCAGAATCTTGAGCGTTTTAAGCAAATTTGCTCTTCTCGCAATGCAGACAGTTTAAAAAACATAGATTTTCATATCCATAAATGTCTTACCATCAATCTTTCCTAGAGTGCAACAACAGTCATACTCCTTAAACAACAGAATCAACGAAATCCAACACAATTTTAAAATTGTTGTCCAACATGGCTACCGCGCGAATCGAAAAATGAACGAGAATTAACGCAACTATGTTGCATTGTGGGAGTCGGCCATGTTGAGTTTTTGAACAAAGTTTCATGCTGTGCCGTATTTTAGTGCTCAAACAGAACAAGTAGACAAAACTGTAGTAATAGAATCAGTCATCGTGTCATTTTGTGATATAATATTGCATTTTGCAAGGAGGGCTTTGGTAAGTTTTTAGCGAGATCATCTGTCGTTTTGACTTCGGAAACACCGAAATATCACTGGTGGCGCTTCGCCTCTACAGCTCGGATGTGAGAGATCGAAAGTAGTAAATAGCGCGAAGCTGTTAGAGGGGTAGTTTCTTTGCCTAATATATTATTCGTTAATAAATCAGAGTAAAATAATCAAGCATTGATTGTTTGAACAATAAAGCGAATTCTGTTTAGAGGGTATTACTAATATCGGTTATGGTAATATTGGGGTTTCACATCACTTTCATAAACGAGGTCATGTCACGATGGTGATTAATGCAGATGATCGTAATGATTGGGCAGCTCCCCTTAAATATCAGCGCCCACTTGGAAAAAAAATCCACTTCAGAATTTCACAATCTCACATTCATCTAGCCAGTCACAGTTAGTTTCACTTGTTAACCAGCATATTTAGCCCCTGAATTGTACACAAATGCATAATTTCTTGTTGTCGCAGCTGTTAGTGTTATGATCAATCCAAATGCGTGAATCGTTGTCAGTGTTGGACTTCTTTATGCATGAAATAAATGCGTATGTGTCGAGCTTGGTTCTCTCGACTTTGAATACGTGATGAATGGAAGACACAAACGACATTGTAGAGCCGAAAGAGGAGAAATATACTTTGTTCTTCTAAAGACAGGATAACTTCTTTATTTATCAAAGTGACCGAAAAGGATGATATTTGATTATGGTTGGTGATCTTGTTCTGTCGTGAGCGTGTGTTGACTCCCTTATATATATCCCGTTACTTTTGGAAGCTGCCCCGCCGCCATCAGCGAATGCTATGGGCTGAGAGACTTCTAGCAGGTTCACCAATGAGGTCGCCCCTTAATGAGGTAGTTAAGTTGGGGTTAAGGAATAACTGACGGGTAACTGGCGGGCCAGAAGCTTTAAGGTAGAGAGGGTAAAATTGAGTAAAACTGTTTAGGACACGTAGGTCGTTAATTACTCGGCATATTGAAATATAGATAAGATAAGGTTGCTAGAACAAAAAACATGTGGTTCATATACTTGGTCTGATGCCTATTGAACTGCACTATTAAATCAGAGCAAAGTTTTAATATCTGAACGACCAATTTCTTCATTCTTATCTTCTTGCCATACAATTTTTCAAACATTTCAGCAGTGATGTCCAATATGACATGTCTTATGAAATTGTGAATCAAACAACAAAATATATTCGCCCAACGTGGGGCTCGAACCCACGACCCTGAGATTAAGAGTCTCATGCTCTACCGACTGAGCTAGCCGGGCACATACAATCACCACTACAAGAACCTATTGAGAAACC
This sequence comes from Urechis unicinctus, assembly GCA_034190875.2. Lineage (NCBI taxonomy): Eukaryota > Metazoa > Annelida > Polychaeta > Xenopneusta > Urechidae > Urechis > Urechis unicinctus. The sequence continues at coordinate 12,164,056 of CM067345.1, read as the reverse complement.
GACCTGCAAAGAGGGTATTACTAATATCGGTTATGGTAATATTGGGGTTTCACATCACTTTCATAAACGAGGTCATGTCACGATGGTGATTAATGCAGATGATCGTAATGATTGGGCAGCTCCCCTTAAATATCAGCGCCCACTTGGAAAAAAAATCCACTTCAGAATTTCACAATCTCACATTCATCTAGCCAGTCACAGTTAGTTTCACTTGTTAACCAGCATATTTAGCCCCCTGAATTGTACAAAAGTGTATAATTTCTTGTTGTCGCAGCGTTAGTGTTATGATCAATCCAAATGCGTGAATCGTTGTCAGTGTTGGACTTCTTTATGCATGAAATAAATGCGTATGTGTCGAGCTTGGTTCTCTCGACTTTGAATACCTGATGAATGGAAGACACAAACGACATTGTAGAGCCGAAAGAGGAGAAATATACTTTGTTCTTCTAAAGACAGGATAACTTCTTTATTTATCAAAGTGACCGAAAAGGATGATATTTGATTATGGTTGGTGATCTTGTTCTGTCGTGAGCGTGTGTTGACTCCCTTATATATATCCCGTTACTTTTGGAAGCTGCCCCGCCGCCATCAGCGAATGCTATGGGCTGAGAGACTTCTAGCAGGTTCACCAATGAGGTCGCCCCTTAATGAGGTAGTTAAGTTGGGGTTAAGGAATAACTGACGGGTAACTGGCGGGCCAGAAGCTTTAAGGTAGAGAGGGTAAAATTGAGTAAAACTGTTTAGGACACGTAGGTCGTTAATTACTCGGCATATTGAAATATAGATAAGATAAGGTTGCTAGAATAAAACATGTGGTTCATATACTTGGTCTGATGCCTATTGAACTGCACTACTAAATCAGAGCAAAGTTTTAATATCTGAACGACCAATTTCTTCATTCTTATCTTCTTGCCATACAATTTTTCAAACATTTCAGCAGTGATGTCCAATATGACATGTCTTATGAAATTGTGAATCAAACAACAAAATATATTCGCCCAACGTGGGGCTCGAACCCACGACCCTGAGATTAAGAGTCTCATGCTCTACCGACTGAGCTAGCCGGGCACATACAATCACCACTACAAGAACCTATTGAGAAACCGACCTGCAAAGAGGGTATTACTAATATCGGTTATGGTAATATTGGGGTTTCACATCACTTTCATAAACGAGGTCATGTCACGATGGTGATTAATGCAGATGATCGTAATGATTGGGCAGCTCCCCTTAAATATCAGCGCCCACTTGGAAAAAAAATCCACTTCAGAATTTCACAATCTCACATTCATCTAGCCAGTCACAGTTAGTTTCACTTGTTAACCAGCATATTTAGCCCCTGAATTGTACAAAAGTGTATAATTTCTTGTTGTCGCAGCTGTTAGTGTTATGATCAATCCAAATGCGTGAATCGTTGTCAGTGTTGGACTTCTTTATGCATGAAATAAATGCGTATGTGTCGAGCTTGGTTCTCTCGACTTTGAATACGTGATGAATGGAAGACACAAACGACATTGTAGAGCCGAAAGAGGAGAAATATACTTTGTTCTTCTAAAGACAGGATAACTTCTTTATTTATCAAAGTGACCGAAAAGGATGATA